>CM060258.1:47674897-48274897 GCA_030684275.1 Acipenser oxyrinchus oxyrinchus | reverse complement strand
GCATCTATCAAGCTCTTGTGTGCTTTGATCGTTGACGTGCAGTGTGGCTATACCAGATCCCAAAAAGGGTTTTTATTTTATTTTGGAAAAAAGCAATTCAACATTGAAAACTGGGATCCGACAGAAGGAACACACCTCTGTAGTGAGCATTTTAAACTGGGAACCGACAGAAGGAACACACCTCTGTAGTGAGCATTTTAAACTGGGAACCGACAGAAGGAACACACCTCTGTAGTGAGCATTTTAAACTGGGAACCGACAGAAGGAACACACCTCTGTAGTGAGCATTTTATTTACGGTAGTCCAGATGTACCAGTAGTCCAATTACTGTTGCTTAGAAGCTGTTGCTGATCGTATTGCCAAGGCTCTGGGACCAACAGGAAATGAGATGCTGCATTTCATATCCAAGGGAGCATATTAGAAAAAACAGACAAACAGAGGAGGTGAAGTGTTCAAATATAAAGGTGCATTCCATTTACAATTATGCTAATGACTGTCTTAATTAATATGCAAGCATTTGCAAGCCATCAATTTTCTCCCTATTTAATTGTCATGAAAGTGTTTTAATTGCTGAAGTATTTTGCCACAATGTGCAAGAACAAGTACTCTGATTTAATAGAGGTGCTTAGCAACACAACAGACACCAAACCCAACGCTTTCTTACTCCATTGAACAGGCACCTCTGAGGGTCGTCTTCACAGGATGTCCTAGGGAATTGCTTTTTTGTCCAGTTTCTCTAAACGTCTTGTAATTGCTTTTTAATACATAATTAAAATAAAGTCATAAATCAACTGGAGCCAAATAAATAAGAGATTGCATGCTGATATAGCACCACTGCCCTCTGTAAAGTGCTATGAGCCGGTGAATTCTACTGGCTCGCTTGGAGGGATAGTTTTTTTTCTTCTTCTTCTTCTTCTTCTTCTTCTCATTTTCTTCCTGGGCCTGATGATTAACTGTCAGGGAGATTGAGAGGTAAGCACCCAACATGAGATCTAACGAGACAAGACCTCAGTTGACATCATCTGTATTATAATTTTAAAAAATTAAAAAATACAAGCGGGTCTCCACTGTGCATGCCTGGCAGGGAAAAGCATGAGAAGACGATTGATTGTCATGATCGACACGTACATCATACATTTTCAAGGGTACTTCTATGTCTTCCTCTTGCCCTATCAGTATTGCTGAGAGTGCCTTCCAGTTAATGAGCTCGGGGGAGGTTTTCTTGGACTCTGAGGATGCCATGTGCTCAGAATAATGGTCAGTTGCCATGTGTTCAGAATAATGGTCACTATTGGTCGCCATTCGCCTTTGCCTCAGGATATTCCAGTCCTGAGTGTATTCTGACCAGGACCTTCCCCAAGCATCATTTTTTTAAAGTAATGATGTATATGCTTTTAATGATGTATATGCTTTTGAGGAGGCTGTGTGGTCCAGTGGTTAAAGAAAAGGGCTTGTAACCAGGAGGTCCCCGGTTCAAATCCCACCTCAGCCACTGACTCATTGTGTGACCCTGAGCAAGTCACTTAACCTCCTTGTGCTCCGTCTTACGGGTGAGATGTAATTGTAAGTGACTCTGCAGCTGATGCATAGTTCACACACCCTAGTCTCTGTAAGTCGCTTGGATGAAGGTGTCTGCTAAATAAACATATAATAATAATAATAATAATAACAAATACCAGAAATCCAATTGTCACTGTGGCAGTGTGCCCCGCACATGTGTGTGTTACGTGTTATATGTTGTGTGTGGTGTGTTAATGTTGGTGTATAGGTATTGGTGCACGGGATATAAATGGGTCTGTGTAGCACAAGTGATTTAAAATATATAGTGATTCAAGTGAATGATTAATTAGTAATTGAATCTCGGCACAGCTGTATATATAGAGGCACGAAGCACTCACTTGGGATTGTGTGTTCGATTCGTGGAGAAAGGGTGTGGAGAGAGGAGAAAATAAAAAGTAAGAAAAATAACAAATGCTACCAATGTGAGAGGACTCACACAATACTTGTTTAGTATTCGTCCACTGTCTGTTTTGTTTGTCCATTTATTTTGGCCTCAAGTGCCGTGTGCTGTTTTTGTTTAACTCTTTTATTTGTTTGTTTATTAAACTCACCGAGCGCCGCAGCGTCTCAGTTTCACCTGCCAGTACTGCCTGCCTGTGTGTTCCTTTCTGGCCTGACATCACCCATACAGACAGCCTGTTCACAATCACAGATAGGTTGATAAATTCAAAGAACGGGACCTGATTGCTTTGCATTCTGAATTATATACAATATGCCATGAATGGAAGAATGGTGGTACTCTGGTTTAGGAATCCAAGTGTTCAAATTATATTGCAATATATATTTGTTGTGTAGTTACTATTGTATTTTCAAACATAGTTCCAAAACTCCTGGTTTTAGGAAATCTGTTGTTTGTTATTGCAGTGTGCAAGTGGTTGTTTATGGCAGTTTCTCAGACTAAAGTTAAATGAAGTAAAAAAAAAAAAAACTGTTTGGGTTGTCCTGTAAAACTTTTTTTTTTTTTTTTGTACAACATATATTGTGAATTGTATGCTCTAAAAATGACCTAGTACTTTCTGATCTCTAGTGAGGCCCCTAGTCATAATTTTGAACCATTCCATAGTGGTCTAACCTTCCACCTGCTTCTGACCCACTGGCCATTCAAATGAATTCAGGTTGAGTTCTGATTTTTCACCAGCATTATCGCTTTTGAAATCCTTAATACCACCCAGACAGCAGACAAACAGCAGCCTGTTATTGTAATCACAAAGTGTGTGCTGCCAGTGCTTCTGTCTATTAGAAGAGTCGTCCTGAAGAAGTCACACTCACCAGCAATCCAATTTGCACCTTGTTTTTGTTCCATTTTCGGAGGATGTGTCTGGATAATCCTGCGCGGTCCTGCGGCCTGGCTGATAGACACAGCTCATGTCTCTATCTTGGAAGGCACGCGTCTCCCAGCTCAGCAGTCGGGAGCCAGTTTAGTGGATGGCTACTGAGATACAGAACATAAAGATGTTCTGTATCTGATGAAAAAACAAACAGAAGGAAATTATGAAAAAGCAAAACTCTGCTTTTGGTTAAATTTCATCCATTAAAGGAGTGATAAGCACAGCTTTCAAACCAGTTGTCTTACTGTTTATCAGCACGAGCCACTGGCAAGCAGCGGGATGGCAATCTTTTGGATCTTTTGCTTCTTTTATTCCACTTACAGTGAATTCGGGACATACATATTTTTCAAGTAGAACGTGACCAAACAGTATGCTATTCCTTACTGTGTTGATGGTCTGGTTGCAGATTACAGCAAATCCTTAATTCTTTCAGTTCTAAAGTTATGAGAGAGAGAGAGAGAGAGAGAGAGAGAGAGAGAGAGAGAGAGAGAGAGAGAGAGAGAGAGAGAGAGAGAGAGAGAGAGAGAGAGAGAGAGAGAGAGAGAGAACACACCTCAGACTACACTTACCTGGGCCTGACTATCAGTGCGTCAGGGAGCTTTAACCTAGCAGTGAATGCACTAAAGGAAAAAGCCAGAAGAGCTTTCTATACCATCAAAAGAAGATTCTATAAAATAAATATTCCTATCAAAATATGGCTAAAATTAATTGACAGTGTCATCCAGCCCATTGCGCTGTATGGTAGTGAGATATGGGGTCCACTCAGTCAACAGGACTACACTAAATGGGACAAACACCCAATCGAAACCCTGCATGCTGAACTCTACAAAAACATCCTACAGGTGCAAAGAAAAACACCAAATCATGCATGCAGGGCAGAATTAGGCCGTTACCCAACACTCATAAATATAAAGAAAAGAGCACTAAAATTTTGGATGCACCTAAAGAAAAGTAAATCAGACTCCCTCCAGTATGAGGCCATGCAAACCCAAGAGCTCAGCCCTGAAAAGAGTCCTCTAAACCAGCTGGCCCTGAAGCTCACTGCACTGAACCCAACTAATAATACTAAAACAAACCAGCTTCAGGTCAGCACTGCTTACCAGCCCCCAATCAGAGTCAACCAAATTATAAAACTAACCAAAAACTGCTATCTGAAACATTGGGACACAGAAACAAAATCTCAAAATAAACTGGATTGTTATCGGGCCCTAAAAAGAGATTACACTCTGGCAGAGTATCTCTCTACTGTCAGAGATACAAAGCAGAGATAGATCCTGACCAAGTACAGGCTCAGTGACCACAGCCTGGCCATCGAGAAAGGCCGTCACCGGCAGACCTGGCTTCCTAAAGAAGAAAGGCTCTGTGGTCACTGTGAGACAGGAGAGGTCGAGACAGAGATGCACTTCCTTCTTCAATGTAAGAAATACTCAGAAAAGAGACAAACTTATTTTAAAAAATTTGTAAATTCCCTCCCAAATTTCCCAAACATGACCAACCCTGAAAAAGTCCCAATCCTCCTGGGAGAGGAGGGAAGCACAGCCCAACTAACAGCACAGTATGTGTCTGCATGTCACAGACTGAGGGACACACAATGAGAGCTCTGCACAGAGACACACACACTTATGTATATACAGTATGTATGTTGTTGTGTGTGTAGGCATGTATGTATTATGTAAATACTTATTGTCCTGATACATGTTTATTGTTAATAGTGATTTTTTTTTTTTTTTTACTGTACTTTATAAATCAGTTTGTTTATATATATGTATTCATGATGCATTGTATATATACATGTATGTATTGTATAATTGCTTTGGCAACACCTGCTATTGTAAGTCATGCCAATAAAGCACCATTGAATTGAATTGAGTCATTCTTCAATAAAATACAACAAATATATCCTGTTTTCAGACAAATGGCAGACTCAGAGAAACTTGCTGTCCTCCTAGGGGAGGGACAAACAGCTCCACTGGCTGCCAAATATGTAGCCACCTGCCACAACCTGAGGGGCACACAGTGACACGGCACAATTTAACAATTTAATAGTTTCAATATTATTATTTCAATATTTATTTTAATTTCTGTATTATTATTTATATTCTATTTTATTTATTATTATTGTGTTACCATGGTTCCTTGTTTGTACATACAATATATATATATATATATATATATATATGCATCTGTTTGTAGTATGTATGTAATTGCTTTGGCAACACTGTGGAAAATAAGTCATGCCAATAAAGCACTTTGAATTGAGAGAGAGAGAGAGAGAGAGAGAGAGAGAGAGAGAGAGAGAGAGAGAGAGAGAGAGAGAAAGAGAGAGAGAGTCATACTACATTATCCTGATATTAAGAATAAAAAAAGCAAGAGAAGAATCACCAGATATTCAATGCAAGAAAAAGAACATCTGAGATCATATTGCAGCGACCCTTGTGTTGATATCTTTACTCTTTGGACCACACACAGTCAGCAATTTTTCACAGAAGTATTAATCCAAGTCTGCCGAGTAATGTATCAAACTGTTCTGATAGAGCAGATGTACAGAACGTTAGTGTTGAAGTGCGATGCATATTTGTACAGTGGTTTACATTCCCGCAATGCAGGGAGGGTGCAGGCGTCGTTCTGCATCCAGCTACAGCCAGCCCTCTTACATCAGCTGTTGTTGTAAGTTAGAAAGAACTGCAGAGAGAGACACACGCACACACACATACAAACTCTCTCTCTGTCTCTCTCTCTCCCCTCCCAAAGTGGCAGCTATGAGATCAGACTGGAAACTGGCATTTGCTTTCCTGAAATTGCTTAGTAACAGAACACTCCAGCCCACCATAGTCTGGAGCTGAAATAATTAAAGTGCTGCTTTCTCAGGGCCCTGGGAGTTTATACCACTTTCAGAACTGGCTGTTTTAAAGCAGCCTTATACTGTATATGCTGCGCCAAGCCTGCTCTTATGGGAGAATTACAGTATCTAATTATATGGCCTGTAATAAGGCTATATTTGCATTCCCTGAAAAAGGGAAATACATAATGGGTAGCTGTGAGATGTTATTTTATATAGACGTTCATCAGAAATGCAGATAAGAAATTACAGTCATCAGTTAATTGTTGTTATTGTACTGTACTGTGGCACATTCTGTGCAGTGGACACTTGCTGGGTTTTTACTATGCATTTACTATAGTTAACCCTAGTTTGCCATGTTTATTTATACACTTTACCATACCGCGCTATTTTTTTTACCATGCTTACCTGTGCTTTACCATGCTTTCACTATGCTTGATTACACATTGTACTATGGTAAACTTGTTTTAAGGGTGACTCAACCCCTATAAAGTCTCAATAGGTTCTCATTGGTTAAATAAAGGTGTACTGTATTATTATTATTTTTTTTTTTTTTTTTCTTTGCAGACACCCTTATCCAGGGCAACTTACAATTGTTACACGATTTAACATTATTTTTACTTACAATTACCCAGTTATACAGTTGGGCTTTTACTGGAGCAATCTAGGTAAAGTACCTTGCTCAGGGGTACAGCAGTAGTGTCCCCCACCTGGGATTAAACCCACGACCCTCCGGTCAAGAGTCCAGAACCCTAACCACTACTGCACACTGCTGCCCGTACTGTACTGTGCCTGCCTCTGAATGTGGTGTGATTGATTGTGTCTGGCAGGGGATGATGTACCTGGAGGAGAGACGGCTGGTGCACAGAGACCTGGCCGCCCGGAATGTCCTGGTCAAGTCGCCCAACCACATCAAGATCACAGACTTCGGGCTGGCCCGCTTGCTGGACGGTGATGAGAAGGAGTACAATGCCGATGGGGGCAAGGTCTGTGTACTTTTAATAGAAGTAGTCTGAGAGAGACATTGAAACTGGGCATAGTATAAAGATGCAGACAAGGGCTTGTGTTTTCTGTTCACATGTGTGTGTATATATACTGTATATATGTATATATATATATATATATATATATATATATATATATATATATATATATATATATATATATATATATATATGGAGAGACAAAATTACATCAATCAATTACATATATACAGTCATTAGTTAGTGTTATGCTAATCATTTAGCCTACAGTGAGATTTGTTTGTTCGCTAGGGTAGTTTGTACAGCTGGGGTCCCCAACTAACAAAAGCAGAGAGAATCGGCAAGTGATGTGGTGCTTGTGTCATTTGTCATTACAATGTGTGCCTAAAAGAAAGAAATGTCAATGCTCTTCACTGTCTCATAGAGAATAGAGGGCTGCAGAAAAGATGACTCATCGCTGTATGGCACAGTATGCTATGCAAAAACCCCATTCAAAGTACACCAGGTGGTGCTGCATGTATGGATTAATGGTTAAGTCTTCGCTGTGTTATTCCACTTCTCTTTTTCTGGGAATTCTATCTAGAAGCAATAGCTTCTCTGATATTGGCGCTGGGTTACAGTAATAAAATTGTACAGGAGGCATGTGTGACAACCCCATGCACACCTAAACATGTATACAATAAGCAGCATATCAAACCAGGCACTAGTACCGGTGTATTGTATTGTATTTTATTGATTCATTTTCAGATGCCAATAAAGTGGATGGCCCTAGAATGTATCCACTACAGGAAATTCACCCACCAGAGTGACGTGTGGAGCTACGGTAAGCCATTCTTGACCTTGTCTCATATATTCCCTTTTGAAATATATTGAGTGTAGGCCAAGGTCTCACCCCTTGACAAGGCATGATCCAGGGGTGAATATGTGTTGCGTTTGGAAAAATACAAGCCTTCCCAATAAAACCCTGGACTGTTTATTGAGCTCCTTTATCTTTTCACATTGCACTCGTAGACTGCCACTATACACAGAGAACAAGCAGACTGTATAACTAATGTGATACGCAATCAGATGACTTATCACCAACATCCTAAAGCTCAAACTACCTTAACATGGTAGTGTGTGATAATAATGCCATTAGTAAAAGTAGACAGTGCTTCACATTCTGCAGGTGTTACAATCTGGGAGCTCATGACGTTCGGTGGGAAGCCCTACGATGGAATTCCTACCCGGGAAATCCCCGATCTTCTGGAAAAAGGGGAGCGCCTGCCACAGCCACCAATCTGCACTATCGACGTCTACATGGTCATGGTGAAATGTAAGGACACTTTGCATGTCTTCCACTGTCGGTGACATCGCTGTCTGAACCCTTCCCCTTATCAGTGTGGAATGTCTGCAGTAAGAGACTGTCCCAATGGTAAAATATGCTGTTGATTGTATTAAATATGCCACATATCCAGGAGTGCAGAAACAGTAATAAATGATGATTAAGAGCACATCTAAGATAGTATGCACATTCAGAGGATATAAGGAATTCCTTTAAGATGTTTCTTATTAGTTTTATATTTCCAATAGGTGTGTGTGTGTTTTTTTTTCATGGCAATAATGATTCAGAGGAGAAAGCTTTGACAATGCCACCTATTATTTCTTAATTTCGGTCACAGTAGATTACAGTCCACCTAAAGTTACATTTTAAAGGAAACCATTTTATACCCAGCAGACTTCTCTTTGCCTGTTCCTTGTCGATCAACATCTTAAGAAAACCCCAGTTAGCACTCAATATTAGCAGGTTGCTATAATCAGCAAATGAATTGATGTTTACAGCCGGTGTCTGCACTGCGAAGGAACCCCTGAAAAGAGCTCTGTACTTTCATGCAGCACTTTCTAAGGGAGATAACATATCCTTCCGGTAACTTTGAAATAAGCATATAAGAGAAATACACCCAAGCATCAATCTGTTCCTGTTGTATTTCAGTCAAAGTGAGTGGACTTGGGGTCAGAAGCTCAGAATTAGATTAGTGAGATGTATTTTATTGTATTCGTTTAAATGACTGCAATACCAGAGGGGGAATGAAGGAGCTCCACTGTCTTGCAAACTTGAGCTGATAGCAGAATAGTCAGGCTGGTTCCAAGGCCACCTCCAGCACCAATTGTGTTGCTATAGCCCAGAACAAAATAGTGGACTACTATTCGGAGCATAGTTCAGTACTGGGGTGTTGACAGAACTTGTGTAAGCTTCAATTGCCTGAGGTCAACGGGCACCACAAGGAAAGCCAGCTGTGTTTTTTATTACATTTTTCGGTTGTACAGTTGAAAATTCACTTGAACTGCAATAGGATTTCATAGAACTAACATTTGAAAGACTGTTTTGTATTCATTTTCTAGTTACATGGTTAGCATTGCTGCAGCGTATTAGCACGTCTCCTTTAACTTTAAAGCTACTATTGTTACAGTTTAAAATATAACAATAACCTACTAATTACATTCATTACACTGTATTTACCAAATAATCACTGTTTATATTTTTCAGTGAAAGCAGCACATACCTGACCTTTGTTTTTCAAATTACAATCCAGGACCTTAAAAAAAGAAATACCTAAGCCACTGCTCTATGATAGCTGTTACTACAGGGGTGCATGCAGTATACTCTGCATTGCTAGAACAGCATCCTCAACTTTGTCTCGGATTTAGTCAACTAGGACAACATTCAACGTGTTCTGTAGTAATTGCTTTGTAATATGTGCCATGTAATTAAAACATTTCCAGATAAAGCAGATAACGTTATTTCCTGTAGTCAGTAGGCAAACAATTGAAGTACAGTGAAATAAATAATTGTTTGTGTCCTACGCTAACTTTTTTCACGAGCAGCAGTTTGATAAAAAAAAATAAATAAGCAAAATCATTTGGAAACCACACTCTGCTTATACACAGGCTGTGGGAGTGTTTGTTTTATGTTTGTTGTGAGCTTTGCATTAATTCCATTCATTTGTTTTTTGCAATAATTAGCGTTAATTATGTTTTTCCTGTGCAAATTGTATATGTGCCCAGAAAGCAAAATGCAGTTGTGTTTAAATTGCTGATGTTTTCTCATGTATAAAGCAGACAAATAATTTAAAGCAATACTGCATGTCTAAACTCAACTTGAATTAATTGCGAAACATTTGAAAAAAAAAAATGTATTTGACTTTACAGTAGTTTAGACAGGGATGTCAGTGCCTCAATTCCATCTGTCTTCTGTAGAAACAATGGGATGCAAAGGGCTTTCAAATGCTTTCATTAGACTTCAGAGTCTGTAAAGCGATACAGACTGACACCCGAGGCAGTAACTGATTTGCTTGAGGAGATCAAAGTAGAATTTGGACTGAGCAGCAGGAGATCAAAAACAGTTCTCACACATACAACGTTGCTTTCCTCTCTTAATTTGTCTCTACCTCAACCTTTACTGACTTGTATAAGAGATACAAAAAAACGTCTGCTGTGACCCCTAGCAAATAAAAGAACAGAACGAGCTTTTCCACGTTTGTACGGCTACTATGTTTAAAAACAATGTGCTAGTGACAACTCGATTGAAATTGTAATGTCATAGACCTGTCATTTAAAATGAAAAACAGAAGGCTATTCATCGTCATTATAGACGGCTGGTTCTTTTTTACAGTGCTCATATCCGATATGCGAATGCTTCATTCTCCTAATGTGAATTGCTGATATTTCCAAGACTAGGTTTATCCCTTTACAAGCCCTTTATAACTGTGTCAGCAGGCTGTACAGATAATGACTGTGTGTTCTCTGAATCGCAGGCTGGATGATCGATGCAGACAGCAGACCGAAGTTCAAAGAGCTGGCAGCCGAATTCTGCAGAATGGCCCGGGATCCCCAGCGCTACCTGGTTATCCAAGTGAGTTCTCTTCTTCCATCCGTTATGTGCTACCTGGTCATTCAGGTGAGCTACCTGGTCATCCAGGTGAGTTCTCTTCTTCCATCCGTTATGTCTGCTTGTTCCATTTCAAAACTTCTCATTATCTGGCGCTAGGTGTAGCGTAATCAAACAGATACGGTACCAATATGTTGACACAAGCAACAGCAAATCTTCCTGATTGCATTTTCAACACCAGTCCAATTCCAGATACACGTTTTCCACCACGCCACTGAAACTGTTAAATACTGATACACCAGCAGTAGCAGTCATGCCAGCTGGGAGCCTGGTCTTTAACTTGTTTGTGCCTGGTCAGTTACTTGGATGGATGAACCCCACTGAGAGTGTTAGGGGGCACTGTGCCAGATGAGATAATGTCCTTCATCAACAGAGGCATTCAACCCAGGTCCTGTCTACTCTGTGAACATTTAACATCCACATGTAACTATATTGCAGAGAAAGTCCAGGCTAAATCCTATCACAGACTAAATCCCCCATGTGCTGACTAATCATTGCACAGTCAAACGTTTCAATTCAAATCTTTACTTCACTTTAAAAGATACAACACTATATAGCAGTCCTATAACAGAAGATGGAGTTAAATGCTTCCTCAGACTGCATTTGGGTGCTGTATGAGTTGTTTCGTGGTTATTAACAGAATGCTGATGTAAAGAATAAATAAGGTAGGAAAAAGGGGACTAAAATGTATCAATCCAAGTTGGGGCAACAGTGATAGGTATAGTGAAGGCAGGTTTACGTTCACAGATTCGATTTTAACAGATAGTTAGAGAGCCGCTTAGCCACTATTGACATGGGATCTTAGTACATGTATTTACAGTCATGTCAGGGGATGTGTGTTACCATACTTGTTAGGGGGAGGTAAATGGAAGTGAATGCCTAGCATAGCCTCCTGTGTCCTCATGCAGCTGTGTCCTCTTGGTTGCAGGGCGATGACCGCATGAAGCTCCCGAGCCCCAGTGACAGCAAGTTCTTCCAGAGCCTGCTGGATGAGGAGGAGCTGGAGGACATGGTGGATGCAGAGGAGTACCTGGTGCCCCAAGCCTTCAACATCCCTCCCCCCATCTACACCTCGCGACCCAGGATTGACTCCAACCGGGTAAGTGCAGCCCTGCAGCCTGGATCCTCATCCTCTCACACAGCAGCACTAGTCATGTTCAACCCAGGATTCTCAGCCTCATTGGAAGTCACCATTTTTTCGAAGTACAAACTTCCAAATGGAGACTAGTACAAGAAACCTTTTCGAGACTTTCTCTTAAGGTTTCTCTGCAAACCTAAGAAATTGGATAAATCAAGCAAGCATCTTGGATGCAAAGTACCAGTCCTTTTAAGTGAATAAAAAATGTTAAGTCCACTGTGTGGATTGAGATATAATTAATGTACATATGAACTAGCAGGACTAGCATATCATTTATTGTTGAATTCATATGAACGAGTAATGTGTACATTTCATACAGTTCCCAGGCCATGAACGCCATCATTAACAGGCACTTATTTTGAAGGGTGATATTGATGCACTGTATTGGTATTCTTAAGGGCACCTCCAGTGTTGTTTGGTGGAGCGTATTGTTCAATGGAAGGTCTGATCGGCAAGTTTTACAGTACCAACTAGCAGTAATGGACACCTGTGTCTTACCGGCACTGCTAGGACTGATTTACAAAGATGGCTAAACGCGCTAAGACACAGTTTGTGTTTTAGGGTTGTGACAGACACTGTACAAACTGTTAAACAACACAAGAGTTACCACCTAAGAAATAAAATAATAATAATACCACCTCATTGCATGTACGTGCATCAAACCTGCAGTGAGCTGGCATTAGTAATGCAAATGAGACAACTGTCTGTATTACCCCAGGGAGGGCAGGCATCTGCGGTTGGGATTGAATCCGGGGCTGTGTGCAGCAAAAGCTAGTGTGGGTCAGCAGGTATTCTCCATTATCTAACCTTTACACAAGTCAGTCCCTTCAGCACAGGTAAGCGGGAAACCAGTCTGTGAGAGATACCTGTGCTGTACCTGGTTTATGGATGAACAGCACCCCTTGTGTCCAAGCTCATAGCAAAACTGAGCCCCTGCTCACCTAAAAAAAAACGGTTTGCCTTGTATCCAAGTGTAACACGTAAAGGCCATGGTTCTTTTAGCCTCTTCCTCCTGGGGACAGCTTTCATTACTGTTCTTATCGTTTGTAAATAGCAGTGTCTTCACTAAAAGGGGAGCGCTGTTGACTCAAGGATGATAGGATAGGCCTGCTGTTGGCTGTCTGGGTGACCAGACGTGTTCTTGCATGTCTTATTATTCATGTGTGCACTTTCCAGGCACCATCTTTGAGGGAGGCTGGAGGTGGGGGCCCAGTACACAATTCGAGACTATGAATTTAAAAGTTGCACTGATGAAGGCACCAGTCAAACCGTTTGCTTAGTTTTGCCTATTCATTTAAAGGGAAATGCCTGTCTACCAGTTCCTGGGTAATACAGTAGGTACAGTTGCCAGCCCTTTAATACTTGTATTTGTTAATTGCCCCACTATTGGGGCAGTTTATTGGGCAGAAGTGAGTGTCAGGTTTCTGAATGACACACACAACAAACTATGGAATAGAAAGTATGGGCCATCTTTCACTTATTATATTTTTTTCTTTTTCCAGCTCATCTGCCTTTTCATATAAGGATTTCATCCCCTTTAGGCTTCTCAAATGTAGATTACAAACGGGTGGCCATAGGAGGCTTGAGTGCCTATCAAGGGAACTTTCTAAAGCAGTTATGTGTACTTTACAAAATGGAGGGCTTCAGACACCTTAGTGGGTATTTCTGATCTTGTATCATTTGTGTATGCCTATAGCAAAGTGCTTGTTCAATTTAAGCAAACTAGAGGCTTCACAGTCTCCTCACAATCCACAAGATATCTTCTGAACCACTATACCAAAAGGGTCAGATCCCTAATCACAGGTAGTAACAAACAATATATACCATTAGCATGTCTTCATCGCAAGGTTCAGTGAATCACCTGACCACCAGATAGGTGCAATAACTTTCAAAAAGTATAGTGGCTACTTAATATAGGTAATGTACAAATACTTATGTTGGGGTTCTGCACTTCTACTCTATAGCATAGACACTATCAAACAACATACTACAGCAACCAGAAAAGGTATTTCTTAGTAAAATTATTTTTGTTTGCTCAATAATAATAATACAATTTGGTAACTCTTTACTTACTACTAAGTACATGGTGAATATCCAGAAACACAGTAATTACACACATGGTTATCCAGTTACAATGCAACATCATCATTCTTTATTACAAAATGAAAAGATGTTGCTAACGTATTGTACAATTCCACTGTATTTACATGTGTGGTTGTGGTACAGTGTAATTTCAATGTGGTTAGAGACATTATGTATATATCCGTATGCCATTCGAGTGTTGGCTTTCCCATTCCCTCCCCTCCCAGTCAGGGTCCCTGCTTGTCCCAAGACTTTGCTCCTTGACCTTAGATCTCACTGCTCCATTCAAATCCTTTCCTTCTTCATTACCATCATTCCATCTTTCCAAACAGAGTCAAAATGGACACAGCCCTCCTCCAGCCTACACCCCAATGTCTGGGGTAAGTATCCTGGTCTTACCTGAGCTTCAACTACCTAGCAGTAAGCAGTTTAGTTGGTCATCCAGTGCAAATCCTGGGGGGAGGGGGGAGGGGGGTGTTAGGGTGGCTGTGCTTGACATTGTAACAAGACTCACATCTTCAAAGAAAAGTGCCTGTTTACATGAAGGGGTTAATACTGTATGAACAAGTGTGAAATGTGTCATGAATACTGTAAATACTAATTTCACATTGAACTGAAACTGAAACCATGAGGAAAACAAGTGTTTATTTGTAAGTACTTACTCTTCTACTGGACTGAACTTGCTTGAAGAATTTATTTCTTTGGGTTTAAATATAGAAAGACATTGATAATATTTGCATTATTGAATGTCCATAACGGCTACCACTCAGTACCTTAAAAGAAACTGCCCACGTTAGTGTCAGTGGCCTATGCCTTTAAGTAAAATTAGGGGTTGAGTGAAATGAAAAGCTAATCGATGCCCAAGTGCTATAAATCTTACTGTGTATGTGAAGCTGAAATATATGCCTTTGTAGTGTATAATTCAACAACAACAAATCTTCCTTTCCAAAAAGCTGAAAAAATCATAATGCAAATCTTAATATCTCAAAGTCTGGAATCGTATTTGGTGCAACGCAATGACAGTAATAGCATGCAGTATCAGTGCCATCCCTTCTTCAGTCACACTGACTGTATCCTGCTCTCCCTTGTTTTTCAGAACCAGTTTGTATACCGGGAAGGGGGCTTCAGCACTGAGGATTTGATTCCGTCTCTGGGACGGGCACTGCAGCCATGTGCCGCCCCAGAGTCACTGGCAGGGCAGGGGGCAGCTCCGGAGGCATTCGAAGACACCCGCTGTAACGGAACTCTGAGAAAGCAGGTGTCTCCACGGGCCGTGGAGGACAGCAGTGCTCAGCGCTACAGTGCAGATCCCACCGTCTTCCTGGCAGAGCGTGGGCCCCGGGGGGAGATGGACGAGGACGGATACATGACACCCATGCAAGACAAGCAGCCCACAGGCAAGGGACACTTGGAAACCACACTGGCACCTTATAAAAGCATTGTCTAGTGTAGTAAAGCATAGGAAAGCATGATAAAGTATAGGTAATCATGGTAAAGCACAGCAAGATATGGGCAAGAAATAAGAAATACAAAAACTCATAAAGCATTGTTCTGATCTGAAAGGCTGAGTGCTGACAGCAGGGCGTTCATTTAACCAACATTGAGGCAACATTAGTCCCCTTTTGTCCCTGATTATATAAATTACTTCAATTCGTTAATCCACTTCAACAGGAATCCCTGGAAATTAAATGCTGCTTCTCAATAGTTGTTGTATCTGTAAATATCCTCAAATATTGAATTAAAAATAAAGTCTAACTCTTCTTTTTGCAGATCTTAACCCAATTGAGGAAAACCCTTTTGTCACACGCCGGAAGAATGTAGACATCCATGACCTGGATAACCCAGCATACCACAGCGCCCCCAACGGGCAATCCAAGGTGGAAGACGAGTACGTCAACGAGCCCCTGTACCTCAATACCTTCCATAACACAGCAGAGAATCCTGAGTACCTGAAGAACACCAACACCATCAGCGATATGAAACCCAAGAAGAACAATGGGACCCCACTCCTCACCAACACTGTCAGCGACAAGAAACCCAAGAAGAACAATGGGGCTCCAATCCTCACCAACACCATCAGCGACAAGAAACCCAAGAAGACCTTCGACAATCCAGAGTACTGGCACCACAGTCTTCCCCCAAAGGCAACGCTCCACAACCCTGAATACCTACAGGAGTGCAACACCAAGTTTTTCTACAAACAGAATGGACACATCCGGCCTGTGGTAGCGGAGAACCCAGAGTACCTGTCTGAGTTCTCCCTGAAACCAGGGACTGTGCTGCCCCCACCTCCTTACAGGCAGAGGAACACAGTGGTGTAATGTCCACAGCAGGATTTCCCAATCGTGGTCCAGGGGGACCCCTGTGTCTGCTGGTTTTCATTCCAACAGTCTCAATGACTTACTAGGACCTTTAATTGAATTAATACTTTGTTTAATTAGACCTTTTTAATTGTTCTCAGCTCCTAAAACTTTGCAAATTTCAAGTTACTTATAAAATTGTATCGTTAACTTGAAATCTCCAACTGTTTTAAAAGCAGAACACAATTAAAAAGGTCTGATTAAGCTAATGAATAGTTCAATTAAGTAATTGAGAACTCAGCTGGAATAAAAACCATCAGACGCGGCCCCCCTGGGACCAGAATTGGGAACCCCTGATCTACAGTATTATAATCCAGTGTAAACAGAGAGATTGGTCTCTCTGCAGAACTGTTTCCCTGTGCAACACCCCAAAAAGTCCAGACTTTTGATTCCTCAGAACAGTAACAAAATAAATCTTTTAAGACCCTTGACTGGAAGGAGCATTTTTTATCATCCTGCAAAAGGGGACTCGAAACTTTTGCCACATACAAACCCCAAGGAGCATTAATGTACCTTTCAACCTCTAGCAGTTGTTTTCCTTATCCCATGGTGTTCTGTGGTGAAAAAGCCTGCAGAGTTTTAAAGAATGTATCTTTAGCGACGTTCCCATTCTCTAAAATCAGTAGGAGCGATGATGAACAAAAAACTGTTGGTTGGATGGGTGTTTCTCCTTGATCATTCCTCTTTCTTTCCCCGTCTTCATTTGTTGGGATGTAGTTCAAAGCAATATGGAGGCAACATATTAGCCACGTGACATGAAGGATGTTCTTTGAAGAAAACCAAGTACTTTGGATTTGATTTTACGTACTTCCAATTCTGAGGGACACTAATGAAGGAACACCAGCAAGAGCAACTGTTTCTGATGGAAACAGACATCTTGGGATGGTGAACTGACACATATCGATTATGGATATTGCTGTTGTTGTTTGCTGTTTGTTTGTTTGTTTTTACAAGAGGGTATTTTCACAGAGCTTCTGTTTACCTGGGATCTACAGTCCATGGGGGTATTGCAGGTTAAAAACAGCAGCTCTGTAACCACCATTCCATAGGTGGTTGAATCCTGCAGGTGTAGCCAGATAGACTGGGACTCGGTAGTCCTTGCCTATGAATATGTGAAGCAGCCGGAGAGACCCAGAAGCCACTCTCTATCCGAAGCAATTGAAAGAAGCTTTTGGTCATTACGTAGAAGGGCGGTTTTGTTTGATTTGATGTCTTCTTCTGTCTCATCTTGGCTTATAACCAGGACAGATATGACCAATTGCTTAAAAAATAAGCACCAGTAAGTGTTGCATCAAATTATATTAATACAACTATATTTTAATTTGTCCAGTGTTTATTAACCTTTTTGTTTTTCTTATCTTGGAGAGCCACTATAAACACACAAAAGAAAATGTATTTCATGTTATATATGGAAACCATGGCTCCTGGACAGTGGAGAGCAAAATAAACATACCCAGTATTCCATGTAGCCCTGTCATTGGTTCAGTATTGTTCTCTGCTCTTCAGCTGTTGAGCTCCACAAAAGCTTGAACAGCTAACACCCAGTGGAGGAGCAGTACTGAACCAAGAACCACCCGCATTTCAAAACTGAGGTTAACTTTTATTATTATTTAAATATATAGTATGACCTTTTCAATGACCAGTCTTTGAACTTCATCTACCGTGGTGCAATGCAATGAAATGGCCCCCCCAAAAAAGTTTCAAAAGCTGCTGTTTACTGGTCTTCACTGCAAATAAGAGTATCAGAATACATCATCCATTCTTCTTGTTGTTGTTTTTTAGTTTTTTTATAGAAAAATTATTGGTGAGGCATGCCCTTAACCTTTACTAACAGACATAGAAATAAGTCTTAAAACTTGAAAACAATACTACGCTGTTCTGTATTTTATACTTAAAGCATTAACTTTGGCAGAACCCACTCTAATGGAAAAAAAAAAAACTGTGCCAAAATGTTTTTAGTAAATTTAGTTGGATATTTAGTTTTAAAAAGTAAGTTCCATAATTGAAACGGTAAAGCTGATCTTTTATATAAAAGACCTGTAGACAACAATAATTTCTACTGATCACTACCGCTGTGTGTTACTGTTAACACTGCCAGAAGCATCCTTTGCTGCTAAAAAATAACGCCAGCATCCGAAATCATTCTGCATTGACTTGTGTTTTTTGTTTTTTAAATGTAAGAGTACTTAATGCTCTGGTGTAGCACTTTTATTAGCTTTCAGAAAGCTATTTGAAAGTTAATACAGGTAGATGGCTTGTTTTTTGAGTGTCTCTCTCAACCTGTGGGGGAAAAGGAACCAGCTCATTTGAAATATTGTGCATTTGCACAAATCAATATTATTATTCTGACACTGCACAATACAATTTTCTATCTGATTCAGAACAAAGTTTGAACAAGTTTGTTTCCTGTCTATTTCTTCAAATTCTCTGTATTGTCCTCCACATGCTATTAGGTTCAGAGCACAGGGGGGTAACACAATCCCCAAAAAGAACACACAATTGTTCAACTGCAGAACGTGCCAAGAATGGGATTACTGCAAATTGTGTTACTTTAAAAACTAAATTCAGGATAATGGAGAAAAAGTACTTTAAAACTGTGCAAGTAGTTTTTACATGTGGCAGTATGTGTTGCACGCTGCTAAATATAAAGACGTGATTTTGCTCGCTGTGTGTATCCCAATAGAATGAAGTGCAACCATAGACATATCAGCACATCTCCTCCTGTGGGTGAAGTGGAAAGAAAACACTGGACTTGTGTATTTTGAGGTATACATTTAAGGTTCAACAGATCGATCTAGATTCTGTCTGTACCAGACCTTCAGGCAGTAACTGAGCTATTTTGTTGTTTGTTTTCATTTTTTTTTTAAAATTAAACATGCTTTCATAGAATGGAAATGCAGTGGTAATGTCTGCATAATAGATTGGAAAGCAGTGTCTGATCATTGCTGAGATGTATTTGATTGGAACAGAACTTGGTTCTCCATATAAAAGCAAAGACATTACCATTTCTCTATATGAAAGTTATATATGTAGGTATGTGTATATATATATATATATATATATATATATATATATATATATATATATATATATATATATATATATATATATATATATATATACACACACCTCCATGAAAGTTCAAATCGTATAAAGGCAATTGGGATGGCCACTGCGTTACAGTGTACAGGTGGTATTTGAAGACATGGAAATTGTTCTATTTGTTCTCTTGAAGGAATATGTAGCATACCCTGTTACTGGCATTATATGGGTTGATTTTTAATTTACAAAATGAGCAGCTGTTGAGGAACAACTAAACCAAAACCCAAATGTGTTTTGTAACACAGAACTGAAACTTATTTTATAGTGTGAATAGCAGGATAAAACAAAAGACACGTAGGTTATTATTAAGAACCATAAGGCTCCCCCATGATGTCATGCGTGTAACGGGACGCCTCAGTGGCTAAAGCTAGAGGAGAAGGAACATGTTAGGGGCCCCTTTTAGTTGTGAGCTAAAATGCTAACAAATTGAGGAAATCTATGAATGACACAGATGAGCCAAGAACAGTCAAGGTGGATCCATGCACTTACGGACTGTAAAAAAAACGAAACAATATTGAACAAAATATATGTACTTTTATTTATTTTAGCCCTTTTTTGAAAATAACTGTAAAAATGTCATCTCATACAGTCAGATGCTAAATTACTGGCTTATTGTTAAGGAAAAGCTAACATGGAAGGACGTTCTTTTTTTATATACATATTTGGACAGCTGGTCAGTATTGATTATGCGAATATCCTTGCTTTTGCCAATATGCTGTATTACACATATGTGCACCTCAATGACTTAATGACCTTTCTGGAGTCAATGCTTTTACACACATGACTCCAGGCATTGGTTTGTTATCAGAATACTAAATCGTTTATCAGACAGAATGCTGCCATCATTAGCAACAGATTTTTTTTTTTTTTTTTTTTTTTAACAGTTTATTAAAATTTTGTTTGGGGAGGTTTCTGATTCAGCAATCAGACTTTCATAGTCTAGCCTTGATTTTAAAAAATCATCCCCAACTTCATCGACCCATAATTGCCAGTCAAAGAAATGGTTCAGAAACGTGACTTTGACGGAGAAGGCCAAGCAAATAAAAAAAAAGGGTTTGTTCCACAAGAACATTTCCTTATTGTTTTACCGGTAATCCTCTTGTTTTCCAGACGTCTGGGAAATGAAAAAGATCAACAGTAAACCATGATATTTTGAAAGATCGAAAGGGGCCACTGAATGTTTGTTTCATGGTACTAGCTTAAGTTCTGGCTAGGGTTTAGTCAGTTCTGACTTACACATGTCAACATATACAGCTATGGGCAAAGGTTTTGCATCACCCTGTATAATTAACTAATTTTGCTTCATAAAATCAAATGAAACCTGCTGAACAATGTTACGTTAACATATTGAATTACATACCTCTCTGTAGTTTCCCATATACCTAAAAAGAAAATGAAAAATTTGACATTTTGAAATTTAACACAAAATACTGTACTAATATTATGGTTTCCGGTAGACTTTTTGCGATATCATTTTGTAGTTTCTTTGATTACAAGATGTTAAATAAAAGGTATAAATTATGTTCATATAGTTTTGTTTTTTATAATTACGTCTCAATCCTAAAACTTTTGTCCATAGGTGTAGAGGGAGCCGTCTACACAATTAAAAATGAAGGGATGAAAATATGACATGTTGGAATAGTTGTTCCTTAAGATTTACTACTGTATGTTAATTGAAAAATGTGAATAGTATTTTTATAGACTGCTGAAGAATTGGCCAGGTGCATTTGTAAATAAGGGGAAATTGTTGCTTTCAGAATTGTTTTTTTCCCCTACATGGGATCAGTTTCTGTTGAACATAATTGTCTTTAGGGTTAATATTATTATTATTATTATTATTATTATTATTATTATTATTATTATTATTATTATTATTATTATTATGTTTTCTTTGTGTATATATGTGTAATTTGGATTGTGAATTTTTATTTCGGGAGCTCATAAATTGAGGCATTTAATTGTGATTCGTGTTTAGCACAAATCGTGAACGTGTTTTAACTTCTGCACTTGCTCATGTTGTAGGAGCTGCTTTTACTGTTCGATGTACTGTTACTTCTTATTCGCTTCCTTTCTTTTCTTTTGTCAGTCCCGCTGTTACAGGATACAATGGTGCCCTGCTGCAATACTGATAATTGTAATGACTTCAGAAGCTACGGCTCTATCCCTCTCCCTCTCTCTCTCAGTAGCCCTGTATTCTAGGACAGGGCCTTTGGGTTTTCTTGAGTTCTTCCTTTAAGACCCTGTGTTCTGTTTGTCTCTCTTTCTCTTTCTCTTTCTCTCTCTCTCTGTCTGTGTGGTGCTGTTGGGCATTGTTACTGTGAACCCTCCCGAGTTCTGCCTTTTGATCCTTGGGTTGAGTGCTAACTGTAATACTGACCGCAGTAAAAAGCTCCAGCCAGTGTTGCCAACACAATTTATGAAAATAAATGCATTAACTTGTAATAAAAACCATAGTGAGTGGGTTCAGGGTTTTGTCTTTTTAATTGAATCTCTATTTACATGTTTTCACCTTGTGATCACATGAATTAGGGTCCACCAAATTGGTCGCCCAAGGTAAAACAGGTAAATGTATAGTTTACAGATCTGTTATAAGTGTGTTATAGATGTGTTATTAACGATTTCCACATGTATTAAAAACAATAACCGGGAATAGCAAAACAGGTTTATAAAATTTAAATCAGGCACTACAGTAAATAATATAATCTCATTCAATCATGACATGAATCTTTCCACTGGTAATGTTTCATTACTGCAATGCTCCTGCATAAAACATAACAATAATATTGCATGTTGAAGCTGGCAGCACACCTGTGTTAATGGACAGGCCGGTTTGATCTCCAGGAATGTGGTGCACATGAATCCAATTTCAGGAATCAATGCAAGGGTGACAGAACTGGCTTAGGTGGGTCAAATAAGATAAGGAGACTCGAAGCAGTGGGTTAGCCTGGTGTTAATGTATCATAAGAGATTATGGGCTAAAAGCAGGGCTGGAGATATTCGGGAAACATGGACCTCATGTCAGGGGGCCCAAGTAAGGAGATAATAAAGTAAGAATTGAGCTAGTGGATTTTAGGGGACGGGTAGAACATAATAGTTAAATGTAAAAACCGAGAGAGCATAGGTCACACCACTGTATGCATTGAAGTAGGAAGGTCATTTTGAGGAATACCTTTTTAGTCTACCATAGCTTTTAAATTGGAGGGAGAGCATCTGTATATCGTTACAAATTCAGCAGCCAGTGCCTCCCAGATTGGTATAAAGATAGATTTCTAAAGCAACTGAAATAAAGGGAAATCAAATGGGGAGTTTTCAACTGTTGGCAGCGCTGGTAACTGCTTTTAATTTGCAGCAAACATTTCACTATCCCTAGGCAATAGCATTTAAAAAAAAAAATTCCTGCATTTTTGTTACATGAATCTGTCAAAAATATATTTTTAATTTAATATAAATAAAGATCAATAAAATATAAAAAAGCTCTGTGTCTGTGTATGTTTTTGTTTTGAATCTTTAATAAATAAATAAACACCATGGTCTGATTTAACTAAATAACTGACTGGAAAACAACATCAGCAGCAACAGCGAACCATTCACTGAACAACAGCATAGCGAACCATTCACTGAACAACAGGATAGCGAACCATTCACTGAACAACAGCATAGCGAACCATCCACTGAACAACAGCACAGCGAACCATTCACTGAACAACAGCATAGCGAACCATCCACTGAACAACAGCATAGCGAACCATTCACTGAACAACAGCATAACTAACCATGCACTGAACAGTATAGCATAGCGAACCATTCACTGAACAACAGCATAGCAAACCATTCACTGAACAACAGCATAGCGAACCATTCACTGAACAATAACTTAGCGAACCATTCACTGAACAACAGCATATCTAACCATGCACTGAACAGTATAGCATAGCGAACCATTCACTGAACAACAGCATAGCTAACCATGCACTGAACAGTATTGCATAGCGAACCATTCACTGAACAACAGCATAGCTAACCATGCACTGAACAGCAACAAAGCGAACCATTCACTGAACAACAGCATAGCGAACCATTCACTGAACAACAGCATAGCGAACCATTCACTGAACAACAACATAGCGAACCATTCCCTGAACAACAGCATAGCGAACCATTCACTGAACAACAGCATAGCAAACTATTCACATAGCCTTACCTTATATTGAATTAATCTGGCTAATAACCCCAGGATTAACCCCTTAAGGTCCATCTGCTATCCAGAACAAAGCAACCACAAATAAATGTTGTCAAACTGCTTTTAAAACAAACAGCAGGTTTTGCACAGATTTCTGCCTGCGTGCATTGGTTATAGTGGATGAGGAACAAAGGGTTCCTAATGTTGGGGGAGTAAGTAATAGGCAAATTCAACAGTAATTACACAGCCACAACAACAGAGAAATATGACCCGTCACCATGCATTTTGAAACTCTAATTACTTGTACATAACTTTCTGGAAAATACTCCCTAAAAAAACATGTTTTCCTGTCTCCAGCAGCTGGTTGACAATGGTAAAATGTATTAACACCTTGGGATTGCAGGTAGTTCATAAGTCTGAAATGTTCGTAACTCTGAAAATAAGTTTTCTATGGTTTTAATAAATGTGTACACTGGCTATCTACAGCCTTAATCTGGTGAATAATACAAGGATACAGCACAGTAATGCAATATTCATATTGTTATGGGTTGAAAGGCTTTAAAACTGTACTATACATGGGCAAATACTATTTCAGTAGGTTAACCTTGCACTTTTTAAAACGGGATTCTGGTTGCATTGTAAGCATGGTTGAGTGATTGCATACTGTACTTTCAGCTAAAAATAAACACTAATAAAACTGGAAGTATATTAGCATCTCTGGATTTTTGTAACAGACAGACAGGGCTCCATTCTAGGTCCCTTGCTGTTTTCATTATATATGCTATTGTTAGGTCACATTATCCACAGACACGGAATGAACTTCCATTGCTATGCTGAAAAATATCCAGCTATATTTGTCCCTAAAGCCAGGAATTTCTTCTGCCTGGGTGTTATTAGCTATTTGCCTTACAGAGATCAAGCACTTGATGTCACAGAATTTTCTAATGTTGAATTCAGATAAAACAGAGGTTATGCTAGTGGGATCACAGAACCAACTAAAAGGAAATGTGGGATTACATGAGCTCGACCCTTGCAGTCTCTCATCAAAGCTTAAACTAGAAATTAAGAGTTTGGTGGTCATTTTTTATCCTGAGCTATCATTTGAGATTCATATTAGGGAAGTTACTAAAGTATCTTTTTACCATTTGTGAAATATAGCCAAACTTAAACCAATTATTTCTGTATCTGACACCAAGAGACTAATGTACGCCTTTGTTTCATCTAGAATTGATTATTGTAATGCACTTTTTCCTGGTTTCCTAAAACATGTGGTATCCTGTCTCTAGCTTGTTCAGAATACAGCTGCTAGAATTCTGACTAAAACCAGGAAAAGTGGACATATTACCCTGTTTTGGCCTCTTTACACTGGCTCCATGTGCAGTATAGAATGGATTTTAAGATTTTGCTGTTAACTTACAATGCCCTGAATGGATTAGCACCTAGTTATTTGCAGGAGTTACTGACCCCTTATCTTCCAAACTGCACTCTGAGATCACAGGATGCAGGGCTGCTGGTTATTCCTTGAGTTAACAAAAGCAACACGGGAGGTAGGGCTTTTTCTTGTAGAGCTCCTAAATTATGGAACGCTCTGCCTTCGGTTGTCAGGGAAGCTGGGACCGATACGATTTCCAAGTCAAGACTAAAAATGCACTTTTATAAAATGGCTTTCTTATCTTAGTGGGTTTTAATATAACTTTAAAAATGCTGCTTTTGTATTATGTGTAAACTATTCTCCACCTATTCTCCTATTCCTATTCCTATTCTCCACCCTCGCTCCGCAGTGGTGGAATGACCTACCTACAGATGTCAGGACCACCCAGTCCCTGATCACATTCCGGCGCCTCCTTAAGACTCACCTCTTCAGACAGCACCTGTAGAACTCCTCTGTTTCTCCCCTGGGACACTTTCACCCTTCCTTAAATGTGCTTTACTTACTCTTATCTGCCCCCTATTTTACTGCATTTAATCCTGTACTTCAGAGTACTGTAATCTGCCAAGTGTTTAAACTGTAGTATTTGGTATTTAATCATATCTTGATGTAACTATCACTGTCACTTTTATCTGCTGTATTATTGAATTGTATTTTGTCACACTTGTACTTGCTTGAACTAGTCATTGTATTTATCTTGCTCTTATTGTATTATTACCTGTACTGTAACACTTGAAATGTATTTGCTTACGATTGTAAGTCGCCCTGGGTAAGGGCGTCTGCTAAGAAATAAATAATAATAATAATAATAAACTGTTATTTAAATATGTTATTTAAGTGGTCTGGCTGTGGCAGTTGTATGTGTGACATGCTATACAAATGTATTGATCTTTTTTTGCTATGTACTGTACAGTGGTTTGCAATACCTTTGTATAAAAAGTGCTATATAAATGCAATAAATAAATCAAATAAATACATATTTGGCAGTGGGCTTCACCCCCTGGAGCCAGTGCTGTCAGTAAACTTTTAAGGGAGAAAGTCTGCAGCCAGAGAGGAAGAGGAACGGAACAACATAACAAAACTATTCTTTCTTAGTTCTTAGTTTCTTCTCTGTCCCATCCCTTTTGCTTTTCATCACAGACCAGGTACTTCAATTCCTATTATGCTACAGCATGCTACAATGCTACATGTTTATAGATTCAGTTGACCCCACAAAGCCCCTCTAAGCTCTCGGATACTTCCCCTAAGAGTTGTCATTAAGGAGAGGATATTGCATTCTTTGACAGTCAGGGAAAATGGGATGTGTGTCATCACCAAGTCTTCAATTCCCAAGTAATTTGGTTTTTAAAAAAAACATTATTTCTCACAATGGCTAAATCACTGTAAAATCAAATGCAGTTTAATCTAGTCTACTTTATTGCATTGCAAAGTGGAAAACTACTACACACTTAAAACATGAGAACAATATGAGCCGCAGCTAAAACAGAACTGCATTCTACATAGAATCTTTTAATTTATTTATTTATTTTTATAAATTTAGTCGTTGTCAATTATTTTTATTATTTTCTCCCAATTTTTTTGGAATGGCCAATTATGATTTGAAGCTCAGCTCACCGTTACCACCCCTGCTCTGACTCGGGAGGGCGAAGACGAACACACACTGTCCTCCGAAGCGTGTGCCGTCAGCCGACCGTTTTTTTTTCACACTGCGGACTCACCATGCAGCCACCCAAGAGCTACAGCGTTAGAGGACAACGCAGCTCTCAGGCAAGCCCGCAAGCGCCCGGCCACACTACAGGGATCGCTGGTGCGCGGTGAGCCAAGAACACCCTGGCCGACCTAACCCTCCCTCCCCGGGCGACGCCGGCCAATTATCGCCGCCCCTAGGAGCTCCCGTCCACAGTCGGCTGTGGAATAGCCTGGACTTGAACTCGCGACGTCCAGACTATAGAGCGCATCCTGCACTCACGTGGAGCACCTTTACTGGATGCGCCACTCGGGAGCCCTTTTAATTTATTTTTTACTGCATGGATGGGACATATAAAGGTTCATTTAGAGACTTAATTTAAAAATGAAAAACAGTATTCTTTCTGCACCTCTGCATATTGTAGAGTCTTTGTGCCCTAGAGTCAGAGAGCCAGGTAGAAAGCAATGTGGAATTCAGCTTGACTTGTGCAATCTTGAACATAGCATTTCTACAGACCCCTAAACCTCCATGCTAACCACAGCATATCATGTTTTAACGCTATTACTGGAAACAGTGACAATACACATGCAGGCACTGCATTTGAACTTGTTTTAAAGTCTTTTCTAAGACCACGGTAAAAAATAAAAGCCTGAATGCCCTTTTTCTAAATGATGTGTTAATTTTAGGAACCATCACTGTTACAGCAACCCAAGTGCTACTAGAAGTAAGAACAACGTATTGAGATAGTGTCATTTTAAACAACTGCATCCCAGTATCATTTTAAACAACTGCATCCCAGTGTTTCACTAATGCAAGGAAAAGGAAGAACGGACAGCCAAAAATTAGTCATAATGAACAGAATAACAAGGCTGGTTATTATTATTTATTTCTTAGCGTACGCCCTTATCCAGGGCGACTTACAATTGCTACAAGATATCACATTATTTTTACATACAGTTACCCATTATAGAGATGGGTTTTTACTGGAGCAATCTAGGTAAAGTACCTTACTCAAGGGTACAGCAGCATTGTCCTTCACCTGGGATTGAACTCACGACCCTCCAGTCAAGAGTCCAGTGCCCTAACCACTACTCCACACTGCTGCCCTTAGAAATCCAGGGATCTATAAATAACACATAGCACTTATATACTAGTATACTAGTGAGATGTACTTACAAAGCTGCTTATGTATAATTATTAGCACCTAAAGGCATACTTTACATCATCTATATTTCCATAATACTGTACAGAATATCCTATTATGTGTGCTCTCAGTTGTGGATTCTGCTTGGACATGAATTATCCATGCCTATGAACATATAGCAGCGTCCTTTTCGTAACCACTTCTAAAAAGCAGAATTTCTGAAGCGAGGTAGTTTATAAACTGACCACTGGGAAGGGCGTGCACCAGTAATTTCAGGTCTACCACATACAGATTTCTTATTTCCCTTTACAAAACACAACTTGTGTAATTATCCTGCTCTTTTCATCCAGTGTGCGATTCAGCAATGGGACTTCATTGTTTGGATACAATAGGTGTATAATTGCAGTGTGTCTCTGTTATAAGTATCTCTCTACTTCTGTGAAGCTAGCAGCGCTGCACACTGGAAATACAAGACTTCAGTTATAATGGCTCATCCAAGTAGAAGTGCTGCTGTACATTGATGGTTCCATGATTTAATCATGCTGTGATTTCACCCCCAAATCTTAACATTGCATTCGGCATAGACTGTGCTGGTTCATGAAGTGCTCTTTACTAAAACAGGGACAAAATCAAATGTTCACAAAAGTAGCTAGCAACACTTTCATGAAAATCAAACTGTTTCCATAAGAAAAGCACGCACTAAAAAAGAGTTTACGCCTTGTGTGGAAGAACATGCATGTTAGAAGCAGGGGTTCATCTCAAAACAGTTTTCTACCGCTTTGGTAAATCATTTCATTGTTGTGCAACGTATGCATTTAACCATAAATGTATTTAACCTAACAGAATGTAACTGCAGCACACATTTTAACCACCTTCCTGAGGGTTTTCAGTTTGAACTGGAGGTCACCTCCATGCAAATAGGGATAATCCCCATCCTGCAAATAGGGATAATCCCCATCCTGCAAATAGGGATAATCCCCATCCTGCAAATAGGGATAATCCCCATCCTGCAAATAGGGATAATCCCCATCCTGCAAATAGGGATAATCCCCATCTTGCAAATAGGGATAATCCCTATCCTGCAAATAGGGATAATCCCCATCCTGCAAATAAGGATAATCCCCATCCTGCAAATAGGGACAATCCCCATCCTGCAAATAGGGATAATCCCCATCCTGCAAATAGGGATAATCCCCATCCTGCAAATAGGGACAATCCCCGTCCTGCAAATAGGGACAATCCCCATCCTGCAAATAGGGATAATCCCCATCCTGCAAATAGGGATAATCCCCATCCTGCAAATAGGGACAATCCCCATCCTGCAAATAGGGATAATCCCCATCCTGCAAATAGGGATAATCCCCATCCTGCAAATAGGGATAATCCCCATCCTGCAAATAGGGACAATCCCCATCCTGCAAATAGGAATAATCCCCATCCTGCAAATAGGGATAATCCCCATCCTGCATTGTTTGGGAGAGGTTGCTGTATTGATGAAAAAATATATAGATTTTATTTTTTTGACATTTAGAATTGGTATTTACCATAAATAATAAATACATTTTAAGCGGTTCTTATTTGAAAGGTTAAATGTAATAACAAAAAGCAGTCAGCCCCCATTGAAAAACTCAATTTAAAAATACAAAACAGTATTCTTTCTGCACCTCTGCATATTGTAGAGGGCACGTGGGTGAATTTCTATCAATGTGTCTGTGTTTTAACTGTACTGTCAGCAGCTATACCTGCACAAAATCTAACAAAACAGGGAACTCCTGCCGCACACTTTGTTAAATTATTTCATTTATTTTATTCAAAAACACGACGGACAACTTGTTCCATTCTTGACACACTATTTTCACCTCTTTGTTTTCAAGCACACTTTCCCTATGTTAAACACACCAAAAGGTCAGGAAACTAAGGAGCACAGCTAGATGCAGATAGTAGAAGTAAAACTGACATTTTTAGTGGTTGTTTTATATCAAGGGTTGTTTTTTTTTGTACAAAACAAATAAGTCTATCTAGCAGGCCACAAATACAAATTTTTGTTTTGAGCTGTCTCTACTAAATAAATTGCTGTAAAACAAGTTATGTAAATGTAACACTTAATAAATAAATAAATAGATAGATAGATAGATAGATAGATAGATAGATAGATAAATAAATAAATAAATAAATAAATAAATAAATAAAATCTATATGTAAGCAATGTTGTTCATTAAACACCATTCAAGTTTATCTTACCTAAAGAATAAACAACACAACCAGCTACCTGTATTATTTTAATAGCAGTACCCCTCAGGTGAAGTGCCTATCAACGACAGGCAGTTGTGGAGCTGCCAGCAATAAAACAAAGACGCTAAAAGAAGAATAGGCCATTACACAAAAGGTGCTGCAATGATCTCTCATTAGGAATATTCAATAGAAAATGAAGTACACGATTGATACAGGGTATTCACGTGTTTCCTTTACAATGTGCGGCAATTACATGCAAATTTTTTTTCAATTTTATTCTAACCTGAAAGCAGTTATGTGTGCCACCGAGAATGCTGGATTGTTCTGAAAAAGTAACTTAATACAGCGTTCTTTCATTCGAAAAAATGTGCCATTACCCCGCAAGAGGAGGTGGCGGCTCCTTCTCAGCAATGTCACTGAGCTGCTTCATACTCCAGCTCCCTACTACAGCGCTTATATTAATATTTCATGTCTGTTAAATGCAGGGGTCAATTGCCAGGATACACTCTGTGGTGTCAGGGAAAGAATAAGAAACGGGGAGAAACTGTGAAATCTTTAAAGAGTATATACCTTCAAATGCCACCTAAATTATTTTATTTAACTGTGATTTTGTTTTTCAGAGGAGACAAAACCATCCCTGGTGCTGTGGACTGGTAAATCTTAGCTTCCTCATTCCAGTCATTGGACAACTCAATCTCTTGTCTATTTTGTCTCTTGCGATAGTCATCTGCTGTTTGTTAGAATGTAACATACATGTGCAACAGGGTGGAGGCTGGGTGCTAACCGGCGACCCACAAGCAAGCACCTTAACCACAATGCAAATGCTCGTCTGTATTCATGGTTTTAGAGCTTTCAACATCCTCTCTCCTCACTGACAGACAGAATCTGTAACGGCAGTGCATCACGCAACACTGCCCATTATTATTATTTGTTTATTTATTTAGCAGACGCCTTTATCCAAGACGACTTACAGAGACTAGGGTGTGTGAACTATGCATCAGCTGCAGAGTCACTTACAATTACATCTCACCCGAAAGACGGAGCACAAGAAGGTTAAGTGACTTGCTCAGGATCACACAATGCGTCAGTGGCTGAGGTGGGATTTGAACCGGGGACCTCCTGGTTACAAGACCTTGTCTTTAACCACTGGACCACACAGCCTGTAAATTCACAACCCCAGCATCGCCATAATAAATTTAATACATAAATACACATAAACATCAGGTTTAATGTAAACTGTTTATTATGTAATTAGGCAAAAAATATTTCAGTATACTGATCATTTTATTTTCAGGTAAGCATTTAATATTTAGCAACAGTTCTAGTTAAATGCCATGAAATAAGCAATTTTTTTTACCATGAAAAAAATACAGCCCTGCTTATGACTGGAAGGGAAGTGAAGTGGGGATGTATATTAGTGTTGCACTGTGCATCACAGCAGCATTTCAAAAATGGGCAAAAGAAGGCTTCAAGAAAGGAGAAAGCATGTGTGCTGGAACAGTGCACAGAACTATGTATGAATACAATTACCAATCCCAAACTGCAGGGAGCGCACTTTATTATACAATTAACCGTGGGGCTGGGAAACTGCAGATGGATTGCATTGGCTATTCATTAGTTTAGCACTCTATCAATCAATTATGAATCCAGCCGCGGTATAATCCTGTTGTACTGCACAATGTACCGTGATTTAAGTTATTGTATAAAAGAACTTAGTGAAATTAAAGCTTCACGCATAAAAGGTTTAGCTCTAACGGTTTAGAGCACACAGGCACAGCATGTGCCAACAAAGAATATCAAGAGTTACACATGCCTTAATAACATTCAGTATTTCAAAGAATAATTAAGCCAGAACAGATGCCAAGAATGAGTTCTAAAGCAGATGTTCCAATCCGGCTTTCAAAGTGATGCTATGGATTCTAGTAAAGCTGTTACTCGAAACAGAGCCAATAAAGTGACAAGCGGTTTTAATATTGAAACTATTAGGAAAATAATTATGAAAATGTACATACATGTATATTATTCGGATAAATAGGAGATTAACAAGAAAGGTGCACTTGGTTTTATTAAGTAGATGTATGTAATGTCTAATGAACTAGCTAATGATAATTGCAAAACAAGCAGAGAGAGAGAGAGAGAGAGATCAGTCTAATGAACTAGCTAATAATAATTTCAAAACAAGCAGGGGAGGGGGTTAGAGACCATTCTAATGAACTAGCTAATAATAATTGCAAAACAAGTCCCAGATACTTCACACTCTGTTGTCTTCCGAGGCAATTGCATTCAGTCATAATTGTGTAACAATTGTCACTCACTGGGAAAATAGTTCCAATTACAGACATTAACACGTTGAGGAATTAGCCTTCCATCCATAAATTACCCTTGAGCCCCTGTGTAAAGACAAATTATTATCTGATTCGATGGCTAACAGAAGCAGCAAAACAGTGATAAATTACTTCCAAATCAGATAAAATCAAGCATGACATCATTTAATTAATTTCAGGCATTTTTCTGTGATTATTCCTATCCCGGGCAGAAAACAGCATACTTTAGAGCCATTTAATGTTTCTTAACTTTCAATCTCTTCCTCTTCCTCTGCGTCTGCCTCTTCCTCTGCCTCTGCCTCTGCCTCTGCCTCGCACAGTATCTACAGAGACAGCGTCCCCCACCTGATTGAGGTCTTTCCTTCTTCGACTCTCGATAGCCGGGAATGCAGTAATCCATCTTCCAGTCCAACTCCCATTGAGACCGTTCCTCCTGGAAAGGCTCATAAGAGAGAACTTTATGACCAAGTACATGAGTAATACAATAAAAAAAATGACTGGGTTAGGGAGCAAGAGACACAGAGACAAACAGTTGAAACCTAAGCTGGTAGGCAGTTACTAGAATGGATGTGATTATACAGACCTAGCACAGCATTCAGAATGAATTGCTGTCTGTATTATTTAATATTCCTACAGTATATTGTGATCTAAACACCCTTTAGCTTTCCCCATGTTAGACCAGGAATATGAGATCATGGGCAGTGTTATTTAGCTGCTGATGCTGCTTAGATCATTAAAATAGACCACATTAGTTTTAACTTTGTCATGAAGTACAGTAGGTGTTTGCAAAAGAAGGGTCTCTTAGAGACAGGTGTCATGCAGATTAAACCCATGCTCTCTGCTCAAGCTTGCAGTCATGCTGTGATCCAAGGCTGGGTCTGGGTCAGGTGTGCTGAAGGACGCTCAGTCGGAGAAACTGCCCTCATCAGCTCCAAACTCAACCAGTGCCTCAGCATAGTGTTGGAGGGGTTCTGCACTATTGGGTCGTTTGCCCCTTGTGTCATAAACAGTGGGCTTTAATCCCCCGGGTCGCAGTTACAGTCTGAGATGTCACGTCTCTGATGTTCTCTAAGGTCATGCTTTCTTCAACATCTTCTACTCGTTTTGCAGCTCCCTCACAGCCCTGCTGATATGCTCCAATAGTCTTTTAACGGTTTGTTATGGATTGGCTGCGCTGGGAACGGGACTCAGGATCTCAACACTAAGACCTTTGCTTTAAGCAGTGGATCAAATTGCATCTGAAACGCTTGTACAATGAATACTGATTCCATTAACCCTTGTGAACTTTACTCACTGAACTATATTTAGTGCATCACGAGGAACAGCGGTGGTTGTTTAATTGTGCAACACCAGCTATTACCTGTTTCGTGTCTGTTCTATTAGGACTTGTCATTGGAGCTGAGTGGCGTTTTAATTTCCTTCAGGACCAGGTTCATTCTCAATGCAGATTTTTTACTTCTTTAGTGGACGCCCAACACTTTCAAGCTGCTTTTGAAAAATTAATGAAAAAATACTCCCTTTCCCACATGGACTGACTGCATTGCTAAAAGTCAAGGACAGTTAGCAGTTTGTGCAGTGTGTATTAATATTCAAGTGTTTGCGCTCATCTGAACGGGCTGTCACTGTGCTTTCTCCCTGGTCAACGGAAGTGACCCTTGCTCATTAAGTGCTGGTAAATTGCTGAGGAGGGCGACAGGCAGCGAGAGATGGACTGTAATTACTCCTTGTCAGTCAGGTTGAAGGGCAGCCTGAGCTCCATTAGCAAGGCCTCGCTAATAGGAGATCTGTTTTCCTAATTAGAAAACAGAATCTAGCAATGCTATTAGCTCTATTAAAACCCCTAGCATGCAGCAGCAGAGATGGTCTATATATATGTGTGTGTGTGTGATTTTTTTTACAGCCACTCATGTAACTGCCTAAATATTAAGGTTGTTAACAGTTTCAAAGTTTGAACATGTACATTTGCCACGTGTGGAAGGTTTACAATGTAACTATTATATGCCTACCAAAAATAGATGTTAGCTTTAGTGTTAACTCAGTAGTACGTGAACAGTGTAAGCCCATTTATTTCAATATGTCATATTCAATATTCCTTTACCATATATTCATATGAAATTATGTACCTTAGTTTCTTACACCCTAGTGGGTCTGGTTCTTGGAAGGTGAGAAGATACTTTAACCTTTGTCTCTCGTCCGGTGGTGCCCTGCACCCACACTATACCAGTCAAAGAATAGATGAATCTGGAATTACCTCCAGCCACAGCCTTAACAGAACCCCATAAACTTGAATCAGTTCATTCAGGCACGTGATTCCCAAATTCTAGCTTCAGTAAGCTTTGTTAGTTCATCAAATGAACTAATTCTTTCAGGGACACTGGATTATATAATATATATTCACAGTCTTTCATGCAGCCTTGGTATTTGACCTGTCCCGTAGTCGGTCATTGAATAAATAAATTAGAAAGATGTGTATACTAGCACTAAAAAAAAAAGTTCACAAAGTTTTCTCAACCCGGGGTGCCTTGTCGTGGGAAGAAAATGTGTCAAAAAAGTACCGTTCCAGCCATTCCATCCTCCCCACAGTCACTTAGATTTGTGGGTTTGGATATTCACCCTACAAACACTGGAACCATTTGGACTGAATGAAGATGTTAATCTATGTCCCCTAATTTAAGATGTAGTCTACATTTCTATTTAATTATAAGGGGCAAATGGATTACTGTGAAATATGGCCATCTATATATTTTTATGAATACAGTTGCAAATGTTGTAAATTCCGATCCTGTTTTTTGATCTTTGTTTTTTGTTTTACTATACTGATTAAAGTCATTCATGCTTTCCAATTGATGAGTGAAATTGTTATAGAACAGCTAATATAATCTTAGCTTCTGTACACCAATCAATAAAAACTTTGTTTTGTTGAAACTTTGATTGTGGACCTGGATTTTTGGGAGTTGCCGTCTTTTTCCTTTCTGTGCCTTTATGGCTGGAACGGTACTTTTTTGATTTTATATATATATATATATGTAAAATCTGATGGTGCTCTAATGTGATGGTGGTTAATATCAAGTCGGACTAACTCAGGCTCTGTGCACATTACAAAACTAATGCCACTGTGGGGAATTGAACTAATGCCAGACCCACAAGGCTCTAGCACAACACAGCACAGCAACACACACACACGTTTGTATTCCTATATTTGTGGGGACATCTCACTGACTCTCACTATATTTTTATTTACTATTTTTAACTCCTGTCAGAAAAAACTCCACACAGGGCATATTTAGCTCTTAAAAAGGTGTTTTACAAAGTGGGGACTTCCCCACAATGTCATTTTTTCAGGGAGTTACTATCTTTGTGGGGATATTTTCTCAAATTTTGTCCCCACATTGATAGTAATACATGTCCACACACACAGCTGTATTTAGTACTGTATTCTGATGTTTTAAAGAATCTTTATGTACAGGTTTGGGTTTGCATATTCAAGCAGATTATATATTGGTTGAAACAGGAAGGAGAGGACTATGGATTGGTAATTGTTTGTATTTTTAAAAATGTACAGGTATTGAAATCCTGCTGCATTATCTGTTATATACAGTACTGTGCAAAAGTTTTAGGCAGGTGTGAAAAAATGCTGTAAAGTAACAATGCCTTCAAAAATAGACATGTTAATAGATTATATTTATCAATTAACTAAATGCAAAGTGAGTGAACAGAAGAAAAATCTAAATCAAATCCATATTTGGTGTGACCACCCTTTGCCTTCAAAACAGCATCAAGCATCAATTCTTCTAGGTACACTTGCACACAGTTTTGAAGGAACTTCGGCAGGTAGTTTGGCCCAAACATCTTGGAGAACTAACCACAGTTCTTCTGTGGATTTAGGCAGCCTCAGTTGCTTCTCTCTCTTCATGTAATCCCAGACAGACTTCGATGATGTTGAGATCAGGGCTCTGTGGGGGCCATACCATCACTTCCAGGACTCCTTGTTCTTCTTTACGCTGAAGATAGTTCTTAATGACTTTCGCTGTATGTTTGGGGTCCTTGTCATGCTGCAGAATAAATTTGGGGCCAATCATATGCCTCCCTGATGGTATTGCATGATGGATAAGTATCTCCCTGTACTTCTCAGCATTGAGGAGACCATTAATTCTGATCAAATCCCCAACTCAATTTGCAGAAATGCAGCCCCAAACTTGCAAGGAACCTCCACCATGCTTCACTGTTGCCTGCAGACACTCATTCGTATGCGCTCTCCAGCCCTTCGGCGAACAAACTGCCTTCTGCTACAGCCAAATATTTCAAATTTTGACTCATCAGCCCAGAGCACCTGCTGCCATTTTTCTGCACCCCAGTTCCAGTGTTTTCGTGCATAGTTGAGTTGCTTGGCCTTGTTTCCACGTCGGAGGTATGGCTTTTTGGCGCATAAGTCTTCCATGAAGGCCACTTCTGACCAGACTTCTCCGGACAGTAGATGGGTGTACCAGGGTCCCACTGTTTTCTGCCAGTTCTGAGCTGATGGCACTGCTGGACATCTTCCAATTGCAAAGGGAAGTAAGCATGATGTGTCTTTCATCTGCTGCAGTAAGTTTCCTTGGCTGACCACTCGTCTCACGGTCCTCAACGTTGCCCGTTTCTTTGTGCTTCTTCAAAGAGCTTGGACAGCACATCTGGAAACCCCTGTCTGCCTTGAAATTTCTGCCTGGGAGAGACCTTGCTGATGCAGTATAACTACCTTGTGTCTTGTTGCTGTGCTCAGTCTTGCCATGGTGTATGACTTTTGTCAGTAAACTGTCTTCAGCAACCTCACCTTGTTAGCTGAGTTTGGCTGTTCCTCACCCAGTTTTATTCCTCCTACACAGCTGTTTCTGTTTCAGTTAATGATTGTGTTTCAACCTACATATTGAATTGATGATCATTAGCACCTGTTTGGTATAATTGTTTAATCATACACCTGACTATATGCCTACAAAATCCTGACTTTGTGCAAGTGTACCTAGAAGAATTGATGCTGTTTTGAAGGCAAAGGGTTGTCACACCAAATATGGATTTGATTTAGATTTTTCTTCTGTTCACTCACTTTGCATTTAGTTAATTGATAAATATAATCTATTAACATGTCTATTTTTTAAAGCATTCTTACTTTTCAGCATTTTTTCACACCTGCCTAAAACTTTTGCACAGTACTGTATTTTCATTCTTTTTACAAAATCTGAGCTTTACTTACAACTATGAAAATACATATTATTTTCTGATCTTTTTTTATATTTATTTTTTGTTTGTTTTATGTAAAGGAGTAAATAAATGAACCTTTGTTTATTGAAACAGTCTGACAGTTTGATGCCCTGTACAAAACCAGCTGCCACTATACAGCTTTGTTGCAAGAAATCCTTGTTTAGGTGTAGTGACTCCCAACCGTATAAGTGGCAGGGGTAGCAAAGATAATTTTAAATCAGAAAAAATGTGAGAAACTTGAGTTTGTTGGACTATTGTCCATTGAACAACAACATATACACACTGAGAAAAAAGCAGTTTTTCTTTTAACTAAAATAAACTGTCATCTATTGATTAAACACTGAGCATTCACCCCAAACGAGTACAGAACCTAACTGAATTACCAGAGACGGCAGTACTTGCCATGGTGCGTGCAACTCTTCTTCTGTCAGAAGCCTGGTTGGAGTATAATCGTCACTTCTCAGCTAGATAAAAAGTAAAAATGAAAGAGGTTAGCAAAGATGTCAAACACAACATTTACACAAAGCACTGACAAAACCACAAAGAAGCACCTTATCTTTGTCAGACTATTGTGCTTTCAATCTTTAATTTACAGTGCAGAAATATTATCAGTTGAGTAAATTTCGGCTTGTAATATGCGCTCTCTGTTTTTAATGTCTGTGATACTGAAGCATTGTTTATAGAGCTTGCTTTCTAATAAAGTATGCCCTGCATGCATGAATTAATTGAAAAGGGAAAGAAGGATGACGACATTTCGGGAAACAAAATTAGCAGCTTTACAACGAAAATCAATGAATTTATGCAGAAACACCTCAAGGCGTTGTACATATCTGAGAGGCCGCAGTAAACCATTAATCTGACGGAAACAGCACCTCTACCAAAACAAAGCAGTCCTTGTACACAGATCTACATGTATTCATAGATATACACAGATCTACATGTATTTATAGATATACACAGATCTACATGTATTCATAGATATACACAGATCTACATGTATTTATAGATATACACAGATCTACATGTATTCATAGATATACACAGATCTACATATATTCATAGATATACACAGATCTACATGTATTCATAGATATACACAGATCTACATGTATTCATAGATATACACAGATCTACATATATTCATAAATATACAGATCTACATGTATTCATAGATATACACAGATCTACATGTATTCATAGATATACACAGATCTACATGTATTCATAGATATACACAGATCTACATATATTCATAGATATACACAGATCTACATGTATTCATAGATATACACAGATCTACATATATTCATAGATATACACAGATCTACATATATTCATAGATATACACAGATCTACATGTATTCATAGATATACACAGATCTACATGTATTCATAGATATACACAGATCTACATGTATTCATAGGCATACACAGATCTACATGTATTCATAGATATACACAGATCTACATGTATTCATAGATATACACAGATCTACATGTATTCATAGGCATACACAGATCTACATGTATTCATAGATATACACAGATCTACATGTATTCATAGATATACACAGATCTACATGTATTTATAGATATACACAGATCTACATGTATTCATAGATATACACAGATCTACATGTATTCATAGATATACACAGATCTACATGTATTCATAGATATACACAGATCTACATGTATTTTTTTATTTCTTTTTTTTAAGAATTTGAAAAAATATTCATCCAACAGCGAGAAGGATTTTTCAGTGAAATTAGTACACATGACATCGACCAAACCATTTGTCATGAGCTGATTACTTTATAGGCACTGCAGAAGTGACAATTTGTCACGCTGCATGGAGAAATAACAGCTCTAAGACTGGGATAACATGCTTGCTTCCTTTATTGTTTTAACAGCATCATTTATGCTGGACTGGGCAACTTTGTGCTAACCAAAAATTAATTAGAGGGCTAAGTGGACAGCCACAACTCTTATAACAGCAAACATGAATCTTAACAAGAAGAATACATTATTTGTCAATAGCCATACCAATCTGCTCTGTAAGAAACGAGTTACATGTAGATACTCTTCACAGTCAGTGTTTCTCGCTGGTTTTGTAACATTGGCAGGTTTACTGTTCATTCATGAAAGGCTGGGGTCCATGCTACCTAAAACATTCCTGGTAGACATGCATGGCTCTCTCCCTACGTTCAGTGCTTGGGTTACTGTGTGCATTGACTGATTCTTCTCAGCAATCACACTGCTCTGCCACTGCGTCCATAGGTTCATACAAGGTCTACTGCATTCTGTTGAATTTATGGGGGTTCAGTTATTTCCTGTGGGGTTCAAGGCAAGATGTGGCAGAAGGGCAGCAGAAAAACAATAACTCACCTGTGGCACTGGGACCACCCATGTCCAGCTGTCAGCCTTAACTTGTCCAAACTGTGCAGCACAACCTGCAGATCAAATACTCATCAACACATCGAAATACTAAAAACCCAAATCATTTTTCCGCTACACTGGATACAAGAATACATGAATGATGAACTGAAAGAGTATAACGCGGAATACGATGAAGACAATAAAATAAATCCCAGCATTCTAATGGAAACAATTCAACCTGTAAAGGGTTAAAGAAAGCATCTAAATCAAAGTGAAATGCTCCCACAATCAGACATGTTTTCTTCCTATTCCATATTACTTGTCTAATATGTTTGGTGACTGCTTTATTCTGCAGTGTATCTTTTGTAACATTTCTGCCTTCCCAGTTTGTTTAGATTCTCCAAACGGAGGCTTCCTGCAGTCATAGTATGATTCACACCTGCACACCCCTAGCTACAGCTGCAAAGAGTTTATTAATGTTGCTATCTCCAAGATCCATTATACGGCTCAGTAAGCAAAACAGAAACCTTATTTTGATTTATTTTATATTTTTTTACAGAAGTGGTGTTTCATGTTTTCCTATGTGACCAGTTCAAAAAGTCTCTGAGTCTATATTTTTGGAAGTTATCGACAGAGTAAAATTTGACCCCTTTTCATATCCTTGTAGTTTTTGTAGTGTACGGCCAGCTTTTGTATAACACTACCCTCAACTATAACACTAATCGGATCTTCAAAGCTTTTTGCCCATGAGTCTGATGTGCACCTCTTTTCCTCCACGGAACAAAGCTCTGTAAAGGGATATTTTCTATCAGACGCATTTTCCTAATATTTCATTGCTTTGCTTCCTTATATCCGATTATGTGTGTTCGGTATAATGCTCTGTTGTTTTTTTTCTGCTTCGGTCATTGATTACTCTTGTCAGTAACATTCCAGCAAAAAAAAGAAAAGCTTCTAAAAAAAAGACTATGAGACGCATATTAGCGTTGCACTGTGTGCACTGAAACCCACAGGTTGAAGCATTGTGCACCGAAGCCTGTGCAGCCCGAATATGCTTCCCAAACTTACTTTAGAAAACGATGATACTAAAGTGCTTAGACATTGGGAAAATCTAGATGATATAGGAAAGGAAAAAAAAGTAGGATGACATATCCATTTATTAATGAGGTGCACATACTGCATATGAACTGAACATTTGGGAAATGCACTTTTGGGGTCTGTGACTCTGTGTACTTCCAAATGCATTCTCAGTTCAGCTATTTGCTGGTTGTTGAGTGTGCATCTCTACACATAACAAATAGTGCAGGACTGTGTTCTTTAGCATGCTAACCACATTTTGAGAATTTATTTTCTGACAAACATTTATTTCATCCTTGTGGGTGTCTTTTCGTACCCAGCTGTACAGAAAAGAAAAAAAAAAGTTTCCATGGAAACCAATTTAAAGAAAAGGTACCGGTAGGGAAATGAAATTTCTTATGCTTGATGGAAACTGTATCTGGCTTTTAGTGAATACTGTAGCTACTGTTGTTGGACATGGAGTGGTAAGTCATAGCTGGAGCAAGATCCATTTGAAAGGGTTACACAATGTGCACATTGTGGCAAGCTGAGCCCCTTGCTATAAAGCAACAAGTGCATTTTGACACAAAACTTTCTTTCTTTTGAAAATGTGTAAAGTTCTTGTCTGCAGAAGCGATCCTTTGTGCGTTGAACATACAGCTTGGCTGTAAAGTAAACACAACAACAACGTTTTATGTTTAACAGTGTAACCTTGGATTTTGTGATTTATAAGACATTCATCAGCTGCACACAGTTGGAGGAGTCAGAACCACTCAGTTGCTCGACAAGGAACATGTTATTAGTTTGATCCTAACAGTATATTGGAATAATAATGAACAGCACTTACCACTATTTGCTGTTTGAGCTCTTGATTTCTCAACAGAAGAAAGCTAAAAAAAAAAATCTATATATTTTACTTAAAAAGTTAAAAAGCATGGCCAAATGCCAACATATTTCATTTCACTTAGTCATTTTTATTTTTGAAAAATTATTATCTTCCAGTCATTTAAATTCTCACTACCTTCTTTATCAGTGTAAAGACATGGTACATTAATTTTTTTCCAGCTCTTTGTAAAATAAGATTTTTTTTTTTTTTACAGAAAAAAAATCCATTAAGTCTATCTTAATGAGTAGAGCAGGGATACAATAGTGCCCTTGGAAAGGTTACTGGGGATAGGGGATGTAAAAAAAAGAATACTGGTCTTGGCGTTCTCAATGGGATTTCTATTGAAGGAATTGATATCGCAGACTGCTGCTGTCATTATGGGCTTCTAATAAATAGACCTCGAGGGATGAGAGTGGCATTACACACAAATCCCCTTATCTACAAGCTAATGTTCTTGTCTAATTAATAGACTTTGTCAAAGGGACACACAGTGTTCATCTGTAACAGCAGGAACCGTTATTATTTCTTTGTGAGTCTCCATTTGTTTTGTTTTTTTACTCCTGCCCAACCTGTTACAAGCTGGCGGAACCTCCAAAAAGCACAGTTTAAATACGTCCAGAACTTCAAAACTTTTACTACTGTTTATTAACCTCGAAAACTGGGAAATAAATTATTTGCACCAATTTTCAGTTTTTTTTTTGTTTTGTTTTGTTTTGTTTTGTTTTAGTAAACAACGATAAAATCCAATTTTCATATAAATTAAAATATACATATGTTGATACATATACAGATGTTGCCATTTATACGCTGGTAACAGTATGATGTGTCCTCCAGAACTTGCAACACTCGATTAGGTTTTAACTCTGGTAGGATAGCAGATGGACGGACAGTGAGATGGATAGACTATGCAAGCCCATGTTCATGCTCATACTGACCTTTGATCTAGGGACGCTTGTGGCTCTGAAGTGATCTCTTACTGACCCTTACCAGACGGGTTTGACCAGCATTCTCCAAGCTGGGCCTCTTTCACCTGCAGCAATGAGATTCATCAGGTTGGTCATTTCAGGGCATGCATATATGTGATTTATTACAACTGGCAATGGCTCCCCATTCCAGATGCAGATCCATTCCTCTGTGAAGCTATACACTAAACCAGTATCTACTGCATGAAGAGAGGGACTGGGTGAGCCCGCGGGGTGGTAAAGGTCACACTGTTCCTTTCAGGACTGTATAAATGTTTGAAGAGTTAAATGACTGATGAGTCCTGCAGCTACTCCTTCAAACAATCCGAGTCGCTGTGCCTCGGGCCACTTCAGAGATCCTTCTTCTACCGCACATGGGACTTCTTCCCTGTCAGTATCAAAGCCATCGTCAATTTACAACAAACCATCTCTGACAGACACTGGACTTTTTTTTATTATTGTCCGATAGACATCAGGATTGACTGACTGGCTGTCTAAAATAAAATTGCATTTAACAAAAAAAAAAGGAAAATACAATATAATATTAGAATCTATAGTCCCAATCTCGTGATTTTTGAAGGCCATTGTGAGGATAGGGAAATGATTCAAACAAGTTGTTAGCATATTTTAATGCAGATCATTTTTGAAAGCAGATCTCCCAAGTCTCCACCGAGTTAAGAAATTAAGAGAAGGGTTAGCTGCAAGCCAAAGACTACACAATCAAACCACTGACATGGAATGTGGTCAATGAATTTCATTTTTATTACTTGTTTTCGGACAGGAAAATTGATTGGAGATTCAGGGGTTTAAAAGGCACCACAGAAGACTACAAACAAACTAACTAACTAAACCTTATACAACTTTGCCATAGCAAAAGCATAGCAAAGTGTAATAAGGCATAGTGAAAGCATTGTAAAGCCCAGAGAGCATATTAAACAAAACAGCAAACTATGGTAAATGCACAGTATTATCATGGGGGAAAAGTATGGGAAAACCGTGCAAATGGGAACTAACTAACTTTATAAACAAAACACCCCCAGCCACTTGAAATACTATACTTTGAGTATGTTTTAAGGCAAACGAAATTGCCAATTGATTACCCCAGATAATGTGTATGGGAGAGATAATGGAGTGTGAGAGGGCTTTACCTGAACGTGGGAAGCCTCCTGGGGATTCTGCAACAGCTTGCAGGCCGCCCTGTGCACTTCCACCTAGCGAGACAGAAACACCCAATTAGCCATAAACAAACACATTAGCGCCCGCACCAGGCTACCACACACAGGCTCACTCAGGCAGCATCCCCATCAGCTGCCTTGCCAGCCCCCTCTGCTTCTTACTGCTGTGGTTCCATTTCTAAACAGAGCGAGAGGCTCAGCGAGGGGGCTGCAGCACTGGGCATACCGTTATGGCATGTTAATGAAGCACTGACTGTACAATGGCGTTCACTCTGGCGCGATGTGGGGAGAATTCACAGTACATAATTAGATACTACAACATGGTGGTCATCTAATCGGCTCATGTTTAGAGCAGGCGCCTCACTTTACTGGTGCAGGATCAGTCAGCAGCACAGCGAGCCAGCATCTATTTCCTACAGTAGGTTGTGAACACACTGTTGGTGAAACTCATGGTAAAAATGTTTGGTTCATTTTGAGAAATGCTGTGAAATCTATGGTATAAGCCTGGTAAAGAACATAATAAACTTTCTTAAGTTCTGATTTCTATTGAACCCTGCCACTCCAATGCAAATCCCTGATAGCTGACTGATACCATGAGAATGATTTTGAAGGCTCCTGCATACACAAGCAGAAGCACCTGTGTGTAGCCCGTTATTGCCACTTGTTTTATGAATTCCTTCAACGAAATCTGCTATACAGCGGTGGAAGACTTGTGAGTCATCATAGTCAAACAAAGAAAGTCGGATCTAGGTTTTGGTTCAAAACTGATTATATTCTATAACTTCTGATCTTGAGAATTGTTTTGATTTAATTCCTAATCCTGTTACACAGCATGTCTATTCTACCTGAACCTCATCACTTGGTTATGCTTGTTGCCTGGTTACCAGCTGTATCACAGTTTGAAAAAAATGGATGTTGTACCATATTAGTTTATAATAAATAGTAAATCAATTTTAAGTCAACCAAACATAAAAAAAACATGTGATACAGCAGGTCACTGCATGGCCTTGCTACAATCTACCACGGCTACCTCATATCTCTCTTTAGGAATAAAGGCTGGTTCACACTGGGCACACGATTCATACGAACGCATCACCTTGAGGATTGTCTCGTGCGTTCTCTTTTATGTCAGGCCTGCAATGAGGAACAAAGGAGAGGGTCTGGAGCCGATACGACTCTGCACGCAGAAGAGGGCACGGGCTCGTCGGCATTCCGAGACTGAACGGTTGTGAAAGTTCTGAAGGGTGCTTTGCTACACGAACAATATGATGAAATTCGTTACAAAACAAGATATAAAGTTCTCTTTACATCTCAGTAGATTTGCAGTGGCAGGTCTGGCATCTGGCATACTGATAGAAAAGGAGAATGAAAGCACAGAGGCTCTTGTTTTGAGCTAAAAAGTTTGATAAATATATTCTGCTGTAAACTGATGTCCTGTTTAATATGGTTTTAAGGCTGTCAAAATGGAGCACTAGCTATTAAAATATTGTGTTTTCTTCCAGTTCAGCTGAAACATGATTGCGAGAGACCAGCACTTTTGTGGTTAAATAAGGAACGGGGTGTTGCACATTGTCCCTGCCCATACGTTTCGATTTCGTTTAGGGCTGTTCCATTAACTTGATTAATGGCCTAATTACTGGCAGTAAACACTGCTGCTAGATGAAAAGATAAACAATACCCAAAGAAACTTTTGCTTTCTGCAGATTCTGTGCCAGAGCACGTCTGTCAGGGATCACAGAGCTCGGACTGTCTGCAGTTTGTTTGTGTGTAAGAGAGAGAGAGAGAGAGAGAGAGAGAGAGAGAGAGAGAGAGAGAGAGAGAGAGAGAGAGAGAGAGAGAGAGAGAGAGAGAGAGGTGTTGCATTGAAGTATTTATAAATTATACTGTATAGTATAGACAACATAATAAAGTTTAAAAGAGATGTGATAAACACCTTTGGGGAATTAAGACTATATTGAAGCTTCTGAAAAGAATAAACTTATATTGTTTCATTACTACTAGAGGAATCAATCAGAATTAGATGCAGACAGAATATATTTCAGTAAAACAAATGTGCATTTGGTGCATTCTCGCAAAAGTGCAGTACAAACAAAAACGAAAAAGAGAAGAGAAGACATGGGGAGGATGTGTCAGACCATGGGAAACCTGTTGGCACAAGTACACCGATGAAGGCACTAGCCTGAAACATTTCCCTACTTTCTTTTTCTTTTTGTACGTCAGAATTTGTGACCGAGAGTAATTTCAGCAGTGACATACTCAAAGGTATCCATGCTTTATTGCTTTGGTTCATGTTACTGCAGTCCAGGTAATTTCATTACGAAGAGAGGCGAGGGAAGAAGATGTCAGGTTTGAATAAGATAAGACTGTCAGATCAGCCACAGTCCCACAGCGAGATCACTCCATAAACAAACAAGAGTCGCTCAGCAAAGAGGCATGAGTGCACACAAAACACTGAGAGCATAATAACGAGGACTGTGGAACCACAGGCACGCAACTGGAAGAACTGGAAAATCAGACTCTTCACTTAATCAGCTCCAGAACTGGGATCTATCCCAATAACAACAGCACCTTCATTCATTTCATGAATTGATTAAATAATAACAAGGGCCACTCCATTAGCGCTGGACTGCCAGGTTCATTAGTGCACAGTAATATTTTAAATAGAACACGCACCCTGTGGGGGTTGCACTTATACCCTCCAATCAAAAACAAGCAGATTCATGGTACCAGGTCTATTTTCACTGTTGGAATTCCCTGTCACTCAGCGACAACAACCAATAATAAAACACACTTTACTTGCTCTATGGAAATCAGAGCCCTCCCCTGCTTACCTGCTGTAAGTGAAGTCGTTAGGCATTTTAAACTGGACTGTACTGCACATCTCCTAGCACTGTTAAACATTTGAAAGCTGTGCAGTTTTTGTAATAAAACCGATGCACATGTTCTCTGCTTCAATCCAGGGCCGGTTTTATTAGTTTAGGCACCAACACAAGTGCAGCCCCCCCACCTTTCACCTCATACTGTGTAAGCATGCTGTGCTTCCGCTTTCATAAAGTCAGCAAACTTCATGATCAATTAGCCAACCAGTCACAGGGAACAGGGAAAGAGATAGGGAACTGTGGAAGCATTGTGCAAACCCAGCCTGGGGACACAGAAAGGGATAGGTAACTGTGGAAGCATTGTGCAAACCCAGCCTGGGGACACAGAAAGAGATAGCGAATTGTGGAAGCATTGTGCAAACCCAGCCTGGGGACACAGAAAGAGATAGGGAACTGTGGAAGCATTGTGCAAACCCAGCCTGGGGACACAGAAAGAGATAGGGAACTGTGGAAGCATTGTGCAAACCCAGCCTGGGGACACAGAAAGAGATAGGGAACTGTGGAAGCATTGTGCAAACCCAGCCTGGGGACACAGAAAGAGATAGGGAACTGTGGAAGCATTGTGCAAACCCAGCCTGGGGACACAGAAAGAGATAGGGAACTGTGGAAGCATTGTGCAAACCCAGCCTGGGGACACAGAAAGAGATAGGGAACTGTGGAAGCATTGTGCAAACCCAGCCTGGGGACACAGAAAGAGATAGGGAACTGTGGAAGCATTGTGCAAACCCAGCCTGGGGACACAGAAAGAGATAGGGAACTGTGGAAGCATTGTGCAAACCCAGCCTGGGGACACAGAAAGAGATAGGGAACTGTGGAAGCATTGTGCAAACCCAGCCTGGGGACACAGAAAGAGATAGGGAACTGTGGAAGCATTGTGCAAACCCAGCCTGGGGACACAGAATCCTCTCCACTCCACTGCTCATTCTAAGATTGCCTTTTTTAAAAGGATATTGCCATTGTATGAGGCTATCGTTCAGTATCAAAATATACTGTCACTCTGCTATGCAAGAATATTATATGATTATAAATTGATACAGGTGAAAGTTTAACGGTTTGAACGTTAAACACAAATTAGAAATCTTAAATTACATAGCTGCAGTGCGCCTCATGATCTCCATTCACTGCAGAACGATGTGGGGGTGTTCCAGTGACCGGTGAGTGCTCTTCTTCTATGTTTATTTCAGGAAATGGCAATCTAAACTACTAGATACAGGCTAATTAACGTCGTTTAACTTCAAAAACGATTTACTTTCGGTTGATTTTGTCATGAATGGAGAACACTACTTTCGAAAAACTAACTGGAATTAAATAGAATCACACATTCAGTGAGTACTGCTGTCCTGTGCAGTAGCTGTCTAAAACACTGCTACTACTGGACTTAATTAAATTGCCGTAGCACGCACATGCTTTTTTCATAAGTTGGGGCTTCTCAACAGATCAGTTCCAACTGCTCAAAACCTTTAAGGGTAAGTGCCTTCACATGTCATTTTTAATTTCTTGTTTTCCTTTTCCTTTCATTTCATGGTGTTTGCTTCAATCCTCCCGAGTGGTTCTGGGTTATGTTGCTGTCATACTGGGTTATTACCATTTTTGTCTGTCTGCACCGATGTTTTTTTAGCTTGCTTTGAGCTTGTCTGGAGAATCATAAGTGCCGGTGTAAACGAATATTGCCTCCCCCAAACATTTGTTCCCCTAGGAGAACGAATATCTGTTCCCACCAGCAAATATTTTTCCCGCTACATGCATGTTTGTTATTTCTCCTGCTTGTATGTAAATAATGCCAGTATAATGCCAGTGAATGGGAGCGATGTTTGCAGGCTGTTATGGGTTATTGTAGGTGAAACTGTACCTGTCAGAGGGTTAGGGAATAAGGGGTACAAATATTCAGAAGGTGAACCAACATTCTCGAATATTGGTTCCTAGCGGGAACGAATATTTGTTCCTGGGGGGACATTTATCTTCTGACACTGGGATTGAACAGTTCCATTCAAGTCACATAACAATAGATGAATGTCTGTTCAGTCCTGGCTTTGGAATTTCTAGACAAGCTCAAAGCAAGCTCGATGCCAGGTAAAGGCACATATTGAGAAAAATAATACAACCCTAGATCCTCTCAGACTGACAGCAGACATCATTAAATAGTAAGGGAAAACTAAAACAGACAGAAGGGAGGAAGGTGAGACTTCAACTTGTAGATATTCCTCAAACTTTTGGCCGTGGGCTGAACGCTATTGCCCTGAACCGTGATCTTGTCTTGTAACTCACAGCAGGGAATGAAAACAAAAGGAGAATGTCTTAAAACCCATCTGCAAACTCGCCACCGTGGCAGAACCGATGATTTGATACCAGCCGCCAGCGATCAGAATACCCAGTGCAGATGGTCTAGCAGTGGGGTACTGTGCGGCTAGTGAAAGACAAAAAAAATAAAAAAAAATAAAAAAATATGATCGCATTGCTTTCAACTTTATAACGGAGGGTTTGAGAACAGAATGCTGGCTGATAAAACTACTTTCTTTGAGAACTAGAAAGTCCTTCTGTAAAGATTCAGCCCTTATGAGACAGCTAAAAAAAGAAAAAGAAAAAGTTGTTTGTTGAGATGGAAATGTGAGCAGAATCGAACTGGAGTGTTACAGAGCTTTAATAATGGTAACGCTTAATAATTCTAGACTTTAAAAGGGTCAGTGCATCCCCAATGAAAGGCGAAAGCAATGGGAATATTTAGTTTAAAAATATATACTGCATATTGAATGCATTTTATTCAGAGCGGACTCCTTTTATTTTTATTTTATTATGTATTGATTGATTTAATTAATTAATAATTGAATTATAAATATTACATATTTTCAAATCCATACCACTGACAGTGTAATTTGGCATTTTTGTAAGTTTGTAGTTGTGATGTTGAACTCCAGTCAGCAATATAAACTTAAAAAAAATACAAATTAAAATGAAGTCCTAACTCTCTGGCAGGCTGGCTCACAGCACCATTCCCCAGTGAGCTGACCCTCTGCTGCCTCATCTCCCTGATGGAAATGCTGGAAAGTGCGATAGCCCAGCACAGTTAACCTGGCTCGCTGCTGAAGCAGGCCTGCCCGCACGCAGACAGCTGGGTGGGTGATCCTGCAGCTGCCCCCCAGCAGGTGTCATTTCTGGGCAGTGTTGTGCTTCAACCCCCTCACTGCTATTGCAGCCATCTCCTCTTCTTTTACAGGGGACTCAGTTAAGTGTATCAGTGTACCGTACAGCACGGCTTTCAAAAAGGGACAAAAATAACAAACATGTTTGCTACGTGATTTACGTCTTAGAAATCACTCTTTCAAAACACACATACTGAATTAAATAATTTTTACTACTTAAAAAAAAAAAAAGTAAAAGAAACCGTGAGGATTTGGGAACTGCAGTTAAGCGTTTAGTATCTCAAAGAACTGGCAGTTAGTTACATGTGGCAGCAAACAGTACCGAGTGCTGTGGACAAGCAGCTGTAAATACTATTATTGAAATAGTCGTGCAGACACTACTGCACTAAAGAGACTCTGGTGCACTGGGTTTATACCCAGGACACTTAATGCCACCTTTCAAGCTGCACCATGAAACAAACCTTTACCTCTTTAAAACTGCAGACTGCAATCAACACCCAGGCGTTACACAGAGCTAACAGATCACCCGTAGTCCCATTTGAAAATCCCTTCGCCTACAGTAACGCCTATTTCCCTGAAGCTGTAATTTACTGATCTTTGCATGTTCAAATTTACAAGACCCCCTGGTATAGCTTATGAAAGGAAATGCAACTTGGTGCAACATCATAAGAGCAGACCTCAATGATCAAGTACTGAAACAGCATTGCTGATGGTGAACCATGTTGCAGAAGATAGTAAACTGCAAAGGAAGTGAGATGGACAATCTGCCTTATTCATTTCTGTGAAAGGACAAGCCCAGGGACTAAGAAGAGCTGAGGAGGCCAAACCTGAGGGTAGAGCACATTCTCTCAAAGCCCTGGTTAAGAGAACAGTATAAATAGTTCAGCAGTTCAAGCTGGGATAATAAACATTTAATAAAACAAGTCTTGCATTTCCTTGTATTTGTACGAGACAGCATGAGGATAATAAAAAGGCAAAAGTCACTGACATAGTGTTAACATCTGCAGTACCCTCTACTGGTGCCACTGTGTACTGCAATAACAAACACTAACCTCAGCTGCAGCTGCAATATCCATTAAGCTTTAAACACAAAGACAATTTCTAGACATTGCAAAAGCAAATCGACCTACTGCTGAGATATTCACCCATCCATATAATGCTGAGCACCATTCGCAGCAGTACTGTGGGCTACCTAAATGATTGGCTTTGGAGGAACCCTAACAAAACACAGCTGCAGTGAGAATGCAATCCATTGGTTAAACTACTGGTTAAACTACAGTTTAACTGCACTGCAACTTCACCCATTCAGTTAAGACAGTTGAAAATCCGGCTAACCCGGATTGAATATCTGTGGAGTGCGTAGAGGGCAAACACCTTGGCCAGCTGATGTCAATGGTAAACGAGTCTAATAAAATCCCTCCCTGCCTGTCGCTAAATCTTGTATAGTGCCTGAAAAAAAGGTGAGGCTGACCCCAAACCAAGTTGAGTCTAATGTTCTACAGGGCATGTTGTAAAATGTTTATTGATGCCTTGGTGAGGAAACTGTTCTGTACTATCTGAACAAAGCAGGCACAAGAAAAATACAAGAGAGTCCATTAGAAATACTAAAAGAAATTTAAATTCAACGACAAACGTCTTTTTCAATGTCGAAACATTTGTCATTGAATTTAAGTTTAAGCATTTCTAAATTCAGCACTATGGAGCGTTTAATTGTTAGAATAGTAATAAACAAAAAGGACCTCTTCAAATTGGATGAAAACATTGCAGTATATTAGTCAAATCTAAAAGGTACAGTACTATCTATAAAATCCAGGTGATTTCTCTTCAGAATATTACATTATGATGCACTCCTGCTAAGAGGCTTTCGGGTAACAGAATATTCCTGATAGGAGATTAGATTCTGCATTGCTTCCAGATGAATACCTGCATAATTTCACCATTTGTGACAGAAACCAATAACGCAGGAAGCATAGTTAGAGCTCTCCTTGTGCTCCAGCCTTCCTTGTACTGCTGCATTATGATTCTGGTTGCTGCGTGCATGCATGAAACATTACCTAACTGTTATATGCATATTAACATATTACAATATATAATTAATAATCTAGTTAATAATCTAGAAAATGCTGTCCTGTCCGACACTTTACTAATACCTCGTTTCCATGAGCACGGACTGAGCACCAATCCAAGCTGATCCGGGTTCTCCCGCTTTCCTCCTGAACCCCCACTGATGGTCTCCCCGAGTTCAGTGAAAAGACTCATTTGATTTGTTTACAAAACCGAAAGGATGGACACTATTGCTTTGCTTATAAACCTAACAATTCTTCAGAGCTTTATATTACTAAAGGACTTCAAATGTTTTATGACATTTAAAAAAAAAAAGGTAACGGATCAAATACAGCCATGGTTTTGATGATAAGAATAGAGCCCCTTCCTGGACACATGCTTTTACTGACTGCTATGCCATTGTTTAAAATACAGTCAGTAGACCCTGCTAGGTAAAGTCTATGCATTTACTCTGCTATGTTCCGTCTTGCCCGTCGACTCCTTAACGCAATCTCCACAACACCTTTTCATTAGAGGCGTACCAGTGAAGAGGCTCAGTATTTCATGGCAGCTTCTGTACTGTTGCTTTTTCTTCAATACCGCCGAGCACCATCCCTCCCATCATACATCACTGCTACAGCTTGCGACTGAACACATCTATTTAACATGAAGTTATCATCATGGCTGTGCAGAAGCTGGCTTTGTTTAATTTAGAAATGACAGGCGCCTCGCTGCTACACTCTCACGCCAGGAACAATACAGGGTTTTGCAAGGAAATTACTCCATTACTAAACTGAATGGGTTTAAAACAGAATGTGCTGGATTCCCCCGCAGGTAATGCGAGCTCGGCTTGCATGGCATTCCCCAGGCTTTGTCTCCAGGAAGACATATTTAAATGATACAGTATTTCAAAGAGTATTCATGAACCTGTGTGACCTGCAGTATTCCTAGGTGTGACCACCTAGTCTATGTAATGTTTCACTGGGCATATTTCTTTACTCTGTTTGGTGTTATTTATGTGAAAAGCACGCAATCTCGTAGGACTTTTCCAAACAACACAACCCCTTGAGTATAATACAACACTGCCTTTTCATTTTCACAGACTGGTTCCAATACATCGAAGCACAGAATACGAACAAAGAAGCAGTGCAACGGCAAGCTCGCAAACCCACTTGATAAGGGAGCTTTCTTTCAAAAGCTGTGCTGCATTTCAACAAACTGCCTTTTGTCACGGGAATGCAGTATATTTAAAACGGATTAGAAGTCATATTTTGTTTAGACTCAAATTAGACAAAGTTGGCAAAAAATAAACAGGGATTAACCCTTTTCCCTGTCTTTACAAAAGAAATGTAATTGCGTCTTAATTCCAAATATATAGCATTGCAATTTTGTGAAGCGTTACTTGATACAGTGCAGTATCTCTCAATGAAATGTAGCTTGCCATAGCCACTCTGCCTTGGGAATTTCTATTTCAGACTTGACAATCACAACTATTCTCATTTACTCAGGGAAATGACAAAACAAACCCTATATAACATACACCTCCTGCCCTTGAAAAGAAAATGCATGCAAGGTTATATCTGTTAATTCATTTCTGTCCACAGATAAATATTTACCGCCAAGCGTGTGTTTTTAATATTTTGCTTCGGGCAAAGAATGTGATTTTCTACCTGTCAGGAATTTAAAACAAAGCTTTTCAAAATGCAGGCAGATGCATACAGTATTTTGAAGTGTAATTTTCATCAACGTTTAGCTGGGGCTTCACCGTACCTGGCTCCTGCCAAGTGAAGCAATCCGATTACCAGGACCTGCTTATTCCATTTGTAAGAGGAGACTGGTATATTGCATTCTGTTTGAATCAAAGATATACCATGTTTCGAAGACCTCAATACAATAGTATGCCAGCATTAAATCAGCAGGCAACTTGCAGAACAAAAAACTCTGAAACTCTTTGCCTGAGGTACCATTTGCACCCATCACTAATCCCATGCATATATCCACATTGGTTTTAATTGCTAACCAGCTTTTAAAAGCGTTTTGTAATGCATCAGAACAAAGCCTTACAGTACAGTACAACTTGGTAGGGGTAGGAAACATCAGTTAACTGTTCTTGTTGTTGTTTAGATTCACAGTGAATCGTTTCTTGTTTCACTCATCACACCTCTGGGGAACTCAATGGAGCTCTCAGAGTCATGTCTAAATTCACATCAGATACACCAGAGTGTTGCCATTAACCTGTCCCCCTGCCCTAGGGGATGTAAGAAATATAATCCAACATGTACCCTAAGTGCGGGGGGGACAGGTTAATGGTTAATAAGTTAAGGTGGGCTGTGTTACTTTCTATGAGATTCTTTACCACTATAGAGTGCATTGACCAAAAGAGCACAGTGCAGAAGAATAACAACTACAGGTGTGAAGAGGTCACTCAATGCTAGGGCTTGGACTCGGGGTTTATTTTCCAAATCTCTACCTCCCTTTAAATGTTAATGAATTGTTGTTAAGCTGCCTCTGCAGCCAAATAAAGAGAATACTACGAATTAAAGACTGTATTTAAAATTTGTTTTTCTTTGCTACAGTATCAAGGAGATTTTAAATGATGGACTTGTTATCGGTGTACACTCCATACTGGGCATTTTATGCTGAAATGAAAATCTGTCAGGACAGCTCTGTTAAACGAATGAAAATAGCAAAAGCATAATGGTAAACTAGGCAACTCCAAGAATGAAATGCAATTAGGATCAGCGCTGGGCAATTAACGGCATTTGTCACGTCTGTTTGAAATAAAAATTAAGTGAAACAGAATCAGGCTCAGTCAAGATATGAATGTAAAAACAAGTGACATTGTTTTGTAATTAACAGCTTTTTCTGAGTTTAAATAGGAAACAGAATAGGCTCAAGATAAGTTTAAAGTGCCACTGTAAGTTTAACAGTCAAGAGTTAAAGCAGTAGAGTGCTTAACGCCTGTAAGACGAAAAGATAAAAAGGATTACAGCTGAATGAAGGATGAATAGGGCTGGGATGACTCACAGAGGAAGCAGGTCCAGGAACTCATAGAGCTGAACGCGGCCTGTCTCAATGAAGCGATGGAGCGATGACTCTTCCGCACATCTGAAAGAGACGGACAGGCCAATTAATACTGGGAATGAAATGTAGATACACCTTCCCCTGCTTATTATTGCACTGCTTAACCCCAAAATAAGAAAAGAGACACTGTTGACATAGCAATTTCCGTCCGACTGATAACTGAAACAGGACAGCAACCTGCCCCGTAACAATTAGCTCTTTCCCTGTCTAGCCATTTCAGACCGTGAAAACAAAAACTTGAACACCATTTTTAATCAGTGCCAGTCGAGAGGCAGAGATCGAGACAGAGATTGCATGTTGTATACCATATATTCTTTCCTATGCTAAATCATCTTGTGTACAGTACATCTCTCTATAAAGATCACTGTTAGACAGAGAGGTATGGTACATCATATTAAATATACATGGCAAACCAGGCTAAACTATGGGGAAAGCATGGTAAAAGTGCAGAAAATACACTGCAAAAATGCCATGGTAAACATTTACTGTGTAAGGGACCTGACAGTTGTATCCACATCCTCTTGTCTCTAACATAGTGATCAGTTTAAACTGGGTGTGTTTACACTGGCGGGTAATGTGTTCACTTTTCCTGGTTTTAGTCAGAATTCTAGCTGTATTCTGAACAAGCTGTAAGAGAGAAACCACACGTTTTGGGATACCAGAGAAAAGTGCGTTACAATAGTCAATTCTTGATGAAACACCTGGACCCTGTTGCTGGTTCAGCTGCGCTGCTGTGGTAAACAGGAAGGCTGGCCCGGAGCTGAGCGGATCGGGAGGTCCTGACTGGCTGGGGAGCGAGCCCAGGGAGCTGAGCTGATCGGGAGGTCCTGATTGGCTGGGGGGCGTTCCCAGGGAGCTGAGCGGATCGGGAGGTCCTGACTGGCTGGGGAGCGAGCCCAGGGAGCTGAGCTGATCGGGAGGTCCTGATTGGCTGGGGGGCGTTCCCAGGGAGCTGAGCGGATCGGGAGGTCCTGATTGGCTGGGAGTCGCTCTCAGGGAGCCTAGACTTGTTTAAGAACAGCATCAGTTTGAGACCCAGCAATATCTACACAGGTGGCACTGAACGGAAGCTTGCTTTGTTTACATCGAGGAGAAGAGCGTCCGCTCCTCAGGATAACTGCCACAGAACCCTTCAACTGCCAGTCAGCCACATTGCTGTTTGTGTACTCGGGCAGTCACTTTAATAAACACATCACTATACTGTACTCAAATTTAAGATGCAGGCCATTTCTGAGAAGAAAATATTAGTTTAAAAAGGAATACAGGGTTTTTTGTTTTTGTTTTTGTTTTTAAATCATGTCACAATCCTAAAATTCTAGGTAAAGCAAAAGTTTTGGCCATAGCTGTATATATTTCCAGTATATTAAACTTATAGTGGTAGTAAGTAAGCTATGTTTGCATGTCTTACTTTCAGGTAGTCTGCACCCCACATCTGCAACACCTTCTTCCCTGTTCCTGTCCAGCTGCATCCCCGACTGATTTACAGCCAAAGGCTCTGAAGACACTGCAGAGGTGAAACGACCTAGTAAGCAAAACAGCCACAGACTACCGGAAAGTAAGCCATGAAAAGGAAAAAGACTTTCCTGTCCCTAGAATGGAAGCAGCTATCAGCTAGAAGCAGTTTAAGAGTGAGTTGTCAATCACAGTGTGTCAGTCAATCAGAGCTGTTCATTCATCTCAGTCGCTTTCAATTTGAACGTCAGAGATTCAGAGATTCAGAGATTTAGGAAAAGGACCGGGGTCAAGCCGATTACAAGCCGGAAACATTTTATAATTCATCAGCTCATTTTTGTAATTGCCTGAGGCATGCGCATGTACTCGCATATCAAATCAGATTGGTTTAACCTGCAAAGCAGAGAGGCAGGAGCTGGATTTAACAGACCCTGTTTCTTTACAAACTTCTACAGTGTGAGAGCCATACCAGTCAGGTATTAGGGTTATTTTGAGTGGGACTCCATACGCATGTATTGTTATGCGTCTGCAATTGCCTAGTAAATATAATGTAGCTGCAAAAGTAATTTTGACAGTCCTCTGTTTTGGTTTGGTATGTATGTCATGAGAGTGTGTAATTATTTGCATTTTCTGCCAGACTGAAAATGCAGCATAAATTTAATTTTTGTGTAAATACTATTGTATATGAATAGAAAGTAACTACTGTTTTTTTTTTTAATATCTTTTTTTAATATCTTTATTTTAATATGATGATACTTGGAAAGTATGAATTTCAACAGGCACTTTTGAAAATCCTTTTTTCATTTCTGTCCTTGGAGTACAGCCACCTTAGCGGTGCAATGAAAGCAACCTACAGTTCTGGTATTGAACATAGCATTCATTTAATACAATACCCCTCTTCCAACACTATATCACATTTCTGAGGAATTTCTAAATTTCTAACGGTAGATAATATTTATCTTACTTACAGTGTTTGTTCCTCTGAGTCCCATGACCATCCCCCAAACCGCCCCCGTGTACGGGCCACTTCCTTTTTTTTTTTTAAAGAATGCAAACGTACAAGTTCAACTGTAATATAAATGCTAAGTGCGGAAGAGCTGGATCATCCTCCACAGAGAATAAGCTGCACTGAATGGGTTGCACGGTCCTGTGTTTACATTGCGGGGCGATCACGACCAGGAGCTGGGACTTCAGCGTTTCATTTCAAATCAAAGTTTAGTCCTGGGTATCATTTCTCTCAGAACAAATTACTGAATGTGAAATCTCTGCACACTATCTGTATTCCTCTTCATTTCCTTAAGGGAAGCTGAAACGGACCTGCAAATAGGGAGGTGTAACTTTTACACCTTAGTATCAGCAATTCCGTTAGCATTGCTTAAAGAATCATACCTCTCTCACTAACGATAGATAGATATATACACATATAGATATTTACACACTCACAGAATAGGGGAAATCCACGACCTACACACACATTTACTTACATTACCTTTCTTATGCAAACCCATGTAATACCTCCTGTTGTCGATCTAAGTGCTGACTAAAGGCCCTCAGGTCTCAAAGTCTACAACGAATAAGTAAATGAATAAAACATCCTGGCACACAGCTTGGATAACAGTGGTTTGCAATGTAAACCTGTGCTTGCTTTAAAAGAGGTGGTGATTTACAGAATGTTATTCAATTGCTGGTTGTAACAGGTGTGAGAGCTCCTCCTGCTGGTAGCATGTATATAGCAGCCTGCCCTGTAGCACAATCTAATTACCAGGGATCCCAGCGTGCGCCTTATGTACACCCGAGCAGAGGTCTTGGATCCGTCTCACAGATTTAAAGCTGCAGTGCATCAAAACTGCACAGCCACAGTCTGTGTTATAGACAGACCATGCTAATACCAATGGTCAATGTAAAAATCATTACTATAGGGGTAAATACTGGTTTAGGCATTGCTGTTATATTATGATAAAATGATGAATAGTCTGTAAAAATGGTATTAAAAAAAATTACCAACACATGAGGAATTGAGGTTGTCACTAAGTGTGTGTACACCACTCATACCTACCCGCCACTCAGTGACACTCAGTGAGGCCATCTTCAACCTGCGGACTAACAGCCAGGCAGACAGACAGACCCAACTGATCACACAGATCGCAAGAGAATTTCGGGCATTAATAAAATCAATGAACACATAGAAAACTCTGTTCTGTTGCTGAAGATACTGGGATGTGTACCGCAAGACTCTTGAAGGACTTAGTAACGAGATACAAACATTGCGGCCTGATCCACAGTGCTGTAAAAGGAAGAGCCTCAGCCCATAACTCTGAAACAGTCATGGATTAAACACAGAACACAGTGAAGAACGTTTCAGAACAAGTGTTTGGGTTTTTTGTGCATTATTAGCTAACCGGTTTTGAAGGGCGTGCAGAGAGTTAATGAACAGCAGGGGTCTTTACATCAGGAATCTACTTTCCTTTATTCAATATGCTTCCCAGGGTTTAAATATAATTTAGGGAAATTTCCACTTATAATGCCAACAAAAGCTCTACTCTGATGAGTCTGTCATCCCAAGCGTGCAACAAAACAGTCTTTAATAAATGATTCTTTAAAAATGTCCTTAAAGTTTTATGAACAGGATCCTAAATCTTAATCTTAATATATACTGAATAATAATAATAATAATAATAATAATAATAATAATAATAATAATAATAATAATAATAATAATAATAATAATAATAATAATAATAATAATAAAACAAAAATTCCCCTCTTCTGTTGAAATGGTTCAGACAGCATAGGAACACCAGAACACCTGAAAATAAAGCTAATTTACATACAGATTTCAGTTTTGAAAAACATTTGGATTATTCTAATGTCGTCAAACTACAGTCTCTTTTTTCCCCTCTGGAATTGTAATGAGTAGCTAATTAATGTTAATTAAGGCTGTTCATATGAATTATGTTTCAAATTTTTTGTCAGTGAAATGCTGGCAGTGCTTCAGTCTAAATCCAGATTTGCACGGGACTAAAAACCACAGAAACAGGTGGTTTCGAAATGGTGACCAACATCGGTTAAATTTAGTTCTGTGCGATCATGGTTTTTTTTTTGGTTTGTTTTGTTTTTATGCCAGTTCATTCTCAGAGGTCCTCTGATTTTTTTAGAGGACATCGGGACCTTCTGTAAAATTTCAAACTCAAGCGGCCTGTGTCTTGACAGTGTTGTGTTAGAATTGATACAGCATTTTCGGGGTATCTGCCTCAAGACAATGCCAGCCTCACAATAACTACTACTGTGCAGAACCAAACTGGGGACGGGCAAAAATACAAAACATAACTGGAGACTATTTAAAAAAATAAATGCTTTCAACGGTGCATTTGAAGATACTTATCACCCAAAGGATGAAATGGATATTCTAGCCTTTGGAAAAGAAGGTACAACGAAATGAGTTATTTACACCCGCTTCATTGTTTACAAATCATGCACAACAGCCTTCTCTGGCCACAACATCGCATTTCATTTTGAATTTACCAAACCTCCTTGACAAAAACGAATCCACGTCTGGGAGATTACTGGATGTCCTCTGGTTTTGAGTCCTGTGCGAATCATGCTATAGTCATAGTGTCTAACTGGGACACTTGGTATAATAATGTCTTCAATGTTAACCACTTGATTGTACCTCGGCTCGTCTATGTATCTGATGACTATGATATTTGTGAAACTTTGTGAAATACATAATGTGCTGTTATTTGGAGAAAATTAAATATTAACATATACAAAAGAATATAATGTCATTTGAAGCGATTTCCCCCTTGGTTTCTGCAGAGGGACAGAGGAGCATTTCTCAAACTGTGGAAAATGAAGGGCAGTGGTAGCAGCACCACACTGGGATTGCCACAGGGGAGCGGAAACACAATCTGGCAACATATCTGTAACATGTGAACACTGTCAGCGACGCCACATGCTACACGCAGACTGCCAAAAGAGGTTGCACGATGACAGCAAGTGAATTAAAAACAAACTATGAAGTCAATCTGTTGCCCAACAGAGCTGGGCAGCTACAGGGGGGTATTAACCACTGAGAAACTAGATAATTTGGTTTTGTGAATAAAAAATACCCCACCCCACCCCCCCCAAAAAAAATATATACATACTGTATATATGGAATCTAATGCATGAGTGCATTCGATTCCATCACCCCTAACTCAAATGCACAAATGCAAGCTTTAGCCATTCTGGAGGGCCTTTAAATTATGAGATCCGACTATTGAGAAATATTATTTGCATTATCATAACCACTTTAAGGTAAATCACAACAGTTTCCCACTAGTTTCTAAAACTATAGTTCATGTTTCTATAGCACGTTTTTACTGAGGCTGGTAGACACAATATGTATTTCTGTACACATGTTCATTTAGTGCATCACGAATCCGGACTACAGAGAAGGCATATATAGTGGCAATCTCTCTTCTGCTCTCCACATCACTGCACAGCTGAACCTCTCATTTCTAACACATCAGATTTACTTTCACAATTACATCAAGTGATAAAGGATTTTTAAAACACAGCTCGCTTACAGGACAAACTAAATAACGCTAAGGGCCCTTTAACAGCAGGTTTTAAAAATGTATTTGTAATTATGTCAGCTTCTTTGGGGTGAATAGTTGCTTACATAACTAATGTTAAACTTTAGGGTAGATAGATTTCAGATAGCAGAACATTGCTCCACACAATACAAAGGCTTCCGGCTTTAAGCTTGAACAGCATATTCAGCTATAGTTATTAATTCGGGAGATTAAATAGAAAATGATCATTGAAACAAAACTAGGCTATCAAGCGAGGTGTGTTGCATGTAAATTTAGAGAGAATGTCTTTGTTCATAAATAAACCCCAAGGTCCCAGGAATGTGAAAAAAACACCCTTTTATACATTTAAATGAGTCCCAGTCTCATACTTCTGTTCTGAACTTTAGACCCAAACAAGTATGTTTAATATTGACAAGGGGCACAGGTTATAAAACTAGGGCTCACACAGGTTTTTCTTTGTATACCAACTCAGTTAAACAGATAAATCAGTTGCAATCCTGTGCAATCAAATGGTCTAATCAAATAATTTCTGCACCATCAGGTGGGTCAATAACTTCTGCGCACTTAGTAATTCTGTCAGGACTGTTGTAAACAGTACAGACTGTGTTTCTAAGTCTAGTTAGAATTTTTGCATATTTACAGTATATAAAAATCAGAGGGTAATGCAACAGCTATTGTGATGGCTGATCATTTACAGAACAACACAGGGCTGCCTGAAAGATCCTAGTTTTTTTTATAAATAACTATTGGCAAACTCTGAAGTTCTCAAAGCATAGCTTATACTTTGAAAATACATATTAAAGAAATGTTTTTAGAATCTATACCGTCAAACTAGAGATTAAAGCAGCTGGACTGAATTCTGGGGTGTGGATCTACACATGTTCGTCACAAGTGGCTTTGCTCTCTTAGTTTTAAGAGTGACTTGAACCTCTTACCAACCCATAATGATGAATGACCCCCTTCGTGTTGGGTCAATGAATGCATCAGACCCTGAGCTTGTTCCGAGGTCTTTATCTCACATTCTGCATGTGTATACAAAAAAATCAGCTTGCCTGATTGTGTATTCCACCAGAGCAAACAAAGATCAGGGAAAGATAGTGCTTCTTTGATCCCCAATTAATGAGAAGAGAAAGGAACAGCATCTCTTTAATACATATGTATTGTGCTGCTAAGTGGGACCTGTGTGTGTGTGTGTGTGTGTGTGTGTGTGTGTGTGTGTGTGTGTGTGTGTGGTGTTTCCTCCATTCTAAATAACTATAGATTGAGTCAGACAGTCCCTATTCACCTTCTTTAATTCCCAACAGTGCCAGGCCAGAAGAATGCCTTGTGCTGCTTTAGAGGGGAAGACTTTAACTCAATTGATCAGGCTCCATTCTAAAATTGATGTAGCTGCAAAGCCAGTATTCTGTGCTCACAATGAAAATCATTAAAAAATAAATAAATAAAAGAAGTGCACTAGCCTTTTGTGCCAGGTGCAAAACAAAATAACTTTGTCTTAAATAAATTAAAGTCAATCTGTTTTTTTCCCCCCGCTATCGCAGGGTGCAGGTAGCGAATATCAATTACCTGCCTGGCGGGCAGCGTTCTGCTTTGCTATCCCTGTCAAGGGAGTGTGAGATGGATGGAGAGAGACAGAGAGGGATGAGACTGTCATGCCGTTCTGGAGCGGAGTGGCTCTCCCTTCCTCGTTTGCATGTATAGAGGGGTGATGCTTTGCATTCCCGGGACCTCAGGGTTTATCATTTATGAGCAAATCAGCTCCTTCTTGATTTACACTCAACAGCACACCTCACTGGATAGCTTCAGTTTGGTCTCAATGAGCATCTTCCATTTAATCCCTTGAATGAATAAGTACAATGAAGTGTGCCTTGCAAGTTCAGAGTCTGGAGCCATGTGTGTGCATGCAAATGTCTTGCCTGGGAATGTATAGGGAAACAAACTACCCTGCTATTTGAAGCATACACACACACACACACACACACACACACACACACACATATATATATATAGATACCCTTATACAAGCAAAAGGTGTAGCTTATTCCTAGCTGTGTAGCAGCAGCCGTTTTTAAAACCACTAAGAAAAGCTTTGCAAATCTGTAACTTTGTCCCACTCCACTTTAGTATCAGACTAACTAACTTTCCACACTGCTGCAAGCTTGTCTCAAAATGTTTTACCTTTATATAAGTTAATATGCACACTAATTTAGCAGTTTTCCAATGATTATACTATGCTAAGCCACCTGGGCTTGAGAATGCTTAACTATGCTTAAATATGCTTAATTACTCTTTACTTTTACTGGTATGTCTCTCTAAGCGGCACCAACAGAATTAAATGGCTCTGCGAGAGAGAGAGGGAGAGAGAGAGAGAGAGAGAGAGAGAGAGAGAGAGAGAGAGAGAGAGAGAGAGAGAGAGAGAGGCGGAGGGTAGGCTGACATGAAACTACTCAGCCCAAGTCATGAAATAGCCTCAGACAGCTTGACAAATTTCATCAGGGGAATCGAAATGATTCCTATGGGTCTCCGTGGGGCTGTTTCTAATTGCTGTCAGGGTAAGTCTTTAGATCTGATTGCAACAGAGGAGAGAGCCTGTCACATCTCATCCCAAACAGTCAGCTCCAATCATTCAACAATTGAGCATTCTAAAGGCTTTGAGCTGTCCCTTGGACCAGACCTATTAATTAGACACTGAGCTGCTTGGGGTTCAAATACTTTCTAATTAAGAGATGAAGGTGAAAACATTAAGCAACCTGTTTACAAAATAACATTGATATTCCCCGTGTAGGTGGGCAGTTACACTATATGATGACCTCATAAAGACGCGTAGGGGGACTTCTGCTTCATGAAATCTGTTCTGGTAAGTACAGTAGCCACCCTCTGCCCCCTCTTCTGGGGTTTGCTCTAGATTCCATGTCAGGGACAGAGACTGCTCTGCTTGGTGAACTGATTCCATAAGTTTGTTTGCTACACCTGGTGTGGGTTTGTTGGAAAAGCAATTGGAGCACTCTGCTTCCTGGAGTCATCTATCACGCTCCTCGTGCAAAACACCCCATAATCCCTTTCAATTCAGAATGATTTTATAATACAGTCAACCCTCTTTACACTGCCAGGTAAGGGCCATGAGCAAAAACATGCAATAAGCGAGGGTGGCATTATAGTGAGGGTCTAAAAAACAAGAAAAAAACAGACACAACCTTCTATGTTTGCAATAAATTCAAACGTTTTTAATATTTTAGTTATACAATTACAGTATCTCCAGGCCATTTTAATAAAACATTAATTTTTTTTTTAGCGATGTTTTATCATCTTTTCCCATCTGTATGAAACATACATGGTTACTTTTGAGGAGCAGTTTATACTTAAAAGTTAAATATGTACAGGCAAACACTTTTTTAAAACAAAGTACAAAAATTAAAAAAAAACACTTCTGCTGTTTACAAAACGTAGTTTAAGTCAGCCTTCATTTGTGCAAAACTTGCACGTAAACCTGTTACTGTACTTTTATTTTATTTTTTTTAACATTTACTGTGGTTTATAAAAGTCACTTATTTTAGACTGTGTCAATCCTTTATCACGTTAAACAAATCAACCCGTTCCATCAAGGTAAGCCATTTGATTTTATCCATTAGAATGTCTCCAATTGCCCTTCGATTAACAGTATATGCCTCATTTAGACGAGAAAACATTTGCGATGTCTTGCTGACTTGCTTTCTTATTTTCAGATGCATAGATGCAGATTTTTTTCTTTTGCTCTGGTGTTAAATGCAGGGTCGACTCGCCATGTTGTACTTTCTGTTTTGCTTTGGGAGCAGGAGTGTTAATGACATTGGTATGAACGTTCAGTTAACAATGAATTAGGAAAGTGAGTCAAAAGTTAACTGCATAGCTTTGTTGTTTTAATTGACCATGATTATTTTGCTGGCGCTACAATGAGAGAAACTACAATGCTTATATTTTGGTTTGCTTGGCTTGGGAAGCTGGCAGGTGGCAGACAGCGGGGTGGCGATATAACAGGTACAAATAGCACTTTTTTTTATTGGTGACATTTGTTCAGAGGGAATAGCTGGCAGTATGCGAGGGTGGCGTTATAAAGGGGGGCGGTATAACGTGGGACAACTGTAGCTTAAACAATTTCTCAAGCAGCGAGATAAAATATATATTTATTATTTTTACAGCACAAAGAACTCAAGGAATTTGTTCATGGTTTCCACTCCAGCTTATTTGCCTCCCTAGCGCATCAGCACACACAACGGCTGCGATGCTGGCTCTGGGGATCAACCACAATGCGGTCTCCCCAGCACATCAGCATGACAACCGTCTGGATTGAGCTAAGTAGGGTACATCTCTGGGGTCTTCAAGTGGGCACCTTCCATCCTCGGTGTTTCGTCGACTAGCCCACAACACCTCAAGAGGGCTCGACGGTGATTCTGGCGTCCCAGCATCACCCCCCTCCATCCCCCACTCAACTCAGCCCAGCTCACTTACCTGTACATCAGCGTTTCTTTCTTTCTATTGTGCTTGAGATCCCCAGCCAGAATCTTTCCGTCTCAACCACAGCCAGTTGCTGCTCCTCTCTGCTGCTTCAGATAAGTTCTTCACTGTGCGACGCAACTCTTGGCCACTGAATCCGACATCTCTGAGAAACCAGGTTGTAGAGTGTGCCATGAGCTCTATTTTGGCTGCCCGTCTCCTGATCCAGTTCCTCTATCAGTTTAGCAACCTCTCTCACGTCATCCATTAATAAATCTCTTTCATAAAGTCTGCACCACTGAATCAGCGCTCAATGCCAAGGACCTAATTACCGAACACCTACAAGTTCTCTGTAAATAAGATGTTAATTTTCAACTTAAAGACAGCAGAAGTGCCTTTTGGATTCAAAACTTAAAAGGGGAATCTGTCCATGATCTGAATCGTTAAACATCAGTTTGATCTTGGAAACTTAAAAATACCTTCTCCTCGAAACGGTTTAAAAAAACCACAGGAGAAAAATCTGCTGCTCAAGCGACTGACGGAAGGGATTCTGAATTTTGATCAATTTCCTGAAGATTTTATTATGGAAGTTCACTGTGGGTAAGTAATAATGCTGTTTCTGCTGTGCATGGGTGGCCTGTGCTGTGGTATGATACACTAATAAAGACCAAGTTAATATGGCTGCTGTATTTATCAGAGTAATCTTCACTCAAGTATTCTTCTTTGTAGCATTCCCATGTCCGGTTATCACAGCCTGATGAAGTTTGAACACACTCCTGTAGCCTCAGCATAGCTCAAAATCATGTCTCACCTCCGAGTACATCTGGTACACCAGAGTGCCTCCAAATCTATTTAGACACGATTCTGAGAGCTCTATTCAGATCTCAATTGTGGCCACAGGGGTTTTAAAAGTCAGCAGCATGTGATGACAAAATAAAATGAAAATGATACACCATACAAATCAACAACAAGAACAATACATCAGGATAACTCAAGATATTCCCCACCCACACCAAGTTGCTTCTTAAAGGGCAAGTAGGTTCAAATGTCATTTCATTTTTATTTATTGTTATATCGTTTGCTTTTGCTTTTTGATTATTCTGAGGGGTACTGAGTTTCTCCAAAATGAAGTTGCAATCTCCTCTCTCCATGTAAATTATGGTGTGAACGGCACCCCCTCTGATCAGAATGCGTATGTGACTGGAATTCCGGAACTCCAAAAATCCATCACATGCTCAAAAACTGCTTATGCACACCCAACACGCTATTCACAGCCATCAGCAAGAACATAACGGTGCAAGAAACTAATTAAAAGTCATGTTTAATTTAAATACATGCCTCACTTCTCCCAGATATCTATAAAAGCCAAAAGCACATAAAAATGCTGCTTCTAAGGATTCTGATGCCAAATCACCTATGGGGGGCTTGGAATTCATGTAACAATTAAGATTTGCTCTTGACTTTCACAAAACAACAGTGCTGGAATGATGCAGGAGAGAAGCTATAGATGATTTATGGATTTGCTTCCTTGTTCTTTGTTATTGTTGTTTTCTTATCCAGCAGGAAAGTGCCTATTCTTTTTTTCTGTTTAAAAAATCAATGTAATCAATCGTCCCTGTTTGGCTGTCCAAGCCACTATCTCTGATAAAAGGCTTCCATGTGAAAATAGCTTTTTATCCAACTATGCTTGGATACATTTTTCATGAGGCTTGACTGGCTACAAATAAACACATCATCCACTCGAAGTTTCCTTTTTATTTTGTTTTATTATGTTTAAGTGAGTGCGTGATATGAATTTTAGTACTCCTGAATCTGCTTATTTGCTGACTAGGGCAGTGTAAGCTTCACCCCCCCAATCGGCTTTAAATCGTGCCTTAATCCTGCCACTCTGGAGGGACATCTCTGCCCTTTTGAGGCAGTCTACAGGTTGGCACTCAGTAGACATATGCTCAGTTTTGTGGGGGTTTCACTGGGTAACTAACTTGGGCAGCAGGGCCAGAGACCTAGCAATGAGGGCCGAAGCAGAGCAAAGTTTTTCATGTTTTGCAACACAGCGATTGACGCGATTGGGGAAAACTTTGCACAAATACGATTAGCAGCAGGTCTAACTCATGAGTCTCAAAACATTTTGGGGTCTACTGAGCTGATCCGAACAGCGGCAGACCTAAATACCACCACAGTTTAAATATTAAATTCAGACCAATCCTGACATTTTAATAACTTTTTATTATTATTATTATTATTTGTTTATTTAGCAGACGCCTTTATCCAAGGCGACTTACAGAGACTAGGGTGTGTGAACTATGCATCAGCTGCAGAGTCACTTACAATTACGTCTCACCCGAAAGATGGAGCACAAGGAGGTTAAGTGACTTGCTCAGGGTCACACAATGAGTCAGTGGCCGAGGTGGGATTTGAACCGGGGACCTCCTGGTTACAAGCCCTGTTCTTTAACCACTGGACCACACAGCCTCCTAACTTTTAAGACAAAAATGCTCTTAAGAGACTCACACACACCGAATGAGATCTTGGGTTCCCCAAAGCCGCCTCCTTTTAGTGATTTAAGCAATCACAGCGTTCAAATCTGCCTCTGTTTAGATGAAATCAATAGACCTCACTGTACTCAGGCTGGATGAACAGACTATCGAGCCATTATCCAGAGTGTTTAGGTTAGTTTGGCTTGCCATCAGATTAATTTGTAGAGTTAGATAACCTCAATCCCCAATGTAACACACACGTCCTTGCATTTTAGAAATTTCATGAGCTTCATAAAATACATTTAGGAGATTGCTTTGCATGGAAATCCCTAAAATTAGCCCCCTCCCAAGAAAAATATACTTCTAATAAATCTTCTGTTTGTTCCTTAATTAAGTATCTTTGAAGGTTGTTCATGTTGGCTCATTGATCAGCTGCAGTCTCCCTTTGCAGGCAGGTTCACAAGCTGACAAGACAGCTGCAGGTAGCAGGGAGACACAGGCCTTGATAATGATGCTGCTTAACTATTGATCACTCATTTCGGGTTCAATTAACTGGAGCGGCTAATCAGAGAATTCAGCAGCTAATCCGCTCCTGTATAATTCACTCAATATAATGTATCAAGAACAGGATTTTAAAGATAATTCTCCGGCCTTGGTTAAGCTTTCAAATGGCTAGTCAGCTGTCATCAGAGTAAGGCTTGTGCTGTTCATAAACATGATCAGCTAAAGAAAGAACAAAATACACTGTTGTATAAACTGACACTGCAGCTAGAAGAAATATGTATTATAGTAGTCAGTGCCATGCCTCCCCCACCGCGGGTGTAAATACATGAAAAATCAGATAAGCGTGACTGTACACCCACGCTAAAAGTTTGACATGGAAAGATGTCTTCTTATACCTGTACACTCTGACAGAGACAGAGAGACCATCAGCCTTCATGTTCCCGAGGTTCTGAAGCAAGTTGCTTCTCTGAATGCACAAGTGGTTCTCTAGACACATTGTATGCAAAGATGAAATGTGACATATGCTTCCCCAGCAGGGGATAATACCTATTTGAAAAGCTACTTCATTAATTAACACGGTCCTTGCTTTGGCAGGGAAGAACAGGAGTGTTTGCAGAAATGAATAGAAAAAACAACATATGAGAGGAGAGAGAGAGAGACCTCTTTTTTATGTCTGTCTACTTGGCTGTCATTAGAAGACAGCATACCGTATGAACACACAGACCAGCTTGTACTTTTAGGTCTTGAATGTTACCTGTCTGGCACCCTAACAAATGATGCCTGCTGTAGCTGCATCTCACACCTTTACTTCTAAAAAGCAAGCAGAAAGTTTAAACTCAAAGTTCCTTGGGTTCTGGCAACAAATAGGAATTCCCTACAGCTTATATTTTAGTAGTCCATTCTGTGCCTGATAAGCACATTTGTTTGCAGAGTAAAATGAGTCTCCCAGGCTTTTCATTACTGTCAGGCACTGCAGTGAGGCTGCTGGACAGAGATGAATTGGAGTGAGGCGGGAGTGAAATTAGGTGCGGAGGCTGGGTTAGTCAGCAATTGATCGGTTAGTTGCGCATGCTGCTTACGAGATAAAACTAGATTTATTTTTACGTAGGGTTAAGTCATCAAGCATTATTTCCAGAAAAGGAAGCTGTGGTTCCTATATTTAAAGCCGCATAATGCCATCTGTCTTGGCTCTACGGAAGTTCTGGGAAATTGAATGTATACATTTTGCTTAAAAAAGTGTCCCTGCACGCATTAGAGATAAAGACTCCCTTTTCTGTTTTTCTTCATTTTTAAGCTCTCTTCATGGTGAAGGATGGCAGTGGCAGCGAATGGGATTTTTAATTGGTTTGGTAAAGGTCAAAGGATCTCCTACCACAATGCCCGTCAGTTAAATAATGCTGACCACTTGAACGCTGTTCAAATTCCTGTATTATTGTACAGGGAAATCAACACTAATTTTGATACAGACAGCGAAGAAGATGTGATCGATTCAGACAGAATACAAGTCAGGGAAACCATTTGCATATTATACCACAAATGAAAAGGACAGCCAGTTTATTTGGTCGTGACAATATACAGACACCCTCCCTTTTGACACACACAAAACAAAACAAAAACTTGTTTTATATGACTTACATGGTAGAATACATTGCTCTCAAACATTGTATCTATGAAAAAGCTAAACTACTTGGATTCTATTTAGAACCTGTTACTTGCAAACTGTTTGTGGACTATGGGGATTTATGAAGTGTCGCTATGCTTAGAGTACAGTGTCTGATTGGGAGTTTTTTTCACCCGGATATGTTTTGCTCATTCACTGCAGCGAAATACAAAATAAAATAAAATTAAAAAAAAACTGCAAGGGAAGCACAGAGGCCTGGTGCTGCTCATCCATATTGTTTCATTGCCTAATCAATATGTTCTTCTGAGACATTATGTATTTCATCTGGAATAGACTGCACCTACTCCAAACAGAAATCATTTCTCTTCAACCGAATACTAGACTTTATGCTTTCTGGCTCAGTGTTCTAAATATTAATGTTTGTTATAGCTGCACTGTGTGAAATTAAAAGTAAAATTTGTGTCTAAAGCCGTCTACAAAATCATAACTCAGCAAGACTGGAGACAATGCTGCTAGCTGCTGGTTCGGTGTTGCATTTTTATTCTCTGGCACCCCCACAATACGACGACCCTACAATAGAATTATATAGACTAAGGTGTAACGAGGGAACCCTTTTAATATCTTATTTTTGTGCAGTTTGTACTGTATGGGATAAGGACATGTAAAATCCTCACTGCTTTTACAGCTGAACCCAAGCGATAACAAGATTTATGACATTTTCTCAGGATCGCCAACTGGAAGCGGAGGAATAGGTGAGGGAACAGAACTACTCCTCAAGCACTCAGGGCAGGGCTGAGGACTGGGGAAGCTGGCTCTGCTTCTGTTCAGCACTCCAATCTCCAGGGCCGTCAATCCATCTTCTTTCATGGGCACTAAACTCACCACAATTCAGAACAAAAGGCTAGTGCACTGATTGTACAATAGATATAAAATCATCTTTCTCATATACCCACCTAATGCATTATACTGTGTGTGTCAGGGATGGTGCTTTTGCGGTTCCATCATATTCTCTCTATAGAAATGCATTGGGCCGGGTAAGGGTAGGGAGTGTTTGGTGGGGAGGGAGAGTTTGGGGAGAGAGAGGGGAGGGGGTGATCCAAATCTCAATGCTTCACTAATGCTACCCTTCAGCATTAAAGAACAACTGTAAACAGACTGAGACCTTGCAAGTGCTCATAACTCAAAGGCAGTATTATGGCCTTTTTCACTTTCTGCTTGACTGAGCGCCACAATCAAACTCATATTTCACAAGCATCTCTTTCTTGGCTGCTCGCTGGCTGTGCTAAAAACAAATTGTCTCACTATAAATATTAATACGTCAGCACCCAGTTCTCTGGTCAGTGCTTTATCTCTGCTGTGCCCCCCTGGTGCTCCCTATCTGTACCTCAAAGTGCCAGGCAATTAGAGACAGGACAACTGTTGGAGGATAAAGATGAGGGGTCAACAGCACCAGGGATGTGGCCCACTAGCGAACACAGGGCAGGCCGGGAGATGGGACGGGGCACATCACAGATGGGATGGGGTGTAAGAGAACCCAGGCAACACATGCTTTGCTTGGGATCAGAATGTCATTCACATTCACTGACCATGTCTGCTGTGTAAGGTTCCTAACATCACAACAATGCACTTTACCACCTTCTAATAGGGGGCCTTTTCTAAATGAATCCATGACTTGTACATGTCCATATTTTACAAACATGCTGTTCAAGAGTAGGTAGCTTTAAATTATATTTCCTTACTTGTAATTGTACATTTTGTTAAGTCTATGTCATTATCTGACAGTGAGCTCAGGAGATGCTCTTTGTTCTAGTTGCCCGTTTTGAATGTATCCAGTGTTGACGTCAGGACGTTAATTAAGGCCTACACAAGGCATGAGGTAATAATGGAAGAGTCATTATTTGAACGTGGAAGTTCCGTTATTACCGAGGAACACGACACAGCAATGTCATTACCACTACGAAACTACAACCTTTTCAATTTATTTATTTTATTATCTTTGTTTGTGAATTGTTTTTAGAACAGTCACTGACTGATAACAGAACGTCTGCTCCTCAAGTGTTGATGGAAGCTACAGCATGTTCAGTCTCACTAAAAAGAAATGTTAATTATAAAATGAGATTACCCATCTATAATTTCATAAACACTTAATCATAGAATGGTACACTTTACGTTGAACAGAAATCAACCAATAAAAAAAATGTAAATGAGAACCTTTGTGTTATTTTTACAAAGGACCCACTGGATTTCAGTGATTTTTAATTATGTATTACACTTAGTGACTATTAAGGAAAGGATTATACTGAGCACTTATCCTTGAATTGAATATGCTAATTACATTAATAGTACCCTAACACTCTTACAAACCATACAAAAAAATATAAGGCTTCTTTTGTGAATATACAACAGTAAGTAGGCAAGAGAGAATTCAGCAACATGATGGCACTAAATGTATATAAAGAGTGACCTCTAAGGGAAATCAATGAACACTGCAGCACAATACAAAGCTGTACAGGCATGATGGAAATGTATTTTACAATTTCATTCTCAGCCCTGACCTGGGTTAATCCCAAACCCTATAATACTTGCGAACCTTATTTATCTCCCCTTTGGTGGCAACAGCTAACAATTTATCGATTCTCTTTTGTTCCCCTCTTCCGTGGCTGTAATAAATATCTTTTATTTTTCTTTTTTTTGTTTAACAGCGGGCACATATCAAACAAGCTACAGTATTCTTTAAAGACAGCAGAAAATAGGCTACTTTCATCCGTCACCTTAAATTTACAATGTCAACCCACATCTACCATTGCTGACCTCTATTTAAAGGTGTTCAGATGCGGGCTTATCAAACACAAACACTGACACTTGGACTAAGTGGTTTTAACCCTTTGCATGCTGTCGCTGACTTCAGTGTCGCAGGTATACATAAGCATTGCTGGAGACACTTCAGTTTGCTGAAACACATTTTTCATTATAAGCGCTGTTACTTTTCTCCCAGTAATTGTTTATACTGTACTAATCAAAGACATTGGCTATACAATAATCCATCACATATCTGCCCTAACTGTTTATCCACCATGATCAACCTCTTCAGCAATGTTAGTTTATTATTGAACAGAGAAGATTGGTTCAGAGATTGTAGATCCCACCAAAGGTTTCGTACACTGTGTTGTATGTGCTCTATGCGCTGCCATTGCTGGTAGTGTCACGTTAGCTGTTCAGTGTGTTGATCTGTAAATAAACCTGTTTGCCTGCGGCGGGTATCAACCTGCCTGTCACTCAGCAGTGAATGCACGCACCCACACGGCAGACGGATACCTGTATCTTTCTAAACAAGGGATTTAGGGGAGCTCCCTAATAAAAGCTGAATCTCAATTGTGTGAATATAGTAATTGTTACAGCTGTGTGTATATGGTATTGTGACTCTGGTCCCACTGCAGTCGGATAGGCAACGGATTACTGCACTGTACTAATCAAAGACATGGGTTATACTGTACTAATCAAAGACCCTGACGTAGTTAATTAGATCATTTCACCAGTTAAACCTGGAGTGGAACCCCCTGCCATAGATTCTCAAGATATTCACTAAATCTAAACTGAAACCTAAAATAAGACAGACACTTCAAGTGTTGATAAAGCAAACACACATTTTTATAACAGAGCTTCTTTTTAGTTTAAATGAATAGTACAGCAGTCAGTGCTGTGAATGGTAACCACAGCCTCAGCCATGTGTAGCCTGCACCCAACGAGAACAGCAATCACTCCCAAATTACCTGAGTGCAGAGTCCCGCCGCTCTCTTAACTATGTCAGCCGGCAGGCAATCAATGAGCGGATCACTGGGAAACTGAGCACAGAGAACCACACCAAAACACTTTACAAGAAAAAACCTGCACTACAAACTTTTACTACTAGATTTATGCATGTAAATAATGAACCATCGGTAGCAACCCTTATAAAAGTTTACCGTGGTATTTTTGCAGTTTTCCCATGGTTGTACTGTGCATTTGTCATAGTTTACCCTGGTCTGCCATGTTTATTAATACACTTTACCACAGCTCACTATTCTTTACAATGCTTGCTTTACCATGCTTTCACTGTGCTTTATTACACTCACTTGGCTATGTTTTTACTATGGGAAACTTTTACAAGGGAAAAAGGATCTTATGACAATAATACACTGTATGTGAAGATTATAAAATATCAAAGAATAAAGGATTTCTTACCTGTTTCAAATCATATTTTCATATGTGTTCTGTACAATTATCTATTGCTGTTTCTTCTTAGGTCAGTGCTTGCCATGCTTGCTTAATAGTCCAGCAAAAATTGCTCCTGAAAAGAAAGGCATATTAACGTTGCACTGTGTAGTGAAAACCATAGGTGAAGTAAGCCTGTGCAACACAAAAAAGGTGCCCAGACAGTCTACATGAGTCACTGGTGCACGTTGAGCCAATGACACCCTGGCCAACCTAAGGCCTCCCCACCTGGAACTGCGCTCAGCCAATTGTGCACCGCCCCCTGGGAACTCCCGTCCACGGTCGGCAGTGCAATAGCCTGGACCCGAACTGGTGACCTCCAGGCTATAGGGTTCATCCTGCACTCCACACAGAGCGCCTTTACTGGATGTGCCACTCGGGAGCCGCCAAAAAACAAATAACTTAATGGGGATACTGGTTTCCTACCTCATATGTAGAGTATATTGCAGGTTACAAAGATAGCATGTGCCGGTACTGTATTGAAATCGCTTATAGAAAAATCAGTTATCAAAAGGAAACTTTAATCAATGTTCAATTCTATTGGACATCAACACCTTGTTTGCATAAGTGCCCTGCCTGCATGTCCAGCAAAGTGTGAAGCGATTAAATAAACAGTGCATGCAGTCCTTACACCCATAGCCAAATACCCGCCTTCCTTTTCCGATCTACCAGACTGGTCTGAGTAAATTCAAGATGCTGACATCAACATTCAGCTCAAACACTCCCATAGCACACACAAGAACATTCTGTACAGTGCATTGTAAAGTCCAGAGATGGATGGATGGTAAAGCATATTAAAACAATGTAAACTATGATAACTGCATAGTATAACCATGGGAAAAGCATTGGGAAACTGCAGAATTACTGTTCAAATTTACCGTGGTAAACTTTTATAAGGGTCTGGCTGAACCTGAATTGTATGTCTCTTGTGTGTATCTGTAAGTTCAGATAACTCTGTATGCAGCCACATCACAAGTGTACACTGCTTCATTCCCATTCTTCCAGAAGACACAGGTTAGGACTACTAATGACAGGTTTACTCTGCATGCTCCAGTATGTTTTTTACTTTGTGCGCCAATGTGTTTGAATCTTCAATTCTGAGCAAAATACCAAGTAAAGAAACCGAAAACAAATCATAGCTGCCTTGCTGATAAACTAGATTCTAAACTCCAGTCTTGTTCAATGGGAGCCCCAATGAGATAGAATGACGTGCATTCCCAGAATAAGTCTTCATAATAAGACTTAGAGCACTGAGTAGGGAGACACAAGGGGGTGGGGGTTTAACAGAGAATCTAATGGGAATCCAGCCAATAAAACCAACCAAACAGACTGATAAAAGCTGCACAGTAACAGACTGGAGGACTAGAAAGAACTGGAGCAGGTTATCCAGCTAGATAAGACTGAGAGCCCAACAGCTGCTGTAGTCCACTGCCTGCTCTGTCACCAGACTGGATCACCTGTTCACACCCACAGGCTCCTCTCATGCGCCTGTGTGTGCGTGAATGACCGGAAAGCAATTACAATGTATTTTTTATTGTAATTTTTATTGTAATTTTTTGTGTCTTTCCTCCAGGCTCCAAAGGGATTAACAGTTAATCTATCAGCTCTCACGTTGGGAATTCTAGCAAAGACCACACGGCAGTGTAGCAGGGAATCAAATATTCAAATTATTTTACTAAGCCGTAATTATTATTTCAGGAGGGTCTTGAGACCTTCAATGTGGCTCCTGCATGTCCTTGACACACGCCTACTCGCTCCCTCGCATTTAATTTGCACATGAAGGGATTAGCTTCCTCTACCTCCACTTTTAATTTTGACATTAATTTATTTACCGAACAAAAATCAGAAACAAGTCCTAAACAAACTTAGATGAGCTGGGTATCTCTAGACTGTGTATATGGTACCATTAGTGGATGCTTTTAGTGGTTCGGTTTTAACACTTTGTATCTAGCTGTGGAATGTATATCAGAGTGTGTGTTCAGGCAATAGGCTATTCTTAATCTTTCAGTGAATCGAATACTATACAAGCATGGTGTAGTAAGTCCCCTGAAGCCACGAAACAATAAAGTAAGCTACAGCACCAGACTTGATAATGAAAACCCCTACAGAGAAAGCCCCTAGATTATCAATCAATCAATCGTTATTTTATATAGCTCCTTTCATAGTGGACCACCATCATAAAGAAAATAGTTTAAACAATAGCCCATCTGTAGCTCAGTTTAAAATAAAAGTTGATACTGAGGCAGTATTATAGTTGGAATACTGAATCTTGGAGACAGCAACATCTATGTTAAAAAAGAACACCAGAGAAGGAGTGTAACACATTTTGTAATGGCCCATAATTTATTGGCTAAGCAAAAATATCAAGACATACGCATAGCGAGAATCCTACTGTTACACCCTTATAGAAGTTTACCACTGTAAATTTGCAAGGTCATTTTGCAGTTTTCCCATGACTTTCCCATGCTAATACAGTACTATGCATTTCCCATTGTTTACCAAGGTTTGTCAGGTTGTTTAATATGCTTTACCACACCTTGCAGGACTTTACACTGTTTGCATGTGGTTTACCATGCTTTCACTATGCTTTATTACACTTTACCATGCTTTTACTATGCTTTATTACACTTTACCATGCTTTCACTATGCTTTATTACACTTTACCATGCTTTTACTATGCTTTATTACACTTTACCATGCTTTCACTATGCTTTATTACACTTTACCATGCTTTTACTATGGGAAACTTATAAGGGCAACCCCTTGGATACTGTAAACTAATGACTCTCAAAAGGACAGCAATTAAATAATAAATCACTGAGCAATAACCAAGCCATATACAACCCTCCCACGAATATGTACCAGTATTTAATTGCAATGAGTCTTTTTTTCCATTTTTCATTGGTATAACTAGTGCCTACGCAGTTTTGGAAGAATGTTATCCATCATAGAATATATGGAAGATACTCCATGAGGGTTCATGCAGTACTGTAGTTATTCCACACATGAGGGTTCATGCAGCACTGTAGTTATTCCACACATGAGGGTTCATGCAGTACTGTAGTTATTCCACACATGAGGGTTCATGCAGTGGTTAAATTAATTGCACAAATAAATGCAACTGCAATTGATTTTGTTTTACTGCAGTAGGTGAACATGAGACCTGCGCTTGAGAATGAACCAGGGCGGAGGGAATATTTAGCCAGACTGTTATTGGCCTGTGTTGGGATTTTGCCAGGACACTTATCCATTTACTGCCTTCAAACTCTCAGCAGACCAAGAAGAGCTTCACTTAAATAACAAGCAAAACTAAAAAATCGGCATTAAGACATGTGTGCTGATCAGAGGGTTGCGGGTTTGCATTGCCTCTCTGATTTGAGAGTCTGTGCTTGTCATTTCCCAGACACGTTCTGTGCTGCGGTAATGAAATTAATAAATATGCACGAGGAGCTAGTCGACATGGATCTGCATGTAAATCAATAGAAAGCGGATGATAGAAGGACCTGGTGCTGAGCATCAAACTACAGCTCCTCCATTCTCTAGAGCAAGATGTTGAGTAACACATACCAGGGGTAGAAAATTCCCCAAATCTTAACATGCCCGGTCGGGCATGTAGCTCTAAATTTTACATGCCCAACACAAAATTTTGCACGCCTAAGTGTGAAACTGAAAAACCCTTTTCTGCTGCTGGTGATTCCACAACGATAGAGGGCTTCTGGACTGCATGTCCTGCTGTGTGTCAACAGTGTGTCTGCTCCACCTTCTAGAGTCCTCTGAATGTCTTTTAATGTGTTTGTTTTTTAAACCATTTAAATGAAAAACCATAACAAAACATGTATACAGGCTTTTCTTTATTTATTTATTATTTTTCCTGTGGTTGCCTTTAATGAGTTTTTCTGTATATGATATAGAATAGATGAATGTAAACATCTAACACAAGTACGCATAACAAAGGAGAGTGGCGTAGTCGGTACCACACCCTGTACCAGGTGATGTATTACACAAGGACATGCAAGTACGGTAATAAAGATATCCAGATCACAGAAATGTGACAGATACTGTATATTTGTCGCCCTGGATAAGGGCGTCTGCTAAGAAATAAATAATAATAATAATAAATATTTTTACAAAATCTGGTAAGATGAAGAGCACCGTATTCAACTCTAATCCCAGAAGGAGACATTCACACCACCAAAAACTAAAAGCAGTCCTGCAAGGAATCAATTAGGATTTCATTGCAGACTAATTTAAACCCATTATATAGGAGCTCATTAGAAGCATTTGCACTTGTGCACTGACGATATGTGGCTGCCTATTAAATCTCTGTGCACCTGCTGACACTCTCACTTGGATTTGCCCTTTTTTAGCACAGCAATATAGTTTCTCATTCTTTTAATATATTTCTTTCCCCACAGTTTTCTCAAGCGCACACAATTTGAAGTAGGTGTTATATACTGTAGTGTTTTTCCCATCATAATCACAAGTTTGAAGTAAGAGCGAGTTTCAATAAATATATGCTCATTATCATAGGCAATAGTGAAATGATGCTGTCTGGCTCACATACTTCAGTTGCCAGATGCCCCAAAGGCATAGTCACTGTGATCTGCAGAAGGAGGGTGGTATTGAGAAGCAGATGATAGAGAAAGCATACAGCCACAGGCCAGGATCTATGACATGACTCACAGCATCCCTGTCATATTAAAGTACCGTAGATTTAACAACATACTACACAGAAATAGGTTGAAGCATAAAAAATGCTTCTGCTGATGCATAATTTAAAGCTGATGTCTATATTCTACTTACAGAGTTCTTGTGGAAATTCAGGGTGTTTTTATTTCTCATAAAAGGTTCATGATTTTGAGATCTGAACTAAATCTAAGAGGATGAAAGCAACCGAGTAGTTAACTAAGCAGCTAGATCGCCTTGAATCATAGAAAATAAAATACTCAAGAGAAGCATGACTCCTGTCTTGTACATTCTGACTGTATAATGAACCCTTTGGACTTCAGAACAGATTATTACCTTTTCTTACCTGTGACTTACAACCTGGAACACCATTATGGTGCACCAAGGGCATGGTATTCACAGGTTGCCCAGCAATTAAGGTTCTTCTTATATTGATATGCTCCATGCTCACTTGTTGTCTTTCAGCTTGTATTTCCAATTTGACAGCAGCCACTGTGAAGCAGGGAGTTTGAGGATTGAAAGCAAGGTTCGACACTTGGGAAGCCTTTTGTTATTGTAAAGATTTTCTATTTATTTATTTATTTATTTATTTATTTATTTATTTGTTTGTTTGTTTGTTTGTTTGTTTTATTATTTTTGTTTTTCCTCCCAAAACTTTAAACTGCTCCTGTTCGCACGCAGTGTAACCAATCAACATGAAACATGGCAGGTATCATCCCGTGTAGATTACAGTTCAAATGCAAAAAATAAAATAAAATAGCTCTCCTGCGTCAACCAAGATGGCAGCCTGACGCAGTTTTTGGAAAAACCTTTCAAAATCTTTTTCTTGGGAACCGATGAACCAATTGATTTGAAACTTTGCATACATCATCAGCAACCAAACCTGCTTCAAGTTTGCGAAGCAGAAGTTGCTGGGATAAATTTTACTATCAAAATGGCTGCCACCAAATTCGCCAAAATATGCCAAAACATCAAACTGCTTCTGTTTGCAAACCGTTTAACCAGATAACTCCTTACTTGGTAGGCGTCATCCTGGGGACAATGGAATTCAAACATGGCAAAATGGTGTTCTTTCGTAAAACAAGATGGCAGCCAGACCTACGTTTTGTTCTTAAATTTAAAACCGCTTCAGTTGAACACGGTTTAGTTGATTAACTCCTTAAAGTGCACATAGGGTTATGGTTACTATACAACACATTTAGGAACCCATATATGCTCTATTCAAAAATTACCCTGATCGTGACCTTTGACCCCTCCTTAAGGTTAAATGTAAAATTTGCTTATAACACCTTGCAGTGTGTAGATAGGGTCATGGTTACTATGGTGTTTAAAGTTATAAAGCATCGTGAGATAATGAACTAATGCAGTATTTTGAATTGAAACTGCTCCATAAAACTGATCTGTTGCTGACACTTGTGCTGCAATGCTACAGCTTGCCAAAATTTCCAATTGGTACTGAGCTTGGAAGCCGTAAAACTGCCTGGCAGTTCTAGTTATTATTATTATTATTATTATTATTATTATTATTATTATTATTATTATTATTATTATTATTAAGCAGAACAGCAATCACATGCAACACAACAATGTCAGCCATCTGTATACAATACAGTTGAATATAGGTAGGTGCTCTGTTTGATTCCCCTGGGCCAATATGACCTGTGGATGATGACCTGGGACGAGTTTACTCAGTTTAGCTGTGACCACTCACATGCATGTGTGCGCACGCCAGCCCACAAAGCAACACATGTTATGGACATGTATATGTACATATGAACCATGCATATCGGCATCCATGCATTTTAATTGCCTAACCCAATGGAAATCATGGAACACAAAGCCCAAGACATACGAAACGTTAACTAAATAAAAAAGAGTTGTTGTTAGCCCTTCTAATGTTGTTTACTGGTAAAGCCACAATGTACTAAAGAAAGTCCTATTGATCTAAGTTGAGGATTTCTCCAAAGGATAAGGTCTCTTAATATTTATAACATCTAGGGGAGGGAGGGAGGGGGTCTCAAAGATTGATCTTTTTACAAGGGATCTCTTAGGACCTCGTGCTGGCTTGTGAAAGGATACAGAGTAACTTCAGAAACCAGAGCTTCTGATGCACTTAATATATAAACAGGGAAGAGATCAAGACAAGTACAGCTTGGGGTGTTTTCATCTTGTTTAAAATGTAAAACGTATGCTAATGCAGCCCCCAGTATAAACAGTCTGGGCAAAAGATGACAGATTTGGAAGATTCTGAAGATCTGATGGGACTGAAGAGAAACACGAAAAGCAAAATTGCATCAAGCATACATCAAGCAGGTTTCTAATGCTGCCTGACAGACTGTCTCCCAAAGATCTCCCATGTCAGGGGTATGCATTGTAAGTGAAATATGTTTTTCCAACAACTATTTTGAGGGCAGTTTCACAATGGTTTGTTCTGTACCTTTAAACAAAGTTCGCTGTTTATTTATTTATTTATTTATTTATTTTACTTTTTTGCATTATAAATTGGGTGACGATTTTAAAAAAATGCGTTGTTAATTGATTAAAAAACTCTTTGAATAAGGGCTGATCAACAAACAATATACTGATGAAGGAAAGCAATGGAAAGCATCATTGTATTCCCCAAAGAATGTGCTTGTAACAGTTGTAACAAGTGCAACAAGTTTAGAGAATTTATCCCTGTGTGTCTGCTGGATGAAAGCTTCATAGAACCTAATCAGATAGAACTCTTGTTTAATCAGATAGAACTCTTGTTTAATCAGATAGAACTTGTTTTATCAGATAGAACTCTTGTTTAATCAGATAGAACTCTTGTTTAATCAGATAGAATTCTTGTTTAATCAGACAGAACTCTTGTTTAATCAGACAGAACTCTTGTTTAATCAGATAGAACTCTTGTTTAATCAGACAGAACTCTTGTTTAATCAGATAGAACTCTTGTTTAATCAGATAGAACTCTTGTTGGATGCTGTCTGAGTTGAGTCATATAGTGACACACATTTAACAGCAAAGCCAGCACATCAATGTCTGAACCTGCACCTCAGGGTTCCTCCTTCTTTCTAGTTTTAGGGACGTGGGCATACTTCCCAAGTTCCTTACAGATGTATGTGTATTATAAAACTTGAAAGGGCTGTGCTATTTCAGCTGAAAGAGCATTCAGAGCTTTTAAGGGTTTCGGCTCATTTTCTCCAAAAAAGCATCTTGCATACTCACACACACGCACACACAAATGTCTCTCCATGAGTGAAACGTGTAATTATATCACATCAGCTGAACAATGCAATGCAAAGGATAATGACAGTGAACACACATGAAAGACAGCATTAGACAGCATTAAAGAGTATTATTAATGTCTGTATAATCTGTAAATGAAGTCGCTGGCAACTTTTTAAATATGCATGATAAATGAATCCCTGCAGCATTCCTCCGGACAAACAAAATAAAACTGGCAAATATAAAAAGCGTGATAATGTTTTTTATTTAAATGTTTGCAGACTGTTGCACTGGAGGTAAATGGATATTTCAACTTCTTGTAGATAATCATTTTAAAGTGCATGTAGTTTGCTGTTAACAACGAAGCTTTCTAACATATGTATATATATATATATATATATATATATATATATATATATATATATATATATATATATATATATAATTATTAATTCCAGTAATGGTTACTTAGTATGAGACCTTATTAAAAGTCACTTGGCCTTTAAACTGTACTTAAAAGAGATCAATTCAACATGAACCATGTCATTGTTGAACATATTTTAAAAAGGTCCCTATATGTCTACTGAATGAAAGGGTTGTATATTATCGGTTTACAAATGCAGTTTTCAGTTAATAAACCAATAAAAACAATTCATATTTTAGTAAATACAATATTTAAAATAAATAAATAAAGGGCTTCACTGATGGGGACTCCTGGGGGTTCCTGTTGAACTTATTATTTGCGCTGTTTGATATTTTAACACCACCACGTCCGTACTCTGGTGTTGACTACGCAGTGCACACAGCCTGTGCTGTTGAGAACCGCAGCAAGCTGACTGATAGCAATCTTCATGGATTTATTTAGGGAAATTAAAGCAAATGGACCTGTAAGCCTGAAGAGGAAGGAAATAACTGCTTTGGTGCCAGAAGCTTTGTTTAATTAAAAGGTCCCAGCTGCAGTGCATTTGAAACACCAGTGTTTATGGCAGACATATGTGTTGACATCTGTACAAGAAAGTACCCATAACTAATGTATAATCTAGACAGCTCTTGTACCTGCCTGTCGATTGAGAAAAATGAACTTTCAGAGTGAAATGGTCTGGTGATGAGGTCCCAGATCTCCCCATTGAGACATCCAGGGGTTTATGAGATGTAAATTAATGCTGTTTCAGGGTAATAGTTGTGACGTCATCTCAGCAATGTGTTTGTTTTTTAACTAAGGTTTATGGAGAGCAGGAACATCAAGGTCAAAATAGCTAAGCTAAGCCGAAAAATGCCAGTTTTCCATTTATTTAATAATGTACCACATTTCTTTGCTGTGATTAATTAGATCAAGGGAGAGACAAGGTTTTGAACCAAGGATTAGACCACACTGATTTCTGTATGCATTTTGCAGTTTCCATGATTTTCCTTACGTTTAAGCTGAGGTAAAAACAACAATTATCTCTTCCCCACACTTTGTTCATTGGATTTCCATGCAGCCTATCAGAGGTCTGCGCAACTTGGTGGTGACCAATCAGAATACAGCATTCAAAAATACAGGCAGAAATGATGGAAAGGAGGCAGAGAAGGAACGCACTCATGGAACTCATTCTTTGAATATTCCACTTAAAATAAAATAAAAATCTCAAACCATGGCCACTTGATGCACTGAAACGCTATGAAACATGAGAGATGAAAATCCATCAGATCCTCATTAAGAATTGTCAAATTTCATCTGTAAGCTATGCTATTGAGTCTCAAGCTTTTGAATGGAATTGACATTGGCCAGGGTGAGACTTGTCAACAGCACAGCCCATCTGTACATTGTATCCTGATACAAAATAGCTTTCATAATGCCCACATTATGGGTCTAGCTGGCAATGCTGTTATTCAACAAATGACCTTGTCACAGAGAAGCAAATGGGACACTGTGTGCTGCTTCTTATTAGGGAGAGAGGCCTCCAGATGAAAGCGGTTTGAAAATGAGCACAGATCGACTGCAATCAAGTTAAAGTACTTGTGATGGTCCCTGTTGCAGGTAAGTACACATTAGAAAAGTGTATCACAGTATACAGTACTTATACAGTATTTGCACAGTATATTTTCCCATGTTTACAATGCAGTTAGCAATTAGCACAATGTTTACTGTACATGCTTTATTAGGTATTCAGCCTTAAACACTCCAACATAAAATACTCCTATAACATGTAAAAACAAACTCTTATCTCGTAAACAATGATTGTATAAAGGCACTGCATACTGGCAGCACTTCACAAGGGCACTTGTTACACACTGCATCAGTACAGTGAAAATCTGGCAACTACAACCAACAAGATGCTGTTGAACTCCAAAGCATTTTAAAGTAATTGGACCTGACACAATACTTCCATAAATTGAGCACTTCCATTAGTTATCATATAGGTCTCCAATGTGCAGATTTTAAAGAAACACATTATAGCAGGGCCCAACCGGCCAGGCGTTTTGTGAGCTCAGGCGGACACCTGCAAGGCTGTCCTTTGTCCTCCAGGGGCCGGTAGCTGGCAGACATCCTCTCTCTGGCTTCTGGGTGTAAAAGATAAAACTGTGGGATGGAAGGACTCCCACTGAACCTCTGGTTCTCCTGAGCGGTGTGGGGAGTTGCTGCGGTGAGGGGAACAAATAATTGGACATTCTAAATTGGGGAGAAAATCGAAGGTAAAATAATTGGGCACTCTAAATTTAAAAAAAAATAATAATAAAATTGCACTTCAATCATCACCTTCTGGTCTTCAAGTAGGCTTAATTATTAGTTCTACTAAAGATCGATCGAGAACATTTTAAATACCGTTAATCATCTTAATGTTGTAAATAATTGAGGAACTATTGAGTGCCTTGTAAACCTCTGTGCAAGATCTCACCAGAACGCCTTGAGAACAAAATGTACCATTTAACAGAGATTATCCTGGTATACTGTTGCAATTAGAAACTGTGTAGGACTAGGAAGGTAACGCAGCAGAAAGGTAACGTTAGCACTTTTTACTAATGGGTCTCTAGCAGCGCTTTCTCGCTACAGCACTTGTAGTGTTAAACTGGTAGAAGTGAATCTGTGACAGATGTTCTACTACAGAACTTTAAACAACCTTGATGATGATTACTTGATGACAATTTCACAGTCTGTTAGCCACCGTCTTGCCTGAACGACTCTGATGAAGGGTAATGTGTTTTAATTGCACTGAATAACTGCTGCCGTGACTGGCTTGTTTCACACATTCTACTCAATGTCAGCATCCCCCCACCTCTCTCACCATCACGCACGCACACACACACAACCCTGATCACCTGAGAACTAACAGGCCAATTAGCACTTTATTGGGAAATTAAAGTTTCTATGACACCAATGCATCTAGATTAGCAGGCATGTTCTCATGCACAAGCAACATACCCTCCAACTGTACCGTTTTGTCTGGTACAGGAGTCTCCAACCTTGGTCCTGGAGAGCCCTGCTGCTGTAACTAGTGTGTGTGTGGGGATGTAAGGTTGGCATGGATGGGGTTAAATCTGTCCCAGCCACAATCACAGGTGTGGCCATTCCCTGATTACGTAATTGATGCTAATTGGGGAGTGGTCACATGTATAAAAGCAAGGAGAAATCCTTTGTTTGAGAGGAGTGCTGGTGAGTGTGTTTATACTGTGTTTTGGAGAACTTAGCCAGTGAAGGCGAATGCCCAGCCTAACAGCTAAATTGTTTTGTTTAACTTCTTATATTGGTCCTTTTGCCTGTTTATTTGTTTCCGGTGTCTTTTATTTGTCTGTGTATTAAAAGTGCACAACAGCACTTAAACTGCAGCTTTTCTTGTCTCCGAGTCACATTATTGTTGCTATCCTGCTACAAGCCCCAATCCTGCAGGTGTTACAGATGTCTTCACGGCATCAATGGCTAAAGATCTGGAACATGTTAATCAACAATTTGAGCCAATAATTGGTTCAATTAAGTAACTGAAAAGTCGATTGAAATGAAAACCAGAAGATCATGTAGCTCTCCAGGACCAGGGTTGGCGACTCCGTTTACTCCAGGGTTTCTCAAACTCAGTCCTGGGGACCCCCTGTGTCTGATGCTATCGTTTACTCCAGGGTTTCTCAAACGCCGTCCTGGGGACCCCCTGTGTCTGATGCTATCGTTTACTCCAGGGTTTCTCAAACTCCGTCCTGGGGACCCCCTGTGTCTGATGCTATCGTTTACTCCAGGGTTTCTCAAACTCAGTCCTGGGGACCCCCTGTGTCTGATGCTATCGTTTACTCCAGGGTTTCTCAAACTCCGTCCTGGGGACCCCCTGTGTCTGATGCTATCGTTTACTCCAGGGTTTCTCAAACTCCGTCCTGGGGACCCCGTCTGATGCTATCGTTTACTCCAGGGTTTCTCAAACTCGGTCCTGGGGACCCCCTGTGTCTGCTGGTTTTCATTCCAACTGAGCTCTCAATTACTTAACTAGACACTTAATTGCACTGATAATTTGTTTAATTAGACCTTTTTACTTGTTTTCAGCTCTTAAACAGCTGCAGATTTCAAGTTAGCTATAACATTTTATAAGTAAAGGCCATTGAACACTGGATTCGATAACGCATTCGAATTTAACGTGCGTCTAAACAGAAAAAAACCATCATGTGCATTCCCTATTGCACCTTGCACACTGAGTCTGTGCTGCAAATACTACGTTAGTCAGGCTGATATATTTCGACCGGTACCTTGCTTTAAATCTCACTGTTTTAAATACTGTACTTAAAAATGCTGGTAACTTCTGTACGTACCCCCACTTACAATCTCAGTTGAGCCAGTTCTAAATGAAGCATCTGTGTGGAAGTTAATACAGCTCCCTGTGAAGGAAGAATGGTATTCACTGTGTTGATAAGGCTATTGACTCACACAAGTGGCTTTCTTAGCTCTGCTCATGAATAATGCAAGCTGCAGCATTTGGGATCTGCTCCATTCCGATGGTATGTGTTTTACATTTGAAAGTTCTAAAACGAAGTTAAGCTCAGTGTCAGTTCAATGCTGTAAATTGGTACAAACAGCAGACTGCAGCTTAACTACAGTGTATTGGCTCTCACTGTGCCATCATGTGCAGCCATGCTGCAGTCTAATTTGTGTTGCTATATATATATATATATATACATTGATAGTAATGTATGTATATATATATATATATATATATAGTAATGTATATATATATATATATATATATATATATATATATATATTTATAGTGAGACAAGGAGTAGAAAACGTAGTCCTGGGGAGCACAGGACTACAGCTCCCAGAAGGTCACAGGCTGAAAAGCCTTAACTGTATTGTCATGTGGTTAATTGTATTATTGATAATTAATTGTTTGCCAGCTGGCAATAATTGTAAATTCAAGACAGCAGCCAGTCTGCTCTGGGTTGCTGTTGTGTGAAGAGGCCAACTGTGTGTCGTTAAAGGAAAGAAAAGGTACTGTGTAAATCCTTGTTGTGCAACGTGTGTTTGTGAATGTAAAGGGTGTTCTTGTTTTAAATCGGTAGGCAGAGTAGCTGCCTGATTTGTTAGTTTAAGGTTGCTGTGGAAGAGTTTAGTTTAGTACTCTAAACAGTTTTTGTTTTATTTTTGTATATGAAAATAAAAATAGTGCAGCCGAGCTTTGAAAAATTAGGGGTTCTGTGTGTGGCTGGGTCATTTTTGTGCTGAAGAGTATCGATCGGTTACAATATATATATATAAATGCATACTCTACCTCTGCACATTTCATTTTCACATACAGTATTAAAGTACAGATGTACAATGCAAAACAGGCTCCCATACATATCGCCAAGTGATGCCAAAACACGTCTTTTAACAACTTCACTGCTGAAAACAACACTGCCCCTTGTGGATGAAGGCTGAACTGGAAGTGCCCCAAACAGTCTTGTAATTGAGTCGAGTCGAGTCACGGAGGAGTAAGACTCGAGTCTTTGACATGCCAAGCTTGAGTCGAGTCGAGTCAAGTCACTTATGTGGCTCGAGTCAGTTCAAGTCATTAGTTCTCACAGTTCGAGACAGTTTGATTTAATCAGATTCATTTTACAGGAGATTAGTAAATCTACAAGTAAAAAGAAAAGAACATTTAAATTAAACATAGACAATTGAGGTGTACAATAACGAGGTCATACTTGTCCCACTGATGTTCACCATTAAAGGTCCACGGTATCTGCCTTGTGTTTTGTCTCTCCATTTCAGTGAATTTCAGACCACTTCTTAAAAGGTCATTGAAAACAACACAGTTCTGTCCTCAATCAACCTTTTGTCTGGCAATGTTGATTGTGCCTATTCCCAAAATGATGCTACTGTGGTCTGGTCTGCCCAGTTTCGTTTTTATGAATGTATTCTTTAAAAAAGCAAAACATTTTAAACCAAACTAACTCTAGGACATCTATCCAGGATGCAAATCCTGATGTATTAAATTAAACATGTCTTGAGCTGATGACCTCAATTTGGGAATTCTGGAAAACAAAGATGACCATGCAACAGCTTCATTGATCATCTGTACCATGTGCTATAGTGCCAGTGGATGTAGGCTCTGTGAATGTAAAAAAAATAAATACAATTATTAAAGCTCCAGAAGGTTGTCATGTGCTAATTTCTTGTACAGTGAATTATTGCGTTAAATTTCATGCACAAAACATTTTATTTTTTAAGTTTATAAGCTTGAAGAGTTTGGATTGGCAACTGGTAGTTTGGATTTTAAAAACAACAATTGTAGCAAAATATGGCTTTTTCGCCAGTTCTTTTTTGTTTTCTAAAACTTTTTTTTTTTTTTAAACATAGTATAACATTAGATCAATATACATTAAACCAGACAACAAAAACTAACCCCCCCTTTTTTTTTTTTACCACATTTAAGTTTTAAGGTTACATAAGTAAAAATCTATTGATTGACCCACCAAATAAGTATTGATTGGTAACAAATAATAAAAAAGACCAACAACGATTTCAGTTATTTTAGACCCAGTTTATTTCAGTTTGGCATTGCTCAGTGCTGGCAGGATGCATTTCTTTCCCTGACTACTCCGTAGTTCTTGTGAACTCAACGAGCGCAGGTACTCTAGATTTTCCTTCCATGCTGCTGAAGCTCTTCTCTCTGCCTCTATGTTGTCACGTGTTCCTCTCACTCATAAAGAGGCAGGGCTTGCACGCATCAGAAGAAGGGCTACGGTTATTGAAAACGAAACTGATTTATTTTACAATAAAGACTATGACTCGAGTCAAGTGGAGACTTTTGGGCCGGGACTCGAGTCAAGTCTTTTCTTGCAGGGATTCGAGGAGAGTCGAGTCATTCAATGACAATGACTTGAGTCGAGTCAATTCAACTCTGCCCGAACAGAGATGGGCAGACAGGGAGGGAGGCTCACTAGATTACTTTGCTGGCTTCGTTTTGCCGGTAGTGGAAGAGGCTTGTGGAGTCCAGCACGCTGCAGTGATTGATGGCCTCTGCAAACAGCTTCACAACCTTTTGGAGAGCAGAGCAGAGGGTCATTTACATGGCTTTGTTTCTCACAACAGACACACACAACAGCGCTGGACTTTCTGTAGGGGTTATCATACCTCTTTGGGTTACTGTTCTAGCCAACAAGAAAACTGAATAGGTGTGTTCGCAGGCAACTGTCCATCCTAAAATACTAAAAAGCACACTAAAACTTGACTGAACTAGTCTTGTAAACTACCAAGAGTAGTCTGATAAAACTATGTTTACCAGGGCTCTCCAAAGCAAAATGTGGCCCCTCCAGGCCTTTGAATTGGAACCCTCTGACCTGAGACCAGATACACCTGGCAGACAGTTTCAACTGGCAAGCAGTTCACAGGCTCTGGCATAGTGAATGAAGCTACTGATAAGTGAAAAGTGGTACACTGGAGGCAGTTCAGGAACAATGCTGAATATCAAGAAGCCTGTCAGACACTCCATTATTTCTTGGTATGCAAGTTCCATTGTAGCCTCTTACCTGGAAGTTGGTGATGAGAGGCACTCCGTGATCAATTGCCATTCTACGGATCAGGAAGTTATCCCTGATGAATTTGGTGTTGCTATTGGGCAGGTTCACCACCAGGTCAATTTCACCTTCATTTATTAACCTGGAAGAGCAAAAACAGTTTATTTGAACCGAACGGAGACCTTGCACGCATTCCTGAAGGAAAGTACCTCAGACTCCCATTGCATAGCAGTTTGATCCATTCCTGGTTTTACTATGAGTTTAATAAGACACACATGACTGATAGCCTCACCTGTCAAAGCACTGTTAAACACTGAAGGGGTTCACCCCACTCAGTAGAAATCTCAATAGAATAAATACTGTCTGAAAGGCAACAGTCTCAGTCGCGCCCAAACTGAGGCAGAACTGCTTGTGTGGTCAATTAGATGACTAAACCAACACATATCTCATTCAAAACCCTTCTCTGTTCCCTACACAGTCAACAAGCGCTCTGCTTTCATTATGCAGATACATGTTACACAGTCTCTGATATGATACTAATTCACAAAGGAGTCCCATGGCGCAGACCTCTGTTCAAACGCTGGCCTCATTGGAAGGCTTTCAGTTCTTCCATTCTCTCTAATGTGCGACAAACCCATTCTTTACCAGGGCTGCTGGTGTTCTATTCCATGATGCCCTCCTCTGTTCTCTTTTGTCTTTTTTAATCTTTAACAAGTCAATCCACATTGCGCACAGATCAAATTGCATGAAGCTTACTAAAGGAGACTGAAGAAGTTGTGTATTAGTGGGTCAGGTAACTCAAAAATAAGAGCTACACTATCTTTTCATGCCATTCAGAGCTGCAAACATATACTATATATATATATATATATATATATATATATATATATATATATATATATATATATATATATATATATATATCAGACTTGTAGTTGAGTCCTCAAATCCCAAGTCTGAGTCCCGAGTCCAAGTAATCCAGGTCTGAATCCGAGTCACTATCATTTCAGTCGAAGTCTGGGTCTCGAGTCCGATTCCTTGAAACAAACTCAAATCAATTTTCAGTAAACTAGTGGTAGTAGTGGGGGAACAGTTTACCTAATGGACGTTGTCTGACATAACTCAGGAAAAATGTACAAATAATAAAAAGTATTTTTCCAAACTAGATTATTCTATTTGCATGCCTTTTTCAACTTGTCTGTCACTATCTTCTTTTTCTTTTGGAATTGGAATACTGTTTGAATGCACCTGAAGTTTATAGATAAGCTTCAAGTTCAAGTTTGTGGACGTTGTTTTTCACTTTGATAGAAGCCATGATCTGGACTATAGAACCGGTGAAGTGTTACAAAGTGGTACATCGTCAGAATGTGGTACGCGCACCAAAACATGACCTGTGTAATGTCAGAAAGTTGTACGTTGTCAGATTGCAAGTGGTATGCTGTCAGATTTAGGTGCAATAGGTGCAATCAATTGCAATCTGATGGGTGTTTTCCTATTGTCAAAAAGAGGTGCATTTACCTTTAATTATACATTATTTTTTTGCAAACTTAAATTGAAAACAGACAATCAATTTCTATAAAAATAAAAAACAATTCACTAGAAGTCCACCACAAAGTTGCGCAAAAATGTACAAGACCCAATGTATTGCATATGATAAATATTTGCATACTATTTTCAAAAATATGATAAATTACATTAAAAATGACATAAGACTGGAAAATATGATAAATTCAATTTTAAGATGTAAAACACGGAAACAGCATAATGTACCAGATTTGAATGGGCACTTCCCTGCTTTCTTAGCGGAAGTACCACTTTTTAACACATACCTGAAAATAACACTACACCAGTAAGAAATTAAAGTTACTTTCACCTCTGACTATAGCATCTACTTTGACTTCAATTGGGGTAAAATCTGCTAATCTGATTTAGACAATGCAGGAACTGTATATATACTGTGTACTTAAATAGTAAATGTGGTATTATTTGTATTATTTGTTTTGCAAAACAGAAATGTTATGTTTCACTTTCACTGCATTTGCACTTTTATTAAGCCTGTAATACAATGATGCATTTACGAGATTGTGCTTCAGTTCATTTGATTTCAGATAATGTATTTATCTTTTCTCTTTTCCACAAAACATATTATATTTCTGTGTGTAGGTTCATAATGGAATTAAAAAAATGAAGTTCACACAGACAGATTTCTAGCTTGACGCTGCACAACGTATTGTGAATGTGTTTTTCCCGCATCCATAATAAATTATTCTCATTTTGGTAAATTAAGTGGTATTAGGTTATTCTGGCATTCTTTTTTTGCTATCAATCAATACTTATGTCATATCAGTCTGATATATCTGCCTGTTTGACGGCAGGCAATTTTCGATTTGAGACTTTAGTGCCAAGTTTTACACTGATTTTGCCTGGTGAATTCATTGATGTTGCTTGCAAACAGTGACAGCGTGTGCTGGGAACAAGTGGAGATTAGACGCAAAGCACACAGCGACTTTCTGATATGAATAAAGAAGCTCTAAAAGTATGATTATAACTTACATGATTATTCTTTTTTCATTCATTTTTATTTTCAGTAAACTAAAAATTATTAAGGTGACCAATGTTCTATTGTTTTCAGTGCAAACAAATACATTATATTCCAGCGATTCAGAGAGCTCAGCAAAATTCAATTACGTATTTTTCAAGAATGCAGTTTTAGAAATGTATTTCTACAGTGCTTAAAAAACTTGGTTGTAGTAAAAAGTAGTAAACAGAAAGGCTTGTTAAATTTACCATGCTGACATTACTTATTCCTTATAAAACTTGGTCTGTGTTGTTTGCAGTTGGGTTTGTGTGGGGGGGGGGGGGTTTATGCTACAGCCTAACTCGCTTCCAATTTCTTATTCTTACTATTACTATTTGTTTATTTAGCAGATGCCTTTATCCAAGGTGACTTACAGAGACTAGGGTGTGTGAACTATGCATCAGCTGCAGTCACTTACAACTACGTCTCACCCGAAAGACGGAGCACAAGGAGGTTAAGTGACTTGCTTACGGTCACACAATGAGTCAGTGGCTGAGGTGGGATTTGACCCAGGGACCTCCTGGTTACAAGCCCTTTTCTTTAACCACTGGACCACACAGTCTACTATGATTGGCTGCAAAGACAACAGGGCTAACCAGTGATTGTATAATGTTTTGTTGGGTGGGTTTTTATAGTTTCCTAGTAACTGTAATATTACTTGTGTAATAGAAAATATAAAAAGGAATTGTCGTTAATATCTCCGAGTCACAGAGCCCAAATGTTCGAGTCCGAGTCAAGTCACACAAGGTTGAATCCAAGTCTTTTGCGGCTGTGACTCGAGTCTGAGTCCCAGACTCGAGTCCTACCAGTCTGATATATATATATATATATATATATATATATATATATATATATATATATATATATATATATATATACAGTATATGTATATAGTTTGTACGAGAGGTGGTGGGGGCGAGGGGGTTGTTTATGACCAAGGTGCATTGACAGGTTCAGGCTGCAGACTGGAACATAGTCCTGTACAGGTTCAGAGAGACACAGGTGCCAAGAAGTGAAGGGTTTTTAAATTCAAAGAGGATTCTGAATGTGATCGTGCAAGTCTCAGGTGCACTACCAGCCCACAGTGCGCCAGTTCTGCCCGTGCAGTTTTACGTCTAACAGAGAATGGATTGAGAACATGTGCTGTGACCAGAGGAATTTCAGACCAATCACACAAAACCAATCTGTAGCTATTTTTACAACAAGCTGTCACCTTTAGGCATTACCATGCACATCAAACTGCAAGAGAAATGCAATGGAGCGGCAATTCTGAGTGGCAGAAATGAATCAACATCACAAATGATCTGTATGCTCATCACTCCCCCTCCACCTTCAGGAAATAGACAATTACCATCCATTGTGGATCACGCCATCTCCCCCAACGCTATTGTGTTTCACACTGAGAAATGGATGCAACAATTTTAAAAAGTCATCAATCACAGGCATAAAATTTCATTGTAATAACATTGACCTTCTCCCATCAACACATTAAACTAGGAAACAGTTGGAAGCAAAAGTCGCAGTGAAAGCTGTGGATGAGCAGGAGAGTTTAATTCTTCATCTTTTCAGTGCTTTCAATAACGCCTTAACGAAACAAAGACAACAAGAGGTCTGTCTTGGCAAATGGTTAAAAGTAAATGCGAGTGGAATTGAGTGGATGCAGAAAGGGAATTGCGGCTCTCCATTAGAGGAATGATTTTCATGACGTTGCTTTAGAAAACAATTAATGACAGAAGGTATAACTCCTTTCTATTTAAATATAAACCTTTTTCAATGTGATTAGCTGGGGTTTGACTGTACTAAAACCGAAGATACAAAACGTAGTCAAACTTCGGCAGCTACAGGTTTCCGATATCCTGTCTGAAATCTGTATTTAAAAAAAAAAAAAAATCACTGGACTGAAGTGCTTGAACTGTATTAATAATTTAACAGCACCTTGGCAATGGAAAGATTAAGCCAATATGTATTTACATGTGGGTATGTTCAGTTGAAATATACAGTATTTAAAAAATATAGTGAAGCCACATATTTCCAAGGCTGCCTGCGATGCTTTGTACATAGTGACCCCTGGGCGTTGAATGGCGGGTGTTAGATTTTCCACCCAAACATCTGTATCTCTAGAGCCCTGCTTCCGATTTAAGGATCATACGCACTCCATTCTTGTTAGGAGGCTCTCCGTCATTGACACAGGGCCCCATTAAACTTACTTTGATTATAATGAGCACTTCATTCGAACAATAGCAACCCTCTCCTCCCTAAGAACTGCTCATAATGAGGGAGCAGCGTCGCCCCTTAGAAGACTGGGTGATCAGAAGAGCGAGACTCTTCTCACATTAGTGCCATCGTAGGCACTTCAACACTTCAATATACCCGTACACAATACCCATGAAACAATAGTTAAGAAAGAAAGAAAGAAAGAAAGAAAGAAAGAAAGAAAGAAAGAAAGAAAGAAAGAACACTGTTTAGAGTTATTGAATTAGCCCTTCTTTCGGTTCCCAACACCTGCCACCTTTTTAAGGGAGGCACCATTTCTTGCTGCATTATCTTGCTCTTAATTGTGTTAATACTTGTACCGTGATTCTTGAAATGTATTTTTGTTTACGACTGTAAGTCGCCCTGGATAAGCGCGTCTGCTAATAATAATAATAATAATAATAATAATAATAATAATAATAATAATAATAATAATAAAAACATTTTTATAATTTAAAAGGGAAAATGTATCATCCTATTTTATACTATTTATTTTTGTCACTGCTTTTTAAAGTAATTAAAATAGCTTTTATGTAATTATGTAAAGGGGTATTTTATCATCTTATCTTTTACTATGTCTGTAAAAATTATAGTGTATATTATAAATAATTTGGATCTGTAATGCGCTTTGAGGCGATTTATCACAAAAGGCACTATTTAAGAAATAAATACTGATTGATTGATTGATTGTGAACAGAAAAAAGAACAAATTAGCTAAATATCATCTAGAACGGATGACAGTTGTGTAGACTGATGTGTAGTTTATTACATTTGTAATTTATTTTTCTCCATTCTAAGAAGGTGAGGTGACAAGCATGAGGTTGAACTGCTGCCGCTATTCCTACCTATAGATGTTGGACATGGAGGGGGGGCCGTCCTCGTCTTCCTGAGAAGGCCACCCCACCGGGATGGAGGGGACATCGTTGGCGTTGAGCCACACGGACGTGGCTTCTGTGGCGTAAAGCTGGAAAGCAGAGAGTGCAGATGAGCTTTCATACAACACTGCACACCCCTAACGTCAAGTGCTAAAACAAGAGGACTGATATATTTCCTCACACAGTATAATTGATATCTCCAAGGTGCCGATTATAAGAGCCATACAACCTTGTGGCGTATGACTGCTCCGAAAGCCATCATTCTGTTATTTTATGATAAATGGACTAAAGATTTGAAAGGAAAACACTTACCTTGAACCCTTCTTCATGTAACTGATGCGCAGTGGCCAAGAACTTGGGTCGAAATGAATGCTAGAAAAAAATAAAATAAAACCAAACCAAAAATAAATAAAAAATGTAGACGGCTGCCCACTTAAAAATCAAGCTACTTTCTTCACAATCACACACTTCTCGGATATAAAATCAAGGTTTTATGATTAAGCCTTAAGGTGTTCAGTACATATATCTTCTATTTAGTGCTTCTCACAAGGTACAAGAGAAAATGAATAAATTGTAAGGGTTAAATTGAAAGCAGCCAAGTTAGGATTCAAGTAAAGCTTGGGAGAACCTGACCTCACTCCGTCCTGTAGTAAACGCCCCAGTTACATACAATCCACGTGGGTCCTGCCATACACAATAGGTTCCGTCACCAGCCTCATGTTACTCATCCCACATGTACAAAGATCCTACAGTCCTGTCTCTGCTGAAGTTACAGAGCTGCTTCCACCATTATTTCCCCAAGCAGAAGAGACAAGTATAAAATTTAACAATATTGGAAGGGTGCCAAATAGCTAACTGCTCTGCCTTCTGGGGGTGATGTGTTTCATAATGGCGTTATATACTTCTATCAAGCCAGTATTGAGCGCTCGTGACACATAAAACAGACTCTCCATGATGAGGGATAACTACTGTCAACCACCATCTGTGCTTCAAAAGATTTAAAAGCAGATCGCGAGTGTGCTGGGGATGGATGCCTTTGTGAGGAGCAGCAGATAGCGGGATAAATGACAGCATGAGCTGCAAACTTGTACTTACAGGAATCAAACAACTAAGTGAAGAGACTTGTTTCAATAATGAGTCCATTTAAAAAGAAACAGGTAGAAACAAACATCACCATGTCAAAGGGAATGGGAAATACATATTTAAAAATAAACTATTTATTATAAAGAAAGTAGGTACACATTTTTTTTTTGTTTTGTACTTTTGTCCCATATGTATTTTATACCATTGAATAATTCACTGCTTAAGATGCAATTTCCAAATGACCCTTTACTTAAACGTATTTTTCCACATTTAGTATGTTTTTTTTTTGTTCTACACAGTGACTGTGTGATTTGTAGTGTGGCTGCCTGCTCATACGCACTGCCCGGGAAAGGAGAATACTGCTAGTGGGCACATTAACGAAATGCACTTTGAGGGTCTTGCACCCCCTTCCCCACCTGAATTCCAATCAGAATCCCTTTCTGGGGCAGTTTAAACCCAGTGGAGAGCATCGCCTTCAAGAACGCAGAGTAAATATCAGGTCCGAAGCAAGCAACCTGCAAAAGAATCAACAAAAAAAGAAATGAGAAACTGGCCAAAGAAAGGTACAATAATTCTGATGGGGCAGGAAAGGGACAGGACTATGTGGGCTTCAATGCTAGGTGTTTTATTAAACTCTCTGAATTGTTTCACAACAGATTTGCAAGTTTCCCCCTCACCCAACTGCACACTGGAGTGAAAGAATGTGTTTAACAGGCCAAAAGGTTTTAATTTTAGGTAAATATTTGTGCAATACAATATAGTCACCATTCAATAGACACATGGGGTATTAAACACAGTGTTTATTTTGCCTGTTAAAAAGCAACTGGGCAGCGCTGGGTGTATAGTGTATCAGGGGGGCCAAGCAGGAACAGCCCTTACCAGGGCTTCTGTAATTCCTCAAAGCCTTCTTCAATGAGGAGCAAGTTTATTAAGTCCACTAAGGGACTTGCAGTGCGGTTCTTAGCATTTGCTCCCGGATTAGACAAGCTAAACAGTCTTTTGTTAGAGATTAATTAAATATCAGAAAAAAAAAAAAAAAGTGAAGTGGGCACCTCTCCAGTGGAAGCCATCTCACAGCGCAACACAGGGTCTGCATTCCTAAGCCGGGGCCAGGAGAACATGGGCGCCTGCCAAGAGAAATCCCAAAACGTTAGCCAGCCATTCTCTGTCAGAGTGCCCTAGCAACTACCGTGCTGCAGCCCCACAGTGGAGACTGCTGGCAACACTGCCATCTAGAGGACAGAGCAGGTCAAACATGTCAAAATGAACACTTTCAAGAGGTAACAGTCTGTACACGCTAGTCCAGAGGTAGGTAACCATGGCTTTTCCAATCCATTCTACTGCAGGACCTTTTTACTTGTTTTCAGGTATTAAACAGTTGCAGATTTCTATAACATTTGATAAGTAACTTGAACTCTGCAATTTTGTAGTAACCGAGAACAAATAAAAAGGTCTAATTAAGCAAATTATCAGTTCAGTTAAGGGTCTAGTTAAGTAATTGAGAGCTCGGTTGGCATGAAAACCAGCAGACACAGGGGGTCCCCAGGAACGAGTGTGAGAAGCCCTGTCTTACACAGTAAAAGTTTCAGCAATGCGCACAGTTTGTTTCAGTTCTCACATCACTGCCATATTTTCAATCCCCTCTTTATCCCAGGGTGCACTTTATATAGGTCTAATACATGACAGGTGTGCCTGCTTTATACCTGGGGATAAGCGTTGTGCACTCTGGGGGACGTAGTCTATTAAGGTCGGCCATTTTGTGAAATGTAGTTTCTGATGACCGTCATTTCCTGTACGGACAGGAACCCTGAACAATCCCTTCTCTATAATATTGACCATTCACTACCTGACCACGCACTTTACAACAACGTATTCAAATAAAGTTTATGTAAATAAAACTTCTGGCGCCTCCTCAAGACACACCTCTTCAGACAACACCTGTAAAACTCAACTCTTCCCTTCTGGACAATATAGCACTCTGCCTTTAATGCACTTTAATTTGCACTTATCTGCTCCCTATTTTACTGTATTTAATCCTACACTTAACCCAATCTGTAGTATTTTGTATTTCACTTGCACTCGTATCTAACACTGATGTAACTATCAACACTGTTCTCTGCTCTTGAACTGCCCCGATATCAAAGCGTACTGTGTTTTGTTTTTGCTTTTATTAGGACTGAAGTCATTGTATTTTGTTTCTTGCTCTTAATTGTACTGTAATTCTGCTAAGAAATAAATAATAATAATAAAATAATGTTGCAACAGTGGATTGAAATACAAAAAAATGTCCTCAATGGGAGGGCCAATTGTACATATTACAAAACAGGAGGACACTTCACTGCAACAAAACCTTGTTTCACAGTAAGTGTCTTTTCAATCCATCCAAGTGCCTTTTCAATCGATATCTTTCATTGTTGGGAAGCACAGATTATTTTGTATAAAACCACTTTCAGCTTTATTTATTCCACTGTAATTAAACCTCTCTGTTGCCCCACTCTGGTTTATATAGGCAATCCTATTGCGCATGTAATGTGTTGCACCGCACAGTAGTGACAGGGCTACAGCAGGACGGTTTGCTCAAGTTCACCAGGAACATTCCATCATCCAATGGGTTACTAGGAACAAATAATAGGGGGTGTGGGGGCTGTAAATGGATTTGCCAGCAGTAAACGAACACATCAGCGCACTTGAAAAGACCTGTATTCAAAATGAGGAGCAATCATCTTCACTCTCCCATTTTAGAGAAGAATGTCTGTTGATTAATAAGCCACATTTCCGTGAAGAGTGGAAGAATGGCATGAGATTATACAGCTTTTTAGATTAACAAAGTGATCACATTTTCATAACCTAATTAAGCTCATCTTTCTTTTCGCAGAAGTGGATGCTAATGTATTTTTGGTGGTTGGTAAAAGTGACACTAAGGTTTTTAAAGTAAAGGTTTGCCACATATAGCTACTGTACTGTATTTGTTTTGAAGTGATTTCGTTTTTTATATCAAACAATCTGCATACAACTACACTAATTACAGTTAATCAGTTCATGCAAATTATTTGAATATGCAATTCTATAAAAACACACATGCATGGCTCGTCCAGCGTTAATTGCATTCAGAGATGCAAATGCCTTTTATCCTGTGCATAAGCTTGATCAATTTCCATAAAAAACGACACTGCTCCCAAAATATAATAAAACAAAAAAAGAGTTTCACCTGGGTCTTTGTCCCTCCATCTAGTCTTTTGTGTCACACAGAACCATCCCTTATAAAAGTTTACCACTGTACATTTGCAGTTTTACCATGCTTTTCCCCCATGATTATATAATGCATTTACAATAGTTTACCCTTGATTTCCATTGCCATGCTTACTAATATGCTTTACCATACCGTGTTATTCTTTACAATGCTTACCTATGCTTTACCATGTTTTATTAAACTGCATAGCTTTGACTATGGTAAACATCTATAAGGGATCACCTCTCCTTCATTCGATCTCATTTGAGCTCTGTGAAAATGTACTTGTCAACCTGCCCCCCACTCACCTTAATGCCCACGTAGTCCATTGGAATGATAGGGTTTTCTAGGGAAGGCAGCTGGGACTCGTCCAGGTCCTCCCCCACCATCACCCTGGTAGCCACGTCAATGAAGTCCACCCCGATGGTCTTGGAGACGAAGGGGAAGGAGCGGGAGGCCCGCAGGTTGCTCTCAATCACCTGGAGGGGAAGCAGGTAAGTGAAGACAAGGAGAGGTGTAGGTACCTCAGACAACAGGGATGGAAATAAGCCTCCCATTGCATAGCAGTTTGATCACATCCTGGTTTTACTATAGTACTATATAGTACATACAGTTAAAGTACATACCATAACATCATTTCCTTTTACCAGAAACTGTGTGTTGAACGGCCCAGAAATTTCAAAAGCTTTGGCGATTTTTCTGGTTGCACTCTTCACCTGGAGTGAGGGGGAATAAACAAATAAAATGTATTAAAAATACAATGAAAGCCTCTGAAGTGCTCTTAAAACAAAAGAGAAGAACAATTACAAAGAATCTGAGGTTCTGAACTTGATTACATCATGTGGTTTGAAACCAACCCTTTATAAACTTCACCAGTGTACCAATTATAATTTCATGTTCAGGTGGCAGGATATTAAATACATGCTGGGGTTGAAACCAAGCTGCTGCTACAGTGAAAGCAGCATGATTGTGAAGCCCTGTCAGTATAGAGGCATCTACTGGAGGATAACGTGTGCTCTACACAGGCCAGTGGACGGGGTAAGGAATGAGTGCAGACCTTCTCCAGGGCACCCTGACTGATGGTCTGTGTAGGCAGCATCAAAGTGGCATCTCCAGAGTGCACCCCGGCATCCTCTACATGCTCAGTGATAGCATGGACCAGGACCTGGGGGAGAAGCACAGGAACAGTCAGCTAACAAGTGCACCAGGACCTGGGGGTACAAGCACAGGAACAATCAGGTAACAAGTGCACCAGGACCTGAGGGTGCAAGCACAGGAACAATCAAGTAACAAGTGCACCAGGACCTAAGCCAATTGTGATGTCACCATTTTGAATGGAATTCAGGTATGATATTTTAAAGCAGGTGACGTTAATAATGCTGATATGGTAATCAGATAACTTTACTCTATAACAATGGTACACATATATTGACCACATTTTGCATTACCAGATCTCCCCTGGGTGCAGTATCTTACAGCAACAGGTCACAAAACCAAGACTAATAAAACCAAAAACAAAGGAGCTTTTGAAATACATATTGCAAGCTGTTTTGTTTTGGAACTAGATACATACGTCAAGGTATTGGAAGCACATTATTCAAACAGCACACACACACAAACACTTCAGCTTTTAAATACCATTGTTCTCTCAGGGGAAGGCTACAAATTTCATGAATTGCAATGTCAGAGGCTCTAAACGGACAATAACTATGACTTTTATTAACACACTTGAAATGAATGCCACAATTAATATGGAACAGGCACATGAAGTGTTCTCTGCCTTGAATAATGCATTTTGTTTGGCATTCACTCAATGTTCTGAACAAACCAGGAGAAGTAGTATGTGTGTGTGTGTGTGGCAGGGCCTGGGCCTCCTAATCACTAGCAATTAGCATGATCAGCTAACCGCCAATCATCACTGGCCTTGAACAGCCTGCTGCCTGGGATGAGCCCAGTCCGAAGCACGGCCTGCCAGTTCCATGTGTAACATGCAGTGTTGTGTGATACACTGCCGTTACGGATTCTGCCCCCTGCCAGTGAGCTGAGATGACGATCAAATCTGCAAAACCACGAATGCAGACGAGCCTGGCGCTTTTGCACTACGGTTAAGATGCTCACTTGTGGTGTGTGGGATCGGCGGTTCGCACCCAGTCTCCGTTCCATAACACTTGCTTGCATGCAAAACTCAAACTCCTCAAACCCCTGTTCAGACATGTCAACCCCTAAGTGTTCATACCAGTGAGACCCCTGCTGACCTAGACTTAAGGGCTATGCACACCAGGGAACAAAGCAAACAACACGAATACAGCATGAGTACATAACAAAAAAAACACAATTGTAGCTAGTCATGAAAAGAAAATACTGTCTGCTTTTGCTCCTTTTGTGGAGACGAAATAAAATAAATAAAACAAAGAAACAGCACACACTAAAATGACATTTACCACTGAATGTTTATCTGTGATCTGGTTTAACATATAAATTATTGAAAAAGAATACATCTACACATATTTCTTTGTAAATACTGAGATCATTAGTTTACTATATTTTTTATTGATTTTCAGTTTTAATAAAATCTTCAGTTAGTGTGTGAATGCGATTATTATTATTGGTCAACATTATTAAAACAAAGAAGCATCATTTTACAGAAATACAAACCAGTGTGTGGCGCTCCCTGTCACTGACTAAAATTAAGGTGAAATAAAGAGAGATAGACATACCATCAATGATCATTCAAAATGATCTAGACAGCGTTCAGAACTGGGCAGACACATGGCAAATTACATTTAATAGAGAAAAGTGTAAGGTACTGCACGCAGGCAATAAAAATGTGCATTAGAAATATCATAGATAGTGAAATTGAAGAAGTAATCTATGAGAAAGACCTAGGAGTTTATGTTGACTCAGAAATGTCTTCATCTAGACAATGTGGGGAAGCTATAAAAAAGGCCAACAAGATGCTCGGATATATATTGAAAAGTGTCGACTTTAAATCAAGGGAAGTAATGTTAAAACTTTACAATGCATTAGTAAGACCTCATCTAGAATATTGTGTTCAGTTCTGAACAAAAAGGATATTGCTGCTCTAGAAAAGCAACCAGAATTATCCCAGGTTTAAAAGGCATGACATATGCAGACATGCTAAAATAATTGAATCTATTCAGTCTTGAACAAAGAAGACTACGCAGCGATCTGATTCAAGCATTCAAAATTCTAAAATGTATTGACAATGTTGACCCAAGGGACTTTTTCGACCTGAAAAAAGAAACAAGGACCAGGGGTCACAAATGGAGATTAGATAAAGGGGCATTCAGAACAGAAAATAGGATGCACTTTTTTACACAGAGAATTGTGAGGGTCTGGAACCAACTCCCCTGTAATGTTGTTGAAGCTGACACTCTAGGATCCTTCAAGAAGCTGCTTGATGAGATTCTGGGATCAATAAGCTACTAACAACCAAACGAGCAAGATGGGCCAAATGGCCTCCTCTCGTTTGTAAACTTTCTTATGTTCTTATTATATTTTTCGACTTTAATAATTACTTTCTCATTGATGTCCATTTGTCTTTTGTTTCTGTGGTAATTTCTGCGTGAACGAGACAGTGACAGTCTGACAGCCTCTCGTTCGACTCTGTCCAAGTAATGACGTGTTGTGTACAGAAACATAGAAGGCTTGCACAGAAAAAAGTTTGAGACAACATGGCAATTCTATCTTTGGAGTAAAGGGGGAGTTTGCGTAGCAGCTACAGGAATATAGAATGGTAATGTACACCTCTTCATGGTAACCCCCAAATGAAATAATCCGCTTGGACAGTTGTATGGGATTTACCGCCGTATCGTGTATAAAGGGTTTCGCAGCCTCGCAAACAATAACAAACTCATGCACAAACGTGATAATCCATTGCACGGCCGTGAGACTCTCAAAACTCTGAAACACCGTGAGTTTCATGGGTAAACCTTGAGACTTGACATGCATGCCTTTTCCACTCCAGGGTAAAAATCTAAATGTGATGAGATATTAGCGAACAGCACAGTCCAGAAAATTGATATTAGCAGTACAAACCCATCACCTGTCATTAGTTAGTGTTTATTCCCTTATTTAGAACAATGGATTAGTGCAATTTAAAATGTTACAGAACACCCTGCAGTGCTTACAAGAAACATGTTAATTTATCTTCTCCCTACCCTGCATTATCCAAATAGCAGCAAAATTTATTTTAAACGTAATCCCTGACGGTTTTGATTATTATTTGTTTTATTATTATTCCTGTGCTGGTTCTAAACAGAATGCCAATTTGTTTTCAGACTTCAATAAAACTGTACTGCAATAAAATCTCTGTAGCTTGGGTATTTAGAGTACCGTAGGCAGAGAAACAGTCAAAGTACACAGAAGAATCTAAGCTTGCCGATGCTGCAAAGAATCACGCTCCATAGAGAATATTCTCCACAGAAATTGGTTTGTTTTCCAGGTTTAAAACCCAGAAATGCTGTGCTGTGAAACAAGGTGTTCCAGATCCATAATATTGCAAAGTAGCGAGGACTGGGTTTGGAGAACATTAGAGTAACACTCTGCAGATACCAGATTGAAAATGCGTTGCCCAGTAAACAACCAATTTCACTCTAACTGTATTCTGCAAACAAGAGCTTTGCAGTAAAAGGGTACCAAGGTCAGGGGGCAGATTCCTAAGGGACCAAGGTTCTCAGGAATCTGCAAATAATTTGCATTGCAAGGTCAGAGTGCAGAGTCACAGGTATACGTTAGTATCTCTATGCATAAAACACAATTACAGTGGAATGGGAGAATGTAAAAGATGGGTTAGTCAGACAGCAGCCAGGAGGCTACAGTGAAATATTTTCTTGTAGATCTAATTGCACCAGTGGGAAGTGGGGTCTACAGATCCATACTTCCACATTTGGGGTAGGATTGTCTGCATTATAACCTTGGAGATTTGTTTTGGACCAAGGAAAGCCTGTATTTCTCATGGAGGACATCCTACTAAAAGCACTCATCAACAACTAAACCACTTGCAGTTATTAACCCCCTTCCATATCATTACAACTCCTCTAGCAATTAAGCTAAGCAGCACTTCAAACAGCTTATTAGGCAATATGAAATTAACTGATTTTAAATGTGAACTGTACTCAATTAAAAATAAGCATATCGTCATTGTTGAATAATAACAGGCAGGAGACAAGCATTACAAGAGTAGAGATAAATTACCTCTAATTGCCTCTAGTAGTACTTATAATCTTATAATAGTTTCTAAAGCTCATACAGAATTTGAAAAAAGGCATTCAGTTTTCTTGTTCCATAGCCTTGGAATAAACTCCAGGAAGAACTGAAACTTAACGCAATAGTGGGGAGCCATAGTTACAAGACGGTGCTATTTGTGTTCCGCCTTATAACGGGTATAAAAGAGCTACTGTAATGGCATTATGGAGCAAAAGGGAGTCATGAATCTACCGTGTTATAACCGATTCCGCGGGTGAGCTCTGTATGTACACTACCGGTCAAAAGTTTTAGAACACCCCAATTTTTCCAGTTTTTATTGAAATTTAAGCAGTTCAAGTCCAGTGAATAACCTGAAATGGTACAAAGGTAAGCGGTAAACTGCCAGAGGTTAAAAAAAGTTTAGGTTACCAAAAACTGAAAAATAATGTACATTTCAGAGTTATACAAAAAGGCCTTTTTCAGGGAACAAGTAATGGGTTAACAACTTACAGCTGTTCTGCAGCAATGGAAGTAAATTAAGCCTTGAAAGTTAATGCTAACAATTCCTACAGGTGTCCCAACTTTTGTTGATTACTTACAAACCCTCTGACTGTATAAAAGCAGTGTTGGAACAGACTGCGTTACTACACCCTCTTAAGCATTATTTGGACAGTATTGTACTGCAGGAAGTAGTATATTGCTATCATAATGGCGAGAAAAAGGCAATTAACAAAGGAAGACAGACAGACCATTATAACCCTTAAAAGTGTAGGTCTTTCCTTTAGAGAAATTGCAAAGAAAGCCAAGGTGTCAGTGAGTACAGTTTCCTACACCATCAAAAGGCACTTGGAAACTGGAGGAAACTCTGACAAGAAGAGGTCTGGCAGACCCAAAACCACAACAGAATCAGAAGACAAGTTTCTGAGAGTCAACAGCTTGCGTGATAGGCGGCTCACAGGACAACAGCTTCAAGCACAGCTTAACACTGGTCGAAGTAAGCAAGTCTCAATTTCAACTGTGAAGAGAAGACTTCGAGCTGCAGGTTTGACAGGTCGAGTGGCAGTAAGAAAGCCATTGGTAAGATGGCAAAATAAGAAAAAGAGGCTTGCCTGGGCCATGAAGCACTGCCAGTGGACTACTGAAGACTGGAAGAAGGTCTTATGGACTGATGAATCAAAATTTGAAATCTTCGGTTCATCACGCAGGGTTTTTGTACGCCGTCGAGTAGGCGAAAGGATGGTTCCTCTGTGTGTGACACCAACTGTCAAACATGGAGGAGGAAGCGTGATGGTCTGGGGCTCTTTTGCTGGATCCAGAGTCGGCGACTTGCACAGAGTGAGTGGCACCCTGAACCAAAACGGCTACCACAGCATTTTGCAGCGTCATGCAATACCCTCTGGTATACGCCTAGTTGGTCAGGGGTTCATCCCACAGCAAGATAATGACCCAAAACATACCTCCAGGCTATGTCAGAACTACCTTAGAAGAAAAGAACAAGACGGTAGGCTTCAAATCATGGAATGGCCAGCACAGTCTCCAGACTTAAACCCCATCGAGCTGGTTTGGGATGAACTGGACGGCAGGGTGAAAGCAAGGCAACCTACAAGTGCAACACATTTGTGGGAACTTCTGCAACAGTGTTGGGAAGAACTTTCCGAACAATATTTGATTTCCATTGTAGAAAGAATGCCACGAGTGTGTTCGGCTGTTATATCTGCAAAAGGTGGCTACTTTGATGAGTCAAAAATTTAGATTAAATTTTGTTAAACAAAACGATTCCATGATTTCTTTTTTATCTCCAATTGTTTATTTGTTCTATGCTTTAATTTCAGAGTACATTGAGACATTAAACTGCGTAAATTTCAATAAAAACTGGAACAATGGAGGTGTTCTAAAACTTTTGACCGGTAGTGTATATATATATATATATATACAGTACTGTGCAAAAGTTTTAGGCAGGTGTGAAAAAATGCTGTAAAGTAAGAATGCTTTCAAAAATAGACATGTTAATAGATTATATTTATCAATTAACTAAATGCAAAGTGAGTGAACAGAAGAAAAATCTAAATCAAATCCATAGTTGGTGTGACCACCCTTTGCCTTCAAAACAGCATCAAGAATCAATTCTTCTAGGTACACTTGCACACAGTTTTTAAAAGGAACTCGGCAGGTAGGTTGGCCCAAACATCTTGGAGAACTAACCACAGTTCTTCTGTGGATTTAGGCAGCCTCAGTTGCTTCTCTCTCTTCATGTAATCCCAGACAGACTCGATGATGTTGAGATCAGGGCTGTGTGGGGGCCATACCATCACTTCCAGGACTCCTTGTTCTTCTTTACGCTGAAGATAGTTCTTAATGACTTTCGCTGTATGTTTGGGGTCGTTGTCATGCTGCAGAATAAATTTGGGGCCAATCAGATGCCTCCCTGATGGTATTGCATGATGGATAAGTATCTGCCTGTACTTCTCAGCATTGAGGAGACCATTAATTCTGACCAAATCCCCAACTCCATTTGCAGAAATGCAGACCCAAACTTGCAAGGAACCTCCACCATGCTTCACTGTTGCCTGCAGACACTCATTCGTGTACGCTCTCCAGCCCTTCGGCGAACAAACTGCCTTCTGCTACAGCCAAATATTTCAAATTTTGACTCATCAGTCCAGAGCACCTGCTGCCATTTTTCTGCACCCCAGTTCCTGTGTTTTCGTGCATAGTTGAGTTGCTTGGTCTTGTTTCCACGTCGGAGGTATGGCTTTTTGGCCACAAGTCTTCCATGAAGGCCACTTCTGACCAGACTTCTCCTGACAGTAGATGGGTGTACCAGGGTCCCATTGTTTTCTGCCAGTTCTGAGCTGATGGCACTGCTGGACATCTTCCGATTGCGAAGGGAAGTAAGCATGATGCGTCTTTCATCTGCTGCAGTAAGTTTCCTTGGCCGACCACTGCGTCTACGGTCCTCAACGTTGCCCGTTTCTTTGTGCTTCTTCAAAAGAGCTTGGACAGCACATCTGAAAACCCCTGTCTGCCTGGAAATTTCTGCCTGGGAGAGACCTTGCTGATGTAGTATAACTACCTTGTGTCTTGTTGCTGTGCTCAGTCTTGCCATGGTGTATGACTTTTGACAGTAAACTGTCTTCAGCAACCTCACCTTGTTAGCTGAGTTTGGCTGTTCCTCACCCAGTTTTATTCCTCCTACACAGCTGTTTCTGTTTCAGTTAATGATTGTGTTTCAACCTACATATTGAATTGATGATCATTAGCACCTGTTTGGTATAATTGTTTAATCATACACCTGACTATATGCCTACAAAATCCCTGACTTTGTGCAAGTGTACCTAGAAGAATTGATGCTGTTTTGAAGGCAAAGGGTTGTCACACCAAATATGGATTTGATTTAGATTTTTCTTCTGTTCACTCACTTTGCATTTAGTTAATTGATAAATATAATCTATTAACATGTCTATTTTTGAAAGCATTCTCACTTTACAGCATTTTTTTCACACCTGCCTAAAACTTTTGCACAGTACTGTGTAATATATATATATATATATATATATATATATATATATATATATATATATATATATATATATATATATATATATATATACATAATTTGCTCCCCTGCTGCAGCAGACAGACACACTTCAATGTGGAACACTTGAGTTTGTTCCCAGGGGCTAGCATGAAGCTCAATGACACCCACTGGTGTCTGGGAAAGGTTTGTTGATTTCCTTTGACAGAATTTCACCAATTGTGCGCCAGCCCTGCGTAAGACAGCAGGTCCCCAGCATTGCAGGGCTTGCAGAGCTGAATGGTGGAGCTTGTTGAGCAATCAGGAATGACATTGCAGAGCAAGACTCTGGCCAGAGTAAGCCCAGTCTACTACTGGATTCAAAGTACATAATCACTTACTTTTCACATGAAATTTAACAGTACATTTTGTATTTTAAGCTATGTGCCGCTGGCAGGGTTGGTTGAAGAAAGGATTATGGAACAGAGCATGGCACTAAAGTGTCCCAGGTCTGACAGCAGTAAAACAGTTTGGGTTTGGGATCTCTTTCTTGAAAGATCCTTCAGAGGGTGTCGGGGATTATAAAAAAATACAAATAAACACATTTGCTTAACCAGCCAAAACCCTGTTGAGGCCACAAAGCTGTTTGCTGTGCGTCTTTTTCAAGAGCAGAATCTGATTCTTACAGCACCTTGCCATCCTTTGCAACGGCATCCAGTTCCACCTCCCTGGCACCTTCAATGAATTTGGTGATGACAACGGGATGCTCCTGTTAGAAAGAAAGAAAGAAATCTCCTTGTTCTCACTTTTCTTTACATTATACAGGTTCTAAAAGTCCACAGTCAATTGAAGTGATAAAAAAATAATTAAATAATTAAAAAAAATATAGGTGTAGTAAAATAAAATTTTAAAAAAACACTATAGGCATATTTGTAGTAGACTGGGTCCCTACCTGAACCTAGTGCCAAGTCTCAGGTGAGTAATTTGGAAGATGCTGGGAGGTTGATGCTATACATAAATATATTTTTAAAAGGGACTGAAGTATACCGTACGCCCAAGGAAATACACAAACACACTGTTTTTGAGTTATAGTCTGGATTGCCACTACAGGCTGAGGCAAAGCAAAATTTGTTATCCAAAAAACCCTGAGCTCACATCAAGTCACAACTTCACTGAGGAAACATGACCGTCAGTCCCCTCTCCAGGGCAGATAGGTGGCTGAACTGGACAGGAGTCAACAGACACTGAAAGTCAGATATACACTTACAGGGGTTGTTGGGGGGAGGGGGGGGTCTTCATTTCAATGATGATAGTCCTTACCAATACACAGTACAAAGAGAGACGAAGTACAGCAAGCTGAATTACTGTACAGCAAGAATGTCATCACAGACCCACGTACAAGACTTGAAATGTACAAAAGAAAAACAAAACAATCACTTGAGGGCTTCGATGGAATATCAGAGTGCTGATCAACTTACTCATTTCTACATCCACGAAGGAAAGTGCCTCGTAGTAAAGAAAAATACTGGAATAGGAAGATTAGTTCATAAGGTTACCAAACAACAGAGGAGGCAGCAGGGAGGCTTTTCAATGCTGAGGGCAAGTAAAGGGTCTCATACCCAAAGACAACACAGGACAGAGAGAGAGAGAGAGAGAGAGGGATGTATGAAATAGTGGCTTGTTTGGAGGTCAGACACATGGCCCCAGTGTTGAACAATAAGGGGTTAGGACCCTGCCAAGAACAATTGCTTTGGTCTGTGTAGCTCAAAACAAGCGCCTACAAACATAACAACTCATAATAAAGTTTACATTTTCATAGACATTCAAGCCAGGAGCCAGCTTTACTGTGCTTTCGCTGTAGTAGAGTAATATATATGCGTGCACACAAGAGTCCTACTTTTAACATGAGTGTAATAAAAATAAAAATGTAATGGAAAAGGAAAGGGGTGCAAATAAATGTAATATGTACTACTCAGCTAGACATCCATTCTGGCCTACCTGAGACACAAGGGCCGCCTCCTCCAGGAAATTCTTCATCTCCTCCTCTCCGTACACCACGTTCATGGCTGAACCACTGCCACAGAAAAGACAGAAAACAGACAGACAGGTCAGCCTTTTTAAAACCACTTTACTTACCAAGCACACTGAATACAGTTTATACCTGCATCTCAAAAACACAACTTTCCAAATTCACTCCAAGTGGCTCTTATTTCTCAAAATCAATTTGCACTATCTCTGTGAACCACTCTCAGCGTTACAGAATAAACGACTTTCAGAACTGTTTACTACCCCCCAACCCCCAACCCCCAACCCCCCAACCCCCCTTACAAACAAGATGACGCAAGCAACTCAGACAGTCATGTTATGTGGATCTGCAGGACTGCTTTGTTGAAGCTGTAAAAGTGTATCAAGTTCCACACGTGATGCTGATTTATCGTCCCGGGGAAGGGCAGACTGAAGCAGCTGCCTCGTATTTTATTTTATTTTTTTCAGCAAGTGGGCTGCAGCTACTGTGCACTGGCCTTAAAAACAAAATACTGTTTCTGCAATCAAAAATCGATTACAATACATCACAAACACAGTGATATACAGTCACAATAAACTACCTTGCATTATTTCTCACAAATATAAGAGGACATGTCTCATCTGTCAAAAGTAAATACATTTAACCTCCACTTCAAATTTAGTGTGTTGCACGTGTTGACACGAGGCTGCCGTTGTAGGGAATATGGAGTCTGTAGCTTGGGCTCTCCAGCCGGCATCGCTCTCTGTATCAGGGTTCTACTGTTTAAATAACAGTGTGTGGAATTACAATCCTGCTGGGGTGTGCATTTTGGATTAGTTCAGAACTGTGGTTGTCTGCACTGTACCCAAGCTGCGGGCAAACTGAAGCAGCAGAAGAGACAGCCCTGTCCATCTTCGATCCAAGCTGTGGACACATCCTTCACAAAAAACATCTCAGGGACTGGTTAAAATCTACCGAGTCCTCCTATTCCCCCAGATATTTCCTCCTCCGTTAGCCAACAATTAAAAGTGTAAATATACTGCGCTTCTGTTTCCATTTCGCTAATTAAAGTTGTTTCGGAGAGCGATACCTCAGGCTTTATTTTTGTGTTCTATTAAAGCGCACTGTAGGAAGGCACACCAATCATCATACTTCAAGAGCGTTTGTCACTTTGAAATGCAAGGATTTGTTTTTTTATTTTTCATGTTTTGCATGGTTAGAAGTAATTTAAGTAAGCGTGTTCCCCTCGGGGGTTTGAAAGATGGTTAATGTTGAAATAACACCAAGAGTGCAAAAACCCAATCATGGTTTAATTAAAAAAAACAAAAACATATTGCAACCCTACTGAAGAATAAGCTTTCCGGATCTGCTTTTCTCAGTAGCTTTTCATACCAAGAAAAGATGATTAAGAGATGAACTTCCATCTGTGTAAAAGTGGTCTGTATTGATTTGGAAGGAGATGCATTAAATACTCCATGCAACAGGTCGAGTCACTGTCCCTGTTTGTTTTTAAACAATCAATGAAATCAGCTGGTTTGTGCGATGACACTGTAAATATCAAAAGGGTGAAAATCTAATTAGAGAGAACTTACCTTAATACATATGAGGGTCGCAGAAGGCAAGGGTACCCAACTTTTTCAGCAAAAATGAATGCCTCCTCCTAAAAAAGAAATTGCACACAAGTTTTACATATATGAGGTCTTAAACCCAGTCCTGATTTTGTATCCATCTTTAATACAGGTTATTGAAACAGTGACAGTCAAGCTAACCTTGCTTAACTTTGTGAGTCATTAATTAATTACCTTTTAGAAAACATACAGTCTTATAACAGCTTACCTGAACTAGCCAACCAGACTTCAGCATGGGCCTGGATACTACAATCTGATCATCTTAATAAACTTGTGACAACTGAACAATGCAGCCAATATACAAGACACAGCACCACCTGCCAGGTTACTAATAAGACTAATGTTAACTCCTGCAAGCTAACCCGATTTAATTAAAACTAACATCCACATTCAAAGGCATTACTTAAGGCTATTTTTAATGACTTCTGATGCCATAAATAACCATCAGACACCTCTTAGAAGCAGCAAGGATTGTAAGCATTCATGACAAAGTGTGCTGGCCATGACTTCAAGTACAGCATGCTTTTTAAAGCAGGTTCAAAGTGAGTAGTGACGTCAGCAAGGGGCTCATGCATATTTAACAGACAGTTTCCACTGAACTGCACTATGATTTTCAGGGACAGCATCAAAGCCCAAACTGTTTTCCCCAACATCTCATCTTCATCCCTTCCGCAGCCAGGCCAAGCACTCTGCTGTAGGAATGCACCTTTAACATAGCCGTCATCCAGTCCAATCCTTCCCTTCTTGCAGACCCAAGCTCGCTGTCCCTGTGCCGGATGTCACCCGGCACTAGAGCTTGTCTCGGAGAACTCAATCCGATTTAGTCATCAAGATCTTTCACCCACATGGAATAGATTTTTAAATCAGTCATTTGGCAGCGACGTTGGGTTCTCTCACACCATTAGCGTCAGAATCATGAAAGGCGCTATATAAATATAAACTCAATCTCAGGACGTGTAAACTCCCTTCTACACTTTTCTGTAAGAGGTATCAACCAGTATGTGTTATTGAGGTAAGCAAGAAAAAAAGATTAAAGGTAAGCAGAATGGGAAGATACAGATTAAGCATTGCAAGCACAGATACAAAACAGAACCTGGCCTTAAAAACACAGTACAAAACACAGCTGAAAATCAGAAGCTGCTCAGTAAACAGCAGCAGTTCCCTGGCGGTCTCTCGTACCAGAGAGCTCAGAGCCTTCCAGGGGGCTTGTGCCACGCCGAGCTCGTCCAGGATAGAAGAGAAGACGGAGCGCTCTTCAGCACGGTCGATCTGCAGGGCGCTGGTGCCCAGGATGTTGACCCCGTTCTGGAACAGCGGCACGGCCAGATTATTGGGGATCTGCCCTCCGACGGAGATGATGCTTCCACTGCAGCCCTGAGAAGGAACATTGTCAACAGCGATCAGCACCCCACACGGCTCCGGCAGGCAGGCTGTCAGCTAGCATTAGAGGCCATGGGGGTTTGTTTTCTTACCCAGGGCAGGCAGATTTTTATACCAAAATATAAGCTGCCTGATATGATCAAATCTTACACAGGGGCAGGCCAGTGGGGAACAGCAGCATCAGCTACAACCATTTCAACTGGCTTGACTTGTGTAGCTTTACAGCAGCCTCAAGTCTCTAATATCATTGTGTTTCTGGGTTAATAAAACACAATAAAACTTTTAGTTTATGTTTATTCATACAAGCCTGATCTTTGCACATTTTAAAAAAAAGTTTGCCTGCATTTTTATAAATGAGTGCTGGAGGGGGGGCAAGTGTGTTGATTTCAGGAGATTTGAGGAGGGGTGGTCAGTGAATCCACACATTCATCTTTGATGGGGACAGCAGAGGGATCTGTCCAACATCTTGGTTTTATGCATTTTAGTTTTATTTATTTTATATCAGTTGCACAGTTTTGCCTTCCGATAATGCATCACTAAAAGAGGAGGAATGTGTTTTTGCAAACAGTTATGAAAACAAAACTGCAAAAACGGACAAGTAAACTGGTCACTGCTGTACCAAACTTTTTAAATAACCACTCCAAGTACTGTCTTTCAGGATAGGAGGAATTCCAAGACTGATAAATGACAATTGCAAAAGTGCTGCAGTGTTAGATGTTTTGTAGATCAGGCTTTAGGAGCAGAGTCTAAAGCAAGGACCTCCCCCTGTCCCTGCTCCCTCTCTGAAGCAGCAGAAGGCACGCTCCCCTTCCCCTCTCCCTCCTCCCTCTTTGAAGCAGAAGGCATGCTCCCCTCACCTCCTCCCTCCTCTATCTGAAGCAGCAGAAGGCATGCTCCCCTCACCTTCTCCCTCCTCTATCTGAAGCAGCAGAAGGCATGCTCCCCTCACCTCCTCCCTCCTCCCTCTGAAGCAGCAAAAGGCATGCTCCCCTCACCTCCTCCCTCCTCCCTCTGAAGCAGCAAAAGGCATGCTCCCTCACCTCCCTCCTCCCTCTGAAGCAGCAAAAGGCATGCTCCCCTTCCCCTCTCCCTCCTCCCTCTCTGAAGCAGCAGAAAGCATGCTGCCCTCACCTCCCTCCTCCCTCTCTGAAACAGTAGAAAGCATGCTGCCCTCACCTCCTCCCTCCTCCCTCTCTGAAGCAGCAGAAAGCATGCTGCCCTCACCTCCCTCCTCCCTCTCTGAAGCAGCAGAAAGCATGCTGCCCTCACCTCCCTCCTCCCTCTCTGAAACAGTAGAAAGCATGCTGCCCTCACCTCCTCCCTCCTCCCTCTCTGAAGCAGCAGAAGGCATGCTGCCCTCACCTCCCTCCTCCCTCTCTGAAGCAGCAGAAGGCATGCTCCCCTTCCCCTCTCCCTCCTCCCTCTCTGAAGCAGCAGAAGGCATGCTGCCCTCACCTCCCTCCTCCCTCTCTGAAGCAGCAGAAGGCATGCTCCCCTTCCCCTCTCCCTCCTCCCTCTCTGAAGCAGTAGAAGGCATGCTCCCCTCACCTCCTGCTGGGAGATGTCCAGGATCCTCTCCAGGGACAGCTCCTCAAAGTAGAGCCGGTCGCACTCGTCGAAGTCTGTGCTCACGGTCTCAGGGTTGTGGTTCACCACCACCGTCCTGCGGTCGAGCCTCCTCAGCGCACGGATGCTGGAGACAGCACACCAGTCGAATTCCACGCTGCTGCCTGGGGGGTGGGATACAGACAGGGACAGGATGAGGACGGAGGTGACATCATCTTCCACCGAGATACCCCAATGCAAGCCAGATCTTTACTTATTTAAATGACAAGCTGCACCCGAGGTTTTGTTCTGCAAGTCCTTGGGATTAACATTGTATTCATTATTGCAGAGAAGAAAAGAAAATGTGTGTGAGGTATTATATGTGAATCTCGTGATGCTTTAGGTAGAACTATAAAACACTTAACAGTGCTAAAATGGAACCTAGCAAATTTGAAACATGTGACTCAGTCATTCTTTTTACAACCTCTAAAACATTTACCTTTATGGACTGTAGTAAACGGTTTTCTACACTACACTATACCTGACCGTTGGGGTTTGTGTAGCTAAAGGCAGTAGACTTCTTTTCAAAACGCAACAGACTCCAGTGAATTTGCATAAATTGGGTGAGGAATCGTGCCAGTGCAAAGTGGGACACGGCTTACATGAATCCATTGGCTTGGCAGCGAGGGACAGCCTGGCTTACCAATGTGATAGGGTCCACATCCGAGCACCATCACCCCATGGTCATTGAAATCCAAGTCATGTTCCTAAAAGAAAGAGCACAGTATTGATTAGCTTCGATTAGCTACCACACATATGGTTCCTTTCCAAATGAATGAAGCTCATTATGGAGGACTGGAAGGATTGGAAGGCTCATGTAATCTTATGGGCTACATGTGACTGAATTTTCTGCATTTTGTTTGGAAGTGAAGTCATGAGTTGGGTCACGTCCCTGTTTATTCCCTCTACCGCATGGTGTTTCACATGTCTGCAGTGAAATGAAATTAACATAACTAGCAATAGTGTAGCAGACTGCTTTCTAATCAGCATCGTTAAAATCATCTTTTTTGTTTAAATTTCAGCTTGTGGATCTTTCTCAGACATTTGTGCTGTTTACAGTATGTATGTTCTGTTCAGCACCAATCCGCTTCATTACTCTGCAGACAGAAAATGGCAGAGACAACCATATGGCACCCAATTGGAGCAGAAGTTCAATTGCATTGGATTGCTGCATTTCAGGGCTATCATTGAAAAGTAATGCTAGCAGTCTGAAAGCAGTCTGGCCTATGCAAAAAAACAATTTCAGGGGCTAAAAGTATTCTATACTGATCATCACTATGCGTACCTGGAATACATCAGAACACTGGCAGGGTTTCATTGGCGTGACTCACGCTGGAGACCCTGCAATCTTTAGCACTCACCTGCCCGTGGTAGGTGCAGTAAAGGTAGTTGGTCACTGCAGGGTATTCTGCCGCAAGGGTGTCAATCTGGCCAGCAAGAGAAAAGAATCACAATACTGTAGCACCCCCTTTCACATGCACACGCCCTTCAGTTCCAGCCTACACTAACATTCAGGGGTCTCGTAATGCAGTGCGACCCCCGACCTAGATTTATATACAAACACACACCTCTCAAGTGATTTACCAGCTCCCACCAATATCTGAATTACCCAAGCCCACTGCAGTCCAGCACTTTCTCTAACCACTGAGCTCCTCAGATCCACTGTAGCCCAGCACTTTCTCTAACTACTGAGCTCCTCAGATCCACTGCAGCCTGGCGCTTTTTCTAACCACTGAGCTCCTCAGATCCACTGCTGCCCAGCACTTTCTCTATGCTCTCATTTCCTAATTATTCTGACCCGACAGTGAAGACAGGTCTCCCAAGATTCTCCTGTGTACCGTGGAGAAAAGATCCAAGCGAAGTCGAGGCTGCGTTACCTGTTTGACCCAGGGCTTGACGTTCCTCTCCAGCCGCAGCTGTCTACTCTTCGCCTCGCTCACTCCCAGGGCTTGACCCATTTGCCGGTCAGAGAAGCCGTCTTGTTTGGCTTTGATCAACAAGTCATCTGGTACTGCAGAGCTGCAGAGGACAATACAGGAAAACAACAAACACTGAAAGAAAACAAGTCTAAGTTGAATTATTGACCCCATTTCATTTAGGGGATGCTTCACTCAGCATCTACTGCTCTCAAAATGGTTTTGCTTTTCAGCAAGCCTGCAAGGAAAAGCACGTAGTTACACCTGGTTTGTGTGCAATGTATTAAAAATAGTGGTAACAAACACATATTCTGCAGCGGCAGACAGCATACCACAGAACCGCTCCATTATCCCATCTTTTTTTTTTATTATTAAAAAGCTTTATACACAAGCCAAGGTCATCAGTACCCCCAGCCTTGTTAATTGTCAAACATACCCTCACCCCAACTAATAGGGGCTGGATATACCCAAGACAAACACATGAATGAAAAGAAAAGAGATTCATCCAACTTGTAACTGCTGAAATCTGTGTGGTTTGAGGTTCAGGGGCAAGTATACAAGTAATATTGCATTGTACCACATCCCCTTTGAAAAGCCTAGAAAGACAGTTCTTCTATACTGCCTGCTTTTCTCAGTCCTTCTGATGTTTCAAGTCAAGTGACTTCCCTCCTGTTCTTTATTAACTACATCTGTTAAACCAGTGTACACTTTAGTCTATAATTAGTTCCATGTAAAGTTAAATAACTGCCTTTGTTTGTTTAGTCTTGCTGAATGTATTTAAAATGTTCCTTGATATTATTTTTTTTCTCTCCAATGCATAGTTTGAAAGGCTGCTTCATTTCAGTTAAGATCCAGCTGTCTAGTATATTTCATAGTGCACATCTGCCATCTTCTGGCCTTGTAGGGTTACTACAGCTCATCCCCACAATGCAAGGAGAGTGGATTAATTAGATTCAATAAAAACAGAAAATTACTGTTTAGCTGCATTCGTTCATTAGATGAATCGCCTGCTCAAAAGTCATTTGAACTGGACCTTATTTTACACTTATTTACAGTGGCAGCCAAAGCCAGCTATAAAACTGGCGAAACATGGTACCGTGGTCTCTGCGATACACAGTTCTGTCAACCTGCCCTGCATCTCATGCATGCTAGAGGCTGTTATCTAACTAGAAACTGGTTTGTCACAGATTACTACTGAAATACAGTGTTTCACCAGCAGGTGTCCCACGCTGAAGCTCACACTGAGTTAAAGTAATTTTTAATACTGAACTGTACTGTTGCAGTAACTGCTTGAATATGCTGAAGCCGACAGCATAATCAAGAAGTAGGAGGCTTGGTGGTTAAAGAAAGGGGCTTCTTACCAGAAGGTTCCTGGTTCAATCCCACTGTGTGTGACCCTGAGCAAGTCACTTAACCTCCTTGTGCTCCGTCCTTCGGTCCTATTGGAAGTGACTCTGCAGCAGCAGTTGTGTTGCATTGTTCCCCCCCTAGTCTCTGTAAGTCGCTTTGGACAAAAGCGTCTGCTAAACGACTAAATCATCATCATCATCATCATCATCATCATCATCATCATCATCATAATAATAATAATGTTAAGCAATGATGATAACATGGATAAATGCTGCATGCTACAACCCAAATTAAAATAGTTATGGTGATATTTTATAAATGAACCACAGAGGCTGAGTCAGAGGGCACTCTGGGGCTAGAGCATGCATGGGAAAAAATCTGCCAGGAATTTTAACATATGTTAGGCTAAAACATTCCCCAATAGTAGTAAAAAAAGGTGTTGTTACCCTCTGAAGTGGCTCATGTGCTTCTCGAGAGCCACGATCCTGCGGAGCTTGTGCAGGAACCACTTGTCGATGGCTGTCAGGCTGTGAATCTGATCCACAGACATCCCGTTGTGTAGGGCCTGAAGGGGAGAGCACAGAGCTTGACAGGCAAGGACAGGGACCGAACACAGAGTCTAGTCTCCTGGGCTCCACAGCCACCGATATAAAAGCAGCTAGGGATAGGAGCCCAGTTCAATTACAGTACATTGAAACAGCAATGCATTACAAGGGAATCAGTTAAACTTCAAAAGGTGAAGGATGGGGGTAGCGACCTCAACATGTCTACTGCAGTATTAGGTTCAAAGCTGCAGTTAATAGCACACAAGCAGGATTCAAAGGAAAAACAGTGGCAAGTGAAGACGGGCTTTGAAAAAGACTTGAAACGTCTGTGTACTAGACCCCCATAACGTTGCTGTCGGAGCCATTCCAGGTTTTCCCAGAGATCCTTATTTGTAAGTGTGACAGGATGACTGGGCGGTGACGTCACGGCAGAAGCAGGAACAATAAACAGAGAGAGGTGGAGTTTGGTGGAGCTGAGCGAATGCTTTCGCTCAGCATTTAATGAATAAACAGACAGAAAATAAACAGTTGTAACAAAAACACAGGACACGGCACTTGCGCCAAAATAAATAGACAAACAAAACGGACTATACAGACAAACGAACAAACACGGTGAGTGAAAACATATACTAGTTTTACTTTTTTTTAGTTTCTCCTTCTCCACACCCGTTCTCCACTCACCGAACACCCAACCCCGAGTGAGTGAAAACATGCTGTTTTGATGCAGTTGTACCGAGACTCGATTGCTAGTCAATCATTCAATTGGAATCTCGGTACAACTGCACGTGAATTAATTAAGTGCACTCCCGTGACCACACATTACATTTTAACCAGCACGTGAAGTGATTTGTGCCCTCCTCGTGCCTAAATACAAATCTACATTTTTAAATCACACGTGAAACACAGACCCGTTTATATCCCGTGTACCGATGACTATACACCAACATTTACACACAACACGTAACATATAATACACAGGGGGGGCACTTTGCCACAGTAAGTTACCTTTAAGAAAGGTGTGTGCTGGCTCTAATTAAGCTCACACTAAAATGCAGAATGGCTCACACTGCTATGCAATGTAAATGTTAAGTTATATCCCAAATGTTACAATTTATTAATGAGCATTTCAAGATATAGAATGAAGCAAATAAAAGGATTCATGTAAATTCCTTAGAATTATGTGCAGGCAAATAGGGAAAGTATGTTCTTTTTATACAACATACTGGTTCCCGTACGTGAGGATAATACTCAGATCTATAGCAAATGAGAAGTTACTGTAGGAATTGATTATGCAGGTGTTAAATGAAACTTGACTATAAAAGCATGTGGTGGGTGGGGTTAGAATTATTCAAAGTTCTGTGTCAATAAGAAATTTGGCTTCTCATAGCCAATGAGGAATCAACATGGCCTGAGTTCCAATGACACACCCAACCAGCTCGGAATGAGAACATTACAACAGAGCAATACTCCAGTAGCAGAGCTACAAGACTAAACTTAAAAGCTAAAAAATGTACAGTATCAGGCAATATTCACCAAAAAATTAATAATAAAAAACATCAAAAGGCATTTTCAAGGAGAGCAAGCAATAAATAAATAAATAAATAAATAAATAAATAATAGGCTCATTATAAATCTAATGTATTGCAGCATTGTTATTGGACTTGGGCGAGGGCCAAGGTGCAACTGGAATAAACATGGCACCCCAAATGGTCGTCAAAGGCAAGGTGGTCGCTGTACCTTGGCGATGGAGAAGATGCGGGTGCTGGATGGCACTGCCAGCTCCTGCTCCAGGTCCTGCTTCTTCGCCCAGGGCTTGTTCATGGGCAGTCGGGGCATGAAGCCGTCCACCGAGGGATGGCACATCCGCAGAGCTTTCTGAATGCTCTCCTCAAAGGAGCGTCCGACTGACATCACCTAGAGACAGGTAGAGACACTTTCAAACCAACCAACAGGACTTAAAAAAAGCACCAGCAACCTTAAAATTAATAGAAAGAACTTGAATATTAATGCAACTCGTTATATATTTAGTTTAGGCCTTGCGGTAACCAATATAATGTACAGGTAGCATTTACTTGTCTATGTATCCAAGTGCTTTTATTAATGATAGTGTAAAGTCACATCTTCAAATAATGCGAAAAACCAGCAGACACAAAGAGACCAAAAAGAAGCACGCGGCTGTGGCAGTGCGGACCACCCACCTCGCCCACGCTCTTCATGGCGCTGCCGATCTCCTGCGAGGTGCCCTGGAAGCGGTCGAGGTCCCAGCGGGGGATCTTGGTGACGATGTAGTCCAGGCTAGGCTCGAAGCAGGCCGTCGTCTTCCCAGACACGGCATTCTTGATTTCGGGCAGGGGGATGCCCAGAGCCAGCTTGGCAGCCACAAAGGCCAGTGGATACCTGCGAGGACAGAACACAGACAGGAGCAGAGAAAGAGAGAGAGAGACAGGGACAGAGACAGAGAGAGAGATCATATAAATTATCTACCTCTTTAATAATCCTTTTTAGTCACTCCAAGCCGTACATTCTTGTACAATAAGATGCCATTAATTTCAAAGTCCGAGATGGTTTAAAAACAAACTTTTATTTGAGTGCTCCGTGGGAGGTAATCGGTTTCCTCATACCCTGTTGATTCTGGTAGCAACGTATTTGCACAAACACGACACAGCCACACCTGTATGCCGCTCAGTCCTACATGTGCTTCTGCGAGCAGGCCGGCCTTACCCAGTGGCCTTGGAGGCGAGGGCGGAGCTCCGGGAGAGACGGGCGTTCACCTCAATGATGCAGTACTCCAGTGAGGTGGGGCAGAGGGCATACTGGATGTTACACTCCCCGACAATCCCGAGGTGGCGCACCACCTTGATGGCAGTTTCCCTCAGCATGTGGTACTCCTCGTTAGATAGGGTCTGGCTGGGGGCCACCACAATGGAATCCCCTGAGGAAAGAACCCAGGATTTAGCAAAAATAGAGGAGTGCTGGAACAGGCTAGCATTGTTTAAACATTAAAGAATGAGGAAAGAGAGGCTGTTGTACCTCATGTAGAATGCAAATGTCATATGAGAGAAAATGTGTTGGTAATGTTAAACCAGTTCGCTGGAAGTGACTTTGGCATAAGTAGAGCTGCTAAAGTAACTGATTGGAGAAATGTATTGGAAAAGAAAACATGGTAAACAATTAACCATAGTAACCTTGTAAAATAGAGTAGTTAGTGGGTGGTTGCACTCGAATGGAATAACAGCTAAATATCTAATTTCTATTGATAATTAGTAAGATAACAAAAATAGACTGTTGTCAGGTATGTTCTGAGCCTACTTTTGTATAAATACCAGACATAGAGGCATACACAGACAAAGAAGCCTCTAATACCTCCAGGAACATTGTGGCCCATTGATGTATCAGTCTGAGGGCTCTCTCCCCGGGGTTCAGGTAATCTGATCAATTGCCTATCTCTGTTAAACAATAACATTCAATGTAGAATGTAATGTGGTTATTTGGAACTAACGAATGGTAAACATTTGTAAGAGGTTCGATTTCTTCTTAAAAATAATTAATCTTCTTCAGGTAAAGTTAATCAAAAATAGTTTATTCAGGAATCAAAATGCAAGCAGGAACAAAACAAATCAAAAGTGATTGTGACAGAGACAGAATGATTCTTGGTGATAAATCTCCCTCCCAACCTGTGAGGTTGCAGTGTAAAGGGAACAGAGTGCCCTGGATTGGATGGCCTGACAATTAATTCCCAGGGTTAGGTGGAAGTCGGCCATCTAGAACGGGGGCACTGTACATTAAGTCATCGCTCCAGAGGGAAAGCGATGTGGCAACAGCGGATTGGAGGAGAAACGGATGCACTCGTTAACCAAGGGGGCGTGACTGAAGGTACAAACAGGGGACGTGGCTAGGTGATCTGTTCCTTTGTTTATGGTTAAGAGAACGCTAAAAGACGAGCGAAATATCATCGTGAGTGTTTTGTTTGTTTTGTCATGTCTAATTGTATTGTTTGTTATTATTAGACGGCCAACACGATCCGGAGCTGTCACTTAAGGCCAGCACAAACCCGGACAGCACTGCACCATTGTTCACGGATTAATTGTATATTCACCACTTGCATGTTAGCACTCACTTTGGACTTGTGATCGTGAGTGTGTCTTGTGTCTTGTGTAACTTTGTCTATTATTTCGGGACTGCAACCCTTTGTTTATTGAACTGTGCCCTCCTTTTCTTTACTGTTGTAAAGAAAATTGTATAATTGTTTGGATTATAAATAAACCACCATTTCACCAGTACTTTGTTGTTTGTCATTATCTTGAGCACTGCATCACCTCTACACCTGCACACTGCAAACCACTTTGCCACAGTGATACATCAGTGATCTCACATACAAGTCTTAGTTGATGGTGTTCTGAGCAGGCATCAGTGTAGATGTTATTTAATTCTGAGCCAAGTTGAGCTTTCATGGCATCAGAGATGTTGTTTTTTTCTGAGACAGATAACAAGAAGTTACATTTAAGAATATTGCTATGTGTTTAGCTCAATTCTCAAAGGCAGCAAAGCGCTATACTCATGCATCACAAGGTCAAACGACAAGGCTGGTGATTGCAAACTGCTGATGTGCACCAGCTATGTACAGCTTAATTTTAAGAGCTTATTAACCCTGCATTGATTCAGAGCTTACATTAAACACAGGAAAATCACACAATGTCTACAGACAGTTTCAATGATTTCTCACTTCCTTCATCATTTAAATGGGAAGCATAAGTAACGGGTTGTATAATGAAAAGGAACAAAGGCTGATGAAACAATAGGAGCGTGTGCCATTTTAACTGGAACAATGCGGACACTGCCCCACACAAGGTGTGTGGTTATCAGAAAAAGCCTACGTGTTCCAATAGTGTGTTATTATGCATTCCGTGACACTTACCTAAAGTTATAGCATGTCACCTTTAACAAAAGAAAATGTTTTTAGAACCAGTTTTAATTGGTTGGATTATGGTTTGTACATAGGCTCAAAACAGCTTATTAAACAGAAACAAAGCTTTTATTATCTGTCCCGAGGTCACAGCTGCACTCTGAGTTATGAAAAGCCAGTCACTCCAACATTGGTGTATATCGGGCCATGTGCCAAGCTAAAGAGCTACAAGGTCAGGGAAATACATAGGCAAAAATCCTTATACATTGTTAATTTAAAACATGGTGCGGTCTCATCCTTATAGCATAACAATGTAGTTAATTCCATGCTACCATAATTCACAAATATTACACTCACTCAGAAACTAACAGTGTCTATATTGCGGTTATGGTACTGTACTGTTACGTGTCTCTTCCAGTTCACAAGCTCGCATGGTAGGGGTTTACCTGTGTGAATGCCCAGTGGATCAAAGTTCTCCATGTTGCAGACGGTGACACAGTTATCAGCGATGTCCCTCACCACCTCGTACTCCACCTCCTTCCAGCCCAGCAGGGACTTCTCTACCAGAATCTGAGTGGACATCGCCAGGGCCTGTGGAAGGAGCAGGCATGGCTAACCAAGCAAAACTCCAACTCAAGGGTCCAAAAATACAATGGAACAGCGCAATTAAACCATGAATCTAAAAACGAATTGTTCCCAAGTTGAATTTACTTAATATCTTTGGCCAATTTAAAACAGGTGGGCCCTCGGGTAAGAAGTCATCCTATCATGCCTGAAGATGGGTTAGGGTCTGTCAAAAGGATCCCACCCACATGTTGTACAGGATCTGTCAGGAAGGACAGTGAGTGCCTCCCATGCATACTCATACCTTCTTGGCAGTTTCCTGAAGCTTGTCCTTGTTGGCACACAGACCCGACCCCAGACCACCCAGAGCGTAGGCGGCTCTCAGCATCACAGGGTACCCAATCTGATCAGCAGCTTGCAGGGCATCTGCCACCTGCACAATACACAAACACACGAATAACAGGGAGGAGACAGGAGGAACTTCTCTATAACCTCCTTACACCTGAAAAAACCCAGGAGACAGACAGACAGACAAACAGACAGACAGACAGACAGACATCTGCAGGAATCGAAACATTGGTCCATGAGCAGGAACAGCACTGATAAAAATTTTTTTTTTAAAAAACACTAAAACGATGTTCTACTTTTGCTGGATCATCCTGAAATACAGCTTGCGATTATTTGACCAGGCAATGCAAAATATAGGATATGCACAGGTAACATACAAAGCAAATGAATTTTAGACAACTGCTAGTCAGGTATTTATCTGAATGAAGAGCCCAGATAAAAAAAGGTACTGAAAACTGAGCGTGAGGTATTGTTCATAAACACCGTCTCTGTGAAGAACAAGTGTTGAGTAGTGCCTCAAAAGCACTCGCTGATACGAGAAATCACCATTAATATTGCTGATCAGGAGCCACCTCATTCTAAGAAAATGAAAGCTGAATGAATAAACGCGCACTACCTTGACATATCCTTCATTAGTTCAGCAGCGCAAACTTAATTGGCTAAAAATAGCACTTTTGAGTTAAGGGGTGAAGCACCTCATTACTACCGACACAGAGATTCGTAGTTAACATGATGTACACCAGGATGTGTGTGATCGCAGCTTCACATCCCTAAATCTAGACTTTAAGCAGAATATATCCTCTCTGAATCAAATCAATCCTTCAATTCCAGAGTCAGAAGTAACGTTTAAAACACTCAATTATAAAGTTTTACCTTGAAATACTGTTTCAAGTTTTTGTAACAGTTTAAGAAAAAAAAAAGACTATGGAATTAAAGCAAGACTACGTGTTCTGTAAGACTTATAAATTACTGTAAGTGAAACTGCGGTATTTAAGGGATTGCACAAGGGAAAGACACATAACAGACTCATGCGTGCACTGGTTCACTGTATTCTGTTCATCGTCAGTCTGTTAATAAATGTATATGCCTCAGCATTCATTCAATGACCAAGTGTGGGAACTGACATTTTATCTACTAGTGTGTGCATGTCCATTTAGACTCTTAACATACACAAATAAATGTGGTCTTTAATAACAGTTAGTATTAGTGAACTCGGATGAGGTCCAGACCACCAACTGCTGCTTCTTACCGACTTCACAGCGAAACTGGGGGCAATTTTCTCATCAATCTCCATGAGCTTGTCTGAGAACAGCTGCCTGTCCTCTGTGGCCATGATGGATTCCACAGGGGTCCCCAGGACCTTCACCCCATACTTCTTCAGAACCCCGCTCTGGAACAGCGCCACCCCTGGAAGGAGGGGGAAGCACAGGCAGTCAGCTACACCACCCCAAACACCACCCATACAGTCAGACAGTTAAAGAGTAGGACCTCTCAACTTAGTTTTATCTCCCCAAACTCACAAATTTTTTAGATAACGCTTTTGGAGAAGCATGGAGAGGCAGCTCACCACAGTTGAGAGCAGTCTGGCCGCCCATGGACAGCAGTATCCCATCAGGCTTTTCAGTCTTGATGACCTCTGTGACAAACTCTGGCGTGACAGGAAGGAAGTAGACAGAGTCCGCCTGCTTGATCCCCACTTCGTTGGTCTGAACGGATGCTATGTTGGGATTCATCAGAATCGTGTTCAGATTCTCTTCCTACAGCATAATAAAATAATGCACATGTAGAATGGCACTATAATAAACCCTCCTTGAGCTTGTGTACTTTGAAGAAGTGTTCTGTCATGGTGATGGGGGTTACAGGTCATGGCTTGTAGAATGTTTCCTCAACAGTTGAAGTAAGCAAGCCTTTCTTTAAATGCATTCCATTGATTAGCAGACAATGCATGGTCAACTGGCTTTGTTCTGTTACGTCAGAATTTGAAATCAGAACCCAGAGCACAAAAAAGAAGGAATCCTTTACATATTTATAATCAAGTGCAGATGATTTTATTATTCAATCAAGTGTGCTACTGCACCTACCTTCAGTGCTTTAACAGCCTGGGATCCGGAGTAATCAAACTCGCCAGCCTGACCAATTGACAGTCCCCCTGAGCCGAGTACCAGAACCTTTGACACCTACGAGGATCCACAAGAATATCTGTGAGTACACGTTTGTTTTGTCTCTACAACAACACCACCACCACCCATATTGGCTCACATACCTGGACCCTCTTTGGCAAGGGGAATTTCTTGGGCATTACGGCCGCAATGCTTGTCTCTTTACCATTCTTTATCAGGGAAAGGAAAGCATCGAACAGGAACTGGAATAAAGACAAGGGATGGGTCTTAGAATGGGAAATAAGAGGCAGTGCCCCCTACTCCCAAACGCGTACACACCTTTTAAAGTACAACTCTTTCAGCAATCAAAGATAACCCCACTCAAAACTGCAGACTGCTTTGGTAGTACTGCAAAGATAACTCCACTCAAGACAGCAGGCAGGTAACCTAATGTGCTGTACATTTTCTACAGTAAGCGCTGAAAGAGTTTCACAGTAGGAGGTGAGGGAGAGACTGTGTGCTGCAAGTAAACATTTTGCATGAACCTCTCACAGCTCTGAACTGATCGCATCCAAAACGCTTGCTGATCTTACCTCTGTGTCTGTGGGACCTCCCTTGGCTTCAGGGTGGAACTGAGCAGTGAAGATAGGTTTGGAGTTGTGCATTACTCCCTGCGAGACAGGAGAGAAACACACATCCAAACTGAAGAGCAGCACAGCAGCTCACTAGCACAAAGCTACTGGATGGGACTAGGACAGGCTGACTATGGCCAAACTGTAAATTCATTTAGACACCCTCACAAACATTGTACTGTGGATTACACAATGATTTAGCAACGTGCTACATTAAACAACACATTTTACTTTTTGAGCGACATTCCTTTGTAACCAATCTTTAGTCCTATGGCTTTTTATCAGAAGCCTAAACAAACAGTCTGGCCGCTGCACCTCGTTGGTGTTGTCGTTGGCATTGATGAACAGAGGACTCCACCCCGGGGGCAGGGACTTGCTGTCTATCCCGAAGCCATGGTTCTGAGCTGTGATAAAGGCCTGGTCATTCAACAGGTTAACCACAGGCTGGTTCTGTCCTCTGTAAAAAAAAAAAAAAAAAAATGTACCATTGTGCATGAGACGGGATGTGCAATAAGAAAATATTCAAAAACGTGATAATTTAAACAAGAGTTATGTCAAAGAAAATGCCACTGGTTTACTGGTGTGGTTCAATGGCCTTCAACAACACATGCTGCACAGAAAACCTTATATCAAAACACCTTATCTCAACACATACAGAGATGCCAAGCATTGAAACTGGTTTCTTTGCAGACCTAGATTCCAATACCCTTGAGAAGGAATGTATGTACAAGTGTTCACATTAGGACTCAAGCCCTCAAGATAAAGCGTGTGGCTATGTGCAATCTATGGATCAATATAATTCAGGGGTGGAAATAAGCCTCCTATTGTATTGGTTTTAATACATCCTTGATTAGCCCTAGTATATAGGTAACAAGATCAGATGGGTCATAGTAAACCCAGGAATGGATCAAACTGCTATGCTTATTTCCATCCCTGTAATTAAACCTCAGGCACCCTGTTCATTGGAATTTGAGAATTCTGTTCTGCCTTCCGATTTGCCAAGACTGCCATCGCAGTACCCATCATGTGCACCCTTCTACAAGCCAATCATATAAGTGCTTATGTCACAAAGAATAACCCTACTCACCTGTTCCCCATTGGCAGCTTGTAGGACTTGGCTCCAGCCGCCAATGCCGTAATTTGGTTTCCCATGCAGATACCGAAAACAGGCTCAGTGCGGTCGCTCTCTAGCACCTACACAAGGTAGAAATAGTCATACTATATTTCATATTTTAGAAATATATTGACAGTGTAAAGAGTTAATTAAAAGATTATAAGTGCAAAACTATGATCGAGGGTGCAGCTGTATGTGGGCAGCATATGCTGCTAGAATGTTTTATTGGCTGAAAAAGGAGGCAATAAAATGAGCAGAACTGACCTCACCTCTGGTCAAAACGTTGCTGACGCACAGAGATAAACCAGCAACTAAGCTTTGCACGCAAAGCGGTATAGAGACTGTATAAAACAACAGCACTTGGAGGTGCATTTGAGAAGCATCAAGAAATTGGTAACTGGTATCATTGCTTAATTTCTGTTAGTAGTTAGTGGTCTCATTATTGTATGTAATGACAATGATTAAGCTGTAAAAGTGTGACTTGATTATATGAATCAATAAAGGAAACTTGTTGAATTTTGCTTCAATCCTTGTTATGAGTGCTCTTTCATACAGAGAAATACATACATGATTGAGTTTCCTTAAAACAGTACCGAAGTTGCAAGAGCAGAGGATAGGTAAACCTGAGCAATTCTCCACTATATTTGGTTTTAGTATTAGTCATTTATAAAGAGTGTTCATCTTTAATACTCCGTCCTGATCATGCTGGATAATGTAGCCAATGGGCACCCATCCAACCACACATCATATTTCAATTAACTGGGTCTTGAATGAACATCACGTGGTAAACGTCACAATTGCGGTGTGTTAAGAAGAATGTATTTCACCACCAGCAGCTTCAGAAGAAAGAGGAGTTAAAGCAGATTTCTGCTTGACGAGCCTACGGTACCTTTCTGACGTTCTCAATGAGGGTGCATGCCAGGGCAGGGTCGCCGGGCCCGTTCGAGATGAACAGCCCATCGTACTCCATCCCCAGCAGGTCATGGTCCCAGGGCACCAAGTGGACCTCAGCACCGCGCTGAGAGACAGAGGAAATGACAGGGAAACAATGCAGCTTACAAACAGAAGAGCAGGAACGTCATCAATACAATGACAACAATGGTATCTTCACAATGGAGGAAATGTGTTGTATCCATAACTTAAAAAACAAATGTTACAGTGGTACTATAAATATAACTCTGAATAATAACGTGAATGTTGACAAGCGTTTGACAAGGTCTTGTAATCGGAAAGACCTTGACAAAACATTACAAATGTTTTACTATTCAAACGAGTGATTTACACTATATATATATATCAATGTTGAGTTTGGTTCTTTTTTCAACTGCGCTATAATTATGTGTTGTTTTTTTTTTTCTGGTTGGTCAGTTTTGGTGGGTTTAAACACTGAACCTTACCTTAACCAAAAGCCTTATGATGTTGTGTTTGATCCCACAATCAACTGCAACAACTTTTACAGGATTCCCTTTGCCAAACACCTTCACTTCCTGCAGAGTGAAAGGGAGTAACTCAGTTACAGGAGCTCTCTCAAACAGTCATAAAACGAGCAGACATTACCTCTTGTATTCCATTCGCCTACTTCCTGTACTTATTCCTATTTACAGAAATGTACTAGGAGACCAGTACAATACAACACTTATACTACAGCAGTTGCATTAAGTTTAATCATATCAGCTAAATGCCTTGGACTCCTCCGCACTTAATTCTATTGGCAGCATGTTCCACAATGCTGCCCACTTCAACCAACAGTCCAAGACAGGGTTAAGACAATGGTCTGACACTCCTAGTTAGGGGAACTGTCAGATTATAATCAGTCTGAATATCACTGTGAAATAATAAGAACACAAGAAGGTTTAAGAATGAGAAGAGGCCATTTGGCCCATCTTAGTTCATCTGATTTTCAGCAGCTGATTGATCTCAGAACTTTATCGAGTCGAGTCTTAAAGGATCCAAGTGTTTCTGCCTCAACAACATTCCATACCCATTCCATTCCCCTCTCTGTTTGAAGAAGTGTCTGCTTTCCTCTGTCCTAAGTCTATTTCCATTTTATTTACTGGTTTCTGTACTGCAAAGTAACAGTTTGCGTTACCTATATCAACTCCTTTTAAGAGTCTGACACTTACCTTCGTGGACACCTCTGCAATCAAGTTACGCAAGTTGGGATCGGAAAACTCCAATGGTTCCCCCTCAAACTCTATTTTGCCTAAAACTGTTCCCTGAAAATAAAAAAGTAACAAATGATCGGCCTTATACCAGACAGTTACTATAACAGAAAGGATGAACCAATTCTGCTGGTATTAACAACAAATGTCACCACATTTAAGAAAACTTTCAACAACAAGCAGAGCCAATTACCAGATACAGCAATGGTAGTTACCTTATCTCGAATAATTTTGGTCAACATCCTGGTATCCACTCCATATAAGGCTGGGACCTTTTAAAACAATTAAAAAAATAAAAGATAAGAAATGATTAGATACAACCTCGACATTTACTATATATATTTACTATACCTGTTTCAATAGGTTTTCAGGCATTTGATACCAGTTTGAAATCCAATCCAGTATATTCTATTCAGATTATTTCAAATCAGATTACATATATCATCGGACAGACTCGTCATACCTTCTCCTCTTGCAGCCACTGAGACAGAGACTTATTAGAGTTCCAGTGACTGTACTCATGGCTGTAGTCCTGCACCAGCAAGCCAGACACCTGGAAATGAAGAATATGAACAACCTGCAATTCACTCCACGTCTCCCAGGAACAGTCACTTATCTACACACAATATATATCCAGTTTCTACATTCACAATTCATTCTTTTAGCCGTCAATTACTTCAAGAAGCATTCAATTAGCAAAATATTGGTAAGTTTTGATTCAAAGAATAATGCTTTTGTTTTTAGTAAACTTGTTGACAAGTCATTAGTATCATATTGCATTAACCTGACCATTCAAACCTTTTTTTTTTTTTTAGTATCACTGGCATGCTTGAAATTGCAAAAGAATCCTGTTGGAACCAGAAACCCAGAAACCCTTCTTGATGTTTGTTTGTTTTTTTGCTGCTGGCAGCTTCAATGACTCGCACTGTAACCCTCCTCTGGACAGTATTTACCTGAATGCGTTCGGACTCCAGGTGCTTGACCAGCCCCAGCTCATCCAGCTCCGTTGTGTTTGGGACTCCGTAATTGCCTACTATGGGGTAGGTCAGGGTGAGAACCTGGCCCCTGTAGCTCGGGTCCGTCAAAGACTCTGGGTACCTGGAATCAATCCGAGGAAGAGTTTCTGAGCAATCGCAACAAAAGAGCCAACAAATGTATGACCAGAAATGGAAATGAAATTCCTATTGCATAGCAGGTTCACCCACTCCAGGTTTTAATATGTGCTTGATTAGCTCCAGTCTGTATAGGTAACAAGATCAGGTGTGTCTTATTAAACTCAGTAAAACCAGGAATGAATCAAACTGCTCTGCAACAGGAGTCTTATTTCCAACCCTGCTGTCCAAATCAAACAGCTGTTTAAAAAGATCCCAGATGCAGATCTCATAGGTTAGAAAGACTTGAAGTCTATATTTGTACAGACACAGAAAATGACACACAAGTTAATTTATTAATAAATAAAAACCCAGAGCTATACCTTATACTTCCGATTGATAATATCTACAATATCACGTCCAATCAGGCTTTCGCCAAACAGAATAAACACAGAGCAAGTCCTTACCCAACCAGGCCTGTGTTGAACACCAGCTCTCCTGAGGAAGAGCCATGGTGCCCAAATGAGAAGCCCTTCATCTTTGTACCATCATTCAGCACCAAGTGGGCAGTCTGTGCCTGAGGAACCAAGCGGGTAGAAACATTTTATATATACGCTCTCTCTCTCTCTCTCCAGTGCATCAAATCAGAACATGGATGTAAACTAGCTGATCAGTACAGTACACTAGAATTTGCATTAAATAAAGACAGTCATAACAGTAAACTAGCCCTCAATAACCAACATACAGTAATAACCAAAAGCAATGCTTGCAATTTTTAAAAATAAATTCTACCTTGAGGTGTTGGGCCACCCCACTATAACGGTTACATGTTGTTGGCGCCATGCAGGGTTGGGGTCAATTCCTGTTTTTCAATTCCAATTCCATTTGCAATTCCTTTTTAAATTAAATTGAAGTCTCTGTCAATTAAATTGGCTTCAGACTAAAGCAGCTGAACAATCACAACAATTATTATGTCTCTAAAACATAAATTCCTAAAGAACAGGAGTGCCGGTGCTGGAGTCATGGCAAACGACCACAGGTGCCCACATGTTATCTTTGGCCTCCCCTACAGTTTGCAGTTCTGCACGCTTCTAAAATCTGCTCAAGCATTCCCCCTGGGTGCCGATAACAAAAACGGCTTCAGAGAGAGGCGCTCTCTGACAGGGATTAAACCAGCCGGGTTACCCTGATACCCGTTTACTGTTTTGCATGTTCCCCTGTGACTAAATAGAAGCTACGCCACCTCACCACTTGATAATGTGGTTTAAGAGGCAGTAAGACCCAACAATAGCCTAACATAACCTAAACCTAATTTACTGTTCTTATTATTTGCCCGCGCGCAACCTCAGTGGTGGCTACCAGCGCACGAGATCCGACGTTTAGTGAGCTAAAGTGAGGTAAAAATATATTTATAATTTCTTTATAACCGTTTTTTTTTCTTTAAATGAACGAATGTCTTCAGGATGACCAATGTGGCAGAATTTCGCTTTTTAAAATATGCGAGTTAAGTGTAACGTAACCGAGTCAAAACACTCGCATTTTTAATTTTATTTATTTATTTATTTATTTGTTTATTTATTTTTGGCTAAATTGAATTTTAAAAAAACGTTCAGTTACTGACAGCATATTTGTTTAGCATATACACATTCATGTACAAAGAAAGAATGCAAAAGTGTGTTTTCAAATTAAGCAACTGTTTTAATATATATATATATATATATATATATATATATATATATATATATATATATATATATATATATATAAGGTGATTCAAATTACCTTCACACTGAATAATCGTAACCCGGCTGCTTTTAAAACTGCAGTATTGTGGCACGATGAAGACAGCCCGTGTTTGAGAGATCTCACCAACTTGTATGCTGTCAAAATCTTTGTCATCTTTGTATATTAAATTTTACGAAGACTTCTGTAACTAGTTTACAAGTCTGCTTTTTATGACCTGTTTCCCCAAACTAGAAATCCCTGTCGTCCGCAGAATCTCTGCTCACCAGCCAGCTATCCAACACCGAAGCCAAACCTGTTTGATTACATTTTGCGTGCTCCATCTGATATACCGATGGAAAAAGAAACTGTACCGTAAAGTACCTAATAGAAGCACCCTAAAGGCGCTCGGTCTGTCACTGACTGCACGGCGTCTTTCTAATGGAATGTTATCTTTCTTCTTATCTTACTCATTATGAGGTATTGTTAGGGGTAGCGAATCCTGCTTGAACCAACCTTACATCATCCATACTCTTGCGATGTGCGTCTTTTTTGGAAAGTCATACAGCCTTTTCTCGTGTGCAGCATGTTGTTTGGCATGAACCAACAATGGTAATTAAAGTCGTAAGGTCTGTAAATGGATATTTGGCATACTCAGTGCCACAAATTGGAATTTCTACTTGTGAATTAAGTTTGTTGGAACCCTTTCACACACACCCACCCACAAACGTTATCCATAGAAAAAAATCAATATGACCAACTGCAGAAAATACCAGTATTGCAGCTTTTCAACTGAGAGCGCTCTGACGTAACAAAACTCCTAAAAACGCACACTTCCCCTTTAAAAGGCGTCGATTTTCTCTTTCATCTAAGGGACGATCAAATATTTTTAACCCGTGTAAAAACATGAAAAGCGTTATCTGGGGCGATACCCCATCTTTAAGAAACGTACAATACAGTGAATACCAATACCATATACAACACTGTTTTTTTTTAGAAATGGAAAATCTCAAACTTTGAAAAACGTGATAGATACAGACTGCTTAAATACTAATCTTTGTGCATAATCCCTACATCGGTGCAAGCCCATGCACGTTTACACAGTGCACCAGCAGCAAGAGACACACTCCTGTAAGGTTTGTCTACATGCTTTTCTATCATAAAGATCCTTGCATAAACATCCTAAATTCTATAATTAAAAGAAATTAAAAAACACACACTATCTAGATGTGCATGCAGCGTATATGTAGTTTTATTGAACAGTTACATAGGCCTGTCTGTCTCGGTATTTGTTTACAGCGGTCCTGGCACGTCAGTGTCTTGCAGAAGACGAGGCCGACTACTGCAGCAGGGGGAAAGAATTGCGCTCGCCACGGCTCCGGCTTAACTGCAACGCAGGTTACGAACACTCTGTCACTGTATAGGCCTAGAAGCTGCTTCGCTGCAGATATGGAACAGAGAGCAATAAAGAATGCGTACAAAGATTATGACGGGACCCCATCTTGCACCCAGGCCTATTTTGACCCACAGGGTAGGGTGAGTACAATTCACTACATACACGTTGTGACAGTTCCGTGCAGTACCAGACTTTAGTTCTGTAAAACATATACAGTTGCATCACCCTGTTGCAAGTAGGAGCTAATAGGGTAGGACAGTTGTAATGGTCGAGTCGAGGTTCACGTGGTAAATGCGATGTATAAGCATGCCAAAACAGCTACATTAACATGCAGCTTTACCAGCGGTAAACTTTTATAAGTGTGAAAAGGTTAGACCCAACACAATGTTGCTTTGAGTTTTTCCATCCAAGTGGTGACCGTGCCCAGCTGTGCTTTACTCCACAAATGAGGTTTACACCTAGGCTGGTGTGTCTGCATGGCAGCCTCCATGTGGGCAGGAATTTAACACGGAGCCTCTTGCTAGTGGTGTGGGTGATGATCAGGCAATAGTACAGCCTAGGTAAAAATTTACAGCAATATTCTGCCCACTGAGACAGCTTTTAAACCCCACCTGTCAGGACAGCAGCTCACCATGTCTGTCACGAATTGGACATTAAGTGCAATTTGGATATTGTCCAAAAACCTTGGGCGTGTTTGACTGGTTAAATGACTAGCATGATGAAATGACTGCAACGTATACATATTAAAAAAAAAAATTAAAAAAAAACAGTATTACACATTCGCTTTCACAGTTTCCCTTCAGATAAAACCCTGGATTAATTTGGGGTAGGATTCAAACCTAAAGGCTTCATAGTTTCTGCTTTTTAACCCCCACCTTATTAAAAGCCGGTTATCCTCGTTCTAATGCTGCAATTTATTTTAGCTGCAGATTTCAATCAGCCAGTCTGACAGTACTCTCTGCCGCACAATGAGGAGGATTAGCCTGTAACCTTACTGAGCTGGGTAATAATGGAGGGTACCCTTTTGACTGTAGAACAGAGTGGTGTTGAATCAGCACTTTGCAGAGGCCAGCTGGCTGGGCAGAAGTAATTAGACAGCTTCGTACATCAGCAAAGTGGCATGGAAAGAAAATATAGTATGTATAATAAAGAATGTAAAAATATAGTATGTATTGTATATGTATTTACTACGTGCCAAAAAAATGTAAAAGAGGAAAGGAAAATTAATTTATATAACACCAATTGTTTTTATTTCTTTTTTAGAAACTGTTTTTGCTCCAGTGCACATTTTGCACATTTTTTTTTTGTTTTTTTGTGAAAAGGACAAATAAACTCTAATTGTTTCAGAAATTAGAAGTGAACAGACAGAGGTTCACAACCTAGGTACTACCTTGGTGTTTAGGGATTTTTTCACAGACCACAAATATCTCTCTTTATGCTACAGACTGTACCAGTAACTGAGCATTAGAGATACTGAGTAATATCACATCCCTAGATCTAACAAACAAAGCAATGAGTGAGGTTCATGTACTGCCAGTCCCCTTGAATTAAAAAAGAAATTATCTGCACAGTTTTTCCATTTGGGATTACATGTTTTCAGAATTGTATGAAAAGGCTTCATTGCTGACAGATAAATCACCTTCATGAGATTCTGCCCAAACCCCTTTGCCATCTAAAAAGCATTTCCAAATAACGGTATCTTGATTTTATTTTTTATGTTTTAAATCCGGCAATTGACTTTGAAGTCTTGTTTTTAAAAAAAAATAAACTGGAACGGGGAAATGACACAAACAGAGACATGTCAAAATGGGTTTTGTGGCAGGTTTTAACAAAGCAATAAAAAAATAAAATCCCCAAAATATATAGCACTGTAATTGAACCTAGAAACACAGTAATTTTTGTGTAAGTGACACTTTAAGAACCTTGTATTTAAGAAGTTTCTTTAGTTGAACTTGTAATACTGTTGTTATTTTACCAAAAACTGATGGTTAAGGGTAGTGTGTAAATATATAAACATTACATAAGTACAAACAATATCTGTTTGAACGTGAGCACTATGTAAAACCTTTATTGTTAAATGCTGTAAACTGTATTGCCGGGTACTGTTTAAAAATGACACAGAACTCAGTAAACAAAACATAGCGGAGATGCCAGATAGTCAGCATACAAACACTAACAGTTAAAAAAAAAAAAAAAAAAACCACCTTTTTTTATTTAGAAAAAAAGTGATACATTACACACTTTGCAGTGGAGCACAAGCTTAGTCAGTCCAGTGCCTTCAGCTCTATTCAGTCACTCATGTACCTCCAAATCACAGATCTACAGACATAACCTCATAGCAGAGTTGAGTGAACTGAAGTGCACTCACAGTCCCACAGTCCCACACGTGGGGGGCAGAAAAGCCTCGCTATAGTCCGAAACACACACAGCAGCTTTAATCTCAGTTTTACGAAGATTGATGGTTTTGAATGTTGTTGTTTTGCTTTATTTTATTTATTTTTTTATTGAAGTTTTAAAGTATAATGCTTAATATTGTACAATTATTATTAAAATCAGACATTAGTGATTTTGGAAATGTAGGGTCATTTCAGAGAAAACTACTGCAATTTCTGTCAAACACTGGCCTTACTAATGATGGTTCTGTTCACTGATGAAGTAGTAATTACATACAGATGAGCATTGCATTCACAAGTGTTTCATTGCCTGCAGCTGACCCCTAACTTTGCTGGGCGGTTGAGCGGTAAGGTTGCTGAGCTGCTGGAGCAGATGGAGCATGGGCTCAAATCAGCCGACTCCGGGGACTGCAGTGGCTACACAGGCTGGGCAGGTAAGCACTGGACACGGATTGCAGCTCTATAGTAGAGCTTGACCAGTTCCAGCATTTCAACTGGACCTTCATAGTAATCCATCCTCATTCACAGTGGGGAGAAGTCCTGTGATGTGAATATGTCAGTAGGTATAAGGTGAGCTGCTGGACGTGCAGACTTTGCGTCTTAACAGTGCACTCCAAGACAGGCACTCCACGACGTGTTTTTTCAATTCGAGTTCTGTGTCGTCTTCAGGGATCGCGCTGCTTTACCTGCACCTGTACAACGTGTACAGAGACTCCTCCTACCTGCAGAGGGCGCTGGAGTTTGTCAACAGGAGCCTGAGCTGCCTGACACGCCGTTGGGTGACCTTCCTGTGTGGGGATGCAGGGCCGCTGGCTGTGGCTGCTGTGGTGTTCCACAAACTGCAAAGGGACAAGGAAGCAGACGACTGTCTCGGACGGTGAGGAACACGATCGCATTTCACCTAGTCCTCCTACCCCTGTTGGATATCAGAATACTATGAAAACATGAAATCATGTCCTATAATAATCAACAAAATCTTAAAATTAAAAAACAGACCTACCCAAAGATAAGTCGTCCAGCAGAGAACATGCTATTATTTACAGAGGTGACAACTTTTTGTTTGGTTGTTTTTTAGAGATAAGTCATGGTAGGTGGAGAGGGAATTTAGTCAGGCCAGAGTATTGGGCTTTCTCCATGACCCCAGGATGAACCCTTCTGCAGTCGTGAATAGAGTTTCAAATCCCCTGCGCTCCTCATGCTGTGTCCATGCTGTTGTGTCTGATCTTCCCAGTCTCCTGCGGCTGCACCAGTCCGTAGTGAAGCAGGATTCGCGCGTACCGGATGAGGTGCTCTATGGTAGAATGGGATACCTGTATTCCCTGGTCTTTGTGAATGAGCAGTTTGGACAGGAGAAGATCCCCATGCAGTACATACAACAGGTAACACCTGTTCAAATGACAGATTATATGACACAGATTAAAATAAAATGTATATAAAAAATATGCAGAATATTCATAAACCTCTTTCTTTCACATAACAGTTGCTAACTCTCTCAGTTGATGTTGCAGTAGCTGAAAGCAGTATACAGTTCATTTAAAATACACAGTGATCATCGTGAATATTCTGGAGCTGAACTTTCAGCGGATCATCCCTAACAGTGAATGCCATCCCCGCACACACCGCTGCTAGCTTGTACAATGAAAGGGCGTGTCCGTGGATGTGCTTGTGTCTCAGATCTGCGACAGCGTTATCGTCTCCGGGGAGAGTCTGTCCATGAAGAGCCGCTACCAGGAGAAGAGCCCCCTGATGTACGAGTGGTTCCAGGAGCAATACGTTGGGGCTGCGCACGGATTGGCAGGAATCTACTACTTCCTCATGCAGGTAAACTCCGGGTAAACACCACTGGAATGCAGTTAGTCATTTAATGTATTCTTTATTTTTTTTACCACCATCGCCCTACCCCTGCATACTCCATGTACAATAAAGACCATCAAATACATCAAGCCTGTAGGGAAGAATCGCAAAAGCTCAGGGACCCAGGAGATTGCTGTTAGACTCATGGCTGCTGTAGAATAGCAGTTGTCTGCATAAAAACACTTGCATGTATGGTACATTCTGCACACATGTCGGGGGGGGAGATGACACATTTCAAACACTAGAGTGAATGTTGATAGTTCATTAACATTAACAATTCACAATCGCTTCATTTAAAATATGGTCAATAAATAAAACCCATTTTAATTTAAAGAAAATGCTAAATATTTGCCATGACACAAGGTATATATAAATATCAACACTGAAAGTTATGTAAAGTCAGGGACAGGTGCAAAGATGAGTAAATAGTTACAGCTGGTTTAACCATGAATCCGACATTCAGAGGCGAATCTGTATAGTAATATTGTAACTGGTTTATTTTGTCTTCTTTCAGCCTGGTTTTGTGGTGAGCCAGGATAAGCTTGTAGGACTGGTGAAGCCCAGTGTGGACTTCCTGTGCCAGCTCAAGTTTCCATCTGGAAATTACCCACCTTGCATTGGTGACACACGGGATTTACTAGTGCACTGGTGCCACGGGGCACCAGGCGTGATCTACATGCTCATTCAGGCCTACAAGGTAAACCCTAAACACGATGAACCCCTTTATGAGAACAAGAAGAGCTTAATTAATAACGAGAGATCAGGTGTGTGTGGGGGGTGGGGGGGCTCTGGTTGTTCTGGCAAATTAAAACATTTCCTATTTGCTTAACCAGCACGACATTCCACGCATTGTGATACGGAGCTGTTTAACTGATCTGTTTTCGGAGAGGAGAGGGGGAGGGAGGAGGGAGAGCTGGGAATTTCCAACAATACACAGATGCCACCAAGTCAGCACTGTTAAGTAAAGGCAAATTGACGGGGAGTCAAAGTCAAGTTGGGAAATGGTTCAGCTGGTGCCGTAAGAAAACAAACACTGATGCACAGTGCAATGACTACCCGTAACGTTTTCGACTTGATTTAGTTTTTCCTGGGATTGATAGAGCACATTTAAGTATGAAAAAGTAGGCTGTGTTCTTTCTAATGCAATAAAGTATTCGTTAGTCAGCCTGCAGCTGTTGTTCATACCAGATAGTAAAAAACCTTCAAAGGGCCCAACCTTCCTGACGTGCTTCTACTCCCCTAGACTTGTTTTCTGTTCTGCCTGAAGCTATTGCTGAGTGAAGAGGCTTAGCTTTTAAAGACTCCTCAAAGCACATGGTTGTATATATCCACTTATACATTGATAACTAAATCCACCCTGTCCAATGCAAAAATAATGCAAGAGCACAGATCTGGGTTATTCAATGTCAAATTCAATCACACTGACTAACACAAGTTGGTGTATGTGACAAACCCTTTTTTGGCAGTAGTGCTAGTTTTAGGGCTGCAACACAGCTTTTGTACTAGATGCTGACTCGCTCACAATCTCAAGTGAATGTGTCTTGGAGTACACTGATGTGTTCTGGTTTTATTACCTCACACTGGGGATGCATATTGCCGGCGATGGGTATATAGTGGAGACAGCTATCTGGGAGTACGGCCATACACTTCACGTCTAGAGAACTGCTTGTCCGATTGTGATGAAAACTGATGTTCTTCGTTGATGGTATCAGAATCTAGGGGGTATATATCGAGTCTGCCTATTTGTCTGTCCGTCTGTGTGTCAGACTTGCATATGTTTATCATTTATTTGGCAGTGGTGATTTATGCTATTGTCTTTTATTGTCTCGTGACTCCCAAGTGCAATTAATGAACCAGTTTCCTCCAGCAATGTAGAGATTAAGAGATTCCTTGCAAGTTGTAACTGGTTCTTGCTTGAGATGTGCAAGACACAGTTTGAGTGCAGATATTTTAGACCACATGTGCTCCACGCCCTACAGTTCTTCCTCTATAGAGCTGACCCGTGCAGCTCCACAATGTGTTTATATATATATATATATATATATATATATATATATATATATATAGATATATATATATAGATAGTAGATAGATATTGTGAATGTAGCATTATGGCCTATGTTCATCGCGGCCCTTTAAAATAACTGAACCTAGACACAGAAGCTAAAGTTTAGCATTTATGTGCACTTTTATTTATTTCCAAACAAAACAAATAAACAAAATAAAAACCTAACACCACTTTGGAGTGCTAACTAAACTTTGCTCTGTTCTCACTGCAGCTGGACGGGTAAGCCATTTAGCAGCTGAAATCCTTTAAACACAAAGGTTTACACAGTACCTCACTTCTTCAATTTGTACACATGTAACCGGTTCACTTTCGCTCCGGTAATGTGAATGTCTCTGCGTTGTGTTTAATTTATTATTCTCGCTTCTGCTACTCTGTCCCCCTATCCTTATCATACACAGACAACACAATTCAGGTACGGCAGGCAGTTTATTGTGGTTATTGCTGTTAAAATAAAAACAGATTTCAGTTTCAGGCAGCAATGTACGTTTCCTTAAATCCCCTCTTTCCATTCAAGCAGTGACTGGGCCAGTAGACAGTACAATTATAACATGCATTTGCAGAAAAACAAAATTGAACAAAACCCAGCTTACATGCTATCTCTGTATAGTCTACTAGATCCTACCGTTAAACCCTAATATAAAAACATTCAAAACAATTACGTACAACTGATAAAAGGGAGGACAACATACCTGTTAAAATAAACAGATTTCAGTTTCAGGCAGCAATGTACGTTTCCTTAAATCCCTAAAACAAAATAAAATAGATTCACCCGATATGCAATTCAGCTTAGGTCAAATCCCCGGGGGACAGCGTACAGCATACATAGCAACCACGTGTAACTACAGTACTCACAAATGCAACAAAAATATATGTATTAAAAACATATAGCACTTATATGGGAATAAAACGTTACAGGTAGAAGTTATTTTCAGTTTGTTAAAATTACAAAACTATTGGAGTACTTTTATCTTGATAAAACTAAAGATTATGATTGGAGGAAACGTCATGATGCTCACCCTCTTTCCATTCAAGCAGTGACTGGGAAGAGGTAACCCGAAACCGGAACTATTTAAAAAGGGCATTGTCCACTCCCTTTGTCTCACCACAAGGTGTCAGAACAGTTAACCTCATTATCACAATTGACTTTTGGTGAAATTAAACTGGTAGAATTAAACTCTGTATTAAACCTGTTACACTCACAGTGCTCCTTTGTGTGCACATGGCTTATTCTTCTTCAGCAGCCCTGACTGCAGGGTTTCCCTTGCCTTATGCAGGGCCTTAATCAGCCTCAGGTGCTTCCAATTGAAAAGGAGCCAGGTGACTTTTGATTGAAAGCACTTTGGACATAAAACACCCAGCACAACCTAATTGTGTGATTTAAAAGTTTAACTGGCTTCCAATTGAAATGTGTCGGTTCAGTGAGACCTTAAAGGAACAGGAACCGCTGTATTCATCCCATCCCTAATACACATACATACCATGTTTTCAAATGAACAATAGTGATTTCTCCTTTTCCTTTTCAGATGTTTGGAGTTGACCAGTACTTGTCTGATGCAGTGCAGTGCGGCGAGGTGATTTGGCAGCGAGGACTGTTGAAGAAGGGGTATGGGCTGTGCCACGGGGCAGGTGGCAATGCCTATGGCTTTCTGGCATTGTACAAGCTCACCCAGGATGCCAAGTACCTGTACAGGGCTTGTAAGGTGTGTACGAGAGTGCTGAGTCAGATCCCAGCCATTAAAAAATGTTTGTCTTCTACTGTACAGGGCAGACCATTGTTATGTACCTATTTACTGTAGCACAGTATTGTAACTCCATGTTGCACATGAGTCTGAAATGAAAAGGGCTAATGTTGTTGTACTGTGTTAGTGTAGCATACAAATGTGGCTAGCCTTGCACTTGACTATGCTTCTTTTTTTGCCCTCCTTGTTGCTCAGTATTTGTATTTTGATGTATTTTCCTTCTCTTGTCCCAAGTTTGCTGAATGGTGTCTGGACTACGGAAAGCATGGCTGCCGGACCCCCGACACTCCATTCTCCCTGTTTGAAGGTATGAAAGATAAGCTGGTTGAAAGCAGAGTTCGACGTACTGTACTGACTCTATGGATGTGTAATCTTGGATTCTGATCTCCTCATATCTTAGAAGCAAAGCAGAGTTGGGCCAGTTCAGTACTTGCATTTCCTCCTGGGGTCGTTTTCACATATGGGTTGTTTGCTTTGTTATGTTGGTTCACATCCACATTTTCTGAAGTGATAATTGCTTTCTCATAAACTAACCAAACTCTGTTCATACCAAAAAAGACAAAGCTATACTGTACAACCTCCTGATGTGATCTCAGAAAAGTGTCAAAGTGTATACGAAGGAGATTTCATAGAAATCCAACTGCACTCGATTAGAAAGTAGCCGCCCACACTGAACCAAGTGTGAATGGGTCCATAGGGTTTGTGTCACACTCTGTTAAAGGTGCAATCTTTCAGAGGAGATGTTAACCCTTTCGTCACCAGAGACCGAGGGACCCACAACTTGGACTGACAATTAAACAGTCAAGTTTGTACTTTTGAAGCTACATGATATACATTGGTCTATAAAATTTATATATACAGTATATATATATATATATATATATATATAAATAATTTGTACAGTATGTGCAAGAATATTGTGATTTGGGTATTGTTGGGCATTCTGTGCATTTGAGAGTACAAAACAATTGATTAAACATGGCATTTCCCTTTTTGCAAGTTTGTTGCTTTTGGGGTGCACCTGATAAGCTTCCATTTGAAAGCCCAGTTTATCCTCTAAAGTAGTTTATGAATTCATTTTCCTGTGAGACCTGGAAGGGAATGGCTCTCAAAGGACCAAATTAAACATTGTTACTTTTTCTAATATTTATTTGTGACTTTTTTCTCCACATTCTGTGGCGTCATTAAAAACTAGTCTAGTGTGACGATAGGATATAAATGCAGTTCGGCTGCATTCTAATCATTTCACAAATGTCCTTGTTTTATGTTTAGGCATGGCGGGGACAATCTACTTTCTTGCTGATCTGTTGCAGCCAATGAAATCCAAGTTCCCAGCATTTGAACTGTGAAGAAAAACAAAAGCAGAAAGGATGCTGCCGCGTATTCCACATGTATGCTCTGCTCTTTTTCCTTCATTTTCCTTTTTTTTCTTTAAGAAATTCTATCCCAGTATCTGGGTAAACTTATGACCCCTGCTGCCACTGAGTAGGGAAGAGGGTTCAGCCAGTTAAACAGCATCATAGGGTTATTTGGGATTCCCAGCTTCTGGTTTGTACAACATTCTAAAAGCCTCACGTTTCTCCAGCGTGGGCAGAATGCACTGCCCCCCTGTGCCTCAGTGTATGTGCCCTCTAGTGGTAAGTCCTGGTAAACACCCTCTGATCATTATCTTAGTGATTCTTAGCGATTCTTGCAAGGTCAGTGGTCCTCAACTCCACAAGACCTTTCTTTCAAAGAACATCATTTGTTTTAACCTGATTTAATGCATAATCTCTACAGTTTGAAAGGGGGGTGGAAAAAACATGCTAATTTAAAATACATTGTTATGTCTTGATTTAAACAGCAATCTGGAGCATTTATGGTTAACCAGGGACTGGAGTTGAAAACCACTCCTGGGTAGCACTGGTCAGGGCTAGAAATGCATGTGGGTTGGTATTTGAGATTAAATGTATGAATTAGCTAATAATAGTAAATGCACACACCAAAGGTTGTGTTCTAGTGCTTGAAAGAATTCAACCTGAACTGGCCCCAGTGTTTGGTATTTAACTTCAGTAAGGTCTCATTATCATTGTTCTTGCTTTCCTGTTAATTTAAATGTATTAGTTAGTACTTTAGTTGAAAAACATCAGAACTAAATTAGCCTGGGTAGTGCTCATAATATTGAATGGGATTTCTTGGAATGAGAAATACAAAAATTCCAGGCTTGTTACATATCCTTTTATTTATTTTAAAACCTTAATTCCTTATTAATGAGAACAAGCATTCATTTCAAAAGCAGTTGCTTTGTGAATGTATCATTTTTCATCACAGTAGAGCAAGTGAACTGAACTTATGCTTTGTTTATTTTCTTTTTTAATCACCTGTGCTAAGTTAACTAATGCAAGTTTATATTTAATATTAGTAGAATTCGTATTCCTGCTTTTCTGGTGGTATGTTAAATTCATGATAACACATTTAATAGTGCTTTAGAGCACTTATCTGAAAGTGTTTTTTTGTTTGTTTGTTTTAGCCTTGGTTTCTGGTAGAAGTAGGATTTCTAGGTGCAGGACCAAGTTTTGGCTATTAGCAGATCAAGGCTTAGCGTTAGAAAATCCTGGCATCAGCCAGTATGTAAACGTAACTGTCGTCATTAAGGCTGTGTGTCAAACTAGTTGTAATTTGACACTGATAAACAAGTCTACGCAACTTGCAGCATTTATTTCTAAGAGCGTTGACAAACGTTTTGAAATGTTTGCTTGTAGTTGAAAAATGAACTGTGCCTGTCCAGATAATATGTTCGTGCTCTTCTTGTTGGTGTGTGCACTGCTTGGGGCAAGCAGCAAGCCTCCAGTGCCAGTGCTGTTTATACTGTACCGAAGACTGCAGTGCCCGACACCACGCTAAACCTTGATGTATTTCCAGGCAGTTGCATTATAATATTGAGTCTTGAATGTTTAGCCTTCTTTTTTTTTGCCTGATATAAATATACATAAAAACATTGAGAATGATGTTCTCTTCCTGTGTTGTGTCTATTTGTGCTCTGTTGATTATTACACTCAGCCCACGTCATTCATATTTATCCCACAAGGAGGCAGTAGTGTTCTTAAGAGTTTTGTGAGCTGGTACTGTACTGTATGTGGTTGGAGAGCCCTGGTGTCAAGCAGTTTTGGATTCCATGCTAGTTTCATGGGAGGCTGCATTTATTTTGTAGTTAAATATAACGAATGACATAAACAGACCATCTACCTACTGCATACTTTCTCTTATATCAGCCACCAAGGCTCATGAGATAGAAATTAGGCAGAGTCAGAATTGGAAATGCCCAGCAAAGAAAGCAAAGGTAGAAATATGTTAAATACAGATAATGAAAAGAGTATGCAACGTATGAAAATTACACTTTAAAGTTTGCAGCTTAAGTGTTATGCAGGAGAGATACTAAACTGAAATTAAATAAAGTGTTACAGATTTATATTAGGGCCCAAAGACTCAAAAACCAAACACGCAGACAAAGTGAAAAGTGAAAGGAGCAAGCTGACAGAGGCCCTGTCTACCCTCTAACCCACCTGTCAGGTCACACCAGAGTGACAGGATGCTACTGTACAGCACTGCCCCAGTCACTGTGCTGGCCCTGCTCTCAGGACTCCACCTGTCAGGTCACACCAGAGTGACAGGAGGCTACTGTACAGCACTGCCCCAGTCACTGCACTGGCCCTGCTCTCAGGACTCCACCTGTCAGGTCTCACCAGAGTGACAGGAGGCTACTGTACAGCACTGCCCCAGTCACTGCACTGGCCCTGCTCTCAGGACTCCACCTGTCAGGTCACACCAGAGTAACAGGAGGCTACTGTACAGCACTGCCCCAGTCACTGCACTGGCCCTCCTCTCAGGACTCCACATTGGGGTCATTGAGTGGGCATTATTGCAGAGACAAAAAGCAATCCTGTGTTGTGACCGGCCTCTGAATAGATACTGCACGCCGATCTGAATAGATACTGCACACCGAGATCTGAATAGATACTGCACGCTGAGATCTGAATAGATACTGCACACCAAGATCTGAATAGATACTGCATGCTGAGATCTGAATAGATACTGCACGCCGAGATCTGAATAGATTCTGCACACCGAGATCTGAATAGATACTGCACGCTGAGATCTGAATAGATGCTGCACGCTGAGATCTGAATAGATACTGCACGCCGATCTCAATAGATACTGCACACCGAGATCTGAATAGATACTGCACGCTGAGATCTGAATAGATACTGCACACCAAGATCTGAATAGATACTGCACGCCGAGATCTGAATAGATACTGCACGCCGAGATCTGAATAGATTCTGCACACCGAGATCTGAATAGATACTGCACGCTGAGATCTGAATAGATACTGCACGCCGAGATCTGAATAGATTCTGCACGCCGATCTGAATAGATACTGCACACCGAGATCCGAATAGATACTGCACGCTGAGATCTGAATAGATACTGTACACCAAGATCTGAATAGATACTGCACGCTGAGATCTGAATAGATACTGCACGCCGAGATCTGAATAGATTCTGCACACCGAGATCTGAATAGATTCTGCATGCCGAGATCTGAATAGATACTGCATGCCGAGATCTGAATAGATTCTGCACACCGAGATCTGAATAGATACTGCATGCTGAGAGCTGAATAGATGCTGCATGCCGAGTTCTGAATAGATACTGCACGCCGAGATCTGAATAGATACTGCACGCCGAGATCTGAATAGATACTGCACGTCGAGATCTGAATAGATACTGCACGTCGAGATCTGAATAGATTCTGCATGCCGAGATCTGAATAGATACTGCACGTCGAGATCTGAATAGATACTGCACGTCGAGATCTGAATAGATACTGCACGCTGAGATCTGAATAGATTCTGCACGCTGAGATCTGAATAGACACTGCACGCTGAGATCTGAATAGATACTGCACGCTGAGATCTGAATAGATACTGCACGCTGAGATCTGAATAGATTCTGCATGCCGAGATCTGAATAGATTCTGCACGTCGAGATCTGAATAGATACTGCACGCCGAGATCTGAATAGATTCTGCATGCCGAGATCTGAATAGATACTGCACGCCGATCTGAATAGATACTGCACGCCGATCTGAATAGATACTGCATGCCAATCTGAATAGATACTGCACGCTGAGATCTGAATAGATTCTGCATGCCGAGATCTGAATAGATACTGCATGCCGAGATCTGAATAGATTCTGCATGCCGAGATCTGAATAGATACTGCACGTCGAGATCTGAATAGATACTGCACGTCGAGATCTCAATAGATACTGCACGCCAATCTGAATAGATACTGCACACCGAGATCTGAATAGATACTGCATGCCGAGATCTGAATAGATACTGCATGCCGAGATCTGAATAGATCCTGCATGCCGAGATCTGAATAGATACTGCATGCCGAGATCTGAATAGATCCTGCATGCCGAGATCTGAATAGATACTGCATGCCGAGATCTGAATAGATACTGCATGCCGAGATCTGAATAGATACTGCACGCCGATCTGAATAGATCCTGCATGCCGAGATCTGAAGAGATACTGCACGCCGATCTGAATAGATACTGCACACCGAGATCGCAAGGAAACGTTCACATTTGATATTTAGACAAAAGGGCGTTGTTTCATGTTTTCTTTTTACTGGACAGTGTGTCCCTTTCACAGGCAGTATTGAAATCTGAGCCCCACCTGCACCACAGTTTTAGCAAATCAAGACAGCTCAACAGCACGTGTTACACGTTATATCTTTTACTTCTGCATGGTATTTCATTTCTTACCTGTTAAAAATCCATAGATGTGTGCTCTCTATCATTCTCTACTGTTGGATTTTCTTAAGTTGTACTATAACTCCTGGGGGTCCCCAAATGTGACATAAAAGTATACGTTAAATATATAATACGATTGTTGTGTATAATGTTGAAATGTAGTTAAAAATAATAAGTTTATTTAGCCTATGTATTTTTTTATTTATTTTTTTATTTTTATTGGCGCTATAGGAAACAAATTCTTTAAGTTTTAAGATACAATGTTTATGAAAGTGTCCTGTGTTCCTGTACCTCTCCACATAAGGTCACGTCCTCTTGCTTTGGCTCCTGCAGCAGCAACAGCAGAGGGAACTTTGCAGAGCAGCCTGAAAAGCTTATTAAGGAAAGTTGTTCTTGATTTTTTTTTTGTTTGTTTGTTTGTTTGTTTTTTTATGGAAGTTAAATGACTTAAGTTGTCTTTTGTAGAAGTCGACTGCTCTTCTTTAGGAAGCTGAGATTTACACTTGTAGTTCTCTACCAAGGTCCTTAAAATAAAAGGAGCCCTACCCTTTTTAAGAAATCCTAAGAAATCTCACACCTCCAGAGGGATCTTATATATAGAATGCATCTGTTCCTGAAGACAGTCTCAGTTACATTCTAGTACTTTCCACTGACCACTCTGTCGCTAGCACTGCCGATAGCAGCTGATGCAGTGAATGCCGCTGCCGATGCATCAGTAAGGAAAGCCCTGTGACCTCTAACATTGGCCTTGCTTTCTGCCACTTTCTGTTTCTGTGTAGATGTCTGGTCTCTTTGGATTATAATGGGATGGCCTATTAAAGCCACCACACATGGGGGAGGGGGGTCCTCTCCTGTGCCCTTTGACCCCAGTGGGTAATATAAGCGCAAGTCTGGCATGCCAAGATTAATGGTGTCACTTGACTCTGTGTCATACCAGTCAAGATCTGCCACTCTCCAAGAGGACTCACAGCAGTGCATTACCAGTCTACTGAGGCCTTACAGGGCCCACCTTGAAGCAAACTTTCATTCCTATTGTATTATCCTCACGGTTAGCCTCTCGCAAGACCCTTTACTAGCCCAAACCCCGGATAGTGACACGGCTCCCCAATAAAAGATCTAGTTCAAGTTGTTGCAGAATGGGCATAACTTCCTTGGCTTGTTCCAGTCTGGGTTTCTTGAGCCAATCAGTGAGGCTGTCTGATCTATGATCAGGTGCGATTGAGTTCTCATGTGAGTAATGCTGTGTAGCTGTCTAGCAGTCTAGCAGTCAGATATCCCTGCTCACTGGACATTTTTAACTTGCCACATCTTCCCTGTTTCTCAACCATTTTTCACTGAATAATTACATTTGAGAGTGATTTTGACTCAGAGCAGTTAAGTTAAAAATGTTTGGTTATAAGAATAAATTCCATAAAGATTAAGTAGTAAGTACAATAAATGGATCAGATCGATTTAAAAATAAGAACAGTTCATGGCTTTATAATAGTGTGTCGCTATCGCATAATCCATATTGTTTTGTATTGCAACCTTATGTTCTTCTATACATATTTTTAAATGAATTTTTGTTTGTCCAACATAAGCTAAGCCACAGCGACATTTAAGCATGTGCTGTATACCACATGGGTTGTATTACAATTGATAAAGCCTTGTATCATGTATTTACGATCAGTGTGGATGATTAAAATATTTGGTATTGTGCGTGTTAGAACAATGAACACATCTTAAATACCAAAAGTTACTGTGCTGTTTTAGTAAGCCAATGGTCATGAGATGGTATTGATTTATACATAGAAGTGAGTAACACATCCTTAATATTCCTATATTAGCGGTCAAGTCTAAAAGAAGAAGAGATTTTTGAGTGTGCAACCAACCTCGTCTCTACAAGCGTCATTGAGCAAAGTATACATGGTTTATATGAGAGAGAGAGAAAGACACTTTTAAGATTAAACAATTTAGTACTAATCTGAACTTTCCTGTGTAAAAGATTGAAAGAAAGAAGTCAGTCTACTTGTGATGTGTTATTTTCACAACCTCAGTGGTCCTGTCCTCCAGTTTGAGAAGCCCTGGACGAGATGAATGAGCAGGTTTGTCACACTACCATACCAGACATGATGTCCACTGGTATACAAGAGTGTTGAGCCATTTTCCAAGTTTTCCACTGCCTTTCTATGAACACTGCAGCACATAACAGGCAATTCCCATTCATAACTCCCCCTTACAGTATTGAGTGTCCTGTGCACTGTATAACTTTGAAGGGGTCACCAAAAACAGACACATGTTGAATGGTTTGTCTGCCAGTTAAAACTGCAGCCTAATTAAGCCGTCCCACAAAAAATTGTACTTACTCCTCAGTTTAGAGCACTTTTGGTTTTTATACAGTATGGAATTCCCTTAGGTGTGTTCATTTTGGTTCATTTGGTTTCATCCTATAATATAACTGTGGTAAATGCCTGAGAAAACGGCTAAATTACTGCACATTTACTGTGCTAAACTTTTATAAGCGCTTACTCACAGTCGGCAGTAATTTATACTGTATATACTCTTAAAGATTAACTGTCTTGCACCAATATAGTGATATCAGGAAGAGCATGAATCTGTACTTCTGCAGGGAAACCCCTCAACGCCATGTCTTATTTTTTTTACCAAACCTCAATGTACCAGTATTATGTAACAAGAGAAGGCAATACTCTGCCGACAGCTGAAGAGAGCTTGGGGCTCTCGCTTGCGTTGACTTTCCGTGAACCAACCGCCCCATCCAGAGGTTAATTATAGGAGCCTTTCTGAGGAATGTCTTCCCTGCCCCGTGTCCCTGGCCCTGGCGCGGAGCTCTGACAGATTTAGAAGAATGAATACGGAGGGAAGGGAGCCAGAAAATGCAAAGTCAGCCCAAGGGCTGTAAGTGGCACCGGCAGCTGTCACTTCTGTCTTCCTTGAAGCTTTCTTAACCTTTGGGAATGGAAGACACTGGCAAATTCTACAGCTGCTTCTTCAAAGCAAGCAGTCTATACAGTGCCCATCTCTAGCTTTAAAAAACGCATTAGGATACATTTATATCGATTTATTTTGTATTTGTACGGCAGAAACTAGCAACATCACACAACTGTGAAGTTTAAATTAGGGTCTAGAGAGTGTTCTAATGCTGTAAAACATGAAATGCTTGCTGGCAAGAAATATTCACTACCGGTAATTTCGCTTTGATTAAAGATACATGCCGAAAAATTAGGATAATTACTCAATTCAGATTTATCCAGTATATGTATAGTTCACATGCGCAAAATTAAGTTACTGCAGATATTTCCTGTATTAGTTTATCGTGATTGTTTCTTTCTCAATGCGATTTTTCCCTTCACAAAAATATAGTGCACATTAAGACCTCGATAAACCTCCTCTACTGTAACCTGTTCCCTATTAAAGGTCTGTTGAAGAATTAGAAGTTTGTAATTCATGGCACTGTTCTGCATGGTTGTTAGCTTTTATTTAACACCAGTTGAGAAAGCTGTAATGAATGTATTTTTAATTTATAGAATCAGGGTTAGGAAAGGTTCTTGAAAGATAAAAAAACAACGTGTTATTGTCGTGTAATAGGAATTGTAGTGAATCCACGTTTATATTTGATGTGGTTCATAAAAATAAATATTCATTACATCTTTCTACACTGTTTTTACAGAGTTTAGGGGGTTTGTTTCAAAATATTTACAAATACTTTTTGTTCACTTGCTAATTTTACATCCACAGTTTCGCAAGAAAGAAAAAAAGAATACATATTTCTCATTATTATTATTATTATTATTATTATTATTATTATTATTATTATTATTATTATTATTATTATTATTATTATTTGGCAGAGTTGTTTTGCATTGTAGTAGATGATGCAGATTATAACAATTATTTCCCTATTTATATCAGAATATATTACAATCCAAGCACCCCCCAGAGATCACAGTGCACTTTTAATGATCGGGTCATTGAGGTGCTATAGGGTCTATTTACAGGCTACAGCAGAGGCACTGCTAATAGCTGCTTGTTAATGTGCTGTGAATATGCAAGGCTTTTCAAGTGATTCACCAGAAGGGACCGGGATCAAATATCATGCAGTTTGTCTGTGCGCGCTCTTTAGGGACTTCAGCGTTTAACATTTCAGCCTCGTAGATACTATACAGCAAGCTTGGAAAGACGGAGCTGGGAGATTCTCAGAGGACCAGAACTGGAAGGAAGATCGAGATTTGTTGCATCTCCTAAGCATGCGCCGTGCGCATTCGAATATTACCAGTCTCCCGTTTCATATCACCGTATGTGTGTTCTCCATCATTATCTAATTATGATTCGTCTGAGATCATCATTTACCAATGTCACTAACAAGAAGGGTGTTATGAATCCTTATCCAATCCATGAAAGAGTTACCAAAATACACCGATACAACTATAATACGTATCGGTTCCTGCATTGTGAAATCTCAGCCTTCGGGTTCGTTTCCATGTTATACTTCCTAAGGTAAAAAGATAGATGTACATGTGATCCCTGTGCAGTCCTTTAAAACCTCATAGCGGACTTCACAGAACACAACGCATGTGCGTCTCTAGAAATCACCATGCACGTATAGGTACAAAAACCCAGGACTCTCCGGGCTGTATGAACAGGGTGCTGTTCTGAACACTCTATAAACAACTTCACATATAGGCACATGCATTGTTTTGTTTCCGGAGAGGGAAAACATGCAATTATAAAGAAAGGGAAAAAAAGAAAGTGAGTCTTAACATATTTTCCTAATCACGTAGCCTTTTCCTCAAGAGGTTTTATTTTTATTTTTTATTTGTGTGCAGATTTTATCAGATTTTTTATCAAGAAAAACAAATATTGCATCTGTTCCGACTGTTACAGCAGTATAGCCAGTAGGGATGAAAATGAGTAGCGAAGGGGAGGGCTATAGAGAACTGAGCTGGAAAATAACTTGATATATATATATATATATATATATATATATATATATATATATATATATATATATATATATATATATATATATATATATATATATATATATATATATATATATATTAGTAGTATTTAGGTATAGAAAGGTAGTAGTTTAGCTGTTAGACTATCTTAATCTAGTATAAACCCGGAATGGCCGTAGCAGTTGCGTATCTTTCTGAAGGATGGCTACATAACAAGGGCATTTAACCTTATAGGACGAGTTTATTTTTAAACTCAGTCCTGCTTCATCGACACTTTCTTGGGACAGAAGATGAGGTGTGTGGGAGTGGCCAAGACAAAAACGGTGTGTGGAAAGGCTTTCATTGTCCACGCCCCTTTTTATTACCTTGCCACTCCCCCTTGTCAACGGGTAGTGTCAACCTGCCGGATGAAATTTAGCCTTTGTGACTTTGGAAAAACACAGATTCCCATCTTCAGCAAAAATAAACTTCTAGGAAAGGTTTAATACAGAGCCATTGTGTCATTAAGAGTCAGCAATCACCCGCAGAATGACACTTTGAATTTCACTTAAATAAACAACCGAAACCTTTTTTTCCACAGCTGGCTTAGATTGTCTCCCCTATATTCCATTTATAGGCCGGACGCAAAAAATGACGTCCACCCTTTTCTGTAAACCACCCAATCCAACTGCCCGTGGCTGGCTGGCAGCGAGCACTAAGTGAAATATATATACACCCATAACCCGTTAACACATTGAGTTCTCTCTAAGACACTTGGGCTCTAGAGCACCCTTGAATTCCGGTCTTCTTGACATCCACCATCAGGAATCTTTCTTTTCTTACTCTCAATCCTAACTAATATCGAAAATGGCACCCAAGAAGGACGTCAAAAAGGCTGAACCCGCCAAGCCAGCACCGGCACCAGCACCGGCAGCGGCACCGGAACCCGCAAAGCCCGCGGCTCTCGATCTGTCCAGCGTTAAGGTAACGGCCGCTGGAGACGCAATGTGGTCCCCAGACAGAGACACCTATGAACCTGTATGCCTGAATAGAATGATGAGCATGACTTCAATTCTATCTTAATCATCTATCTAGCTAGAAACACATACACTTTTTTGGTGGGGGAAAAAAAACACATTTAGTTGCTTTTAATCTCTAATCTACTGTTTTTTGTTGAATAGGATACAGATTGAAATATCGTTTATAATGAAGTGTTTACCACAAATAAAGTTTATTAAATAGTGCTTAATTTTGAAACAACGAAAATGACATTTTATTCAGATTTACAAAACCTCGATAACATAGGTATTGCATTTGTCATGATAGCCCTGTCGTCCTTGACTCGCTCTTCTAGTCTGCTTTCCATGCTGACTGACAGGATATCTTTTTTGAAAGTTGCTGTTAAAGGCGCGTTCTTGGCAATGTATATCTCAGGTGTTTTAATGTAAAACTCGTAAGAACGCGTTTTAGTGGACCTGAAAGTAAATACATTTACAACCTGCAAACGAGTTTCTACTGTCAAATAGGAAAGCATAGATCATTGATGTAAAGACGTTTGTCAATTAGCGGCTTATGCATCTATTTATTTGTGGCAGGTCAAGTTTTTCCTTAAATCTTGAAATACGTATGCATGTACTTTGTTGCATTTTGCTCACAAGACAAAATAATTCTTAGCATTTTTTTTATTTGATTTGTTTGGGAATATACTTACAGTTTTTTGTTGTTGTTGTTGTTTTACCCAAATAAACAGGTGATGCGTCTTAAGTGTAAGGTATACAACATTATTATGTGCTTAAAATCCGTCGCATTTGTTTTTACAGGGATAGGACTGGATATATCTTACTATGCAAACACGACATATCGATCTCGGTCTGTAATTATGTACATTTAACATAGATAGGATACATACCAATAACACGACTCTAAGACGTTTTCAAGATCGATTTGTGTAGAGTGAGATGGAATAGCAGTAAGCAGCGTGTTTGAACTCTGCAGTAAACGGCGCTCGCTCTCAGTTCAGTACCAAGGTCAGTTCTACGCGAGCGCAAGGAAGGCTGCACCATCTATGCCTTCAAGAGTTAACCCTCAGTTGTATGAAGCGGGTAGGTTTCGCTCCTCCCACTGCACTCCGTGATTGGACGGTGGTAAATTCTAGCGAGGACCTGGGTTAGTGAAGAGTACCGAATATGGATAGGCGAGATTTAGTTAGCTGGTTATGGAAGTTGCATATTACAGTGCAGGGCTAATCGACGCGGTTAGAGAGTCGAGTTAAAAAAAACCTGACCTGGCTTAAAGTGTCCGTAAATTCTGTCAGTAAACCTGAAATTCGACGTATGTTTCGTTTTGTTGTTTATTACGTTTAAAAATATATAGCAGATGGTTCTAGCAACTCTATCCATTTGTAGTTCATTATCAAGTCGAAGCATCGTGCATTTCAAGAAACTCTGTAATTAATTAGTGTTGTCGATCCTGCTGGCTACCAGAGGCGAGGAATCTTCCTTTGCGAAGTATATTCTATCCCCTTTTTGACTATGGCCGCTATTGGCTATAGCAGATAGTTTTTAAAGGATGAGAACTCAATTGCCTAAATTCCGTGAAAGCAGAATACTATTACATTCCCAGCTTTCTTTAATGTCGGTTGATTTTTTAGAAGACCACACAATGCCTAATTTGGAAGTAAATTCTCGAAACATAACGTGTCATTGATGCCCCACCCTAGGGCGTGTGCGTATTTGCTGAAGTATACTAATCCGAGGCAATGCTGTTTCCTGTATAGAAATGAATCACGGTGATGCCGTTATAGGATTATAATACCTGGCGGGTGACTGACTTCAGCTTTAATAATAAAAAATGCCAGATAAGAGGGCACTTGATACTTAAAAAATCAAATAAAAAACCAATCTAACAGTCATCAAAATAGGCACAGAATCAAACCCAGTTAGGCTGATCCAAGACCAAGACTTGTATATTTAATGTATGCTACATGTATGTTAATGTGTATTATTATTATTATTATTATTATTATTATTATTATTATTATTATTATTATTATTATTATTATTATTATTATTATTATTATTATTATTATCAATAATGTTATTTTTTCATTATCATTTCATACAATGACTCAGAAACAGTGTTTTTGAACTTTCTACTCGATTTGTTTGTGATATTATTGGAACATTTGAATTGCAGTTTTGTATAATGCTTCTAAGATGCGTGTGTTGCTATGCCATCCTTTTCTGTGTGGACTGTTTACGATGCCCTGTTTCATTTACCTTTTCCAGTTCACCACCAGAGACTTGGGACTGCACGCGTTGTTTCCTGTGGATTGTAAATTGATAGGAATGCACCAAGAGATTTGAAATCAAAGAAATCATGATTTAAAAAGGGTTTACTGATATGGTTACAGCGAGGTTCTAAATTATTAAAGAGTAGTTCCCAACACTCCACACTGGAACCCTTTGCATTCTAGTCCAAATTCTTGCATTGCTACACCGCGACCTCTGCAGCATGAATCAGGTATGCCTCCTAATAGGAACAGCGCTTCATTTGAGTGGAGATTGATTCCTGCTCCATCTCTTCGGATATCTGGGATAGAAACACAGCGGACACGCTCGCTGAAGGGAGCAGCTGGACCAATGGACGTTCAGTAGGATTGAAATCGCCTTGCTAGTTTTATTTGTGAGTACAGTAGTTTATCATTTTTAAACAATGAACACAGCATATTTTTAACACAGAGATTCCGAGACTGCACAGTGGTTGATTGATGGTGCCGCATAGTACGACAGAAAGTATCAGAACTGTCGGTCTTTCTTTTGATACAGACAGCCAGAGACTGTTCTATAGTGGACATTCCAGTAGGGGTCGCTGTGTTCTAGAAGTGAATTTACCTTAAAAGGATAATCATAATAACAGCTCCGAAGCATCGTGCTTAACGATTTGATCCCAGAATAAACTTTTAATAAACGTTTTTAAAAGGAGCAAGAGCGCGTTTTAGTTTTTAGGTTAAACTCCACTATACCCATACATATGATGAGTTTCCTTCAAATAATAACAGCATTCATGGAGCCTAAATCCCATAACCGCTTTTGCATTGGACTGGTTGTGCACTTGGAATTAATAAATAAATACAAAATAACAAATTACAAAATTAAAAAATACCAAGACAATCCCGCCACACACAGCCCCGTAAAAGAGTAAAACTGCCACCATAAGCTGTTAAGAAATAAAGTTCTCAGAAAATCTGCTGACCAAGTCCCTTAGGCCTCTCCTTGTGGCCTTTCTGCATTTCCCAAAATAGCTGCCTCCTTGCCTGCTCTTAAAGGGCCTGGCCAGGAGTGGCAGCTCCCTTTCTCCATGCCCTAAGAAAGCTAACCCCTCCCCCTGTGACACCTGAGCCCCCCTGTGACAGCACAGCATGGATAAATAAGAAGGAGCGCTTTCCTGGAGAAGGACCACTCCACTCCTGGATTCACTTCACAGGCCTCTCCAGCAGCTGCCAGCTCACCAGCCTTTACAGCCATGGTGTGTGAGAACTTGAAGCTACTTACTAAATGCTAGATAATACCTATCTATCTATCTATCTATCTATCTATCTATCTATCTATCTATCTATCTATCTATCTATCTATCTATCTATCTATCTATCTATCTATCTATCTATCTATCTATCTTGCACTTGTCCATACTCCGCACTGCACTGGTTAAAATATTGTATCTATGAATGGGTATCTATGAATGGGTACTACCACTGCAGCTGCATGCTGAAAACCTTCAACTTCTATATCCTACATTTTTCTAAATAGCTTTGGTAGTTTTTTTTTTACACTAAGCAATGCAAATTATAAACTGCGTTGAAAGTAAATACATGCTCTTGAATAGCTGTAACTCATGTTAAAAAAATAAATACAAAGAAAGCAACTCTTTTTAAAATAACGATTGTTGGACTAAACGAATATTGAAAGCAATGCTAACTATTTGAAGACTCTGTTGGTGCAATCCTATCATTTTTCTTGTTTTCTCTTTTCCGTTGCAGTCCTTCTCTGCTGATGAAATCGCTGGTAAGTGAACCAGGGCATCCGCAGGGTTCAGAGTGAAGGCATGTCTCAGCTCTGTATCCTTCTCAGGATTGGCACTGAATCGATGCAAGAGAAACTGAGACATCACTTCACTCTGCCCTTTCACCTGGCTGCTTCTTTCTGTGGAGCCTGGCAAGTTTCAAACAAACCCAATCCTACTTGCCAGGATCTGATTCAGGGTTGCCAGGTGTCTTTGATTATGATATAGATGTTTAAGTTCTCTGTTTGGTTGATTTTACCCTTTACAGATCGACTTCTCAGCAGATCAGCAGGAAGGTGAGTTTACCTCAATATTCTGCAGAGTATTCATGCAACGTGCTCATTGTTTCTGTCTTTTTTATTTAGAATACTATGATTGGAGAAAGTTCAGGCCATTAGGGCAATGGGGAACAGTGGGATTTGACAGGCGCTTGAATGCCAGGGGCTGGTTTGCATAAGCCATTTAAAACACTGGCTAGAATCTTCTGTTTGTTGTAAAAATGGCCTTGTATGGACAAACAGCTAGGCCTGCCTGCCCCCAGCTATCAGAAACCATCACAAACTCTCATCTCTGGACAGGCTTTCTCACAAGTGAGCCTAGGGATAGTGTGGTGCAGTGAAGGAATGTGTTTCTAACTCATATTGAACATGATCAAAAACTTCAGGAACGTATATTTAAACTGAGCTTTTTCTTTCCAGTTTTCCTTAAGGCAGCTGTTTCTAAAAGTTTGCAATAATTCTGTTATATTTTACATTTCGATTATACAAAACTGCCAGTGTGCTGTTATAGTATGATGGTATTCTTATGTTACAGCATGTTATTGTATAGAATTATATTGTTCATTATATTATTATGATATATTATTAAAGTTTGTAATGTCTGCTGTACCCTGATTGTGGGAGTTGGGCTATATTCATGCAAGTATCCAAGTTTAAAGGTTGAATTAGCAAGTCTACTGCATGCATTGGGCCACTTGTTACATGCATGTTGGGCAGAGGCAGCTCAGTATAGGATGACAGCCAGTTTAGGTGCAAGGGTTTCAGTTACCATAAAGTCAGCATTCCTCTTGCAGGGAGTCAGGTGGAACATGCCTGTAGCTTTATATGGAAAGGGCTGGGCTAAAGGGAGCCTGTTGACAGCTAGTAGTCACTGCTTTACATGGGCCTTGGAAGAGAATATTTAGAAACAGGTGTCATGTCTAGGAATTAGGCCCGTTAATCTTTCAGCAGCTCACTTTCAATTTCCAGCAAAGAGATAGGTGTCTCCTGCCGAATTCATTTTAAAACGACAGCTGCACTAAATAAGTGGGCACTGCAGGAAATGGAAAGTGTGCATGCATAGTTGCCCCGTGCAATGGGATTAGTTGGGTGACATAGAGCCCAACCACTTGCTGTTTCAGATCCCATACAGCACCTTATACCAAGAGGGCAAGCTCCAGAGCGTGCTTGAAATTATGCCACTAGGTGGAGCTCAAGGACAAGTCCAAACGGAAGTCTCCATAAAGTATCCAGCAGCTGAGTTACTGGCCTTGAATATCAAAGCTTTTGTGGCCGGATTTTAACTTTCCGACTGCTTTTCGTGTTCCGAACAAAAATCTAAAATGACCAGGAAGGCTGAGAACAGTCGCAAAACCCCAAGTCCGACAGTATGAGGAATGTTATGCAAATGAAGTGGGTACCTAATTAACATAACCCTTGTAAAAATCGAAAGTGGTTCCGCTTGTTTCAAACAGTACCAATGGAGATGGGAACCTATTTGAAACAGGATCTGTCTAAAAAAAAGGCTCAAATAAACAAATATAGAAAGAAAGAAATGTCTATATTTATTTCGACATTTATTTATATATGTATTTATGCATTAATTAATTAATTTTTGTTTTGTTTTGGCATAAAATATCCTGCATAAGCTCACCTGAAATGCACGCCTGTTTTGTTTTTCTCTGCCTTTACTACCTTTCAATCCCACTTATCCATTGATCAAATCCGGAAATCACATTAAGACATAAGTTTCTTGTTTAAATACCGAATAGTTATTCTGCCACCTTTGCACCCATTCCACCTGTCGGAAAACAGCAGAAAGATGTTTCAGCTTCTGATGGAAACAAGGTTCGGGATAAGAGTTAGGTTAAAACAGACAGCGAGTTTCAGACTGTCAAAAGACAATTGATATTCAGGGCCATTATGTCAGCGTGTGGGTAGTGTCTAGATATCCTTTGAGGGCTGTCTGACTAACGTCGACAGGAACCATTGACTTTCCAAGTGATTGTTATAACTAGCTCTACACACACACAATACTGGAGACTATACAAAGTCTCAGCAGCAGTGAGTTATTCTGCCTATACAATGTACAAAGCTAAGCCGTTTCCAATGTCTTATAAAGGCTCCTGAGGACTCAAGTTACCTCCCACATGTTTCAGTTGTGTAACCCCTCCTTTCTCCACCATCCACCATCCAGACTTCAAGGAGGCTTTCCTCCTGTTCGACAGGACCGGTGAAAGCAAAATCACTTACGGGCAGGTGGCTGATGTGATGCGTGCTCTGGGGCAGAACCCCACCAACAAGGACGTGAATAAGATCCTGGGAAACCCCAGCGCCGACGGTATGCATGCTGACCGCTGTTTATTTAAGTATAGTATTAGCAGTGGGACTGACTTAACAAGCTTGGTAACAAAATAGCTCTGGCTAAGAATACAAGTCATATACGCAATAAGTCATCGACTGTATAATGTTTTGTAGAATTTCTACTTAAACCACTGTATTTAACTGTGTAAAGCATAACATGCATTTAAAGTTTAACGTCAGCTTTGAAAATAATGCTAATAAAAAAGTGAGTGCAATTAAGATTTCCATTTTGCCAGTGGTAACCCTTGTCACTTTTTTTAAATGATATGCTCTAATGTGTGTTCTGAAAGGGGGAAAGCAAAACCATGAAATACATTGAATACACAGAAATGGTTCGAAGGGTACATTGATAAACATATCTAGCAGATCTTCAAATGCTTACATCTACTCTCTCTCTTTCTCTCCGGTGCAGACATGAGCAACAAGAAAATTGAGTTTGAACAGTTCCTGCCCATGCTGCAGACTGTGGCCAACAGCACTGACAAGGGTGGCTATGAGGACTTCGTTGAGGGTCTGCGTGTCTTTGACAAGGAGGGCAATGGCACTGTGATGGGCGCTGAGCTGCGCATTGTCCTCTGCACGCTGGGTAAAAGGGAGCGGCTTGGGGCTAAAAGGGCAAGACAGACACTTAAAGCAGCTATGAGCACATCATTCTCAAACTAATCCACATTTGAAATGCACACATGTGTAGATTTGTGTTTCTCATAGCTGGACTCGTACAGTTCATTATGATTTGTGTTTCTCATAGCTGGACTCGTACAGTTCATTATAATTTGTGTTTCTCATAGCTGGACTCGTACAGTTCATTATGATTTGGGGAAAATCAGTTAATAGTGGACATAACAACAATTATAATAACAAATTGAGTTAATTGTTCATTGTAATAATGTTGGTTTTAGACAATGGCAATTTCTTCATTAGGATCGCTGAATGGGTTTTTGTCTAAAAGAATAAAGGAGATGCAGAATACTAGGAGCATAGTGGCTGCGTTGTATTAATAGAACGGTGCACTGTGCAGCACTGTGTAACACAGGGCTCTCTTCAATCCTATCAGGTGAGAAGATGACAGAGAATGAAGTTGAGAGTCTTATGCAGGGACAGGAAGATGAGAACGGCTGCATCAACTACGAGGGTAAGCAGCCAGCGCAGCCTCTGAAACTGACAGCTCCATTTCATGGCTGTCTCAGAAGCCATGCTATAAAGATGAATGTTTCTGACACTTCACCCTTTCTTTTGCTAATATCTCCCCTCCTCTTCTTTCTCTATCTCCTTCACAGCTTTCGTCAAGCACATCATGTCTGTGTAAGAAGGATATGAAATGGTAGGTCTTTCTTTCTTCTTTTCCAGAAGCTTTAATTTACTCTTAATCTTAATTCTCACTTCCCGTGTGCAAAGTGATTCCTATATGGGTTAGAACAATACTCTCCTTGGTGGCTTGAGGGAGTTTCTGATTGGAACAGGTATCGCTAGCTCCGATAGTGTAGGTCACGCATATTAAATAACTGGACGAGCTAACCGCCACACCACGCTAACTCCATTATTATCTTATTCATATTCTACATTATTTCACCTGTCTTGGTGGAGACTTCACTGTTTTACCATCTGATATTAGTGAATGTGGTTCTTCCTGTCTCTTGTTCTCAATGCTTTGAATTTGTGAAAGTACTGCAGGTTCTCAGAAGAGGAGCCAAACAAATACCAAGAATAAAAAAAAGTACTTTGGAACTGATTGCTGGTTTGTTGCTCTGTTTTTCAGATTTGGTGCGAATGCTGAAGACCCGCTGGTGGCAGGACATCCACTTCACCAAACCTGTTCCTTTTTCGACCAACATAAACCAGAAAGGACTGTGCGACATGCTTCTAATTTCTAGTTTAATTTGATTTCATTTTTTTTTTGTTTTGTACCCCTTACCCAACAAAGGCCTTCTCCCTTCCAAACAGAACCACATTCACTCAGGCAAGAAGTCATGGGGGGTTTTCATTCCCATACTCCAGCACTCAGCCTGTGAATGCACTGCTTCCCTGTCCTCTGAATCTTAATTTATTTTCTCTGGAATGTAATTTCACAAAATAAACTTTGAAAAAAAAGGATTTACTTTGGCTGATTGTGGTTTCTTTTTAAATTAGTTTTACTTGAATGATTTCTTGAAAAGGTATAAAATATGGTAGAAGTGATCCAGTTTTCTTTGTATCAGTGTAGTTTGTATCAGCTGTAAATGGCTTCACAGTAAGTTTAGCTGTTTAATCATTCTCTATTAAACTACATATTATACAAATACACTGTAGGAGGCAGAAGCAGATTTCCAGGTTGGATTGAAAGTATAGAATAATAAATATGGTATGAATCTGACAACTGGGCTAACGGAAACGGAAACGTATGATTGTTTCTAACATGCTTGATTTTATACCATGGAGGATGGTTTTCAAACATGCTCTTAATTTCTGTAGTTTAAGATATTGAAATTGTCTGCGGCACAAGGTAATACAATCAAGAAGATGAATGTCGTCTTGTGCTGAATTCGCATGCTGATTGCAAGAACTATCGTCAGCAGCAAGTGAGAGTAAGGCGAGCCGGGGATTTCGGAGGGCTTCCATTCTGTGCCTTATTTGCACTTCCAAATTTACTGTCTGAACTTCACTTTTTACACCAACACAAAGAGAATGAAAGCATTTCACCTCCAGGACTCCTCTCTTTATCCCAGCCGTGACAAATCAGTGATCACCTAGCCCTCAATAGAAGCGTATATAAAAAAAAAATACACATCACTTCACTCTTGCAGTTCCGACTGTGTTTGCTTATGGGAGGCAGGAGAAAAACAGGAAATTCTACAAATCGGTAGAGGAATGTTAAATTTAGCACTCGGTTTCGGTTGCACTTCATAGACTTCTACCTCCTTGAGATGCAAAACAACTTCTTGAGGTTGTGAAGCATCTTTCAGGTTGAGACTACTGGGCTACATTGTCAAAGCTCTTTACTCCAAATCATATTTAGCTCGCTTACTTCAGAGAGGAAAAACCCCTAATAAAGTGAACAAATCAGAAATAAACAACTCGGACATCTGAATTAGGTGTTTGTTTACAGACTCGGGTTGTTATTCAATTTGTTTTAGAGCTGTAATTGGGTTTTTTTACTTTGAGAACAAATTGAGCTAATGATGATTTTGAGTAAATAGCTTTGTGGATCTGGCCTACTGTGTATTTTAGTTTCTCAGGAATGAAGGCCACCACACACCAGACACGATGCGAGTTTTCATTGGGCAACAAGACACTTTCGCAGCGACATGACCATGCACGCTAGAAGCGACACAGAGACAATGCGACAGGTTTGAAAACTGCCAGATCAATAAAACTGTAAAACAAAAAGTGCTATTGACAAAAGTATGATCAAGACTGGTACATATTCGTCAACATGATGTAGTAATTATGAGTGCCTTCTCTGACGCTATTTCAACATATATGGCAACAAATCATACATATCAGGCTATGCAGTGCCTTCGAAAAGGACTCCTTTGAAGTCTGTATCTTTAGAATTGCGATGATCTTTGTCATAAGACTGGGTATTTTTCCACGGCAAGTATTATTCTTCCATCATTCTGGGTACTGCTTCACCCTGCTGAATCACATGCATTGAAGCTGTTCTCTGATTGGTAAATTCTGTTGTTTTCGCACGACAAATCGCAAAAAAACAGGATTCAATTGTATTTATTTTGAGAGGCCCTGGTGTTGTCCCCTGTGGTGTGAAAGTGTTTTTTTTCACAGTTTCTAAACTGAATAAATCTGGTTTAACTTTTTGTTGTTGTTGTTGCAATGCCATACACGTATGTAATTGGAATCTATAATATCTCATGTGTAAAAGATAAAGATGTTAGTTTTGTGAAAAGCCCTGTGTGCATTACATTTTTTACTGTTTTAAAATGAAATTATGCCTTTTAAAATAAAGCTTTGTGACTGTTTAAATGCGTGAATTGTTTATTTACAGTGTTATAGCATTGCAGTCACATTGCAGTTTTATTTAGCATTGTCTAGATTGAATATTGCTTCCCTCAATTTTTGATCATTGAACTGTTCTTGGGTCCCCACAAACTGCAATATTAAAAGCACACAAAATGATATTGACAGTCTCCTCTGCTTTCTCCAACACAACTGCAGCACAGTAAGCGTATCTGAGTGTCTAGACTCACAATATGTCTAGGGCAATTTAGTGTCACAGATCTGGATTCAGTGACTAAATTAATTGTACCTGGTTTGTTTGCAGTCACTTATTCATTTGTACCATTAAAGGTGATCCCTTTTCCTAAGCGGGTGAGTCATTGACTGGGCAGATCCAGGGTTTTTGAGTCTATTACCGTACCTCCTGCAGTCTTCATAGGTCAGGCTTGGGCACATTGATGGAATTTTGAGGGGAAACTGATTAAACTCACAGGGTGCATAAACTCCAAACAGATAATTGACACATGGATTGATTGTAGAACATCAGGTTTAAAACTATCAAAGGTTCTCACAGTCTAGCTCACTGTTTTTCAAATTCTATACATAATTGTATGTTTAATTTGTGGCATGCCATGTCAAACAGGTTTTTCGAACCACTATCTCACTGGCATATTGCAAATCTATAGCAATTATTTATTTTATTGTTTTTCTTTTTCGCAAAGGCACATTATTATTATTATAATAAACCGGTTTAAGCTTTGCACTCCTATTTGCAAAAGTGTTGCAGATTGGTATTATCATTTACTAAACAGGTTTAAACATCACACTTACATTACCTGCCTATTGTTTCCCTCAAGAAAGACTGCAGTTGCTTTGTATTACACATTTAACATATGTACATTTTTGGAACAACTCAGCTAAACAAAAACCCCAATAAACAGTACTATCTGATCCTTGAATCATTCATCTGTAATGAGTGAGATTATCTGGTGCAGCATTAGGGTTAATATCTTTAGATCGCTCACTGACAGAATGCCAAGTTTACTGTTCAGTCTCCAAGTAGAATCTTTCTGATTTTATTATAAAGACTATTTATTTCATGTGCTATTATTGTGTGAATGTTGAGACTTGGCTTGTTAAACAATGCACCACAGAGAGTGGAATATAAAATACAGGACTCTCCTACACCCCCTGCCATCACTCATCCTTTTGCTCTTTTATACTCGGCTGTTTTGCATAATTGCTGTCAGGTTGCATTAAATATACTTACGCTGTACTGCACTAGACAACATGAAACTTATTCAGAGAAATCCATTATCTCAAATAATGGAGTTTTGTATAGTTGAGTGGCATGATCACTTGATAACCCAGTAAAACCACATTTTTTAATCATTTTTTAAAACACCTTGAAAGTCTTTGTATTGCAGTGCTGGGTAGATTTCCAGCCTTGCAAAATGTCACCCTTCTCCTTATCTCAGGGTCTACCTAATAATGAAGGATGCTTACTCAGATTACAGACATGACAGTGATTGTTGTGTAAAGCACCTCTTATCAGAGCTTTGACCTTCAGGCTCCGTTCTTTCTTACACCACCCATCTGAATAGCTATGCCAATCCTTGTATTCTCTCCCGTTTCAAAGACGAAGCACTGTCTTCTTCATCAAGGACCTCATTATAACGGGTGCAACAAAGCCATCACAATAGGATACTTCTCACAATGATATGCCATGCAGGACACAATACGATATGCAGCACAATAAACGTTATGGTGCGGATGGGCTATTACAGACTGTCTGGTTTAAAAGGCAACTCATAAACGAGACAAGAACCTGCAACACGTTGCTGTGCCCTGCTTGTGGCTTTGTATCGTGATACAGAGGACACACACACACACACACAGCTCTATTACGATACAACGTGTCATGATTCCCCGATACACAATGGAACACAGAAACATGTGTGGGTTCCCAGAGAACAAACCACTAGGCAGATGCTTCAATATCCATTTCCTAAGACCAGTCTAGTACCTGTCTTGTTATATTACCAATCACTAAGTAATATATTCAACCACTAATTAAATATAAAAAGAGAAAATACTTTTATTCCAATACTGCGTATGTGTTTTCTGCGTTTAGAAGAATATCCATATATTTAGTTTTTCACATTCCTTTGTACCGGGTATAAGTCAGATCAAACTTCCACACGTAATAATAAACATATAATATGTATTTAAAATAAATTGTAAATGGCTGTTATAACCTGTGTTTGACTCCTCTTTACTGGACAGCAGCCACAACATAAAACCGCATGGCTTGGTACCAATAAGTACAAACATAGACAAACATGTTCCCGCCCTTGCTATCCGATTGGTCCACGGTCTATAGATCGGCAGATGTTTTGAAACTGACGCCATTGTGGCTCTAACAAGGAGTCATTATGTGGACTCACACTATAGAGACGATAGAACCAATATGGCGAACATATAAATGCAGTTGCATACCCCGCCTCTATATAGATGACGTATTGGTCTTGCCTTTTTGTTATATTTGCATAAACCACGCACGCCACGCCCCTGGCTCAGCCTCCTGGAACTCTGACAGGGGGAGAAGCTTGTGGCAGTTGCTGACAGAGGGAGCTAAGAAGCAGTGGTGTTATTTTATTTTAATCCTTTCAACGGGGAATTTAAGTTTTTTGAAAAGTTGTCACTCTTCAAAAACAAGCAGTTTATTACTGGATAGTTCCCGGAATATACGTTCGTATTTGTTTAATCTGAGTAAGTTAACATTTACGTTATTTTAAAGTGAATGCTCGGGGTTTTGTCTCTGTTATTTCAACAGACAGTTGTTGGTTTTCGCTTTGGATTAAGCCTGGGCGGGCGGGAGGACGTTCACGATTCGTGTGTGAAAACATTTACTGGTATTTAAGGTTATATTGTATTGTAGCTCTTATTTATTAGCCACCACACACACAGTGATCACTGCGTTTTTTTAATGGTTCTAATCTGTACTAAATATTTGGGAGAGATGACAACTGTCAATGTCAGCGGTTTGTGAGGGAGCCGGTTCTAGAGTTCAGGTGGAAGAGATGCCCACATGCGCTCTGAGTGCGGTCGAGTCAGACCCTCAAATAAACCCATGACAAAGCTTTCTTTTCTTCCAAAAATGTATAAATAAAGAAGCCGTAACCTCGCATTGACCGTGTGTGGCCGAGTGATGCTTTCTTTTGTGGTTGTCAAGGATTCTGAAAATATCTATTTTGATATTGACAGGTTTATAATTTAATTGTTTGATTAGCAAACATTTGAAACAAGATTTTGTATGATTTAAAAAGATGAAAATATGGAAGTGAACCAAGACATTTTGGCCTAATAGCTGTCTTTGGATGCAGGTTTCTCTGTGCTGTGACAGTACCCTCTCAGTGATGGTACTAGACAGGTATTGCGTTTCCAAATACTAAAACCAAATTAATACAGACAATACAAACTGACATTGTTGTCAGAGCTTTGGAGACAGACTTTTGTACAGCACATAGGCTATTTCATTTTTTTAAATTGGAATAATATCTTAAATAGAGTCTACGAAACCATTGGACTGTCAGCCTTTAAAATTGTGGTGTGATGTTAACATTAATTCAGTGTTATAAAATACATAACATTTAGTTTACCCCTGTTACTGTAATCCTCTTATGGCAAAGTCGGACCTGTTGCAGAGCATTCAAACGCAGTCTATTACCACCACACACTGACTCATTACAATTCATGTCACAAAGTTATCAGTTAAAGTTTGAGGCCAGCAGTTAATCAACTGTGGTAATGTGTTTACTTCTTACATACACAGTGGGAATGTTTTTATTTGGAATGTTTATATTTTCAGCAGTGGGGTGTGTGGTGGTGCCTCCTTTGAAACTTGATGTCTGTCCAGTTTCTTGATTTCACAGAGGCCTTTATTGTTTATACAGCCTAGAGGAGGGTGAGCTGGTAATGAAATTAAGAGGGGCCCATCTAATGCTGATTTTTGTCCCAATCACTATAAAATAAGAAGACATGCCATGTTCACACATTTTCTGCTGTCAGTATGAAATAATCTTGGATGTCACACATCACGTGAAATATTGGATAGATCTAATAATTGGATAGTTTATTTATTTAGTTATTTTATTGTATTTCAGAAGAGAGTTGCATCTGAAGAGGATATCACAGTTTCTTAGACATTCTGTAAATGGCTCCAGCCCTGACTGAAACAGCCACTGATGGACATGGGGTCCACCTGTCATCTCCACTACCTTCCAGTGCCATTGCACCAGACACAGCTATCCTTGGGAAAGAATCAGGAACATCCCAACAGAAACTGATGGGGAACAGTGACGCACAATCTGCCTGGCTCAAGCTGACTTACCCACACTCTCCTAATGCTTCCAGTGATGACGTAATGGGTTTAGAGCACACGCCTTTTGGATCCCCTTTAACTCAAGCCTCGGGACATTATAAACATGTTCTACTAGCTAGCACCAACTCTCTTTTAAATCTACTTTCCCTAAACAAGAACCATTCAATTATGATGTGTCCAAGAGGTTCTTGCAAAAATTTCTCTGATCATCCAAATGTTTTTTTTGTTTCAGTTCCAGATATTAAGCGTAAAGTTGTTCCAAAAGTTTGTGAGAAAACGGGCCCCAATTTTAGGCAGGAAAGTACGCCAGATGGTGACACTGTGATGAATTCTTCTGAAACGATGAACCGCAGGCACAGCATAAGTGAGTCTAATGCTTCAGCCAAGGGCCCATTTACATTCTTGACGCCGACCAAAATAAACGGGTCATTGGGAAGAGCACCGGCATCGCATGGTAGTGCTATCAAAGTGGGTTTCAGTGCCAAGCAGTGGGATTCAGTTGAAGCAAGAGATCTGCTACTTACCAATTGCACAGCTGAGAAAGAAACTGGAACTAACAGACAGCTGTTTCAGTGCCTCACCAAGCACCAAACTCTTGTGAATCAAGCAAGCAAGATACAAAAACGCTTACAGATTCTGCTAGGTGAGCATGCTGCAGAACACTGCAGTAACCAGATTGGGGGACTGGTAGATCATCATCTCCGATCAAAAGCCTTCCGCAGCTCAGCTGGGACCGGGCCCCCTTGCAGCCCTTTAGTAAACAGCTCCTTTGATCATTCTGAAGTGGAGCAGGGTCCTTTCAAAAGCAATCAAAATGATTCCATGCCAACAAGATGTACTTTAGAAGTCCAGGAGTTTGCCTGCTCAGTTAAAGCAGTGCTCTCCCAGGTTGAAGAGACTCTGGACTCTGATGCCACTGGCAGCAGTTCGGATGAAGAATGGGACCAAGAATTAGCACCGGGGAAAAGGAATTTGCCAGTGTAAGTAAAGTTTACCATTGAAACTGTAAAATCATTATTCATTGGAATGAAAAACACGCTTCATAGATTATGATGTGTGTTTTCTAATTTATGCAGTTTAACAGTAGCAGTGATTTTTGAGTTAAATATACAATCTGAAATTGAATTGTTCTTCTGACTTTTATTTATTATATAAAACAGTTCCTCACTGTCTAACACAGAAACTAACTAAACAGGTAAATACTAACCAGCAGATACATTTGTCATCAAGCAGACAGGTGGGATTCATAAAAACAAAAAGGTCATGTTCAGACATTAACCCAAACCATCATCTGGATGGTTGAACAGAATTTGACTTTGTATCTAGCCTTGACTTACTGTATGAGTCATATGCAAGCCAATAAAAGCAATCAAAACAAGTGAAATGTGGCAGTAACCTAACCGAGTGTGCGATTCATTTTATTCATTTTCAAGTGTAAGAACAAAGAAGGCTTACACTAGGCTGGTGTGAGCAGAAAGTCTCTCATGTTCACTGCCAAACTGCCTTAATGTCAAAGAAAATCCGGGATTCGAGTGAAGTAACACAGGTCAAGCATCAGCCACAACTTCCATTTCAAACTTGGCCTAGAACCGAATGAACATTCTACAGTTTCATGTTTACTGGCAGATAACCTCGGCTCTTAGAGGCTCTGCTGGAATACAAGTGGATTTTGAGTGGGAAAATGTGGCTTCTTAAGTAGTTTAAATCAGTTGGCAAAAAAAACAACTGTATACTTATATACAAAATAAATGATTCATAGCTTTAAAGGTACAGTGCCTCATGCAGTTTTAATAATAGTTTTTACATATTTAACTTGAAAAACCAAAATGAAAAAAAGGAAAATCTTAAATTTCTGCAAAATACTGTACAGATAATTTAAATTTTTACAGTTTATCAACTGGAGACTCTGGACTCTGATGCCACTCGCAGCAGTTCGGATGAGGAATGGGACCAAGAATTAGCACCGAGGAAAATGTTTTGTAATGATTTTTTTTTTCACAAGTGCTGTGGGATTGCAAAACACTGCCATGTGGCTGTGATTATGGCTACACCCTTAATATGTTTAGCACTGAAAATAAATATATACTAGTAAACCACACATTGAATTTGTGAGAGCTGAGAGAGCAGCAGGTTTTGTGTTATGTTCTGTGTTGCTTTTGTATGCTATTTGTATACAACATGTATTTGTTCATTCAAACAGGCTATTTTTATTTTGTTTTAATCACTAATTGCAGCTTTAAATACTTTAAAGAACTACTGCTACTTGATGGAAACTTGTTGGAAATGTCCCTTTGTTAAACTCATAGTGTGTGTGGCCTCAGATGGATTAGTGTGTGGTGTAGTTCAGTTTGAACATGTAGCGACCTGCAAAATATTTCTGGGCTGCCAGCTAAAGTTTCTTTCTACCACAGAGCATTTTCATTGAAAATCTCAGTACAGTACTGTTTTCACACATATTAACCTTTGGCAGAAACAGGAATGGTTATTGACTTGCAATGTGCACATATGGTAGCTGGTGAACTTGAATAAACAGATCACATGGAAACAAGCTGAAGCTCTTTTAAAAGCAGTGGGATCTCATAAACTACTCCTGGGCTGACACTTCTTATTCCCCACTGGGGATAATATACTGTAGTGGAGGTGTCCATACGTACGCTACATTTGTCATATTTTACAGTTTTTATAAAGCGTTTTCTTCAATCTGTCATCTGTAAGTATCAAGCACCCCAAAAATATATCCAAATAGTAATAGGACATTAGTATTTATTGATCTGTATGAAAAACAAGCATAGCTGTCTTTGGTTTTAAAGAAGGATCAACACCAGTTTCAACCACAGGTACATCATTTATTGAATGTTGTATAAAATAATATTGATATAACATACTGGAATCCTTTTTATATATTTAATAGACAGGCTATTACCTGAGTAGTAGAGATGCAATTTATATAGTAATTTTAATTGTAAACCACATGCTGTACCTCACTGGCTTCGTTTAGTGTATGGTCCTGTGCCCTGTTTAAGTTCATCATTAACATTCCTTCTCCTTGTGAAATGACCCACATTCTTTCTGTGTTTTTCTGCTGCAAACCTTCTCTGTTATGTCATTGTGTTCACCACCCATTCCATACACACATCTGTTAGGTGCAACGCAGTACATTCTAATGTGAGAGTTTACAGCCTGTGAGTAGTTCATGGCTGTATTGGAAACAGACATGCCCGGTTTAATGTGGGAGAAGTCACGGGAGTTCTGGAAAATGTGTCAGTTGAAAGTGAAGTTTGTATAACAATAAGAGTTTTATACTGTATTCTGTGAAAAGGAAGACTCAAAAATGTAGCACAACACTGAGCAGGAATCTTCATTAGGAACATGGTGTGGCTCCCTAGTCATCCTTGTGATCAGTACTCAGAGCTTTCAGAGAGACCACTCTAGTTCAAAATGTGCACTTTGTTTATCTTCAGTGGAGGGTGAACGCAACCTCCTACAATCAAAGCTATCTTGAGAGTGAGAGTGGGTTTACTGTATTTATTGGCTGTGCTGCATTCAGAAATTCTTAGCATTTTTATAACAATCTAGTTCTAAAAAAGGTTACAAAAATACTATTTTGACATGGAAATATTGCTATTGTGGATGGCAGAATATATTACATCTTATTAAATTAAGAATGTACTTTAATAAATGTTTTGTCTACAGTTAACACTGGTGGATGTTCATGTCAGCATTGATGGGATTTAAATACAGTAGGGCACATTGATGGAAATCGACAGACCAATACATTGGTTTAAGTACTGCACTAGATACAGACAGATACAGACAGTCATATTTGTGTTATATCTATGGTCCTGTGGGTTATATGGGACCTCTGATTGTCGATAGAAACAGAGAAATCTACTCACATCCCAGATGATTTGTGTCGAAAATATCCCCCAATAGCTCTATCAATACAATGTACAGTACTACTGTATATGTGCATCTTTTTAACTACTATGAATCTGGAGTTTCTATGCTGTAAGGTGGGCAACAATGTTACTGTGAAGTGAATCCTTTCTACCCTCCACAAGTAAAGCAGTTTTGCTGCTCTGTTAAGTTCTGCTGTTCTCCTTTGTGAAACATAAAACTCCCTCTGTTTAGAAAAGCTTTAACTTAGGTTCAGCAACCTTGGGTTTTAAATAGTTCTCATTGGTCAGCCCAGATAACCATTACATTTTAGTTTGAAGTGAGCAGCTCATGAAATTCCTGAGTTTGCAGCGAAACACTATGGCAACTGGTGCATGAAACTGCTAGCAGAAGGTTCCAAGGAAAGGTAATATAATTGTGAGCGCCATGGAAACACAGAACAATTTACTAATCATTTATTTGTGGCACAGACTGAGCCCATTAACTGATAGGGTGAAACAAAAACATGCTTTCCTTTAGTTCCTGTAGACCCTTTCTCTGTTATACCAGGAACAAGTTAGGGACTAGTAATCCAAACAATGGGAGTGGAAACAAAATCAGGGAGCACGTATACAAATGAATGACCAGAACCATGTCAGGGGCTGGGAGCAGTGATGTGCTGTTTTATAGGGTTTTGAGAAATAAGAGAATACAGCACATGTTCTTTGAAATGAGGGTGATTAAAACATACAATATTATAACAGAAAAAAGCTTACAGTTATAACAAAGCCAGCTAAAATAAGACTATCCTCTCCAATTACTGTTATTTGTGTTTATGCTTTAGATATACGTAAAGAACATGAATACACTGAATGGCAAACATTTCGACTACAAGTTTTTAGATCTCCTTGTCTTTAGATTTAAGACTTCTAGTCAAAATGTTTGTCATTGAATGTATTTGCTTTCTTTTAGTACTGCATATGTACATTTAGCAATATTGAGTGTTTAATAGTTATGGCTGTTTTTTGTTTTTTGTTTTTGCGACCTGTGATGTTGTACTGAAAGGAAATTACATTGTAAGGACAGTTGTTGATTGCTCATTAAAGCAAAATTCAGATAATACTGTAAATTTAAACATAGTATTATATAGCCAGAAACTTTTTTTTTTATGTGGTATGTATAGTCTTTATGCACTTATATCATAGTTTAAACAATCTCTATCTGTGTATAGATATGCATATGAATACTGACACACTTTTCTTTCTGCTTAGGGTGCGTTCGTAAACTCAATCTCAGAGTGTCAGAGCACACTCTTACCGTTTGTAAACTCCTCGAGTGCTCCCTCTGTGGTGTCGTTTGAAAACTCAAGAGGAGATGAATTTGGGAGCGCTCGGAGCACACTCTGGCTGCTCCAGCTTCAGAGCTGGATTCTCATTAAAATCGCTCACATTCAAAATCGCTAACGACTCGCTGTGGTGGATGTGGGTATATTCTAAACCCATTTTTAGTATTTATTTCTATATTTGTCATTTTAATGTTTTTTTGAGAAAAAAAAAGATATTCCACATATTTTAAGTTTGGATTTTACATTTTGAAGCGGCTGAAGGGGAGAAGGGAGGACTCGGGAGTCGTCTACACGCTAGCCTTGTTCAACACCAATTAGCACTGACCAGTTTTTCTTTTCTTTTTTTTTTTTTTTTTAAACAGTACCGCTGCACAAAAAAAAAAAAAAAAAAATCAAACTTAATAGCAGCAGTAATAATTACAGTAGTATTAGACTTAAGAGTTGAAAACGCATGTAAAAAAATATAAATAAAAAATCGGTTATATCGGTCTAAGAAAAAGCCATTAAACGGCACAACTGCATAATGATCATAGTTAATAATAGTACTATCAGTATTAAAACGTTTTAGGTTGTTCGAAAACTAAAGAGAAAATTCACGCTCTGAAGCACTTCGAAGAGATTTCTCCTGGCCTAGAGGCAACAGTATTACAGCATGACAGAAAGGGCACAAAACATGAAAGAAAACAGACAAATAATTAAACAAATGCATGTACATCACAGATCAAATCAAATCCAGCAGGTACAGGAGTCAGTCAACAGTGAGTCAAGCTGGCCATTAAAAACACCCTCAGAAACAAAGCCAGGCAGTTTTAGTTTCATCTTCATGTGCTTTCATCTTTTTCTGCATTCCAATAACAGCATCGCCATGTCTGTGTCTTTTAAGCGAAGATTCTTAAAAATCTGTACGTCTGTGTGTATATGCATTTTTTGGCCACTAGACACAATATGAATCACTAAATAAATATGTACACAATATGAATCACTAAACTAAATAAACTTGTCATGATGCACGTGCATCGACATATGACATGAACTGAATAAGTATGTGTATGGTAATAAACTATAATAATAAAGTAACAGACAAACTAACGTTATTAAACTAACTGTCAAACTAAATTGACACCACCCCTACAAAAATGCAACAGCAATATATAAGACATGCACATTATTTAACAATGGTGAAGCAGCCCACCACAATGGGTAACTTCAAATTGCTCAGTGACTTGTGTCTGATTTCTTGTTTTTTTCAAGAACTCAAACAATTTCCAACTTCTTGTAGCAAGAGAAACAGCGGCGCATTTCATCGTTTTGTTTACATGCCATTTTATAGCAATGAGGTGCACTCGTGGAAATCAAAATAATAGATTACCACGGATATGCATGTCTGTGCCCATTTCCCATTTTCTGCGTACCATGAACGCAAGACAAAATATTTTACGTCCAATGGATTTATTCTGCGTTTAGGACGCAAAATTTTGCGTTAATGTAACCTCTGCTAACCAAAAATGTTATCAATGTTATCAAAAGGCTGAGTTAAGGGAAAATAGCTATTTAAAAAGTGCTGTATAGGGGAATGGTTTTTCCATGGTTTGGATTAGCTTTTGGGGTTTATGGATACGGAGGAATTATACAACCATTAAAATATATAAGCGGTGTATAAAATCCATGAACTATCATGCAAGGCTTATTTGTATTATATATCCAAGATAAAACCCATGTCTGTATTTCAATTATTCCTGGCCATAGCCACATACTGTTGGTGTAAATATAAAGATTCTGCATCAGCCAAGTTTATTAAGGGTACAGGTTGATTTGAATATAAATTGAATATCTTACATAGTGAAAGCAGAGTATGTCTGAATGGCACTATTGAGATAAGCAAAGGAGATAAGTGTGTTCATCTTTCAAGAATTAAAAACGAGACACTGTTTGTACCTAGTACCTTTCTGTAATTGAATGTACTGTTTTTTATGTTGGAAATTCAGCAGATTCATACACATACATTTTTTAAACAGTTAATTCGTTGTTATTCATTACTTGTTTTTTAATATTAAAAAGCCTTTGAATTCAAATTGTCTGTGACACACATTTCTTGATGAAAACTGCATGACAAATACACATTGTGTCATATAAATCTTATCATGAATTCCACGATAATTTGTTTCTGGGCACACTAAATACCGTACTGAGATCAGCAATAAAGAACAAAGAATCCTGGCATTCACATAGTTTTAAAATTCAACAAAGCTACTGGCATTGCAGTTATTTGAAACCAATGACAAATATTTTGACATCCAGCAGCAGAGGAGAACTGAGCTGTAAATGGATGTCTAATCCAGACAATCTCCTAGAGAGATAAAGACGAGGGAGGTTAGAATTGCCTTGCTTTGCTCTGTGCATGATTGTTCTCAAGCATGCTGTTGGGACTACTAGCATGAACATGTTCCCTGTGATGCATTAACAAACAGTACTGTAATTACAATAACATATTCCAAACATAATGTCTAATCAGTGTGCTTGTCAGTGTGACTTTGCTCATAGTAATTACAGAGCACAGTTTTGTGTCTAGTGTGTATTCCTCTTTAAGTGATTTTGCGCTGATTATGGTAGTTCAGTAGGTTGTCCAAAATGATTTCTGAACATCATTTTATTTTGAGCTTATTCCTATTTTTATTGTTTTTTTCCACAGTAATCACACTTGTGAATGGAGATGGCTCTCAGAAAGAGCTGAAATTGGCAGCCGTTGGACATGGCTTCAAGCCAGAATATCTGATCTTGAATATAAAATCCAACAGCTTAGTGACCTCCACACACAGATACACTCCACAAAGGTAAGACCACTCTGATGTTAATCAACCTTTATAATTAGCCATATTCTAACACTCTGGCCATTTTACAGCAGAGGTTTCTCAAAATTGAGTGACTTACATTATTGCAATAGTTTTAAAAAAATGGGTTGCTCTATTCTAGCACAGATCCCCTCAAATCAAGTTTTAAAGTTTGGATAGTAAGTTACTCTAGTATACAGTAGCAGGGACCCCTTCATGTAATTTCAAGTGATTGCTGCACACCCCTTATCTCCACTCGTTCCAGCCTTCTGGAGTCAACTTTAAGGTAACTGCTAGCTCTTTTTGCATCTGCTGTTAATCTGTTTCATTATAGAAATGGGATTTCTTTTGTAGCAAAAACATGAATTATGTTTCTCTACTGGAAATGACAATGTAATGTCTATTGAAACTCTGCCATTTTATCTACAGTATAAGCAAATATATGTGCATCTTACTTCAGATGCTGTGACCCATGCCACTAGAATATAAAATAGGAACTGCTGGTCATTATTTGATAGACATAGGCACGGATGTGACATAACACAACACATATAGCTATGTCAGATGCTATCTGCCACTGGAAGATCTGTCCATCTGTCCTGTGGCATAAGCTACTGTGCTACCCATCGGTTGATTAATACATGAGTATTTCTCAGTTTCTACATTGGTGATTGACAGATTTCCCTGAAGAAAGAAAAAGTGTATTAATGTGTTTCTTGACCCAGTTGTGTGAATGCTGTTTTCTAGGGGAGAGTAATCCTGGAAGATTCCCAGCCCGTAAGTGACAGGCAGATTCAGCAGATGCTATTGACAGAAACTGGAGGTCTATTGAACCCTGCCAGAGATAATACAACCCCTGCAGAGATAGAGGACTTTTCCTTAGAACATGATTTTGAAATGGAACCAAGCAGCCCTACTCACCTCCTCAGAAATATAGAGAGACAGGTAAGCAACAATGGACCACGGCTCTTTGAACTCTGCAAACCAAATAGCCTTTTACTTGATGTAGACTGGTAGTTCATACAGCCCAATCCAAGATTAGGTCATTAAACTGAACTTGACCAACAACAGGTTTTATTATTGCAATTACCAGCTACAAGCAGCTACCAAGTATTACCTGTTTTGCAATGCTCCCAGGCTATGTCAGTAAGAAAATACTGTGTGTAGTTACAAAAGACCACCTATGTCTAAAAGACCACTTTTAGATGGTTGTAGTATAAGCATGTATAGTATATTTTCACAGAAATTGGAATTGTATGTTATGGTCGAAGGCAGTCTTGTGAAAAAGGCTTATTTGTATTTAAGTATAATTTCTTTAAATAAACTTTGAAAATGTTTTAATTGTAATTGTAATTGTTCTCAACAGAGTGCCCAGCTTACAGAAATAGTCAGCAGTTTGATACCACCTCTCAGTTTCTCCCCCTCTTCCTCTCCTGTCTCATCCAAACCGTGCAGTTGGAAAGGACTGTCAAAAAGGTACAACTCATTCTTGAAAGTTTTCTTCTCTTATGTAGCAAGGTACATATTTTGGAAGACTGCAGAAGAACGTTTTAAGTGAATAAATGTAACTTTCCCTCCTTTATAACAAGCAAACTCAGACTTTGTCAAAGAAATATAACTTATAAACTGGCTAAAATGACAGTTGTGTGGCAGTAATGTGATGTCACTGTACTCCTTGGGCTGCCTCTTCAGTTTCAGCCAGTATCATCAGGGAATATAAGTGATGCCTGACTGATAGTCTTGAGGGACCTGCAGTACTCTACATACCTGAGCTGGCAGTCACAAGGGAAGGTAAAATGTAGAGCGAGTAGACCTTCCACTTGACTGTCATTTTCACCTTAATTTATCATATGATAAAACAGGATAACAGTGTTTTCTGTTTATCACAGTGTCTGGCATATATTTTGAGAACTAGTCATCTGGATTTGACTGAACTTTACAAGGGCTTTGGTCTTCATGTATATTTTATTCTACAGTCTAATGTTTACCTGCATTTTCATGATACCTGTAATGTGTTCTTAATATCATTACCCGGGGTATGTAGTTACTGACATATGTGGTAGGTCTATAGTATTTGTGTAACTTATTTTTCCAAGGACATTTAGTTTGTTATTTAAATATCAAATATGCAAATAGTTCATGTAAGTTTTTCGTCAAAATGAATAATACAAATTTCTGTGTGTAAACCTGGCATCATTCCTAGAAATCTTATGAGCCTGTAGACACCCCTTCCCCCAGTGCATACATCTGGCCCCAGTGTCTGTTCAAACATTGAACTGTTCAGCACATGTGCTGCTAGAATTACAGAAACAATAACTGAAGATGAGTTGATGGTCTAGTCTTGCTTTTAGTCAATCATTTAAAAAATGAAGTCATTTTAATTAATTGTTTTGCTCAATGCGTTCTAAAATGTAATCAGGAAAAAAATAGCTATTTTAAGTGGAATTACGTATGATTGGGTATGACACTATCTGATTTTTTTTCTTTCAATTTTTACTTTAATGTTGTTTACTTTAATAAAAAATAACAATCTAATTAAGATGTTTAGTTGTTTTTCTTACATCCCTGCCCTTTATTCTGCCAAAAAGATAAATATTTCAAATCCCTTTGCCTAGGAACAGTAGCCTTCAATCCTTAAAGTGCATTCCATTCAACTAGCCAGAAAACACATTAATAGCTGACAACTATGCAGAAACATTCTCTGCACATAGAAAATCACCAGTTACTAATTCCACCTACAGACCTACTGACAAAGCAGGGGAAAAAATGGTCAAAGTGCCCTCCTGGGTGGAATGCTCTTTATGCAGCAGCTTTCCTTTCCTGTCCCACTGAGTGTTTTTATTGAACCTGCCTAGTGAGTTGTGATAGCATAGCAAGAGTAACAGCCTGGGAAATCTAATTTTAAGGAGAAGTCACTGTCCTTGCATTGATCTTAGCAGGGGTTCGGATAAATCACTCTATATCCTGTAACTAGCAAGATTAAAAAACACTTCAGCTTGTAAGATATCTTTCTTTTACATTGCATTTCACTGTATATTTGGCTATGATTTTGTCAGATGAAAGACTTACTTGGTATTAAAAATATGACTATATTGTATTACTATAATAGAGATGTACATTAAAGATACTTGGAAAGAGTTACATATTAGCCTTACATGTCCCTCCTTTAGTACAGCTACCCCGTCACAACCTGATACAAATACAAAATATTTAGAATTTTATTTCTTGGGGGCTCATTTCTCGAGTGGCACATCCGGTAAAGGCACTCTGCGTGGAGTGCAGGATGCACCCTATAGCCTGGACATCGCCGGTTCAAGTCCAGGCTATTCCATTGCCAACCGTGGACGGGAGCTCCCAGGTGGTGGCGCACAATTGGCCGAGCGTCGCCGGTGGGGGGGGGGGCTTAGGTTGGCCAGGGTGTCCTCGGCTCACTGCGCACCAGTGACCCCTGTGGTCTGGCCAGACATCTGCGGGCTTGCCTGTAAATTGCCCAGAGCTACGTTGTCCTCCGACGCTGTAGCTCTGAAGTAGCTGCATAGTGAGCCTGCAGTGTGTAAAGAAGCAGTTGGCTGACAGCACACGCTTCGGAGGACAGCGTGTGTTCATCTTCGCCCCTCCCCAGTCAGCGCAGGCATGGTAGTGGTGAGCTGAGCCTAAAAATAATTGGACATTCTAAATTGGGAGAAAATAATAAAATAATTGGCAACTACTACATTTTTAAAAAAATAAATGAATAAATAAATCATTTTACTTCTTGCTTCAGTAGGATTTGTGAGTTAAATGTAGTCTTTTTGATGTACACATTACATGGCTGCTTGGTATTTTTCTGAAGTACATATAACAATGTGTGTTATTTTTGCATTTTACTTTTGTTTCTTTACAGCAAAGTAGAAAGCAGAGATGTGTTTTCTAAAAGAATTAACTGTGTGTCTGGCCAGCACAGTATTAAAAAGCGACGAGTTAGTAAAAGAAAACGGAGAGTTCCCCATATAAACAGCACATGTGTGTCAGCCAGAACAAGGCCCCTTCGAGCTTACCAGAAACGCAGACTCTTCACTTTAGACTCTCAAAAGGTAAGAATAGAAGTCATTCCGACCCTTAAACTTCTATATTTGTCTGTATCTGTAGAAACTATTTATTTAGTAATTGTGGCAAAGTGGTGATTGATTACAGGTGTGTGCAGTGCAGAGTGGATACAAGAACACATAGACAATGGAGGCTGTGTGGTCCAGTGGTTAAAAAAAAGGGCTTGTAACCAGAAGGTCCCCGGTTCAAATCCCACCTCAGCCACTGACTTATTGTGTGACCCTGAGCAAGTCACTTAACCTCCTTGTGCTCCGTCTTTCGGGTGAGACGTAGTTGTAAGTGACTCTGCAGCTGATGCATAGTTCACACACCCTAGTCTCTGTAAGTCGCCTTGGATAAAGGCGTCTGCTAAATAAACAAATAATAAATGATTTTTCAGGTGCAAGGGTGTTTATTCATTTATTATACAATATCCAGAGCCTTATGGTGAACACCTGTAAATAATGAATGATGGAAGTGATACAACGGCATGTATCACTTCGTTTGTAATCCTCGGGTTTGTCCCGAAACCAAATAACAAAAGTCCAAGTTCTATTACACCCACACGAAACACAAAGCACAAACACAGTTACCAGTGAGTGATATTAGTGCTCGTGGTGCAAGACAGTTCTCCATGAACAAAGAGGAAAGTGTTGGTGTCTGGGTTTGATGCTGGCTGAATAGCGACAGCTCTGGATCTTTAGTAGCAGTCTAAAATAACAAACAAACAGTTTTTACTCAGACAACTAAAACACAACACTCACGTTTTTAGCAACGCAGGATACTCCTAGGTTTGTTCTAACCATTTACAAAGGAACAGATCACTTACACTATGTCCCCTATTTATACCGTCGCTCATGACCCCTAGGTTAACAAGCGCATCCGCTCCTCCAATCCTCAGATGCCACGGCATTTACCATCTGGGTCATTGAGTTTGGGTACCGCAGCTTCGCCCCTTTCCTAAATGACCGACTTCCACCTACCCTAAGGAATAAATTGTCGTGCCATTTAGTTAAGGGTACTCTGTTCTTTTTACACAGTGCCCTCACAGGTCGAAAGGGAGATCTAACACCAAGAATCATTCGATCTCTGTCACTGTAATGCATTCATGTTTTTATTTTAACTTCACACACATCCTTCATATCATAAAGCTACTATTGATCGATCGGCGGCAGTGTGACACAGATACTGTAGGTTAATGGTCCAAAACTTGCAATTTTGCCTCTTGGGTAGAAATGTAGAATTGTATCACTTGAGTGGGATATTTTAAATGAGAACAGTTTTTCTTTACATGGCTTCTGGGCTCCAGTTATCTCTGTTGGTAATGAATGTAAAGAATGTTGGGAACATGCCAATTCCCCTACTGACAAGTTTAACAGTGTGGGCAGTAATTTCAATGCACAGGACTGCTCTCGGGCCGTCCTCAGAGCCTAGACATTGGTAATTGTTAGTTTACTTAAGCTGAATTCCTTTGGGCGAAACTATAACAAATATTTATACTAGTGCAGTGAGTATGTACTGTATGAAGATGAAAACAGCTGAAGTTAAGGGCTGATAATTTCAAATAAAAAAACAATTAAACAAAGAGAGACATTTAAGTGCATTCTGTTACATTCCAAGACAACATATTATTTGTTTATCTTTTGGTAAAAGTTTTTTTTTTTTTTTTAGTAAAGCTTGGCTACAGAAAAAGAAGTTACCTTGCTGAAGGGATGATAGGTAAATTTGAATTTTGTGAGTGCGAGTCAAATGCGATTTGAAAATGTCTTTAGACATTACTTGTCTTATTAATGTGCCTAAAAAGGAAAAAGGAATTCAAACAGCATATCTTACAACAACTGGCCTTTCATTTGATATTTTTCCTCTTTGTCTCCTTAAAAATTACAGTGGAAGGATCTATACTTTAAAGTGAGTTTAAGCTCTGTCATGGTTCAGATCATTTAAATAGACTCCTACTTCGAGTAAGAAGGCTCATATGGAGAAGGGAACAGAGGATTTTTTAATTGAATTCTTTCGAGTCAACCAAAAACAATGATTAAAAAGTATCACAGAGCATTTCTATTGAAAAAATTAGACTAAAGTATTTAGGAAAGCTCCCCATGTCATTCTGTAAAGTTAGAGGTCAGTGTTGTAGATCTCAGCAGGAGCACTTGGAGTCAATCAGAAAAGAGCGTTCCAGTAAACAGTCAATGAATACATCCCTGTAAATCTCAGTGTCACGTGACATCAGATCCAGTTAAGAAGAAAAACTAATTGGCTTCTTATTTGCCATGGTGTAACTGCTTCAATCCAAAATCAACAAACGGTCTGGTTTAACATCCTTTCTGTGAAACATCAACAATCTAATCATGGCTGTGAGAAACAGCTTCTCCTTCATGGCTAAACTTGTACACCCACTGGAAAAAAACATGTTATACCGTGTAGACAGTACAGTCATGCTGGAAAATACAGGAGAAACATTATCTGCCGGATACAACTTGGAGTGTTTAAAATCTCAAGGGAAAACTGTCTAAAGCAAAAGCTGATCTTTTAAATGTTTGCCCATTTCTGTTTTTAAACATCAGTGAACACACCAGCCTTTAAAATCGTAGATCTAAACTAGATAATCCAATGCTGGTACACATCCAGCACTCAACACACAAACAATTCAAATCACAAAGTACAGCTTTGAGTAAACAGATAAAACAAAGGAAGGTTACATTTTATTCAGTTTTACAATTTTAAACATGGTCTGAGTTGTGATAATTTTACAAAAAAAGTGTCTTCAGCAGCCCTTTTTTATTTTTCAATATGCCATTGCAGGCCCAGTTACCTCCAGCTGCCCCATGTCAATGTAACAGTCACTATGATCACCACTGTGAGTCCGGAAGAATGACAAAAACTGAGCAGATGGGACTGCTGGAATCTTCCTTTCACCCTGTACTGTCACTATCATCAGGTAAGTTACTTTACTCACAAGGTATTACAATTCATTTAATTTCATTATACTATTTCATCAAATTGCTTCATTGAATTGCTGTCAAGATGTTGCAAAACTGTTCTGATGAATAAGGAGTTTCACAAATAACATGTTTACTCTATATGTACGTGTCCAAGCATGTGAATTATGAGGACTTCTTATGCAGTACTATTGTTATCCAAGTAGGGTATTTATATCACTGTACCTGAAATGCTTTATACATGTCCATTTATTTATTCAATAAATATAGAGGCATCTCACCATGAAGACTGAATTGAAAGTCATTTGTGTGTATTGAATTCATGATGTGTTCTGTGTATTGCACATACACCTTGAAGAATAAAGGATCAGTCAGTAGAGGGTTGTCTGTGCTTTCATGTGTATTTTAAGGACACACAATGGTAGGAAACACATTCAAAGTCTTAAGATTGCATACACAAAACATTTACCACACTGAATAATTAAGTAAATATAAATACTGTACCACTTGAAGAGAAGGACCTGTCTAATTCAAGAACATTTTCAGATTGTCCATTAAAAAACAAACAAAAAAAAAAACACTTTTTCCATATGTTTTGGTTCATATATTAGTTGTGTAATGGACACTTTGTTGTTGCATTGTTATGTTTCCTAGCTTTAGTAATTTTGATCTGTTTTTAAATTTGATTAACATTTGTTACATATTTTTATATGTGTGTACCCATTCTATTATAAGTAATGTTTTTCTAATTCAAAATGTGTAGTTGCCATTTTGTTTTGTTTTAAAGCATCCACTCCTATTAGGGCTATTCAGCATTTCAGTATGCCGTACCTGTGATGAATCTGAGGTCCTAGAGATTTCCGTGGCATCCATGGCAACCAAATGTTTTCCCCTTTGTTATTGGGTTTACTCTTCTGAAACTTGTAAAAGCCTGGAGCTTCAATAAATGAGCGTCTACACATTTCAAAGCAAGTTTAAAAGTGAAGAATACATTTATTTAGATTTAGTTTTACTGTAAAAAATAAACATAGAGACACAAAGTAAGCATCATTTGTCTCATAGGGGTCGGCAGAGAAAGGCAGGAGAGAAGGCAGCCAGTGGGAAACTATTAACAATGCAGCGGTTAAAATTAGAAAATGTTGGAAATCCTAAAACACTGGGTACTGGGCTGGGCCTGTTATCCAAGAGTCATCATTCAACAACCATTCTTCATTATAAATTGAGGCAGAGAGAAATATGCCACATGGTAAAAAAGAATACTCTTTTGTTAGAAGGGTTAGATGCTTGGGGATTGCTAGTGTTAAAAACATATTTGCACAACCCAATGTAGTAGCTTGATTAATATATAATCTTGTCAAAACTTTTTGTGCATCTAATCTTTTAAAACACGTCTTTTTTTTATGAGACTTTTATTCTAAACAGTCTAAAGTGCATGTCAGCAGCACTCCTGGTCTTGTTCTGTGTTGATATTTTGCAGATGTCCCTCTTCCTCTCCATCTGCACATATTACTGCAACAGGAGGATTGGGTGAACCGGCCAATTCCACCAACAGAGGATGTCAAACCTCCAGTCTTTACCAGCTGTGGAAATGAGATGCCTGCTCTCACAACATTGATTGGTAAGAGAAGTGCTCTGTCTATAGCATGTTACAACATATTATGCTGGTGATAGTGTGGAGCTAATATATCATTTCATAGCTTCTGTTCGTGGGACCCTCCTGAAAATTATAGTGTAGCCAGTGTGGTTTAATCCTCGAAAAAAAAAATCTTTATTTTTGTTGTTGCTTATTTTTCTTGTAAAATGGGACAGTGGCATGTGATATTTTTATTTGTGGATAATTATTTAAATGTTCTATCAGAAAATTAATTATCATGTATTTAAATATTTTTAGATTATCCAATTCTCTCTCTTGTCTAAGCTCCCATTTTTAATATCACACATGTTTTTCACATTGGTATTAATAAACCAACCAAGTTGTTAACTAGAGTTCATCCCTTATTTTTGTCCGGGTATTTGTATCATCATTGAGATTGTGGCTATGGTGAGGATCATTATTCGAAACTTCAAGGTTGGGCTGGTCAGTCAGCTGTCCACAGACCTCCAAATGGTCAGGAAACGCCAAGACAGCTATATAGGGAAGGAAGGAAAAGAGGACACACTCATGAGGCAGTGGAGGGTAAAGAAAAAAACATATTTAACTCTTTTTTTGTATTATTTCACTCAGGTCTGTATGCCCATTTGTATTACCCTTTGGGTCTTCATACCAAAAGGATAATCTGATCCTAGTCATAGGAACTTCATGTATTACCACTGTGGACTGATGAGATCTTAATCTGCTGTTCTGTTTTTAATCCAGATGAAGCTTTTCTGTCCCAGCTGATGAAGCCTCCCTTCTACCTGCCTCCCTATCCAGAAGACAGTGCTTCTGATATCATGACATCCAAATCCACACTGTCCCATAAACAACCCACACAGGTACCATGCCATATCTAGCTTGAAGTCACAAGACTATATCAATTTTAATTATCAGAGGAAAAAAGTGAAGTGATAATGAAGATCCTTGTGACAATTCTCAGTCCATTTCACCTGATGTAGTGACACCCAAGCTGTCCTGTAATCATAAGAACTAAGGTAACCCACTGAATATTAAACCATCAAACATATCTTTTCACAGAACTCTGCAAGGAGACGCCCTCGAAGTGAATACTTCTATGACATTGACAATATTGTGATTCCTATGTCACTAGCTGCAAGCAGTAAGGTCGAGAAGCTGCAGTATAAGGACATTATCACCCCAAGGTACACTTTCCAGTTTATTAACATTATAACATGTGTAGAACCATCAGAACTTAGGGAAATACTTTTCCCATCATAAAACCACAATATTTCTTTTGAAACCAAAGCTGAAGCATTTGGTTGATTTTTTAGCTTTGATGGTAAGTCATTTCTTGTTGCACGATATTAACTGAACTATTTCCATCCAATATCTTAAGGAATTTTAAAAGGTTTTTACTAAGGTCTGTTGGAGCAATTCTAGTACTACTACTCTGGAGGAAATGGGGTAGTTTATTTGTATTTTTCAATTGATTGTGAGGTAAACACAGTGTTCAGCCAGTTAATAGTATTACCTGTAATCTCATAAGTTTCTACTCTTACAATGCACAGCTTAAAACACATAAGGTCCCACTCTAGTGATAGGCTAGCTTTTATCAAGTTAATACATCAGATTGCTACAGTAAAAACATTTTATAGTTCCCCTGTAGTTTGTCAGTTAATGAACTTAAAACAAAATGTGAGTAAAATGAAAGTTGACTTGTTCATTACTGTTGAGTTGTAGCACCTGCAAGTAGTCAGGATGACAGTGGGAACATGTGGGAAATAAGGCTGGATTCAATATTGTTTGCTGATAAAATGTCTGTCTCCAAACAACAGCTGGCGAGTTGTTGACATTCAACCTTTAGAGGGGATTCATTTGGAGGAAGGAGAGGTAAGATGCTGTCTACTTTAACAATGTTTCCACTTGTATTCCATCATTAGTTAGAATCTTCTGTATTTATTAATATTCCTGTTATATAAGTAAGTCTATCAGTAAGTTTGGAGTGATTGCGGGATTTGGGCAGCTCTGATTCTTCTTGGTGGTTGAAGGGTCTGCCTCCAGACTAACAACACACTTGAAAAATCTGAACACTTCATTCATAGGAAGGATTGCCTCCCAGAAACCAGTGCGTTAAATAGAGAACAAAGCCAGCCCTCATTTTAGTATTACTTAAAATAAAACAAGTAATACTAAAATCCGTACAGCTGGCACTCCATTATCCAAAACCTGATTACTATCTAAACTGTGCTGGTGACATACAGTGCAGTTTGGTGACAAAGTGTCTACTGCAATAACCTGTTTTTCTTTGTAGGTGGAAGACCTAGCAGATCAGCCTTTTTTTTCAAGGCATGTGAAATGTGAAGACAAGGAAAAAAAAAGGTGGACTTTTTGGGAGCAAAACAGATGGCCCAGACAAAATAGCAGGCAGGTGTACTTGGAGTGCTTTTAGATTACCCTAAAGAAATCCACTAATGCGCTGCTTGATGTTTACGTTTTACAGATCAAGGTGTTTTTTGTTTACAACCTTGCAACAGTTACAAACCTTACAAATTGTATGTCCTGCATTTCAGAACAGTGTAGCCTCAAAAATAAGCAAATACCAGTACAGTAATTGTCATGGAAAATACTTTATTTTAAAAACATATGCAGTCATTTAAATATAAACAGATATTTAAGATTCAATAAAGATACATTGTTTTACACTTTAATTAAAATATTTTCCCCATGACTAAATTTTGAATGAGTTCTCAAACAGCATTATTATTTTTATGAAGTTTCTCATTTACTGTCTGTTTTCTGCATTCCATTTTATATTTTGGGAATTGAATGAAAGGGGTATTTTAGGCGTCTTACCATTTGCATGTCAGTTTCTATTTCCAAAGCCATTAGAGTGTAAAGTAGCTTTGCTACAGCAGTACAAGGGCCAAACACATAAAAAAAAGCTTTGACTTACAAATGGAACATTAACACATTACTGTGTGTGGTTTACTCAAAACTAAGGGGGCAGCCTGCTGCACACATGTACAAACAAACATACAGTTCTTTATTTTTTTATTTAGATTTATTAGTAGAAAGAGTAAAACTATATACAGTAGCTATCCGTGTAAGAACATGTCTTGAAAGTTGTTCTTCCAAGCAGTGTTTATGGTATGAGTTATTGAGAAAATCGTTATTGTTTACACTTTGAATACTGTAGAAGCTCAATTTGCATTGTGTTCCTGATAAGCTAGCTAATATCTGATGCATTTAAAAAGCTGATCCCACATTTAAAAGTGTATTACATGCCAATAAAAATAAGAAATGAAAGACATGTAATTATTTGTGTTGTGTTTATTATTGCAGGTCCTCCAGTAAAAGCTCAGACTGCACTCTGCATCCTTTACATTCCCCATGGAGTTGTACAGCTGGGGCCACTCAGAACATGCCATCCACACAAGGAGCCGGGCAAAGCACAGCTCCCAATTCCTCTGCCCTAGAGGAGGATAACCAAGATGAAAAAGTAAGATCATGAACAAAAAGTTGCAAGAAGAAGTTTGCACCAATAACTTCTGTATCCAGATTTCTGTATCAACTAACTCCTAGCCACATCGCACACAAGTTTTAATTATTCGTGCCTGTCAGCTATTTCATTAAAACACTAGCTGATCAGTCAGGCACTCACAAGCGGTACTAAACTACTAAATACAAAATAACCAAACAATAACAAATAATAGCGAACGGCATTCTCACTCATCCTCTATTTTAAATCATAGCATTATACCGATAAGGCTTTCTGCCTGTCATATTACAATAAATCATATAATCCACTAATATTAACAATAGTAATAACAGTGCACAGATACTATATACAAAGGGGGCGGGGCTCCGCGTCACAGCGTTATATAAGGATTTATTTAGCTTAATAAGGTTGATTATAGATAAAAAAATTGCAGGTTCCTATTGGCATAGAATGATTTACATGCTGTACAGTATGTCCTGTTAATGAAATGTTAATTGTAACTGTCTGGTAATGATACTTTTCATGCATTGAAATACTGGTTTCTAATTAAATACTGCTTTGGATGTGAGAGAGGTTGCACGGGCTTTGTTTGTACATTTTGTTTCTTAGATCTTGTATACGTTTGACACTTTAATGAGTTCACTTGCTATTAAAGTACATGGTGTTAACAAAATAATTCCAGAAAGTCTCACTAATAGCCTCTATATTACTATACGTCTCAGAATTGTTTTTCCTGGATTGTTTTTCCTCAGAATTGTTTTTCCTGGATTTAATGACATTATTTTGTTAGCTATATGTACTTAAACTATTTATATATTCAGTTATTTTACTCTTTACTTATCTAGAAACAAGTATTCCTAAATTGATCCCTGGTCGAAATTACGTAGATTTCAACAAAATGACCACACATCAGTAGGTTAATGATTTAAAGAATTTAAGTGAGATATTTTTAATGTATTTTTTTCTCTTCTAGTTTATATTGCCTTGGGAAAGCAGAATTTTTCCTTTAGATGACCAAGAAGTTGAAGCCTTAAAGCCCCATAAAGTTTCACCGTTTGAGGAACAGACCTCACAGCACATAAGAACTTTGTCCTGCAGTTCAGATGGTGGGGTGTATGAGAACACATCAGGGGCCTCTGCTTGTACCACCATTGCACCACCTGCTGGAGATCCACTGCATGTTCCCAAGGAGGAACGCCACACTTCCAGTGGATGTCAAAGTAGTATACAGAATACTGGTAAGCACTACGAGTAGACAGGGATGAAAGTGCTTTTTTTCAGTTTTTTCAAAGAAAATAACAAGTATCTTCTTCATCAATTAAAATCATGTTTCATTTCAGTTCATGGGGCATATAACAACATCCAGTAGTTAGTTGCCATGAGTATTAGTTGCCCAGTTTGTTTTTCCTGCTCTATACCAGTGTAATTAGAATGCTACCCCCCACCCCACCATCATAATGGCAATGTTTTATTCTATTAAATTATGTTGTGTCATTTTCATATATTCTATCATTTGAACATCACAATAAAATATTGATATCATCAAAATAAAAACAGTTCAGACAGTGTATACTGTGTATACTGTATTTATTTGTTATAAGATCTTGATTTGTATGAGCTATATATTGTCTATATTTTACAGCTTCCTATGAGGCAGCCAGAAAGCAGAAAGGATATCACAGCGATATGCTAGCAATGAGCTTGACTGGAAGAGGACAGCAAGTAGACCGGGATCAAGCACTGTTATACCAACATGTTTCTAGTATTCTAACAGTTTAGAAGGAAATGTATTCAAATGCAGTTTTAACTTTGTACTATATTGTCTTTTTGTACTGTAAAATCTGTTCATTTTAGTAGTGTTTAGATTTTTTTTTTCTGTACTAAAATAAGCTGACATCTGTTTTGATTGTCAGTCGTTCTGTTACAGAGAAATGTACCTGAAGGTCAGTGAGCTAGCTGGTAGAGAAAGTGATGGTCTGGTTTCTTTCTCAAAGATTACTAAGGCCCATGTAGATTTTACACCACTAACTGGACCTAATACCATGATCAAATCGTTTTTCTTTGCTGTAGCATTGAAGACAACATTAATATATATTAGATTTAGGTAATACAATATGCCAGGTTAACTTGACACAGTACTGCATTCTTCGAAATTCTGCAGGCTAACACATGACCACTATTGGCAAACATACTGACATATTATCTCGTTGAAATTCTCCCCCAAATACCACCATCTGCTGCTAGCATGTTTGGTCTATTTTAAAGCAAATCTGTAACCATGTCACATCTCTCAGTGTTTTTCTTTGTTGTTGCAATGTGTGTGCCAGATGTCTTTTGTTCAGTAGTAGCCTCTTGCATATCTTTTCTGTACCTGCTTCGGACTTGTTTTCTGACAATAAATAGTGGTCAGAAATGACTAGTTACAGAAAATGTGTAAGAATTCAGATATTGAGTATTTTTTTGTTATTTAGATTTTTGATCTCAGGCAAGATACTGAGTCATAGATATATACAGATAAAGGATATACATTTTTACAAGATTAAGCATTTTTACAAGAATATACTGTATTTTTATTTAAAAATAAGTAATTTATGAGGGAGCTTCAAATACATAAAACAAATTATATACTTTTGATAGTTAAAATGTAAACCACAACAAACAGAAAAAGCTGATGAAATTAAATTTCCATAAACAGACCAGAAATGTCAGAATGAAACTTCCTGTCTAAAAAAAGAGCTCTAACAAAGATTGAAAAAGAAGTGACCTGCTATTGTGGAATGCCTTACATGTAGAAACAGTACAGGTTTTATTGTCTTCTCTTTAATTCAAGAGTCTCACAACCATTCTACCCACAGGATCCCAATGGAAAAGCAGTATGTACTGAATTAAAATAAGCCTTGGCCTGTCTCAGTTCCGTATTCTGCATGGCCACTGTGTGATATTAATATGGAGAAATGAATCACCAAGTGCACAGTGTCTCTTGTTACTGAACTGATGCCAAACATCTCATATACTGAGCATCACTTTGGGGACAAACAGTCCAGGTAAATAAATCCCCAGAGGTCTATCATACCAAAACTAGCATCTGGGGATTCAGCCAATTCTTCAGTATGTCGTTAGACCTGCTTTTGGGATCTACAGGCTGTACATGACAAAGGTATTTGCTATACCATTAGCCTTTTCAATCTATCTAAATGATGGCAGATCTAAACACAAATAACTTGAATCACACGTTGTTTGGGAGATTGAAAGTGATACTAAGGCTAATTCTGGTACACCAGAATGCAGTCATTATGTCAGAAATCAGTGCCTAAGTAAAAATGTATTTCAACTCGCAGAAGTTTGTTTTTGTTTGTTTTTTTTAAGAAATGTTACTCTAAAAGCTTAGTTACTTTACAAGCTATATTGTAGTGCAAACAAAACAGGATACCACAGAACCCAATAATATCCAGAAGGGGGTGCTGTAGTATTGTATTAAACTATGCACAACACAAGCCAAGACAGAATAAAACACTGTGGTCTTGGAGCCTTACTAAGAGGATGTTTTAGTCTTCAGTGCCATAGAATCACAGGAAATTGCAATATCCATATTCCAATTAAAATGCCTTATATTGGCTCAAAAACAGCAGAATGGTTTAACATCACTGCCACTGCAGAAATTAAAATAATATAGTCATTTTATTGGTATTTGGACATTTTAGCAGGGTAGATTTCATTTTTGTGTTGGGGAACTGAAGACTTTTTAAAATAAAATTGACCTGTTCAAGAATACAAGTCCTGTATTTTAATTTAGTTCTGAAACCGAGGCATTGTAAATACTCCTGCTCTTCAGAGTAATGCTGTGGAGTCTGCAATGTCTAATGAGTTTACAGGTGCTGGCTAGAAGTGCTTAACCAGTGCAGAAGCAAACCCTCCACAGTTGGAGTGGAATAACAAGAAGGTTACGGGATAACCACTTGATTTCCCAGATCCTGATAGACAGGAGCCATGTCTTGTCAGCTGGATGAGCTGCTAAGCTTCTCAGGGATTTGGGGAATAAAAAGACAGGTCACTGAAAGGGAACAGTGACAGCCTGGCCCTTCTTCCACTATAAGTTATGGCTATTCTATCTTACATAAAATGTTTTTGTTTTTTTTTCATGTAAAATGTATTTGGTCTTTTAACAACAAAACCATCCATCAACCAGTACAATGCTTTTTTCCATGATTAAAGCTACAAAGTAAGATCAATGAAAGTGTTTTTGTTTTTTTTTTTTAGCTTGGGGGGAGTCAGAAATGGTTGGAAATTTGATTCACCTTTTTCTAGGACATCTAGCCTATCAGATTCTCTCATTCTTAAACACCTAAAACCTCATCTTGCGCATACACGTCATGAAAACTTGCAACAGAGTCACTGTACCCTCCTTGTTGTTGTCTAAACAACCCCTGTAACTACTCACATCAAAACCTGACCTGACCTCAATCTCTAACTCTGCAGTTGCACCAGATTTGCACCGCTCTGAGATTTCTTTCAAATTTCACAGAAACCATGCTGGCGCCCTGCTAATAACTTGTTTCTTGTAATCAACCCATCCTCAATTTAAAGATGCATTTTAACTTTACTTCAGAGCTGACCAGTGGGGTTGGCTGGCCGAACTGACAGTAAAATAAGTACTGTTGACTGCATCCTAGCCTTGTTCACCTGCTGTCTTGTCATCAATCAGCAAAAAGGTATAGTACAATATGTGGTGGTGGTGGTGGTAGCCATTGATGCAATTACTTATTTTTGATTATAGTATGTGAAGTCATGGTCTTCAGAGTCAGACACCTTATTGACTGTCTGATGTAACAGCTCCATTAGCTTAGCAAACAAGAACAGTGAGTCATCTTGATCATTGCAGCACTGTTGCAAGCTGTTCTTAGATCACTCTCTGTAAACCTGGCCAATTCGATCAATGATATTCCGATCAATAGAACTGACCTTTAGGAGCCAGGAATGTGGTGCTTTGATGATTTTTCTGCATTGTGGGACTCTTCCGTCAGCATTGCAAGCTGTGGACAGAGACAGATAAGGTTTACTGCACGTTGGATGCTTTTAAAGGAGAAACACAATTTGTCTGTATTGTCTAAAAACAAGCTGAACTAGTGATATAGTGAGAGCGAATGTCACTATGGGGGGAGGTCTTGATTAAAATACCACTAGATGCTAGTCTCCACCTCCAGTGTTTAGCTGCAGTTTCCATCTCCCTGGTGGCCGTGATAGCAGCTGCACTGACGTCCATTTTGGGTGCAGTCTTGAACATTTAAGCCTTGAACATTTGCTGCCTCCGTAGCCATGGCAATGTGCTTTCCTCCCTGACAATCAGCTGAGCAGCAGTGCTGCTAGACAGGGAGTCGATGGCTACCCCCTCCCTCCAGCCCCCACCCCGCAGCATCACATCTTTGTAATCAGGTAAGTGTATACGCTTCTGCCAGCCCTATTGAATGCACTTACATCAGTGCCTGGTAAATATCAGACAAAACAAAGCTTGGTGTAAAATAATTATGCCAGGATGAAATTAAAACACCTTTTTAATAATTGCATAAAGATTAAGCTCAGGATTTATTATTAAGAGATGTGCATTTATACACATCTTTGCCAGAATATTATGTTTTATTGTGACTGCTGCAACCAGTACAGGCAGGGCTTGAAATGGTTACAATACAATGTAATAAATCTGCATAGCTCCACCAGCACACAAAGGGTTATTAATTCTGCCAGCACACAAAGTCAAAGGTAATCAATTACACCACAAAGGGGAGTGCAGTATTCATTATACCCCTGTAACGATAGTTCAGAAAGCAGTTACAATTTAAGCATGCAATCATTTTTTTTTTTTATCTGTGATTTATTCCAGGGTGGAAAAGCATGGAGGACAAGAAGTGTTCCCTTTCCAATTTCCCAACCAGAAAACCAAGGCCTTTAAAAAACCTTCAAGGAATGAGATTTTCCACCGCAGATTAATACTGTAGATTACTCGTGAGAACATACTGCTGGTGCAACCTGTTAGAAGTATGCGGCAGGCATCTGAAAAGTTGAAGCTCTGTAAATATACAACTCAGTGCTGTTACTGTCAATGTATGTGCTTAACCGTACACTGCCTGGTGGTTTGACATGAACACTTTAAATGCATAACTGCTTTGGGAATTCAACACATGATAGTGCATGAGCCACTTCATTGTCATCTGCAACACGTATTATATCAGTACTAAAACTCCTAGACATGCCCCGACACAACACCCAAGGCAAGAACACGTCTGTGATAAACATGTTGAGCAGTCCACGCTCCTCTGGGTAATTAATTCCTTTCGGGTCACACCTTTGCCCTGTGTTGGAGGATGAGAAGTGTTCCCGTTCCAACTGCCCCCAATCCAAAAACCAGGGCCTTTAAAAAAATAATCTCATTGCAGGTTATGATTTCCTTCTTGTTAGCTTAACAACTTCTTGCAAGTCCTTCCAAACTAAAAAGAAACAAGAAAAAAAAAACAAGAAAATTATTTTAAACCCACAGTAAACACACCTGCAGTTAAAACCAGGAATCCATGCTGAGCCAAAGTTAACAGAGTCAGTTAAGTTTATATTTAAATATAAGTTATTTCTTAGCAGACACCCTTATCCAGGGTGACTTACAATTGTTACAAGATATCACATTACTTTTACATGCAATTACCCATTTATACAGTTGGGTTTTTACTGGAGCAATCTAGGTAAAGTACCTTGCTCAAGGGTACAGCAGCAGTGTCCCCCACCTGGGATTGAACCCACGACCCTCCGGTCAAGAGTCCAGAGCCCTAACCACTACTCCACACTGCTGCCCATAGTCTTCCAACACCAACAGTTAAAACAGCAGGTCTCTTAATGTGTGTGGTTGTGTTAGTGGGTAATAAGTTACCAGAGCCACCAGGGACCTAAGAGGAACATATCATTGCATGACTCTTTTACACAAGTCGAATCCATGCTTATATAACAGTAATCAAGCTCAGACACTCACATTCACAGATGCCACTCTGCTCTGCCAGGGCGGCTACCTTCACACCTTACTGCAGGAGAATCAATCATTTGACAGATTGGTTAAAAGAGGCTGGGAGGCGCTCTCCCTGGGGCACATGGAGGTCCTTAATTATATATTATTTAGGTGTGATATCTTGTAACAATTGTAAGTCGCCCTGGATAAGGGAGTCTGCTAAGAAATAAATAATAATAATAATAATAATAATAATAATAATAATAATAATAATAATAATAATAATAATCTGCTGCACCTGAGACAGAATGTTAACGTTTTTAATTTAATGTAAATATTTCTGGCAATTTAATATCTTTACTTCTGAAAAACCCTCATATCTGTTAAAGTGACATGAAATATGGAAACAAAGCAAACAAGCAAAAAATACCAATGCTGGAAATCATAGATGCAGAAATACTTTAATAATTTATCCAAAAATACAAGTAAAAAAGACCGTATTTCAGCCATCAAAGTTTACTGTACAGTAAGAATAGAACATAAATACATTAACAACAAAAAACACGTATCAAATTTAGAGAACTTCTTTAAAAAGTGAGTGCGCTTTAATTCGCATATTTACCGCCACTGACTAGATGGAGGCGGAGTCAGAACATTTCCAAAGCTCTTTTATTCTGCAGAATCTCTTTCTGAGCTCTGAGCGGCTTCTTCTCAAGACCGATCACTGAAAAACAGGTAAGAAAATAAAACATTTACAATTATATGGAAAATATACTGGATGTATAAACACTTGTACATTCATTTCTAACGGGCTACAATCATTGTTTTTTTTAATAAAAATAAAATAATGACAGGATAGCTAATCCCAGTTTGTCCCACGGAAGGAACGCGTCAACTGAGTGTAATTTGTAAATGATTCTGCGCTGGTAACAGCGTGCCTGTAATTTCTAGAGTGTTTCTGCCTCTGCTTCAATACGCTGTTTCTTTTTGCAACACAAGCCAGCGCGTATTTTGTTTTGTGCAGAAACAAAGAAACAAGGAGATTCTGTGCGCTGTGTGATACCACTGATTAGTACAGTGGTTTTAATGATACGCAGGTTTTGTCATTTTTCCTCATTGCATGGTAACACATATTGATAATAACCCCTGAGACATGTTGTTGTCATAGAAGGATGACATGAGAAATGCAGTTTATTTATGAACTGCTTTTCCTGTGTGCATGGCAGATTTCAGCACCATGCAGATGGACCTAGTTAACAAAGCGTCACAATCACCAGGCTGGTTTCAGACTTGCAGATTACAGCGCTCCATGTTATAGTGCTTTTGTCATTGTCGTTTTTCTACAGATGCTGGAAGAATAACATAATGACTTCTGCTTTTATACTCTTCCAGCATTGATTTATAAAAACGATTTTTATAACTTTGGTCTTTTGAGAACAATATCCTGGCGTTTTTTTGCCCACATCTTCAAACGGGTTTTTCATTGATTGATTGATTAATTAATTAATTAATTAATTAATTAATTAAGCTTTTTCATTTTTACATTATTGTTATTATTATTATTATTATTATTATTATTATTATTATTATTATTAGTTATGTATCTTTATATTTCCCGTATTTTTATTTTATTATTATTAAAATGTCAAGTACATACAGTTATTCACAATGATAAAGGCGGCGACATTTGTCCGTGTCACATTTTTTTGCCGTGTGTTCCCCTGCGCATTTTGGGTATTGGGATGGCAGTACAGTTTTTTTTTTTAATCCACCCTTGTTTCAGATGACGAGATGATTGATAAATCCTGTGTTATTGTGCACCCCTCCCTCCTCCAACATTATGCCAGGACCACCTTTTAACAAGTCTTTTATGCATAATGGTAAATAATTATAGAGCAGCTTGTTTGCATTTTTTATGTTGGTAATTATAGCTGCCTCTTTCCCTTCATTTTTTAAGAGACCCAAGATCACAGCGAGGGTTAGAATTACATTCCTGAGTTTTGTGTACTCTTATTTTATTGCCGGTGATACACACTGTAAAGAGAGAGGTATGGATACAGACAGATAAGCAAATTAGCCAGCTATTAAAATGGGTGCTGGTGAATGAGGTGTTCCACAGACAGGTGGAGATGGGAGAGTGTCAGCTCCAGGCAAGGGCTGCCTCTCTCCACACACTGTTGGTATTGCAATGTAGGCATGGATCACACAGCATCTACAGTATCTGATTGGGACTCGTAGCCTGGGCGTGATTTGGCAGTGTGTGTTACTATTGCAGCATGCAACTCTGTGAGGACCGTGTTCTTTAAGAAGAGTTTGACATCACAGTGAAGCCCTGCCCTTCTGGAATTATACCGCCCTCCTTGGAATCGACCCTTTTGGAATTCTAGAATGCTGAGTGTAATCTCCATGGTTCCAGTGCCAGATTTGTGAATCCAATGAGCTGAGAAAAGGGCGATATTGCACTGGTGCACATACAGAACAGCAGGGAGACTGACATAACCCACATCTTCAACAGTGTGTGCGTGAGTGTCTTTAGTGTAGCTTTGCTTTGCAGATCTGCAACTATTCAGATCAATTGAATAGACCCCACTGTATAAACTAGTCTGGGCATAGTCTGGGTTTTTAGAAAGAGGGAATTTGTTTATGCTCTGGATAGGACTGAGAGCTCAATTAGTAAGTCTGGGACTTGTAGGCCTGCTGCACTGTATACAGTGGTTGCGCATGTTTGCATTTTTCAGATAACAGGGTCTCTAATTGCAAAAGCGTTTAGCATGCAAAATGCAGTTATTTTAATGCTAGAGCATGCATTTAAAAACTTTCCACTGGAAAAATTCAGAGTGCTGCTCCATTAGAAATAATAGTTATTTATAGTTGCATAAAAACAAAGGGAATTTGCATTAGCTTGTGAGTCTAGGTCATTAATGCTTCATTCAGCAATTCTATTAAAACTGTACTTTAAACCATGTCCAGTGTATTGTGCTCACTGCAAATATTTATTGTTAACATTGTTTTGGTGAGGAAAGGTATGTGTTCAGGCTAGATTGATGGTTTGAGTGGGAGAGGGTACTGTCTTGTATTTGTGGAAGGGTTCAGGGAAAATGCATTAAGTAGAGTGTTGAGCCACTGCTGAAAAGATATTTATCTGAAGTAACCCACTCCGGGATCCATCATTGTTTTAAAAATTGTCATTTTAGTCAAAAGACATCAGACACAAACTTAAACCATGTATTTGTTTCTGTCACGTGTTTCAGATTGCTGAGGAATCCATGACTGTTACAGGATTGAAAATGTCCTGTTCGAAATGTGCTTTGTATGCAGCTACAAAAAGGATCTTGTGATTACGGCGTGGGTTTTGGCAAAGTGCATTAGTGAAACAATAGGGAATCACTGTCACAGTTCCCAGATCCTCTTGGGAAAGACACGATTACATCAGCAGAGATTGAGATTACTCTAATCAAAAGATCGTAATTGCTGTGACCTTAATCACAATGACAAGAAGAGGCTTGAAAACGAATTGTTAGCGAATGGCCCTCAATCTTTGGCACAGCAATTTTGTAAAAGTGGATACTCAACAGTTAGCAGAATAGAAAATAAACTCAAGAACATCAGCTACTTTTTAAGTTTGCTGCTGAAAATGTAAGAATAGTTTCCTTTACAAAAAAAAAAAAAAACCCAGAAGTTGAGGTCCTTTGAACTCCAATAATCTGCCTTCTTTTCTCTCTTTTTGTCTGTCTGTCACAATTGTTGTTGTTCAAATTCAGCAGTGCCCCCCTCCCCTTTTCTCTTGAGTGCTAATGCGTCCTGGCGCTACTTGAATTTCTGATTAACTTTACAGATTGACCAGGTTTCTTCAGCTGTCTCATGACTGTAATCAGAGTTACCGATCGTCCAAAACGACTGGTCTTCTTTTCACAGTTAGGTATCAGCTTGCCTTCCTTGAACAAGGCTGTGAGCAGTAAAGGTCTGACCTACTGTACAGAACCAACAGGCAGATCATAAAGCCGCTTGGCATCTTCATGATTACCATTGTGGACCCCGTTGATATCCTGCCTTTGTGTTGAATGCAGCCAACCTACTATATCCCTGTCAAAAACTTTGAATCCCCATATTAAAATACTACTTGCATATACAGACTACTGTTGGACAGGCACTTGCGTGGCCTTATGAACAGGATTTGCTGCAATTAATATACAACTGGGGGTGAGTGATGCATGGATAATGGCTAGGCATACTGTTTACATTAGTGTGGTTACAGAAAATTAACAGTCTCATAAATAATACATGTTGTGCACTGCCTCCCATGCACAGCTCTGATAGCAGATAAAGATAAAGATATCTGGTGCCGTACAAGCTTAACTAAAGTTTGCACTTTTTACTTTCAGGTAGTCTGTTTTACCTGCACCTCCTACTATAGGGCATTTCACCTGCAGGGGGGAATTGTCTCTACACCTTCAGCACCTTATTGCCTGCCATTAACCCACCAGCTGTTTCATCTAAAGGCTTTGAACCTGAAGACGCTGCTGAAATGAAATGACCACAGAAAGGTCAAGTCCAAGTAGAGTATGCAGAATGAGAGCTTTATTTAACCCAGTGTTCAGTACCAGACGCATTGACGAATTGAAAGGGATGATGTAAGGAACCCCTTTAGCCATAGCCGGACTGACAGAAAGACAAAGAGACACAACAGGATTGCAAGGTAGTGCCTGTTTGCATAATCCCTTCACTGTAAACACTGACAAGTCAAGTTTCCTAAAAAAAACTCATTGCCTTACAATAATTAAGTTTAGCTACTCATTTAGTTTTTGTTATGACAACTTTCTCTGGGGCTGACTAACCTGTATATTCATGTAACTGAATCCATTTGAGTTAGATTTACTTTTTAATAGTGAAGTTAGTTTCAACATTTGTATTTCATTTAAATGATAAAAAGTTAGCTGAGGCAACAGAATGTGCAATCAGCAAGCTATTTTATTAGGTGCCAGTGCAGCATTTCTAAGTGCTGGAGCCAGGCAGATGCAGAGATGTAGACAGAGGGAGAAGGGAGGGAGGTCACATCTGCAGACTGACCACCGAATGGGGGTGGCCACACACAACACAAGGAGAATGTAAGGGAGCAGGCCGGGGCACAAGAGACAAGCAAACACAACACACTTGTGCAACCGCACATACACAAAACAACAACACAGTAAACAACAAACGATTCCAAAAATAAATTGTACAAGTCCTGCAAGGGCTGATGGGAATCTAGTCCCCTGATTCTACTTAAACCATTTACGTTTGAACAACTAAAGTAAATTTGAATGTTCAACTAAATTAAAATGGATGAGTGTTATGAATAACATTTGAATTTTTAAATTAATGTAACTTGATTTAATTTATTTAGAATGACTTTGGGGTTTACAGTGTACCAGAAAGACCCCTGCAGTAGTTTGTACATAATTTACTGTGTTGGCAAAGCTACTGTGCTGTGAGATATATAGTTAGACATATTTTAATATAAATCTTCCCAGCTCTTGGCTGCATGGTTGATTGCTGGTGTGGCATACGACTGCTACACCCCAGTGCACAGCTTCACTCATGTTATACAGTGCACAGGCTGGGAAGCCTGGGAATTTGCATGGGCTGAATGAAATGTTTTAAAACTACAGTACTATAGGCATGTCACCCTGGCCAGACTGTACTGTTTCATATGCATACCTTTATTCAATTGCTCAACATGGTGGTGGATGTAAGTACTGTGAAGAGATTGAGACATTTGGGTTCTATAACGCTTTATTCAATTGCTCAACATGGTGGTAGATTTGTGCTGTTATTTGCACACAGTATTCAACAAGTACTCACACTGCTGTGTTTTTTGTAGGCATTAAGACAGCAATTTCTACAGAAAGGGCGTGTTTGTGTGATTCAGTGAGTGATGCAAACAGTGAGAGGAAGAGTGGTGAGTCTGTTCCCTGTGGTAATTCATTTCCCAAACGCAACAACTTCAGCACCATCACGTTTGTATATGATTCATCATTTAAAAAAAGAATAAACCTCAATATTTAAACAGGTCTGCGCAATGATAGATCAACCCACAGATCAACCACCTCATCAAATCATATTCATCCCACATCAAAATCAGAACAGTCTGGCGGTTTGAACTCGGTGTATTCACGACTGTTTGGAGACATGGTTTAAGAATATTGTCTTTATAAAAAGCCTAATTAATCAGGTCCACTGTCTCTTTAAGTGGGAGGTGGAGTCTAAGGATTAAAATAGCAGGGCTATCTGATCTTACGGATGGTAGCACCTGGCAACCAGATGGCCAACATCCCACAATATTATGCCTATAGCTGCCAACACAGATAAGAGCGTTTAGCATTGGGAAGACCCCCTAAGCTGCTACATGCATTAAAATGCATTGGGAAGACCCCCTAAGCTGCTACATGCATTATAATGCATTGGGAAGACCCCCTAAGATGCTACATGCATTAAAATGCATTGGGAAGACTCGCTAAGCTGCTACATGCAATAAAATGCATTGGAAAGACCCCCTAAGCTGCTACATGGATTAAAATGCATTGGGAAGACCCCCTAAGCTGCTACATGCATTAAAATGCATTGGGAAGACCCCCTAAGCTGCTACATGCATTATAATGCATTGAGAAGACCCCCTAAGCTGCTACATGCATTAAAATGCATTGGGAAGACCCCCTAAGCTGCTACATGCATTAAAATGCATTGGAAAGACCCCCTAAGCTGCTACATGGATTAAAATGCATTGGAAAGACCCCCTAAGCTGCTACATGCATTAAAATGCATTGGGAAGACTCGCTAAGCTGCTACATGGATTAAAATGCATTGGGAAGACTCGCTAAGCTGCTACATGGATTAAAATGCATTGGAAAGACCCCCTAAGCTGCTACATGGATTAAAATGCATTGGGAAGACCCCCTAAGCTGCTACATGCATTAAAATGCATTGGGAAGACTCGCTAAGCTGCTACATGCATTAAAATGCATTGGGAAGACCCCCTAAGCTGCTACATGCAATAAAATGCATTGGGAAGACCCCCTAAGCTGCTACATGGATTAAAATGCATTGGGAAGACTCGCTAAGCTGCTACATGCATTAAAATGCATTGGGAAGACCCCCTAAGCTGCTACATGCAATAAAATGCATTGGGAAGACCCCCTAAGCTGCTACATGGATTAAAATGCATTGGGAAGACTCGCTAAGCTGCTACATGCATTAAAATGCATTGGGAAGACTCGCTAAGCTGCTACATGGATTAAAATGCATTGGGAAGACTCGCTAAGCTGCTACATGGATTAAAATGCATTGGGAAGACCCCCTAAGCTGCTACATGCATTAAAATGCATTGGGAAGACCCCCTAAGCTGCTACATGCAATAAAATGACAACAAGATGGGGGAAGAAAATGTTGCTGTGTCTGCTTGAGAAATGCATCAAATTACATGACAATGAAAGTGCGTGTTTGAATGCATAATATTTCCGGTAGTTTATACTTTCAGTGGAAAGGACATGTCGGAAGTCTTGTAATGCAAGCAGTGCAGCGATTGTCGTACGGGGAGTACAACCCTTAGTAAAACTGGCCTCTAAAACTACAAGAAACTGACCATTTGATTTCATCAAATCTCTTCAAGGCTCCGGGGTTCAGAACTCAGAGTTAAAACCTTCTTCTCTTGTCCAATTCATTTAGTATGTTTTTGCAAAGAAACAGCTCTTATGATATCCTGGGGAGAGCAAATTGTTTCTATAGAGAAGTTTGAATATCCTTCTAGTGGGGTCTACCAGCGCATCACTCCAATGCATATAGAGTGATGTGAGGGTATGAAAACCCAACATCTCACAGTGCATGTTACAAATACTAAGAATGAGGTAAGGTCTGTTATTGACAAGTGTGTAACTTCATAAAAGCTGCATGTGACAGCAGTGCACTATATTTGGAATATTATCCTTGGGATGAACAAGTATTTTATGTTACAGTTGTCATTGGGTTTTTTTCTCTAATGTTAAAAAAACACATTCTTACAGTCAATGGCAACAGGATCCTGTTCTCAGATTTGCGTATTGGTCTGTATTTCAAAACCAACTCAACCTTAATAATGTTGTCATTATTGACAGAGATTGGCCTGTTAATCTGATCTACAGTACTGGAAAAAATGATAACATGTTTCCAGCAAATACTGTACATAGGCCTATTCTCCTTTATCCTTTACAAAATCCAGATGTTTGGGATATTAGTACATCTGTCCAACATCGGACCCTGTTGGCATACATAGAAAAAAGGAACAAAAAGGAGAAGCCGTTGGGATTCACACTTGTAATCTTGTGACGCAGACAGGAAACCATATTCCAACGTGAACTCCCTCCCAGGCCTGCTGGGTGGATGGCTCCCCAGTTAGAAGTTGTCTTTACTGCCGAGACCACATCACAGTGAAAAAAACTACTGGCACTCCGACAGCTGAGCCTCCGGCTCTGGCCTTCACATGGGCTTGTTTATGATGGCCACTGCGCATCATAGCCAAACCATAACAAAGTGCAAGCAATCCACTTTATTGTAAGCAATTGACAAATAAACTAGGATCTAGAATATGAAAAGCCCCCCAAATCCATAAATGATTCATATGTATAATTCTAGAGAAGCAATCTTAATCGGTAGCAGAGTAAGCACATTTACATTTATACACCAAATTTGTTTCTCAGTTTATGGAAGCTTCACTCTGGTGCTTTGTAATAGCTGCCAATGCAGGTGCAAAGTGGTGTGAGAATGCCAGTTAGCTGCTTTGTTTCGTGCATGTGTGGGATCCTATTTGAAATGACTGCTTCGAACTAACTTTGAACAGAGGTAGAGCAGCACTTGCTGCAGCCAGATTAGAAAATACTAATTGGAGTTCTGTTGTCTGGAGGGGACTGGTGTAGCACTTTGCTAAATGTACTTCATTCTTATAAAACATGTTATTTCTGATTAAAAGGCATGGTCAGGCTTCATATTGTGGTGTTCGATTGCTTAGCATATGTAACCCGCAGAATAAATGGTTGAAGCTGACTGGCAGCTTTTCCAATGCAGTTGCTATAGCAACTTGGCACCCACAACACTGGCTGTGTGGTTCTGTACTGGAGGTCATCTCTGTGAATAGAAGGACGCACAGCTTTTTCTTACCTTCAGACCCTTTTGTTTTAATGCTGCACGCTAAAAAAATAGCTTTGAGTGGCTTGCTGTCATGTCTGTGGAGTGTGACTTAATGGTTCTGTCAAACTTATCTTCTGTTTAAGGGCTTTTGCAAGCTTGAAATAAATTTCGATCAGCCATTTCATGTGTGGAAGAATCAGTGCGGTTTTACAGCAGGAAGGACTGATGTGAGCTCGGGTTGATGGAGGTGGCACCATGGCGTGTATGGAACTTAATGAAACCAAGGTGTGCTGTGTAACTGAACCTCAGCTCACGTAAGGTGGGTCTAGCAGTATAGCTGAGGGTTGCAGGTATATTTACATGGTTTGGGTTGGATTGTTCCTTTTCCTGTGTAATAAATCAAAGGCTATATGTGCTATGTTTGGATTAAACAACCTTGTTGTGTTGTATACATTGTCTGAATGTTGAATATCCTATTATCTGGGATTTTGTCGTCCTCTGTTATTGTCCTTGTTTATTATCATGCTTATTATTCGTCAACCGGGTCTGCTTCTGGAGACTCCCAAGAGTTGCATTTCTAAAGTGGGTGGTTTGAGAAATGATCGGGCTGTGCAGCTATAATTGTGGTCACCGCTGTACAGAGATTTTCCATTTACTAACGAGCAGTTACCACAGTCGCAGAGGGTGTAGAAAAAAGCAGCCCTTTTTGGTTGAAAAAATTGGTAAGCCTGGTAACAAATGATCTTAGCAGAAACAACCAACATAAAACAGGATATTAAAAATGTGCATTTTCTTCAGATGGTGTAAGTATCTCTTTAAACGTGACTGCGTGCAGCAGCTAGCCTGGTTGAACTGAGAGCTGATTGCACACTTGTGGCTGCCTTTTAATGAGGTCCTCTTAAATTTCAGATTAGAATGGAAAATACTGAACAACTGTAGCATAAACTGTCTGAAAATGTGAGTTTAAAGCCTTTTCTGGGTTGCCTGGTGTTTTTTCAGACTCTCTCCTGGGTTTGCCTTTAGGGTGCCGCAGGTCTTGCCCCATTTGTACAATGCGGTGCTGTTGATTTTTACAGATGTTTAACATACAACAGCAGAAGTTAGTGTGGAAAACATTGAAGCAATAGTTGTGAAATATACAGAATACACACATATCACGATATCAAACAGTTAAGAAAATAAACATTGGGCTAATGTACAGTATATGGTATAAACTATTCTGCACCTGTATTGGTGGAAGGATTAAACAATACCCTATAACTTCCCCAGTTTGCCCTTTCAATCCAGACCCTATTCAGATGCATAACACCCAGAATTAACCTTTAGTGCTTTAAGCTTGAAAGCCTAATCATAATACCAATACGATCTGTAACGTTATTCTCTTCTACTCATGATAGAAGGATATGAGGGACACAAGTCTAGTGGAACGCACAGAGCCAAGTGAAAGCTTTATCTTGGTAACTGCTAGTCCTGATTAACATTGCATGGTTATCGGATACATTGAAGACAGGATTCAGTGGACAAGACGGGCTTGGCTGGCGAGTTGAAAAAGGTGCAGACATTATTATTATTAATTTCTTAGCAGACTTACAATTGTTACAAGATAGCACATTATTTTTACATGCAATTACCCATTTATACAGTTGGGTTTTTACTGGAGCAATTTAGGTAAAGTACCTTGCTCAAGGGTACAGCAGCAGTGTCACCCAGCTGGGATTGAACACACAACCCTCTGGGCAAGAGTCCAGAGCCCTAACCACTACTCCACACTGCTGCTACAGCATGTCCCAACTGATGGGACATGCTGTAGCAGTCCCATCAGTTGGTGGTAATATAATGTCATTCCCTGCTGAACCTGTCATTGTGTCATAGTGCTATGCATTTCTCATGCTGCGAAGGTAAATGTTGACTGCAATGCACAGACCGTGGAGCATTGCCCAAACAATGATTTTTAGGTGGCTTTGCTATAGGGTAGAGTGTAGTATTTATTTTCATGTTTTTCACTTGAGTTTATACAGGAGTATTTGCTGTGTTATGCATAGTGTTTGCATTAGCTAGGCAGGCACAGTATTTATGCTTCATTAAACCTGCAGTTTCCCACAGCCGTGTTCAATTTAATGCTAAGTCATAATTCCGTTGTGTGTTTTTACCTTATTCCTTGACTGACCAGTTTGTGTATAGTTTGTCCATTTACATTTCCCAATGATATTGTAGCATCTTACACTTTTAACGGACACAAAATGGGGGTAAACCATAAGGCAGTCAAGTAAATCACTTCAAATGATATATATATATAATTGTTTTTGTGAAGCAGTAACATTTCAACTATGGTGGCATGCCTTGGTCTTCACAGTTTAAATGAAAGAGCCCAAGGGGAGGAGGGCTGGTGCAGACACTGCTTCTGCACATTTGCTGCAGCAAGCCACCCAGAAGCTAGCTACTGGCAACTCTCCACATGCGCTGCAGTTGTGAACGCAACAAGAGCCACTGAAAACGATAAAACACTTCAGCAAACCACAGACACAGCAACCAGTTACTGCACACCTCCCCTGGAAAGTTTTATAGAGCCAAGCACTCCAAACCCATTATCCAATTGGATATATATGTCAGCATCCAAAATATTCCCTTACTGTATGTGCTGAGGAACAGTATTGTAGTGTTGTTCTTTGGATACAGGGTGTGTGTTCTTGTCCCTTTTTTATCCATTGGCTGCTGTTGTGCTCCACACTGACTCCTAGTGGTGTGAAGGTAAGATGAGGTCAGCAGAAGCATAGGCTTGGCATGCAGATGAGATCCCTGCTAGTGCATGTTCTGTCTCATTGTGCTTCAGTGAGTTCAGGTGTAGTCATGTCTTGAATGGCTAAGGCTGCTATGCTATTTGGGAGGCTTATTTTCCACCCTGCACTATAGCTGCAGTGGCACGTGATGTATATTAGCCTCAATTTAATGTACCCTTTACCGCAGTTAGGGATGCGTGGGAAACCTAGCTCATTAATATGTTCTGGTACAGTAGTTTAAGATTGGCAAGGAGGTCTGAGAAGGACTAATTGGCCATTTTTCCCTTCTCTGCAAAACCAAGACACAATGAAAGGGGAGTGAGTGCTAGGCTGTGCCATTTATCAAGCAAAAAAGAACAAGGTATGTAAAGCTGTTAAAAAGGTTATGTTTTGTTTTAATGAAGTTAGGAAGTATTGGGGCTGCTTTCAGATACCTGCGCCAGGATTGCTTCAAGCTATGCTGCAATTCCTATTGGAGACCACACGCAAGAAGCCAGAGCCTTAGCCAAGATTTGGACCTAGTCCTTCTATGAGGATGTGCTTCAGATTTACATGGATGGAGTTAAATCTATACCTGCCAACAATCACAGGTGTGCTCATTCCCTAATGCGGTAATTGATGCTAATTAGGGAATGAAAGGGAGGAAACAAGCCCTTTGGAGGTGGTGTTAGGAGAAGGAAAGCCAGGGAAGGCGTAGTTCAGCCTGGCTCATGCTAGTTTTGGTTTGAACTCTTTATTTTGGCCCTCATGTTGTATTTGTTTGTTTGTTTATTGTTGTTTTGTTCCCCTGTGGGATTAATAAGTGTGTGCTTTAGTACTTAAACTGCAGCTTTCCAGCTTCGGAGTCTCCTGCCAGTAACCGCTTGGGCCACAGTGCTATCCTGTCACGCTTACCTTTGCTGTTTTAAAGTTTTGAGATTCCTTAACACAGACCTGTAACTCCTAACATTTCTCCAAGCGTCGTTCAGTTACAGTACATCCATTTGGATACTTTAACATTTCCTGAACAGAACCCGAACTGCTCTAAAATAAATAGGAAAGTTTCACACGGCTGTAGAAGCACGTTCCTGAGTTAAGGTCAGTATGAACTCTGAAATTCTCCTCAGCATTGATTAGAATCCTCTGGGGTACATTTTAAACCTCACTGCTCTCTTCAGGTTCTCTGTATCGAACCATACTCCATAGTCTTTTCTTGATCAACCCCGAAGACAGACTGAGCTCGAGGTTTTTGTGCTGCCTGCCGGTAAGCTGAACAGCCAGACACTGCATGAAAAAGCTCTGAATTCATTCTCTCGTGTTTGAGCCGAGAGCCTGAGAGAACGTGTGTGTTTCTGTGCTCCCTGGCATCCCCACAGCGCGGGTACCAGCAGAGCTGCGAGGGTCAGTAAAGGATGCTCATTATCCTAACTGTGGAAGACAGTTCTCAGCCCCGGGACAAAATGGATTGGCTTATGTTTTTTCAAACTCGTTTTTTGTTGGCGCCAAAAGAAGCAACGCACAGCACTCTCCAAATTGTTTAACAAAACATGACATTCTGGGGAATGTCTGAAATTTGAGTCACAGCAGTAATATGAAACAGCAACATCTCTACAGTTCCGCTGAAAGAAAGAAAGATGGATTTATAGCGTTGTTTTACTTTAGTTTATGGAAAAAAAATATTTTTTCTAAATTAATGGGTCTAGCAAAATCTGTTTTGATCCTGAAACGAGTCCAGTAAAATATATTGTACAGGTATGACACTATAAACGTTTGCCATAATACAAGCATCACAAAGTGTAATAAAGCAAAGCTAAAGCATAGTAAAGCATAGGTAAGCATTGTACAGCCCAGAGAGAATAGTAAAGCATATTATAAAAAAACATGCCAAACCATGGTAAACTATGGCAAATGCATATCAGAATGATGGGAAAAGCATTGGAAAACTGCACAATGACCATGGTAAACTTTTATAAGGGAAACATCTGGCTAATGCCAACACACTTGAACATGGATAAGTAGGGAGGGAGCATTCAAGTCAAGGGAGCTCTGAACAAAGCATTCAGAGAAACGCAACACAAAAACCAAACTGCGACAATGTGACCGCAGATGGGGAGCATACATTCAATCCAGCAGCATTCAGATAAAGACAGGCAGTGCTCGGGGAGTCCAGTATACACAGCGCGGAAGCACGGAACGTCTTTAAAATGGATGGGTGTGTGACTACCAAAACAGCTGGAGGGGTGATGCAGGACAGACACGCATTTCAGTGTGGTTACAGGTGATTTATTGTACCATGATAAGAGCCCCTGCAGATTTAGGGTTGCCAGTAGTCCTGGAAAAACTAATTGTCACAGTTTTCAGCCTTCATGTTTTCCGGGTCAAAAACCTATTGCTATTGTATTCATGTTTACTTTTTATATACTGTATATAAGATACTTATCACTGGTCAATCATTTCACAGAATATTTAGGGCGAACCATATGGTTTTAGAACCACCCCAAAAAAAAAACAACAACAAAACAAAACAGCAGCACCAGTCCAGAAAATACAGTATGCTCTAATAAAACAAAAAGTGTAATAACATAAAGAATCTGCATTTTAAAGCTTGAGGTGAGAGCCTGTTTTCAGTCTGCTGGAGTGGGTGTTCTGTCTCTGGCAGCGGGCACATTGCTGCAGTGCAGACATGTTGTTATTGAATGAATCGCGTGGGAAGAGCTGCTTCAGAGCTGAGCAGTGTGGAGGCGGTAGCCAGCCCTGCCAGAGTGGGAGACAGCAAACGCTGGGAACTCATGTTGTGTCACCCACCTCCCTCTCCTCTCCGGAGCAGGGTCCATACAGATTCACACAACGTGTGCTGAACACGTATTAGTGTCGTGCAGATGGGTTGGGGGGTGGTGGGTGGGGGGTGTTCAGTTAATTAGTGTTACTTGGGGATTGTGTTGGCTTCTCTGCCTTTGATTCTTTAAGTCAGATAGAAATTCATTTTATTGGACTGGAACACAGAGCTGCTATCCAAGAGATGAAAAATGATTGCAATCGGTTTTCATTATTTATACGTGCAAATGGAGAGCCTTTCATTTATGTGATTGTTTTGTAGGAAGCCACAGGGGAATCCTTGGGCCTCCCTTTGTCCCAAACCCTCCAGAGCTTGTTGGGTTGAGATTGTAGAACTCTGGTTGTTGGTTCACGTCCAGCTTTTATAATGTTATTTTTATTTGCTTTTTAATTACGGTTGGAATTTAATGGACTTTTCCAGAAGCTGCACATTTCGTAAACCTTATTATCTTTTTATTGTTGCACGCTCGTGGAGTTGCATGCATTAAGTGCCCGAGGTAGTTTAATACTTCACCTACTGCACCTATGAGGCTGCTTCAGCCTAGCGAGTTTTGACGATATTTCTACAGGAATTGATATAACAACAGGCTGTGTGTTTGCCTATGGTGTGTGTCTTGTGTGTATGACGGTAAGTGAAGCCAAACTGAGACCGGAGCTTCAAAACTTGAAAACATTGAAAGAAGCCCAGTGGTGTGGTTTTAATTTAGACAGAGCCGTTGAGTATTCTTCAGTGGAATTATTATGTTTTAGTTTTTGATGAGTCAGTGCTGCTGTACAGCAGCGCGGAGGCTGACATGTGGCACTTGCTGCTGATATCTGGATGATCTGCTGTTGTTGTCTTTGCTTGTTCAATACACTCTGGAGGCCCTGGATATATGTAGGAGGGAGCACACTCAGCCGCAGTGCTCAGTGTTAGTAAAAATGCAGCGAGAGTAACACAGATTTAGTTCTGAGAATGTACAAAATTAACACAGGAAACAACTCAAAGCAATCATTTAGATGCTCCTACGTGACCCAAACGTTGTTTCTTAGTTGTTTTGACTTATTCAGGAAGTTTCTTTAGTCATTTTGAAGGCTTGCCTCTTATTTCTTGAACGATCTTCACTCACATACACAGCTTGGTCACTTTCTTAGGACCCATGTACCCGATTGGATTCAAATCAAATCTCAGATTCATGTGCTGTGAGTTGTGATGCCCTGCAGCACTATAAAGCAATGTACTGAGGTCTCCCTCTGAATACATGAAACAGCTACAGCTAAAAGGTTTTATCTTGTTGTCGCCAAGCGCTCTCATAAATGGCTGTAGATATTGCATCCCAATGGGATGTTTTGCCCATACAAATATCAGTTAAATAAAAATAAAAATCCTGGTTCCCGTGTCTCAGTTCGTCCTAGAAACTGCTGCGATAAAGAAAAAAAACAGATTTAGACGCAAGGTCACGAGAAGGTTAAGCAGCGCTGAGTCTCGCATTGTGAAAAAGCTTTAGCAGCATAAACAGGATAGAAACACAGCAGCACTGCCATTCATCTCTGTTTGAGCACATTGCCTGGCCAATGGCCGCTATATCCACATTTCCATGGTAAACTTCTATAAGGGATCATCTGTCGATGACCCGTTTCTGTAGGTTTCTGTCTGCCTCCAGGTTCTGGATGAAGGTAACGATGTGACCGAACCCAATGAATCAGTTGATCAAAACCTTTATTTATCCAGATGAGTCAATTGAGAACAAATTCGCATTTACAATGACGACCTGGCAAGAGGTTCACACCACCACAGCAAACAACATAAAACACATTAAATAAGGTGTAGAAAATACATAATCAATCATACAAAATGAGTCGACTCTACGGCTAAAAGCAACCTTAGATATGAACCGTTCTAATTTTTACATTTGTTGAAACTCATTTCAGTCATTGGCTGCTGCAAACTGAAATGAGTGACAACCAAAATCTGTTGATACCCTGGCTTTAATACACTGAAGAAGAATGTTCCAGTAAACTAGGCAAGTAACCCAGGTGAAATAAACTGATGCGCCCACTTTGCCGTTAAGAAAATACAACAGGAAAGGTGTTTTCAGTCTTGATATTCACGGCTGAGATGCTTTGCCCTCCCTCCAACCTGCTAATGGCTACTGGCAGAAGTGCAGACGCTTGTTATCATGACACCTGTTTGCATAGTTGCAGCTCCTCAGGCCCACTAGCCGCACACTCACTGGAGACTGATCTGCTGTGGCATGTGAGCACAGGACATGGTGCAGAGCAGTCTAACTGTGCCAGCCCTTCCTTTATCATGAGCACCAGCTATCTAGGGCAAGAACGTCTCCCCTGGAAAGTAGGAAGCGCTGTGCAGACTGAGGGGGTAACACGTTCAGTGCTGGCTTCTCTTGTGTTGAAGTGCATTGAAGCAGGTTTCAGGGAATTGTAGTGATTCACATAGTGGTAGAGGATGGGTTGAGGAAAGTAGTCTGGAAAATAGATTGCAAATTTAGCACAGGGACCAGGACCAGAGGAACCATTTAGAGATTGAGCGGAGACAGAATCAGGACACAGAGTAGGAGAAACTTCCTTTTGCAGAGAGAGAGGTGTATGGAACGGGAACAATCTCTGCTAAAGCCTGTTACTGCTGCAACGTCTATGCAAAATAATGCATTTCAGATAAATGTCAGAATCTCTCAATCACGAACACTCTTAACACTTTTGCCTTTCTCCCCACTGGCCCAGTCAAAGTCCCAATAATAATAAGGTACAGGCTTTAAGTGTGGTGGCCATTGTTTGACAGCCTATTAGCAGTCAAGTTGCTTTCAGCTGAGTCGAGGGGGGTCCCTGTTTCTTTTTATTTAGATGCTAATCTGTGCCATCTGCTTGCTCAGTCATTGTGTAGTTGGTGCAGCCAGCATCTGGCTCTGATCCATGCTGTGGCAGGTGAACCCCTGACTGCAATTACAACACAGTCTCTTCGTCCATCTCAAGCACTTCACTTTGTATTGCCCTGCCGCTGCTGCTGCTGCATGCTTCAAAAGAAAATGTAATTCAGTCCCAGGAAACAAAGCTTAGGGATTGCTGCCTGAATGCAAATATCTGAGGGTTAGTTTTGTAAGGAAGGCATGACATTTGATTGATTAATTGCTGTTTGATTAGTTGCATTTTGATGGGAACCATAATAGAGCTTTTTTATTATTATTTCTTGACTGCCTCTGTGCAATAAAAGTTCAAATGCATACTTAGTAAGAACAAAATAAATGTGTGATACATTCCACTCATGCTCTTAAGAACCCTTAACTCTTAATATTTCTCCATGAGCAGTACAGGGCTACCACAGGATGACATTATTTTGGAAATGCTTATTTGCTGTTTTGTTTTTTTTGTATTTGAGTAAATGTTTCATTGGGAATATCCAAGTCCTGCTCTGTCTCACTTTTATTTCTGACAGTGTGTGTGGCTTGTGTATTTGTCTTCATTGCCGTTAAAACTAAACACAGTAGAGTGGGAATCTTTTCCTATGGACGTGGCGACGCGGGGACACGTACGAGGGACAGTAAGTACAGTAGCCCTGCCTCTGACTGTCCCTCCTTACAGGGGAAAGTACAAATAACTTTCCCTCGGCAAATAGTTATTTGGAGTTTCGTTATTCTTTTAATAAAGTGATTTAACCCAGGAATCATGATACAACAGGATTACAAAAAAAGATATACAATAGGATTACATTTGAACCCTTTGCTGGCCAGTGTCCATTATATATGACAGTGTGAAAATAAGTATGGGAACATACCCTGGACAGTAAAGTGTTAATCATGGTGCCACTTTCCTTAGTGGCCTTTAAAAAATACTGTATAACAAAAACAATGATAACAAAACTGCAAAAAAAACATCACTTTATCACAGCTGTTGTTTGTTTTGCTATTTACTTTTTCAAATCAGCTATAAGGAAAGGAGCCCCCATACTGTAATTAGTTTAATTATCCTAAGGGTTGTACAGTATGTCAAGCAACTTTTACTGATACGATCATCTGTCCTTTTTTTAGTTAGCAAAACTATTCTGTCAATCCACATGCAGGGGCGGCTGTATCAGCAGAGACATACAGTAAGCCTGAGTCACAGTGAGATTAAGCCTGGCCTCAGACCTGCAGTGACAATATGACTGCATTTATTAGTGTGATTGTGATAAGGTGAGAGTGCTGATGATGCTGGCAGGTGGTATTTGGATGATGCTTTCCCCCCCCCGCTGCATCTGGGCGAGTGTGTTGCCCCCCGGCACTTCCCAACCTCCCGACGATGACATGTGGAGAGGCAGGCTGATTCCCTGCTGGGCCTCTTCCTTTACTGAGAACCAAACAGGACTCTTATATGTCTATATTTTTTTTCTGAGTTGTACTCCCTGCTGATTGGCGGATCTCAGCCTGCCCTGCTGTTGATACCTGGGAGAATCTCCTCCAACTCCAGCTCCAAGGTCGTTTCTCTTGCGCTTCTCTGCGCTTTCCAGCAGAGCCCCAGTGATGTGAGCAGGCAGCACTTGTCTGCACAATTTCGGAGTCCTGTTCTGTGGCAGCGAGGAGGATCCTACAGCACGGGACATGTACAAAAAGGCTGGACTACATACAGCAGTGCTTACAATGGCATTGGCCTGTCCAGGGGACGAATAATTGCATTCTAAGTCTGTTTTTTTTTCTTTTCTTTTTCATCACAATAGAATAACGTAGGGATTATTTTACTATCCTGTGCACCACAATAAATATTTACCATAACTAAAGACTGGTATTAAATGCTACCAAATTATTTAATAAGAAATTCAAATACATGCATATTGAAATTCTAGACTTGACCAAGATTTTTCTGAATGTGGCTTTTTTGTTTCTCGTGGTGTGTGGTAGATCTAGAGAGCAGGGATGTGAATCAGTGTTCTGTGTCTTTACAGTGTCATTACTATAAGGGCACCATTCACCGGACATGCTGCACACTGCCAGACAAGTCTGGTTTGCATCCCTGGCACAGCTCTCGCTGCAATCGGGACATTGGCTACTGTTACGCAGTACAAAGTTTACATTAAAATTGTGAACCTGATTGACTGCTTGAAGCACAAGCCTGTTGCACTGGTATGTATGAGGTTTGTGATCCATGGGAACAGTCAGTTAGTAACCCTTTAAAAGCAGCTGCTGATTAGAGTAGCTTCCTAAATTTACACTGCAATTCTGTGATTGCTCTTACCTTAACCCCTTAATGTACACAAGGAATTGAGCGCTTGTTCAAACGGTTTTTTCTTAGCAGTGTGGAGCAGTGGTTAGGGCTCTGGACTCTTGACCGGAGGGTAGTGGGTTAAATCCCAGGTGGGGGACACTGCTGCTGTACCCTTGAGCATGGTACTTTACCTAGATTGCTCCAGTAAAAACCCAACTGTATAAATGGATAACTGTATGTAAAAAAATAATGTGTAAAAATAATGTAATTGTATGTAAAAAAAATAATGTGATATTTTGTAAGTCGCCCTGGATAAGGGCGTCTGCTAAGAAATAAATAATGATAATAATAATAAAAATAATAATAATAATAATAATAATATATTAAAATACATTTGAGAGCGACTCAGGTGTCATGAGGATGAACAGATCCAACCTGTCAGTACATTTTAAACCCTGTTTTGTGCACCTCATTGCAAAAATAAGAAAGTGAGAATCATTTTTGTTGTGCACATGTATGTCCCTTATACCTAGAGGGTTAAAGTCACCCTATGGTTGAAGTAGAAAAGTGCGCACAGCTAACTGAATCATACTTGTGGGCCCTGTAATTGTGACACTCCTGCTTCTTCTGCAGTACAGCAGAGTTTGATTTGTGTCCAGTTCTATTTTTAATATCCCTCCTCCACGCGTTGAATCCCTCTGTTTCTTCAAAGATTGACGTTGCAGGATGAAGGCTTATCGGAGTGGGAGGGAGCGCTGTGTCTGTGAATCGTTTTGCTCCCTTGCCGAGCTTCCTCTTCTAACAGTCTTATTTGTGAATTTAAAAATGAGGTTTTTATCCTCTGTGTGCTTTTTAGCACGCAACCTGCTTATACATAACGCTGGTTTTTAATAAGTCTTCAGTTATCATTGTTGAATAGTGCAATATTCCAGCAATAGGGGTTGGGCTTAGGGTGCCACCTTTTCCACAGACCAAACCCGGACATATTTCTCAGTCAGCCTTGGTCTATCAAAACTGCAGTATACTGTAATACAGTTTAACACAATACCACCAGATCTCGGTACAAATCAATAATTATGCAGTACATACAGTATTGTGCTCTTGATATTTCTAGCAATCAAACTTTCATTGAGTTGTATACATGGACGGCACGCCACTTGCTGCATTAATTATTTTACTGAACTTCAATATGAAATCACAGAACATATTTAAATGCACAATAATGGAAACTTCATTCATCTACCTGTAATTTTAGGCTACTTGAAAACTGAACAGAAATCTTAATGCACGTACCTTACATATTATTATTTTTATTTGTTTATTTAGCAGACGCCTTTATCCAAGGCGACTTACAGAGACTAGGGTGTGTGAACTATGCATCAGCTGCAGAGTCACTTACAACTACCTGTACATCTCACCCGAAAGACGGAACACAAGGAGGTTAAGTGACTTGCTCAGGGTCACACAATGAGTCAGTGGCTGAGGTGGGATTTAAACCGAGGACCTCCTGGTTACAAGCCCTTTTCTTTAACCACTGGACCGCACAGCCTCCTTAATGCTGTGCTCATTTTGGCACAGCATAGTCCTTTAGTAGTTTCTTAGCTTAACCGTTTAGCTGTCCCTCGATGAAGTTGATTTTACAGGGACAAAAAATCTACAGATTTCAGTTACTAACGCTTCGTAGAAGTTTTTTTTGAAAATGTATATGTTATCAATTGGTAACATGTAACTAGGTTTTCTTAAAAGGAAAAAAGATACTTCAACTCATGTCAAAGTTGCTCGCTCACCAGGGGTGCACAGTCAGTAGGGGTCACAAATTCCAAGTACCTGGCAATTATCATATGTTTCTAATTCCTGTGACTGGAGGTAAGAAGTGTGCGCTGTGGTTGCAAATAGATTACATTTTGCTGTGGAAGACGAATATACAGTTTTTGCATTAGCCGCCATGGTTGTTTTGACCGCCAGTATGGAGGCGTAGCCTGCTGGCGTCATGTGACTGCAACCCCTCAATTGGATTGTTTACATCACGTGGCTATGTTTGTTGTTGCCAACATTATTCAAATGCTGTGGACAAAGTCGAATGTACAGACCAGTACTTAGCAGTACATTTCTAATAAGACAGTGGAAATCGTTTAAGCAACTAATGTATGTCAAAGAAAATTGGAAAGGAAGGTTAGTGTTTCTTATGCGTTTCACTTAAAACTGGACATTAGGGCATCCGGGCTTGTTAATTCCTGCCACCCGGACACAGATGCCAATTCCTGGACTGTCATGGGTCAAACCCGTACAGGTGGCAATCCTAGTTGGGCTGCTTTTATAAAGTTTGGGATTTTGGTACTAAAAGCTCATTAGCAGGAGTCCCGCGACCCTTCATGATTGAATCGATCTTGTGTCGGCCTCTGCGCTGCTGAGTTAGGCTTCAGAAAGAAGCTGATGGAATTTCATTAAGGCCGAGCTTTGCTGGCTAGATCGTTGTCAAGGTCTGGAAACTTGGTTCGTGTCACTTTCATACATTCACTTTGCACAGCGGCCGGAGATTTGGCAAGAAAATTGAGGTGCCAGGATTGTGGTGGCAATTTAAGGGAAAAAACACTTTTGAAAGTCTTCGAATGCCTCCCAACAATAGAAACAATTATACCAATAAGAGAAGGACTTCTGAGGAAACTCTGCTTGTTAAGGTCACTGTTGTTCAGGAAACACAGCCTTGCGCTCCAGAGGGTGGGACTGGCCTGTCGCTTAGCAATGAAAAATGTTCTGCTTTAATTAGTGACTACTTGCAAAGCAGGAGCTTGTAACCCTATTTTAAGAAGCTTATTAAAATGTGGTGCATGAAAAAATGATTTCATATTTTATTAATCTGCCGTAAACATTTAAAAGAATCCCAATCCAGCCTTTTAAACAAGTGTGCTGTTTCCCAGATTCTGCTTTGTCTCAACCCACGACAGCACTTAAATCATTACCAGATTCCCCATGTTCTGCACCCAAATGCATGATGAAGATTCTTCTCTCTCTGCATACGCCAAAAAAAAAAAAGTAATTCATGTACTGTAGGCAACTAGTTATTTTTTTATTATTATAATTTGTTTATTTAGCAGACGCCTTTATCCAAGGCGACTTACAGAGACTAGGGTGTGTGAACGATGCATCAGCTGCAGAGTCACTTACAATTACATCTCACCCGAAAGACGGAGCACAAGGAGGTTAAGTGACTTGCTCAGGGTCACACAATGAGTCAGTGGCTGAGGTGGGATTTGAACCCATGGGGCTTTCCCATCAGCGTACCCCTGTCTTTTATATAACAGGCCACTTGCTTAGCTTCTGTCAGCAGCATTATACCAAGAGCCACGGTCCTCAGAATGACCCTGTGTCCTGTTTTGTTTGAGATAACTACAAGATAACCCCATCAGTGTGTTTCCAGAGGCCCCATGTGAGAATTTGACCAGGGTCCCGGGGTCATATATACCCCTTCTGTCCTTTGAAGAGTGCAGTGGGATTTTAACATCTGTAAAGCAGGCTCTGGGTGGCCCCTTCAGTGTGGTTTTCCCACTTTGATTGTAGCCTAAAAAATAAATTCACTTCACTTCAATTCAGACTCCCAGACACAGGACGACTTCCTCTGAATGCAACACTGCAATACTTTATATATATATATATATATATATATATATATATATATATATATATATATATATATATATATATATATATATATATATATATATATACAGTACTGTGCAAAAGTTTTAGGCAGGTGTGAAAAATGCTGTAAAGTAAGAATGCTTTCAAAAATAGACATGTTAATAGATTATATTTATCAATTAACTAAATGCAAAGTGAGTGAACAGAAGAAAATCTAAATCAAATCCATGTTTGGTGTGACCACCCTTTGCCTTCAAAACAGCATCAATTCTTCTAGGTACACTTGCACAAAGTTAGGGATTTTGTAGGCATATAATCAGGTGTATGATTAAACAATTATACCAAACAGTTGCTAATGATCATCAATTCAATATGTAGGTTGAAACACAATCATTAACTGAAACAGAAACAGCTGTGTAGGAGGAATAAAACTGGGTGAGGAACAGCCAAACTCAGCTAACAAGGTGAGGTTGCTGAAGACAGTTTACTGTCAAAAGTCATACACCATGGCAAGACTAAGCACAGCAACAAGACACAAGGTAGTTATACTGCATCAGCAAGGTCTCTCCCAGGCAGAAATTTCAAGGCAGACAGGGGTTTCCAGATGTGCTGTCCAAGCTCTTTGAAGAAGCACAAAGAAACGGGCAACGTTGAGGACCGTGAGCGCGGTGGTCGGCCAAGGAAACTTACTGCAGCAGATGAAAGACACATCATGCTTACTTCCCTTCGCAATTGGAAGATGTCCAGCAGTGCCATCAGCTCAGAATTGGCAGAAAACAGTGGGACCCTGGTACAACCATCTACTGTCCGGAGAAGTCTGGTCAGAAGTGGCCTTCATGGAAGACTTGTGGCCAAAAGCCATACCTCGGCGTGGAAACAAGGCCAAGCGACTCAACTATGCGAAAACACAGGAACTGGGGTGCAGAAAAATGGCAGCAGGTGCTCTGGACTGATGAGTTAAAATTTCAAATATTTGGCTGTAGCAGAAGGCAGTTTGTTCGCCGAAGGGCTGGAGAGCGGTACACGAATGAGTGTCTGCAGGCAACAGTGAAGCATGGTGGAGGTTCCTTGCAAGTTTGGGGCTGCATTTCTGCAAATGGAGTTGGGGATTTGGTCAGAATTAATGGTCTCCTCAATGCTGAGAAGTACAGGCAGATACTTATCCATCATGCAATACCATCAGGGAGGCATCTGATTGGCCCCAAATTTATTCTGCAGCATGACAACGACCCCAAACATACAGCGAAAGTCATTAAGAGCTATCTTCAGCGTAAAGAAGAACAAGGAGTCCTGGAAGTGATGATATGGCCCCACAGAGCCCTGATCTCAACATCATCGAGTCTGTCTGGGATTACATGAAGAGAGAGAAGCAACTGAGGCTGCCTAAATCCACAGAAGAACTGTGGTTAGTTCTCCAAGATGTTTGGGCCAACCTACCAGCCGAGTTCCTTCAAAAACTGTGTGCAAGTGTACCTAGAAGAATTGATGCTGTTTTGAAGGCAAAGGGTGGTCACACCAAATATTTATTTGATGTAGATTTTTCTTCTGTTCACTCACTTTGCATTTTGTTAATTGATAAATATAAACTATTAACATGTCTATTTTTGAAAGCATTCTTACTTTACAGCATTTTTTCACACCTGCCTAAAACTTTTGCACAGTACTGTATATATATATATATATATATATATAAATCTCCCTCTAAGCAGCACATCCTGAATGAAAAAGCAATAGGTCGTTTGCAATGGCAGGTTATGGTTATTGACTCCCAGGGTCTGGCAGGTCAGGGTCATTGAGTTCTAGAGTCTGACAGGTCATGGTCATTGAGTCCCAGGGTCTGGCAGGTCATGGTTATTGAGTTCCAGGGTCTGGCAGGTCATGGTCATTGAGTCCCAGGGTCTGGCAGGTTATTGAGTCCCAAGGTCTGGCAGGTCATGGTCATTGAGTCCCATGGTCTGGCAGGTTATTGAGTCCCAGGGTCTGGCAGGTCAGGGTCATTGAGTCCCAGGGTCTGGCAGGTTATTGAGTCCCAGGGTCTGGCAGGTCAGGCTCATTGAGTCCCAGGGTCTGGCAGGTCAGGGTCATTGAGTCCCAGGGTCTGGATGATTTTATATGATAATGTAAGCTGCTTGCTGCTCGATGATGTCTTCGACCCCCTGACTGAATAAACGCACTTTTCTCAGCAGTGACCCATCTATTACCCTACACACCCTGCGAGTAACCAGGATGACTTCATTGCACTGTGGGGCCAGGAGGCAGGGATCCCAACAGAGCACATTTCAACTAAACAAGGGAAAACTAGGACAGCGGATGGAACAAAAAACTCACACTTAGCTTAATGCTGCAGTAACTCCCTGGAACAAGACATTAAAGCTATTTGCCTGTCACAAACCCCATGCAATATTATTACTTGTACTATGATACTTGAAATGTATTTGCTTACGATTGTAAGTCGCCCTGGATAAGGGTGTCTGCTAAGAAATAAATAATAATAATAATAATAATAATAACATGGTTTGCACTGTCTGGGGATTACAAGTCGCATGCACCTTGCTGATAATGGGATTGAGATACACCGGTATGGGGTTAGATAGCCAATAGTCATCTTTTATGAATTGGAAAAACATCCCTCTTCTCACTCTCTCTCTCCCCCATAATCAGGGCTTCTGTTTGAACCTAGCTCTCTCATAGAAGAGAAAGAGAGAAACAAGCCATGTAGCTTAAACAGAGAGCTTGTTTTGCGTGGAAAGCATTGCCTTTCTGAAAGAAGCCTTGATTCCTTTTCTGTGCTCAAAGTCATGGTCGTATAAACCCCAGGACCCCGAGAGAGCTCGCCGCTGCTGTGCGCTTCAGTGAATGAAGCACTTGTCCTCTTCACAGCCCTGGAAAGAAAGGCCCCCATGATGTAGAGATTGCTTTGCCTGGGGGTGGGGGGAGATTTGGGAGCTAGTTAAAAAGGACCTCTGTGCCAGCCAAAGTTTTTCTAAATGTTGGTGATTTGTGAATTGTAGTGCTTGCGCACATACAGTGACGGGGTTGCTGCCAGACAGGGTTACCCAGGCTCCTTTGTGTATCTAATTGATCAATTGGGGGGGGGGGGGGGGGTCATAAACAGTACTGAGCTGGAAAAGGCAGCATTCCCCTCAACAAATTGACCAATTAGGCATTTAGGCAATTAGGCAGCAAGCTAGAGCGGTGATTAAACTACATCCCAGACCCTTTTGTAGTTTTCATTTTATTTGTTTAAACTCAAACCTAAATCCCTGGGTTTCAGAATTGGAGTATTGTTATTGTAGCCAGTTCCTTCCCTTGCACTCCATGTCTGTATAGTCGTCGGACGTGCCCTATTAATCCTGGCTGTGGAGCATTCCAAAAGGACAATGCTTCTGAAGTCCGAGAGCCAGGCAGTAGTCATAAGAGGAATAGGGTCTATCCAAAGCCAGAAGATAGATTTCTTGGCTGCGGTTAAACCTGCCAGAAGTATCCTGCTCTGGTGTTGAGAGAGGCCCAGGGAGGAATCATCGTTCAGTAAAAATACAACCGGATTTTTTGTTATTTGAACCTCTGTCAGATCAGAAATAGTTTGAGCTACTCAAAACGCAGCCACAATTGGACACTCCCAAAACATATATAGGTACGTGTCCAATGTATCAGTCTGACAAACCGCACAGAGCGGACTAGGGGACCTTTTCATTTTGAAAAGTATGTAAAAGTATGCCTTATGCATGAGTTTAAAATGTATTAGCAGGTGAGCTGGGTTCTTGGAAGTTGATAATGTATTGCTCCATACAGTGTTGCAATCCGGAGAGATGCCCAACTTTTCCATTTCACGTTCCCAAATTTTGGGAACTGGTAACAGATTACATGCTTGTTTCAACAAGTGTCCATAGATAGTTGAGACTACCCCCCATGAAGAGGAGCCTGTGACCAGCAGGTCTATCAAGGGTTGAGGACATATTTTTTATTTTTAAGTTTTCCATTTCTGCACATTTGATTTTTAAATTGCATTGAACATGTACATGCTTGGTTTATTCCATTCCTGCTCCTTATTATCTGTGGTTTATTTAATTTTGTATTTATACGTGATAATTGAAGACCATCATTAATCATTTTCGGCGCTGCCCTGTCACTGTTTACATCAAAAGATTTGGCTTTTGGGTTTTGCATCCCATCAAATGCAGCTAATTTTGAATGCATGTCCAGGACCTAATTATATCCTAATTGCATGAGGTCCTGTGACTAAACTTGGAATAACAGAGGTCTGTGGTTTCTGCAGTAATCCCACAACCCTCTTCCCACCCGCAAGTCTGTACCCCTTCCATCTCTTTCCAGATATCCTGGGACTGGCAGGCAGAGTAACTAACAAACTACACTGAGACTCAACACTACAAAAAAAATCCTCTCTACGCTTTCCCCACACAAATTATGCTTCTGGTATAAATTGGCCCTTGGGATGCATACTTTGTTAGTGAGGTATTTCCTGAAGTCTTTGAAGGGGCAGAAAGAGAGAGAGAGAGAGAGAGAGAGAGAGAGAGAGAGAGGAAAAGAGTATTGGAGCTTCATTAGAGTGAAAAGCCAGCACTCAGAAAGTTTGTTAAGAGAACACAAAGTACTGCACGGTGAAATCAAAGATGTGCCTGGCAGCCTGTGTCGTGTGCCCATTGGGCAGATCTCTTCTCTGCCGGGGGTCTGCATCACCATTCCTCTCCACCGTGATGAACACCGGAGTAACCCCCAGAAGGATAAATACTTTAGGTACAGGATGGAATACATTTAGAAGCAGGAGTTCTGGGAAAGTGATTACAGAGACAGATGCAGGGTTGGACAAAGAGGGTTCCACATTTCAGAGGTGAAACAGCGCACACTTTTTTTCACCACGGGCTGGATGTTCATCCCTGTTAAGAGTTGTGGATTTGGCAATGTCAAGTGAACCAGCCAGGTATATTTTTGAAGTGGCAACATTGTTAAGTTTACTGTTTTGCATTGAGCCAGTTGTGTATGTGAATGGCATGAATCTGGAAGCCTTGTAAGGAGTATTTGAAATGATTCCATTCTGCTTTCCTGCTACACCCCGAAGCACCGCGAATTAACACAGATCTAGCAAAGCCCTAATAGCACAGGAAATAATTCCCTGTCTGAAGTTATGAGTCTAATCAGGAATGGAGAGCTGCAGGTGTCGAGAAATTCATGGAGAAATTCTCCTTGTAGGCAGCTTTAGCCGGCTGATGAAAGCTGGAGCAGCTACATGATACTTAAATACATGAAAATTAGGGAGGAGAGCTGACAGGCAGCAATTAGCACCATGCTAACCATGCAGGTGCTTCTAGTGCCTCCTGCTTCTACAGCACAGATATATGGAGTTTCAATAGAACACAGTATTGAAGTGGGAACAGGATGTTCAGTTATTTTCATGTAGATGTTCCTGATACTTCATTTCTGACCTGTTTTTGTTATCTGTTCTGTGTGTGCTCCACTAGAATGAATCCACAGCGCTGCGGTCCCATTACCATTGTAAAATCCATAGCCATACAATATGGTACAAAAGTGTTACACTGCCACGGTGTCATCGCCATGGTAACACTGTGGTGTGGGTTCTGCACATTCGCAGTCAGCTGCCAATCACCACTGACTGATTTTTTCGAGGCTGATTATGTAAAACATGTTGAATACCCTGATATGGTCAAGTGCTTCACCTCAGATTGTAATCACAATAATATATGTGAAACTTATACATATTACCACAGTGATAAGGTTAGAACTGTCTCCATTGGCAATAGGCTCAAGTTTATAATACAATCATTTGTAAAACCTTATAGTTCACTATTTTTTATGGAGTATTTGCTTGATGAGAGGATTAGTGATTGAGTTCCTTGAAAAACACTCTATTATGTTGTTATTTCAAAGGTACTGTTGGCAGGTGTAGCACACAGTTAGTTCCCACCCAGTGCATCAGTAACAGGGTGATGTAATACTGGAAGGAGAACAAATAGGCAGGTGTATATATAATGATCATTTAATTAGACTCGCTGTTTTTGTCTGATTGTTTATCTGACTGTTTCGCTTCTGGGAGTCTTTAAATTAAAACTGCCAAGAATGCAAACTAATGAGAATTCCTAACTGCAAACTAAATTAATCTTTTTAAAGATTAAAACAAATGCCTAGCTTCTAACCTTACTAAGATCTCAAAACCAGCCTCTCGATCAGAGCTTGCACAGTCTTTACCTTGACCTCTAGGTACTTGCAGCCCCATAGTCACCATGTGATGGTTTGTATATGTTTCCTGTGCATTGGACTGGCCTGGTTCACCCATGTACCCCCCAATTGGTTCACACTGCGGGGAGCTTAATAAATCTGATTGCTTTTTAACATGACAGAAGCTGGGTGTCGAACCGGCGACCTCACTTGCCACTATGCAAAGGAACCAGTCTTGTCTGCATTACTTGGTTAGGTGCAGAGGTCTGTGCTGTTTGCTGTTGTTGGGGTAACAAGGGGATGTGTTAAAGGTTGTCAGGTTGTCTTTATGACTTCAGGACGGCTGCATGCTGTCCTCTGGTCCATTAACTATTATTATAATGCAGTAGATTATATTTATACTGTACAATGTGATAAATCACAGTTGTTAAAGGGACTGTGTTGTGAACTGCAATGCTAATAGGCTTGAAATACTTGCATTTTGTGTCTATATTGTGAACAACAGCATTAACATCCTCTGCCTTCCACACACATATAAAATGCTTTGTTTGTTGTTGTTTTTTTACATTGGTTTTCTTTGTAAATCTTGCTTTAGTGGTTTAGTGTTTTCATTAGACATAATGGAAGCCCTCTAGGTATTGAGATATTTTAGAAGTGATACTGAGGCTGTTAGTTTTTGAAAGCAGCGTGATGTATTTTCTGTGTTTATCACCCTCTGTGATGCCTGATTTCCTAGTGTGTGTGTGTGTGTGTGTGTGTGTGTGTGTGTGTGTGTGAGCAGAGCAGATAAACAGAGTTATTCAGTTTCCAGTGCTGTCAGTGTGGCATTTTATACAAACGAAACAAAGAAGGAGAAATCAAAGAGAAGAGGGAAAAAGAATAAGAAAGAAGGAAAGAAAAAAGAAAGAACATTTTGTTTGAAAAAAACAAAAACTCTTAAACTCTTTGGCAGATTTGAACAACCCAAATAAATGAGTACAAATTATTCAATGCAACTAGATAAACTCAACCCACCAGATTCTTCCTAATTCTGTTCCCAAACATGCCTTTATTGTCCTATTTTTTTTTAAATTATTTATTTATTTATTTTTACAGTATTTTGATTGTTTGGCTTCCAGAAACCTCAAACTGTAAATCTGAACTAATGAGATTTAAAAAACACATTAAAATAAATAGTGAAGGGAATAAACGACTCCCCAGATTCTCAAAGCCCCACAGTCCAGAGCGATTCTGTGACTGGTCAGTGATGCCTCTCCTGTCTGCTCCCAGGAGATAATTCAATCTCAAAGAGACCATCCCAGGAACACAAGCTAATACATAAAACTGGCCTGTCCACAGCCTTCAATCTCAGGCTCCGACAGACAGTACAAAGCTCCTACGTTCATTCTAGCAAGCCCTTCCTGCTTTGTACCATATGCTTTGCTATTTACTGTATGAATTGACTGGGACACTCAGGTGTGGATAACTCAGGGCTTAATATATTTATTCAAATTCCACAAAAGAACAGCCTCTGTAGTTATTGATGGTGTTCTCAGTACTGTCCCATGGTAAAGCACTTAGTGTGTGTGACCGGCTCCATGATAGCAATTGATCGTCATTTATCTACACTGTAAGCATTTGTTTATTTTTCTTTATATTTTGGTTTTAAATATGTTTAAATTATGTCTTGCTTACTGACTATTCCAGCAAAAAAAATGCTTCTGAAAAGACCTGCAGGGAGATTGGCTAAGTGAGGTGGAGGAACCATGTTATACAATAATAACATCATAATAATATCATACATGACCTCTCCACAACAATGTTTATTATAAATCAATCAATTTCAATGAAGCTGTGTTGCTGTGTATTGCATTACATACCTGTGGCTTTCAACGGCACTGTAACTATGTATTGGCAGGGGGATATCTCACCCATTAAAAGTGGCTCTTAAAAGGTGAAAAAAAACATTCATTGAAATTACAAAAAACAAACCTGGGCAAAACACACAATACAGCACTGCATATTTTAAGCAAATTATAGCCCTGTTTAGAGCTACAGTACAATAGCAGTCAGTCTGAAGTCAAAAAAGACAACAATGGCTTTGACTTGCAATATAAAGTCAGAGTTGTCAAGAACGGTGGCGGCTCGATGGTTTTTTTATATGAACGCTTTCCACCTACGAGAGATGCGTTTTTGAACAAGAATCTGGGTTCTGAATAAACGTATTGTGTATCTTGAAAGGCCTGGTAAGGAGAGCATGGTTTATCACTTCACGATGAAGTGCGATTTCTGAAATCTCCCCTTCTTGTACTGCTGTTTCATCATAGAAAACCATTTCTTTGAGAGGCAGTTATACGAGGGAGCTGGACCATGTCAGGTGTGACATTAGCGACTGCCCAGTACATAATACATGGGGCAGTTAGTTAGTTGGGTCCGTATCCCGCTGTATCTACAGCTAGAAGTGTCACTGTGTCAGCATTTGAACCTTAATGTAATTGCAATTTATGGATCTTTACTGTATATACTGTATCTTCAAATAATGAGGTCAATCTTAGAAAAAACTAAGTCAAGTAGACAAATGTTTTCCATGTGCAGTTTTGACTCGCTGTGATGAATACCAGACACATATTCTTGTTTTTTCCAAAACCCCTGAATAAATGTGTTTACAATAATGAATTGGTATATCGGCATATCTGCAGCAAGATCAGACCATGCATGTTCAAAGGGATAAGGTGTTGTGTACAGTAAATATCCTCTAATGATGTTCATTTGCCAGCTTACAAAAAAAAAAAAAAAAACAGAACAAATCATTGCAGGCGCATTGTGAAGCTGTCAGCCAAGGTGATTGACAGCCCTCACGCTGGACAATACAAAAAGGGCTCATCTTGTCAGGAGTTCATTGACAGACTGAATCTGACGTCCCTCAGATACACTGTTTAATAGGTCTGCTGAGTACAGCCTAGCAGTACTGGGTGTTCTGTTGCTGTGTGAAGACTAGCAGTACTGGCTGCTCTGTTGTGTAATGGCTGTATGGAGGGTCCTCTATCTTCTGCAGGTGTGTGATTTGGCAGTCCTGACACTGCATTGTGCTGCACTCCCTCTGAGATCTGCTGAGTTTAATCTGCATTCCGGTGCTGCCTCTGTGTCTCAGCCCTGGAGGATTACAGCAATCGCTGCAGAATCAGACCCACACAAGCTGCATTTTATACATCCTCTATCGGCATTGCTGTATAATCTCCCCATAATTTTAAATAAGTAAATGAATGAATAAATAAAGGGGAGGGTAAATTAGATTTAAAAAAAGATACAGCATCATTTCCATTACCCTTTGAAAACAAATGTGCATTATTGTAATGATAGTTTAATTGTTTTTTCCAGGTTTATTTTAATTTTATATTATTATGTAATGTTAAAACGTATAAGGACATTAATAAAGCCTGTTTTGTATTCCAGGGTTACTGCTGATTTTGAGTAAATGCTAAATATCAAACACATAAAAGGCTGACTAGATCAGGTATATTTAGGATGGTACAGATTCCAGTACACGTCACTGGGTTCATTCCAAACTGGTCTAGATTAGCAAGAGGCTCGCTTACTGCTTGGACCCTGCACTGATGTGTTGTATTTGACAAGCTGTTTTGAATTCTTTATCGCAATTAAACCTGATGGTTGCTCTGCCAGCCGGGGGAGACTCTTCTGGTGCATTAATCCTGATGGCAGAGGGCTTAGGGCAGCAGCTCAGAGCTGATTTATCATGCAGAGAAACAGCCAGCCCTCATCAGGAAGGGCTTAAGGGGTTTCAGCAGACTTTCATGTGCTAAAGAGGAAAAGGTGTCAGCTGGAAACACGTGCCTTATGGACTCCACCCAGAGCTTAACACCTCCAGCTAAAACCTGCATCCTTATGGGAAACCTGTTAATATCAATTCAGCACCTCCTAGATTGCACAGTTTTTATTTTATTTTAATACGTTATACCAATGGTAAAAATAACAACAAATTGCAAGTTGGTAAGTGGTCCACAGCTTGTTATGGAGTTCCCTAATGCAGTGTTTGTATTGATGGCGTGAAAGGATTAGTTAATGTCATGTGCAATTATTGGATTTGGGTCATTGCTTTGATTTATAGAGAGGAAAGGCCTATTATTATTATTTGTTTATTTAGCAGACCTATAAGTACTCTGTATGGTGCGGTCAAAATAAATATAGGCTATTGGGAAAGGACTGTTTGACTGTGGCTTTTGAGAAGAGGTCTTGATTATTTAAAACCTGCAGCTTCAGTCTGGATATTCTCTACTGACCTGCTTATACATGGATGATATGACTCCTTACACTTTCTGAAGCACTTTGTTACACAATGGAACTCAAGAGCTGAGCTCGTTCTGTAGTACCACTGTTTACGAAGACGTCGAGTCTAAGCAACACATTTTGCGTAGTTATTATGAATATGCTGAGGATTTCCAGTTCTTAGGCAGCACAATAAGCCTGCATGTCACTCTGGGAATTGAGATGGCCAATATATGTTGGTGGTGGATATCTTAGGTTTGACTTTTCACAGATCTTTTGCCGTGTCTAGTGTGAATAACAGCAACAACAAAAGGACCATCTGTCTTTTCAATTTTAGAATGGCGGTATTAAAACCAGACACTGATTAGGAATAGCCTGGCCCCCACCTCCCATCCTCGCCTCACTCTTTTTGATCCTATTTAAAAATGCCCTCAGTGATGCACCTCCTGGACACAATGCAGTATTGCACCATGCATCGAGAGATTATTTCCAGGTACAGTAGCAGCTGTTCATTCCCTCCTCGTCTAGACTTGAGGATGCTGTTGGATATGGTTAAGTAACCCCTTTCTAATGTACGGGCATGCATGCGAGGCTTGTCAGACCGTCTAGCTCTTCGGTCAGTGGCTGGGACAGCAGCGAGTGAGCAGCTCCTTTCCTTTTAAAGGTTCTGTAGATTTTACATCCCCTGAGGATGCCTGCCCCTCAGTAATGATAAAACTGTCTGTGGTTACTGGGTTACTCTCCAGGATGAAAATGGAGGGGGCGGGAGGGGGTCAGGCTTCGGATTTTTCCTCCATTCCCACATCGGTAAGTGTAACGGGCAGTGTCATACACTGCTGTTACGGATTCTGTCTTCTTCTTCTTCTTCTTCTTCTTCTTCTTCTTCTTAGTCCTGTTAAATATCTGTTTTAGTGACAACAACACCCCCCCACACACACACACACACACCCCACCCCACACACCCCCACCAAACACATGCACAATCGCACACACACACCCCCCATGACACCCACACACACACATCCCACCACACACACACACACGCACATGCACACACCCCACACCACACACACACACACACACACACACATGCACACACCCCACCCCACACACACACACAAACACACACACACACACACCCCACCACACACAATTGCACACACACACCACATGACACACACACACACATGCACATGCACACACACTAATCACATGGGGTGTGTTGTGAGGTGCCTCATGGGGACATCTGAAATGAGAAATATTCAGAAACCAAATAAACTCTTTATTCTTTGTTCTAGTTTAAAAAGGCCAGTCCAGCTGGATGCTAAGTCTGGGTTTTTTTTGTTTGTTTTTTTAAACACTGGAATCTAATGGTGGCCCAATTACAACCAACCACTATTGCAATCAAAGCCACTCTTCCTTAATTGCCAGTGATGATACATTAGGGCTTTAATTACTGATGGGAAGCACCAATCGGGGCAAGGACTCTCATTTAATTTGTTGCTTTGTCTCTCAGCTCACCCAACACGAGTCTTACAATACAGTGGTGGTGATGTATGTTAGTGGTCGTTTTGCGAGGTCATTCGAGGATAAGGGAGAGGCTAGCTCTGAGTACACATTGTCTTACAGTATTTAATAAACTGTGCAATGAATTGATATTGTGTTATGCATTTGAATGGTATCTCTTTCTTTTGAGGTGCTATCTTGCTGTTCTGCACAATCAGCTCAGAAACACTGTAATTATCCTTCCGCTTTTCAGAGACTAAAGATCCTGTGACAGTAATCTTAGAAAAGAATAGGATTGGACACAAATTTATTTCGTAATGCCACATGTTTTCTATGTGCTGTTGAATAAGCCAAGATAACAACAGTATTCTTCTGCTCTCAGATAACAGATAGCAATTAAATCTGATATGAGTATATTATAATAACAATAATAATAATAATACTGATGATAATAATAATGATCTTTTCAATGCTTTGGGACCATTATTCATGGAATGTGATCAGACAATTACAATACAATTTTATAATACTGAAAATAGGATATTTTGCAATAGTATACAGAGTAATAAGCCCACCTGCCATATAAAAGCCATACATAGCCACTAATCAGTCACCTTTGATCTGATCATCACCAAAATCGAATCAACACACCTTTATGACGGTTCATTGCGAAAACAAATTCAACTGGTTTGGAGTACAGTAATCATTCCAAACAGCCATGTTATATACAGTAAGAATAAGGTTAAAATTAAGGTCTCTTGGGGTCCCCGAGTGGCTTATCCAGTTAAAGCGCTGTTGCTGAGAGCGCAGCATGAGTCACACAGCTTGGAGGGTGCCGGTTCGCGTCCTGGCTGTGAAAAGAGGCGGAACTTGGCTGGGGACTCCAAAGGGGGCGTCACATTGGCTCTGACACTCCCGGGGTGGGGGATGGGAAACCGGCAGGGACTCTTTCTCTTCATCGCACAACAGCGAACCCTACTGGTCAGACACCGAGTAGATCGGTAGCCTGCACACCTCTGCAGTGGATTGCTCGGCATAAAAGCGATTCTGGCTTCAGAACGTCTGTGCTGTGCGGGGACTCGCTGCAGTGAGGAGAAAAAACGTAACTGGACATTTTAAATTGGGGGAAAAATAAATAAAAAATAATAATTGGTCACTAAATTAAAAAAAAAAATAGTTAAGGTCTCTGAACAAATCCCCAATTGGTGGTTGTTATACCTTCCAAGTTTCCACTCAATACACAAGATACAGTGACAAACAATACATGAAGCAGCAATCGGGATATGTTGCTGCTTGGACTGTTCCATTGGAAAGCTGTCTTTCTTCAAACCCTGTAATGGTCGTTTCTTTTCTATATCTGCCTCTGCTCTCCTTATTTGATTACTGCAGATGGACTCATCGTTTTTACCCTACAGTATGAAAAGTTGGAGAGGGGGTTTGACAAGAGACATTTGCTATGGTGACCAACGACTGCTTTACATAGAGGATTAGGGAGCATGTGTCTAGAGGACGTGCTTCAATAAATGCAATTACCAATCTGTGCAGGGACTGAGAGAGAGAGAGAGAGGGGGGGGGGGGGGTTGCAATGGCAAAGCACTGAGCTTTCAGGCTGGGCTATCGCACCCTTCTAGAAATCTCCTAGACTGTCTCCCCTCCCCTCTCTCTCTCCCTCTTTCTCTCTCTCTCGCCTGCTCTCTCTCACTCCCCCCTCTCTTTCTCTCTCTATCTCTCTCTCTCTCCCTCTCTCTCTCAGCTTGCATACAGCATGTGCAGGAAAAAAATTTCTCTCTGTTTTTAGAGGAGCATTTGTTTCTGATTTGCGGTAGAAGGTGGGTTAGATACAATAGGGTTGTCCTGTGAGTGATGACAGTGAGCCTGTTTCATTTGTCTCATGGTATTCAGATGAGATGCACTGTACAGGGGATCTGGTGACGGTTCCTGTGCTGCTGTTGCAGCTGCTTCTTCATTGCATCTAAACCTGCCTCCTTTTCTCTCTCTCTCTCACATCTTGCAGGTTTTCTCCATTTCCTTTTTTCTTCCCCTGAACTGAAGCGCTGAAGCAGTCATCTCTGTCAGCCACCAGGTATGTTACTCTTCAGCTTCTGAATCACAGACATGCTGCGTCATTGCCTGTTAATATTACAAATGCAACGTAGCCTCTTTTTTTCTTTGTTAGGCTCCAATGGCAAGCCCCATTGACGAGCCTCTGTCTTCCACTCTGATGGCTTTTAATGCTGAAATAAATGTCAAATCAATTTTATAAGTCGACTTCCTTTATTATTCTCACCATTGTCTTTGTGCAGTATGTGTGCATACTCTAAATAAAATATCGCTTTCATGGTTCTGTAACAGTTAATTCCTGGTGTTTCTGTGTAAGATCAAGTGATCATTATTCTATTATCACTACTGGAATATTGACCAGTTTATCTATGTGCCTTAAATCTTGAGCCTGTCATTTTTTTTTTTATTGAGACTTTTAACGCTTTGTGTCTAGATATAATTGATTATTGAGACGGCAATTGAGGAATGACTCAGGGTAGAGGCATCTGTTTAGCAGCACCACCTGAACAAGCCAAACGAAAAACAGAAACAAACTGTAATATCAATTAATTTATTGTAAAGCCAGACTTATTATTGTGGCAGTAATATAATCTGATACGAAGCTCTTCTTTGTAGGTTGCAGATAAACTATTTGAGCCAGTGAATACAGATCACAGCAACGAGCCAGTGAGTTTGATGTAGCAAAGTTCATGTTGTGCTTTGCTAAATGCAAATGAAATGGATGAGAAGGTAGTATTGATTTGCACTGTCTAGGTTGCCTGGTTGGTTTTTTGATCTGCTTGCTTTGTTTTAATGTGCTTTTAAACTGGGTGCTGTGCATTTGCAGATTTCAGAAATTATAATGAGCTGCAATGGCATCAAAATGATGTTATTTGTTTCAGTTTGACTGAAATGGTGTTTATTTCTTTTTGTATTTGAAGTTACCAGACCTGTTGAGGCATGTCATTTGGGTTAAAGGGCTGTCCCATTGACATGTAGTCATAACACAAGCAATCAATATTGAACCACCCTCGGTACTGTACAACTTGGAACCACTCCATGTGCATCAGCATGTAGTCACTACGCCAACCTGGGTACAAATATCATATATTCAGGTATTTATTATCTCACTGTGTGACGTTGTCACGCGAATACATCGTGAAACAGCAAAAGGACTTCCTTTTGGCAGCACGACTGTAAGGGCAGGGTCAATCGATTTCCACGATAGAAATAGCCAGCATGCTTGTGGCTCACAAGATTTCAGCAGTCAAGGTCCAGTTCTTCTGACTTAATCTCACGTAATCTCCAGCAGAAGGCCGTACAAAACATAGACACCCCCCAACACACACACACACACAAAATGTACATTTATGGACTACTTCAACACTAGAACCACCGCAGTTATACTCATACCTGCCGACGGCAGTCATTGTCACGGTACTTTTTAAACATCATCAATATTAAAATGAAAGACAAACTATCAGATACAACTCAAAAGTTTTATTCAAGCACATCATATCAAACATCTGCACAGCCGAAACGTCGTATTTAAATGAACAATTAAACACAAAAGGGTTTATTTTCTAACTTGCCACATATAAAGCACTACTTAAAAAAATGAAAAACTATAATAAAATAAACATTTCAAAAGAAACTAGTGCGTAAACAGGTTTATGCACACACAAAACTGTAAAAACAAAAATAGTTTTTAATCTAAAACAAAAGTAGCATATGATTTCTGTTGCGTGTGTGTCACTCGCAGCACAAAATCCAGGTTGAGCTGCTGCAGCCTGCAGCTTTGCAGTTTTCTGATCGAAATGTTTCTGCTGAAGTGCTGTGGTTAGCTTCAAGATGAAATCTCTCCGACTGATATTTTCCCCGGTGCATTTCTTCTACAAAATTGATGGCTGCTAGGTCCAGCAGCGATAACAACAGGCTTGTGTATATATATATATATATATATATATATATACAACTGCATTTCCTGAAAAGTAAGCAAACATGTTGTGAGGAAAACTGTCATGGCTTGTGCATGTAAACGCAGCCAATGACATCTCTTATGAACACCCAAAACTTCCACTGAACTTAAAGCCTGCGTTTTTATAAACCTTTCCCCCTTCGTGTTCTATGCACAGGATGACATCTCAACACAGGATAAGATGTACAAGAATTGTAATAACTATCTCATTGTTCCTTTTTGGGGATTTATAATAGATTTCGTCTGCCTTTCTGAAGCAAACCCTGTTTATAATTTGAAGCAGTCACAGTGACCCGTTGTGACTTGACGGTGTTTATCTGTGTTTAATTAGGTGGTAATTATGATAATTGTTTTATGTGTCAGTGATAAACCTTTAAGGTATTTATACAGAATAAATGCTTGGATGCCACTATTAGTCTCATACTGGCTGTGTGATGTTTGGTTTATTTTTCTATTAATTTCCATAATGAATGTGTTTAATCCAAGCATTTCAGGGTTATTAATCCCAAATCATGACAGCAAATACTGAATGAGGTACCTGATAACGAGATTAAATCTTCATATACTAGGCGAGTGTTTGGTTTGGGAAATACAAACTGTCCAGACACTGTATTGTCAAGAATTACTTACTTGGATTCATTAGCACTGCATAGGGATGTTTGGGCAGATTAAGGTTCAGATAACAAAGAGACTCAGAAGTTACCGTGTCATTATCACTTTTAATAATTCAGAGACGCACAGTTTGCATTTTGTTTTCTATTTTAAATGTATTCAAGCAAATGTGTTTATTCTGCTTGTTTATTTTGCATTTTAAATGCATTTAAACTTAAATAAAAAGCAATATTGATCCGCTCCTTGATCTTTGATTAGGGTGTAACATATAGATTGCTATCTGGGCGGATTCTTTTTTCGCCCAAGGTGTGTGCAGCAGGAAGGAATGTTTAGGCGTACACATGCTAAGCTCATCCAATTAAGGATGGTTTAGTCACACAGTTAAAGGTATTCCAAAAAGCAATAATGAGGGTTATCTGATGTTTTATACTGTGCAATTATTATACTGTATGAGCTCTTCAATGCTATTCTTCAATTTTCACTTAATAATCTTATGTGTTTCCTCTGTATGATAATGTGCACGTGAGTACGGTGCACAAAACGCTCAAAGCTAATATCAAAGTGGTAGCCTACTCAATCCCCAAATGGATTTTGGTTTCCATGGGTACCATATTGCTTTCACTGTTTTCAGGGTAAGTTCTGACAAAAGGAATACAAGTGTTGCTATGGAAATAAAAGTGCTGTGGGTTTTTTTTCATTGACAATTTTAACCCCATTACCTTCACTCACTTTCTGTATTTACACAGGCATTGATAACTTAAAAAAAAAAAAATTCAACGATGAACTCCTTTGTATTTAGACGACTTGTGCAAGATTTCTGCACATTATTGCTGTTTTTAGACAGTTCTGTTCACCCTCCTCTTCAACTAGAACCATCAATGTTCAGGTGGATTAAAACCTAGAGATGGTGTGTTCGATAAACAAAGACCCTTGATGTTCCCACCCCAGATTTAGTGCATGCAACTCAGGGGACATAGTGTTAAAATAAATAAATTTAAAAAAAAAGTAATGGCGGCAATGTGTTTGACAGCTTACTACATGTTGAAGTTGGAGATTGGGCTGTTGTGCACAATCCCAGGTCCTCTGGTGTTTTTTTGGCACTGGGGATGAATCACTGCTGGTGCTGCATCCTTTGAGATGCTAGCAGCAGACAAGCTGATTTTGAAGCTCTGATGTCAGGAGCATGCTGGAGGTTGCCGGCTATGACTGACATTTACAGCAGATCCTCTCTGACGTGCTGTCTGGCTGCTGAGCTACAGCAGAGAAAATAAGAGGGACCCCGGACAGCATTAAAAATGTATGCACAGCCAGCACTCCCTGCTTGCATGAAGCCGCTTTTTCCCTTTTCTATGCTTCTGCTGGCGACGCAAGCTTTGATTTAGCGGTTCATCTTGGCATGATAGCTTGAATTTATTGCATGGTGGGGGCGGGGAAAGGAGATGGGGGGGCTCTTATTTGTGTGCGTGTGTGTGTGTGTGTGTGTGTGTGTGTGTGTGTATTTTATTCAAGAATATTGTTCAGGTTGTCATTGTGTGGGAGGTGTTGCATTGGTTTCTTTATCTGCCATTTACAACTGGAGCAACGGAAGCCTGAAACTCCAGGAATGTTGAGGCTGAGGTGTAAAACCTGCAGTGAAAGTGCTGTTTAATATAGGCAAGCATCTACTGCACCTCACAGCCACTACTGCTGCACTCAGAACCCTTGTGAGAATGTAGAATGAATCCGATATTCCACAAAATATTGTTAATCACAAATGTTGTTCTTTTTTTAATAATAGCATTTTAAGCAATAATTTGTTTTTAACTGTAGTTCCAGATTCTTGTATTGAATCCTACTTGTAACATCACCAGAACTAAATTAAAACTGCACTTTCTGGACTTTGTTCCTAATTAAGTTGCTGGGTTTACTGCTTTGTCTTTCATTGGTACTACAGCAGCTGCAAGAGAAGAGGGCAGTGAGTGCTGTCATGCTTGGTAGTGATGAGGAGTTGAGGAGTAAGAGAAGAGGGCAGTGAGTGCTGTCATGCTTGGTAGTGATGAGGAGTAAGAGAAGAGGGCAGTGAGTGCTGTCATGCTTGGTAGTGATGAGGAGTAAGAGAAGAGGGCAGTGAGTGCTGTCATGCTTGGTAGTGATGAGGAGTTGAGGTGTAAGAGAAGAGGGCAGTGAGTGCTGTCATGCTTGGTAGTGATGAGGAGTTGAGGTGTAAGAGAAGAGGGCAGTGAGTGCTGTCATGCTTGGTAGTGATGAGGAGTTGAGGAGTAAGAGAAGAGGGCAGTGAGTGCTGTCATGCTTGGTAGTGATGAGGAGTTGAGGTGTAAGAGAAGAGGGCAGTGAGTGCTGTCATGCTTGGTAGTGATGAGGAGTTGAGGTGTAAGAGAAGAGGGCAGTGAGTGCTGTCATGCTTGGTAGTGATGAGGAGTTGAGGAGTAAGAGAAGAGGGCAGTGAGTGCTGTCATGCTTGGTAGTGATGAGGAGTTGAGGAGTAAGAGAAGAGGGCAGTGAGTGCTGTCATGCTTGGTAGTGGTGAGGAGTTGAGGTGAGATGCAGTAATCGAAGCACCTGTCACTTTGAAACCCTTTTAATTCATCACATTTGTAAAGACGGCTTTTGTAATTCATGCCTCTTTTCATTTTAATAACTGCATGACTAATCTTACTGGGAAAGAGATGTGTTTTTGTCCTTGGGAGATCATTTTTGGATAAACAGCATAAAGCTTTTGCAATACTATTTCATTACTACTGATTTAATAAATACAAATAATAAGAACTACGGTACATTCACCTTTACAAGGATAAAGGATTGAAATGGATCAGCTACATGTCCACATACCTCCAAAGGTATTGTTTTCCATACAGTATCAGTAAATCGGAATTACTGTAAGTGCCTGTTCCCATTTGAACTGTGTTCATGTGTTGTTACTTTAGTCTCAATTACACATGCACACACTGCATTATCTGTTCCAGTGGCATTTGTCATACGGATGGCTGCTCACCATGTATTTTTGAGAAAACCAGTTCTCTCTAGCTAGGTCCTCAAAAGACCAAACAGTGAGTAATGGACAGTAAGTATTGATCTTTTTTTCATTCTTTTTTTAAACAGTCATTTAAAAAGGAGTTCATGTGTAAATAGAATAATAACCACCTCAGCTGTATAATTTAAACAGATAACCGAGTCTAAAGACTTGCAGCTCGTTTACTCAATACACCCGAAGGCTTTCCACTGAATTCAAGTTGTAACCTTTCACCTTTTGAGATTGACCATCGTTACTGTTTGTAAATCAAAAATGACTCATTACAAATGGCCCTTTTAACTGAGAAATTACCAATTTAGCTTTTTTTTTTACTTGGAGGAAAAAAAGCCACATACATCTTGGTACCAGATTAAAATTAGTAACAGAATGTAATACATACAAAACAGGCTTTTGACAATGAATTGCACACAGTGCTCCAGGGTTATTTCAGCTAACCAGGTTCATCAGTCCTTACCAATTTATTTCCCTAAGTTTAGGCCTAGGGTTAGGGTTAGGGTTAGGGTTAGGCTTAGGGTTAGGAAGTCTTGTTTCAAGCATCATAATGCAATGGAGTATATTTTACACAGAAATCATTTTTCATAACATTACCTTTTATGAAGCACGCTCGCCATCAAATGCTTAACTGTTGCTGGCAATCTAGTAGGTAACCGCTTGAAAGTCGCACCCGTTACAACCACATTTCTGACGGGTGAAGCAGACCCTCTGCTGACAACGCCTCTCAAATACTCAGTTGGTTGTCTTATCCCTGATGCAGTCCTCATGAAAAAGGCTAACCTCCCAGCATATGATATCGCAGTGCCACACACATCTAGCACCACGTTTTACACTACGCTGCCTCAGCTGCTGACAGGCTTGTTTTCTTGGCTTTGCTTTTCCTGGTTCTACTTGTTGAGTTCAAAAAGCCGATGAGGTCTCACAGCAGCTGGCAACGATAATGAAACACACATACAAAATGAAACGCATATTAAAAAGAGTAAAATAAACAGAAGGGGAGTTTGACTGATCCTGGGGTTAACGGCTATATACATAAGGTGTATGCACTATAACCCCAGGATCAGTCAAGTTGCTATAAGCCATCAGTTCTGGTAAGCAAGGTTCATGGAGAATCTGATTGTGTAACATCCCTAATGGTGTAGGGAATGACAACTACAGTAAGTGGCTGGTTCGCTCAGCACTTAGGATATGATCTTTCTAGACCAATTTGTAATACCATTATTTAAATGTGCATAATTCTAATGTTAAAAAAGAAAATGATTCACTAAATGTATTAATCCAAAGCAAGAGGATTCATGTACATGAATGTAAATCCCAAACCCCTGCCATGCTGGATGGTATGATTTAACCACGGTGTCAGGATGCTGTGCAGTGTAAACTGCATACTACATTATACATCCTTTAACAGACATGGTAAATGCCGTGACAGCTCATGCCCTGATAAATGCCTTTGGAATATGATACTCGCAGTGAGCCATGCTATTTCCCATGAGTGCAGTCATTGCACTGTGCAGCCGTTGCTGCCCATTCTTTCTTCCACAACAACAACACAATAGAAAGGTGCATTCCCTATTTATGAAATCCTCACTTGGATGAGGGTCTTGTTTGCCCTGTTATTAAAGACTGTGGCCTGGTTACAATACACTGGGCGTTTGTTATGGTGCTGTTGTTGCTTCTCTGGGATATTATTAGGCATTTTACGGTATCTTTGCATCATCCCCATCATGGAATTAAAAGTAGTTTTTAACCAGGAAGCGTTCCAGATTTCTTTGCTAGGAAAGCTGTTTCCATTTAAGAGAAGGCAGCTAGGATTATCCCTGAGGCCTAAAATGCTAACCCGTGCTCATTGTTCAAAGAAAAATAGGTTATTTAGATGCTGAACTAATCTAAAGTTTGCATAATTATATCCTAAAAAAATGGAGACGGCAACACACAATGGGGTTTGGATAAATTGGTCAATTTGTGGATGAAGTCTCTGCCTGTTTCTCTTTGCGGGTCCCCCTTGTGCTTCTGCCCTGGGCTCTGCCATATGGGAAAGATCGGTGTGGAAATGCCTTTACACAGGGCACTGGGCTTCTTCATACATGGGAACTTTTTAAGTTTCTCCAAGGAGGTGGCAAGGTGAACTGGGTTCTGGTGTTAGCTGAGTTGAGACAGGCCCACATCATAAAATGCACCAAGATATAGCAGCACTATACTATGATTCTTTCTTGCCTGCACAGTACTTTGGATTAGTAAGTCGTCTGGACATCCTGCAGTGCATCTGATCCAAGCCCGTTCACACCATCATGTGCAAAGTGAAGTAGAATTGTCCTAGGTCACCTGTAATATAAGCTGTAATATATTTAAGCAATATGACTTCACTGCACTTATTCTCTAATGTGTTTCTTTTTACGTTGCTAAACTGGTTCCATTCCATACACTGCAGAAATCAAAAGCTCTAGTGTATCTTGACATATCTTGAGCAATAGTGTATCTTGAGCAATGGAGCGATCTGATATGGTTGCTAAGGTTTAATACCTGATGGACAACAGGCAGCACTACTGACCAGGATATAGGTGTAAATAGAGAGTTCCCTACATGACCGGCCCACAAACCCCTTCACACTCCCAGAGATTTAAGACCTAAAAGATATTTATGTTTTTTGGCCAAGGCAGTAAGATGTCAGTCAGTGAAGAGAATCGATAACTTCACTGATGTACTTGATAAAAAGTGTTTTTGTTTTGTTTTTAATATATAATTTCTGGTAATGAATGCAGTGCACTTTATTTCCTAAGTAATGTGAAACAGCCAATTCTAATGATGTATTGTGCTGCCAGTGTTTACATCAGAGCACCTTTGATCTAATCTAATCTAGTCCATTTATTTTCTCTCAGCCCAGAGCCCTTGTTCAACATCTGAAAATCAGCAAAGCAATTTCAGAATCTCTCATAACTGGATAGTGAGAATACAGATTATATACAGTACTTGACCCCATATCTGTCTGACTGTAATCACAAATCTAAACAACGTGCTTGTTATTGAGCATCAGCTGAGCACAGAGACCTGGTTGTAGTTCTTGTGATAATTTATTTTTTCCAAACAGATTATTTCCCTTTTCCAAATGGATTCTGTCCCTTTTCCAAATGGATTCTGTCCCTTTTCCAAATGGATTCTGTCCCTTTTCCAAATGGATTCTGTCTCTTTTCCAATGCTTTTCTCTTGCTTTTCCTGCATTACAGCCATAATGCAGCCTTTCATATCTACCTGAAACTGCATGTGTGGTCTGAAATAATCACTGACCAGCAGTAATGCCTGCGTTCAACATCCTTGGAAACTAAGCATGCATGATTATGACTACATGGACACTGATTTGTGAGTTTGACCCCTCGTAAAGCTGCAGTACCAGAGCTGAGCAGCTGCTGCACTGTAGTGCGGATGCACTAGGAATATGATCTGAACCGTGACCTTCTGGTAGGAGGAAGCTATTGATGCAGCACTGTAAGCTTCTTTGAAACCACCATGCTGCTTATTAGGTCCTTAACGTATCCATTTAGATCTCTTAAAATGAAAAGCCACAGCAATAAGGACTGTTGTACGCAATTTATTTTTGACACGGTACTTGGAAAGCCATATCCTCCAGCCATCTCATTGTTCATCGTTGTTCACAAATGGCCCATAACAATAGAGGCTAAGCTTGGGAACAGGACTTGTAGTATCCCCATTTCAGCTTTAGCTAGAGGGAAAGGTTGATGGCTTTTAAACATTATGCAATGTGGAACAACATATATATTGCACATATCTTTCTCAAGGGAGCCTGTACTGTATATATACACTACCGTTCAAAAGTTTGGGGTCACTTAGAAATTTCCTTGTTTTCGAAAGAAAAGCAAATTTTTTGTCCATTTAAAATAACATCAAATTGATCAGAAATACAGTTTAGACATTGTTAATGTTGTAAATGACTATTGTAGCTGGAAACGGCTGATTTGTAATGGAATATCTACATAGGCGTACAGAGGCCCATTATCAGCAACCATCAGTCCTGTGTTCCAATGGCACGTTGTGTTTGCTAATCCAAGTTTATCATTTTAAAAGGCTAATTGATCATTAGAAAACCCTTTTGCAATTATGTTAGCACAGCTGAAAACTGTTGTGCTGATTAAAGAAGCAATAAAACTGGCCTTCTTTAGACTAGTTGAGTGGAGCATCAGCAATTGTGGGTTCGATTACAGGCTCAAAATGGCCAGAAACAAAGAACTTTCTTCTGAAACTCGTCATTCTATTCTTGTTCTGAGAAATGAAGGCTATTCCATGCGAGAAATTGCCAAGAAACTGAAGATCTCGTACAACGCTGTGTATTACTCCCTTCACAGAACACCGCAAACTGGCTCTAACCAGAATAGAAAGAGGAGTGGGAGGCCCCGGTGCACAACTGAGCAAGAGGACAAATACATTAGAGTGTCTAGTTTGAGAAACAGACGCCTCACAGGTCCTCAACTGGCAGCTTCATTAAATAGTACCCGAAAACACCAGTCTCAATGTCAACAGTGAAGAGGCGACTCGGGATGCTGGCCTTCTAGGCAGAGTTGCAAAGAAAAAGCCATATCTCAGACTGGCCAATAAAAGAAAAGATTAAGATGGGCAAAAGAACACAGACACTGGACAGAGGAAGATTGGAAAAAGTGTTATGGACAGACTAATCTAAGTTTGAGGTGTTCGATCACAAAGAAGAACATTCGTGAGACGCAGACCAAATGAAAAGATGCTGGAGGAGTGCTTGGTGCCATCTGTCAAGCATGGTGGAGGCAATGTGATGGTCTGGGGTGCTTTGGTGGTGGTAAAGTGGGAGATTTGTACAGGGTAAAGGGATCTTGAAGAAGGAAGGCTATCACTCCATTTTGCAACGCCATGCCATACCCTGTGGACGGCGCTTGATTGGAGCCAATTTCCTCCTACAACAGGACAATGACCCAAAGCACAGCTCCAAACTATGCAAGAACTATTTAGGGAAGAAGCAGTCAGCTGGTATTCTGTCTATAATGGAGTGGCCAGCACAGTCACCGGATCTCAACCCTATTGAGCTGTTGTGGGAGCAGCTTGACCGTATGGTACGTAAGAAGTGCCCATCAAGCCAATCCAACTTGTGGGAGGTGCTTCAGGAAGCATGGGGTGAAATCTTTTCAGATTACCTCAACAAATTGACAACTAGAATACTAAAGGTCTGCAAAGCTGTAATTGCTACAAATGGAGGATTCTTTGACGAAAGCAAAGTTTGAAGGACACAATTATTATTTCAATTAAAAATCATTATTTCTAACCTTGTCAATGACTATATTTCCTATTCATTTTGCTATATTTCCTATTCAAACTCATTTCATGTATGTTTTAATGGAAAACAAGGAAATTTCTAAGTGACCCCAAACTTTTGAACGGTAGTGTGTATATATATATATATATATACATATATAAAAATACATGGATGAAGGCTATATTTGCATCCTGAGCCATTCGAAAAAAAGGCATAATTCCAGTGTCGTGGTAATTCCTATAGAGGAAAATATACTTCTGAACCTCATTTTCTATAATATTAGCATCACAAGGGTATCCATGTATTATAAAAAATAATAGATGGGCCTCTTCAGTAAGTTACAGGAAAACAATTCCATCTCGGGTTTCTGTGACAGTTTATAAATTACTCGACCTTCGGTCTCATAATTTATGACGTCACAGAAACCTTCAAAGGAATTATTTTCCTGTAACTCACTATCTATTATTCTCTCTCTCGCTCTCTCTCTCTCTCTGTGTGTGTGTATATATATATATATATATATATATATATATATATATATATATATATATATATATATAGTCCACTTTTCCTTAATGCTTTCCTCCAGCTAGAAAGTTAATTGAAGTATACACCTACCATTTCCATTTCCATTTCCATGTAATGTGCAACGGAGCTAATGTGTTTAATTAAAACTTGACTCAGTCTCAGTAAAGGCAATATGTTTTCATTAGTGATATTGGATTCAATTGCTCTTCACTGGTTCTGCCTGGATCTCAGATGCATATTAATGTAACCTAGCATATAATATTGCAGTAGAAAATAAATCATTTGTTCAGTTGTTTTTCTGTGACAACAATGTCCTTGTGTATTTACTTGCTTAAACAGCCTTGGTGTTATTCTGTGTATCTACCTTAAACAAGAATTCTTATTGCATTGTGCATTTCAGTACATGTTTGTTTTGGTTATTTTCTAGTTATTTTTAACCTGTTAACAGAAAATGAATTTGAAATGGTACAGTGTTCTACAAAAGTCAAGTTTCACTTTGAGTTTTATAATCTCACTCAATTAGATTGGATCCTGTCTGATCAATGCTCAAAATCAGGTAGATGTTTGAAAAGCATCTTTAACAATACAAATACAAAACAATACAAATAAATAGCTGTTATAACCCTGCTGCATTTCTGTTATTTTTCTTCTTTTCCAGGTGTGTGCCGCCTTTGATTTCTTTCTCCGTGTTTGGAATTCCTTCTTTGATTTCTTTCTCTGTGTTTGGAATTGAACCCTGTAATCCCTAAAGAAAAGGAAGCATCACCTGCAGGAACAGCTGTAACCACTGGGATTCCTAGCCCGTATTAACAGGCAAGTCTTGTGTGTGTTGTGTTCAGGTTGCTTCTCAAAGGAGAGCTGCATGCAGCGTCTGATTCCCTGCCCTTTACAGGCATTTTTATGAGCTGCTTTTATTATTGTGTATCATGCATTAAATAGCAGATCAATACACCCCTTCAGTGAACACCACACAGTTACACATGGTCTTGAGTGCATGTCTTGTTTGGTATGATGTGAACTGTATGTAGAATAACTTTAGTGTCACTATGCAGAGCGGGCCCTTATCAGCGCATGTCTGACAGAAAAAAGAAAAGAAAAAAATATTATGTTTAAAAACATACTGCTGAAAGCCAAACAGCCAGCTGAATGAGGACGTTAACTCAATTCTGTTACTTAGCGGTAACGTATCGTACAGAGATCTGAGGCCAAACTTACTGTAGGACGCAGAGATCTGAGGCCTGACTTACTGTAGGTCACAGAGATCTGAGGCCTGACTTACTGTAGAATGCAGAGATCTGAGGCCTGACTTACTGTATAACGCAGAGATCTGAGACCTGACTTACTGTGGGTCACTTATGGAATGCTTGTGCCACTTCTTCACCCGCAGCCCACGGAACACAGAAACTGACATACCTGTTAACAGATAATAATAAAGTGCACTTACTGTGCTTTGTGAGTAATCTTTGAGTACAAAGCTCAAGTCTCAGGTCTCAGCTATTGTTTTTTTTTTTTTTATGAATATAGCTGAATGCTGAATGTATTTAAATAGAGATAGAACCAGTATTGATCTATCCTGCATGTGACTACAGTTATGCAACCGCATATTCTACCAGAAAATCAATAGGGCATTTACATAAGATTATTGGAGAGAGATGATTTAAATAGAAAAGTCATGATGCAGCAGTATGATGCCAATCCACTGAAAGACAGAGTCGCTTGTGGACTCTTTTCCTATTTCCTGGCCTTGCTCTTGCTTGTGTTCACTCTGAACTACCCAATCTGTTCACAAATCCGTAGTGATTCATATATTTGAATGCACGCCTCATTATATTTAACTGACTCTGGATTTATTGCTATTCCCATTGGTAAACAAATGAAATTCTAACCAACCAAATACTATTTCTCTTTAAAAAAAAAACAAAAAAAAAAAACCCAGAACCCATCATTAAGAAGTAGACTGCAGTTTACTGGCACTACACTGTTACAATATTGCATGGCAGCACAGTAAACAGTCCTAAAACTCAGACACCACAACTGAGAACCATACAATAGGTAACCGATTCTGAAATGTATTTGGAACAGCAGGGAGAATTTGAGTGTTATCTCTTGGATCTGTGTGTGTGTGTGTGTGTATGTAAGTCGAGAGCTCTTATCTCACCTTACTGTTCTCTTTCACTCAATACCTGATCCCCAAGGAAGCACTTCTTAGATGGGTTTGTGTTCCACACATAAAAGGTATCGTGGAAAGTATACATGGTGATTGGACACTATCCTTTTACCAAGCATTTACTATATCTAAACTCACTTCCCTATGCTATCCCTATGTCACTGTTCTTTGCATCATTTTTACCATAATATACTAGAAAACATTTTTTATTGGGAGAGAATGGCTGATTCTTGATACTAGGTATTTTTTTTTTTTTTACTGTAGTACAGTAGTGCTGTAACACAGCCTTAATCAGAGAAGCAGGGGCTCTGTACGGGTTGTTGCTTTAAGGGGTGGATGTGGTAAACCTCTGCAATGCGGTAGGCCTGCACTGGGTTGTGGTTTCTTGAAAAGTTAAATGTGACTTGTGTGGAAGGGAACTTAATTCAAGGGTAATGTAGGAGCTTTACTATGATGCCATAATACATGCAAATCAATTGCAATTCAGGTACCTGTATAGTCAGAAATATTTTGTTAGCTGCATGTAAGTGAATTAAATAAACTAATATCAATGGTAAAGGAATACATGTCTGTATTCGATACATAATATCTAGAAAGAAATAGCATTGGTACATTTAAATTCATTATTATTCTTGTTATACCACAGGAGAACATATGTGATGTCACAGCAATGCTAATTCCCCCATTCTTTCTAGGGCTTGAACTTTGTATCAAGTGTCCAATAATGTTTTTTCTTTCCACTATGAATATTTTTTTTGGTTTATGTAAGTCAGTTAGACACACATGAACATTTCAGAAATTCTAAAAGACCACAAGCTTTTGCTGTTGGTGCAGCAGAGACATTTGCCAAGGGACACGCGCATGTTTAGTCTTTTACAGCTTGTTACCGTGACAGTCATTCTGGGTGACAGGCTATATTATATATATCTGCTGAAAGCCTCTTCTTTTTCACTGATACAGAAGGTCAGCGTTGTTGGTTGAAAGAACAAAATGAAGTGGTCTGGATGGACCCAATTTGAACTGAGATCTCTTCGAACACTCTGTCAATCCTGCTACCTACTGTAGGTGCAATGCACTGTTTAATTATAGTTGGTATTCATACCAACACTCGCTACAGCACACACTGTGCAAGCTTTCCCACAGAAGACTCACAAATACTGTCCATCCAAATAACCGTGACACAAACAACCTCCCCATCCGCCCCTGGATCTTTCCCAAGCAGAGGCTAATTGTGCAACATCGTGCCAGACTGCATGGTAGTTGTATGATGTGCACAACCTCATTTATGGAATGCTTGTGCCACTTCTTCTCCAACCGCAGCCCACAGAACACAGAAACTGACATACCTGTTAATAGATAATAAGAAACCTGAATTGTTTTTGAAGACCACAGCAAGCCCGGATGAGCCTGGGTCTGTCCAGGTCATTATTAATACTTTATGTCTTTCTAGGCCTCTCCAAGTCATTTGAAACTGTTTATCTGGTGTAATTAAAATCCTGCCCGGTCTATCCTATCTTGTAGTAGAAATATCCTTACCTTTACTCTGACTAGACACTAAGTGAATTGAGTTCTAGTGGTCTCAATCTGGACAATCACAGCTATCCCTGAAATATATAAATGCTATGACATCCATACCTGTTTACAGCTGTATGTGATATTAACATACAGTATAATAAATGCTCTGCTCTGACCAAGTCTGCTATGTTTCTGGAGTAATGTAGCTTAATGCAATAAGTGTGCAAACTTGATTCATTCCCTGAAAAGCCCTGGTGACATTCCAGCAAACTGCAGTTGGGCAACTGTGAAAATTGACCTAGTTTAAGCTGCTCAAGGATTCAGGCAAACTAATTGCACAAAAAAGGAATGCAGAGGGGTTCTGGTTAAGTGACCTGTGTGGAACTCTCTACTCTGGTAGTCACTTCTATAGGCTATCCCTCCCTGTGCAGCATGTAACCATGGAGTTGAGTGTTCACTATTCATTCCCCCTAGCTCTGCTAAGGCAGAGGGCACATACATCAGTGCAGCCCCGTAGCAACTGAGCAAGCAGAGGCTAAGAGGTCTCATGTCAATTAATAGTTTGAACAGAGAATATGAGGGTAGGAGATGCTTATAACTTATTAAGCATAATGGAGAACAAAAAAAGAAAAAAGTTTCAATCTGGTCCTAATTTTATGGATTTCACCATCTGATTTCCAGCATTTGAAATGACTTTGAGTCAGTCAGTATCATGTGTGAAAACAACTTGAAGTGAAAACATGTGATGTAAGAGCAACATGCTGGGATTTTATCCACTGAGTTTGTTCATGTCATTCATCAGATGAGGATTGCTACCTGAGATGTTTTACTGCCCGCTGCTTGTAGGCTTGTGAGATATTTCTTGTCTTCTAAACGTTACAGCATATTGAAATAAACTTAAATGTAAATTTTAAAAAATTAAATCCCTTTCAAACCAGATGTTTTCTCTCCGAGTGTAAGAATGCTCTTTCATAACTTCCTAACTTTCTCTATCCCTTGATCCGCTTCATTCAGTTTCTCTGGTACAGTCCAGTAAAGCATATCTATGTGCATTGCAACAAACCACTGGCTTGTCTGTCTAAGACACAGGATTATCCAGCTCTGTCTGAGATTGGATTTTCCCTGAAAGATTGGGATAAAGCACAGATGAGGCACAAATCAGCCTATCAGTACAAACAGGTCTCCAGCAGCTCATCACCGCCACCACCACCTTCCCTGCCAGGCTCCGATTAGAAACTGCCAGTCTTGCAGACCACCCTGCTGGTAACACAGCATTTTCCTCAAAATTACCAGAACTAAAGTCATTTTCTTTCCATTGTGACAAATTCAGTACTTGCAAAAAAAAAAAGCCTGAAGCTTTTTGATTTATATACGGTACAGTAGAGGCAGACACCAGACGCAGTGCAGCTTTTCACCAATGAATCAGAGAATTGCGACCCCGCACCCCACAAGTGAGTGTCTTAACCACAATGCAAAAGAGCCGAGCTCATCTGCATTCATGGTTTTAGAGAGTTTAACCTCAGAATCAGGAACAGAATCAACTCACAACTCACAACTCTGCTCATTAGTTACAGTTGTCCAGGGATGTATAGGATGATGTTTCTGATATATGACGCCTCATCAGTCACAATAGAAATCATCATGCATCAGAAATATGGGCGGGGCTTAGATAGAAGATGCAACATTATCTTCATGTCTGGAAAGAAAAGAAAGCACATGTAAAACTGAAGAACAACATATAAAAATACTGAAGAAACAATCGAAAAAAAACAGAACAGCTGCATACATGACAAAACGGTAAGGTTAAAGGAAAAGAGATGTTATTTAATTCCTTATCACTTTCTTTTTAGTTTCAAAGTAAAGATGTCAGATTGACACCATTAAATACATTTTTTCAAAAAGCAGTTTTGCCATTGATAGCAATTTAGACTCTTCTTCCTCAAAGTACCTTATTGTCAACGATTGAGATTTAGTTTCCAGTAAAATGTGCAATTAATCCACAAATGTAGAGCAACGGAATATCTTTTGAGTAAAAATATCAATTAGTACTAAGTATATTCATTTTATATATATATATATATATATATATATATATATATATATATATATATATATATATATATATATATATATATATATTAGTGTGGAGTTAGATATTTAGTATAGTTACATGCATGATTTTTTCAATATCTGCTGAGCTTATTAAATGTAAATGTTCATTTTAATCCTAGCAGTAATATCCTTGTTTTTGGTGCAAGTGGTCTTAAGTTGAGTCCCCGCTTCTCGTGCTCTTGTACATCAATGGATGTAATGTGTGTGGAATGGTGGTAAGTGCACGGTTTCTTTAGTTGTAAAATGGTGTGTATTTATATAGTGACCCCTTTCCATTGCCGTCGCCTCTGAGCTTTAGGTAACAGAGTAGGTTCTTACCATCTCACAGGCTTTTCAAGCATCTGGCCAAAGATGAGTCATGGGTGTGATTAATGATCAGTAGGTGGTGCTAAATAGCTACTTACCTGTTGTACAGTTTTTATTTACAGTAGCAATATATGAGGATCAATATTATATTTATGAGTATATACTGTATGCAGTCTGTATAGTATGAAGTTATCTGAGAATCTGATGTTGCTTGTAAACAATGCACCATCATGAACTTCACAATTCTCAATTAAAATATAAGGTAAAACCTGGAGGAAACAAAGTGAAGTAGACAAACGTTTTGACTGGTGCCATCATTAATGTAACCATGCACCATCCTGTGGTACTCTATAGAAGTACTGTTGATACTTATATATTTTTGCATATTATTTGAGGAAATAATTTAATACTTTAAGGTCTTATCTGTGTGTATCTCTGTGCTCCTAATCACACATTGAATTTTGTACGGCAAGCCTAATGAAGCATTACATTCTTGTGTCATGGTGCGTGGATGAGCTGAGAATCTTCATCGGATACAGTTATAGCACAGAATGATGTCTCAGGTTCCATGCCACTTCTATTCAATGAGTGGGCCGGGTACCAGAATACGAGCCAGGAAGATACGCATGTGCATTGGTCATTTTTCTTCCAGAATAACACAGAATAATGTAATAAAACCCCCACAACTCTCTGTTACCTAGATTCCAGTACTCTGTACCTGTAGGGGTACCTGTACCTGTAACCCTTGCTCTTGGGTTTCTGTCACCTGCACTGTGTTGCTATGAATAGAACAGAATCATAACAATGCAGTGACATCATTGCTTGATTTGACTGTGACATGCTGCTGTTAACGGAATCGTGCATCATCACAAAGCAGTGACATCTTTGCTTGATTTGACTGTGACATGCTGCTGTTAACGGAATCGTGCATCATCACAAAGCAGTGATGTCATTGTTTGGTGTAACCACTTATCTCTATACAGAAGCACTGGGATGCTGATAGAGTACAGGTTTCTTTTCAGAGAAGTGAAGCCAACGAAAAGCACCCGAATCTCCCAGTAGACTTTGCCAGCCTGTGATGAAAGTAGAGCAGGAGAATAGCAGATTTCAGAACTTGGAGGTACTTGAGTGTCCCTATAGAGATGTGTACTTTCTCAACACGTCTGTTTCAAATAATCTCTGTAATCCTATAGATATTATCTGTAATTGTAACCTATGTTTTCATGGTACTACTTAACTAATAAGCATCTGAAAAATCGAAATTGTAATTCAGTTATGACAATTAAGGCTCTGTCCTGAGATCTCACTGTTTTTTTGCATAAGCTCAATAATTATTTCCTTCTGAGCTTTACTAAAGTGTTTTTTTTCCCTGTTTTTTTTTCTGGTGGCTCAGGGTGAGTTAATTTAGCAGTTAAAACTGGTTATTGAAAGCACGGTTCCGGTGAATTAATTTACAGTATAGCAGCTTTAGTCAGCTAATGGAAGCAAGTCTGATATGTTTCATTAATAACATAAAGGGGGGGTGGAGGTTACAGTCATTCAGTTAATCATCAAAATGTGTGAAAAAAACATTTTTAAATATGAGATCCAGTGTATAGCATTAACATTAATATTAAATAATATCATCATTAACAGAGAAGGGTAGAGAAAAATGTTGGATCACACTGAGGATAAAGGGAACATTGATCGATTTTGCCAGAAAATGCCACGACAAAGGTCCCACGTTGCAAATATATCAGCAAAAGAGAGAGTAAAAGATGTTCTTTGCTTTGTTTGTACACTGTGAAGGTGGCACCCGATGCGATCCACAGCGCTCTACCACCAGGGGAAATTGACATCGACTTGTTTTGGTCATCGACAGCTGACCGTCTTCCTAATTTGAAAACATGAGTGCAGCAACTTGCTGTGTGATCTTGTCCTGTCCGATCGGAGGAGTTCTCTTTCGGAAGACATACTTGTACAGAGATACAGCATAATTTTGCATAATTATGATTTTTTCTGTGCATAATTCCCTGGGGTGTACCTATTAAAGGAAATTAAAGGCTGTGGTGTATTCTGGGACATTCTTATCAACATCACCATCATTATTGTGGTTTGATTTTAATATGAAGTTATTCTATTGCATGTAGAAGGTTTAACAGCCTCAGTGGTGGTCTCTGAAACAGAAAGCGCATCTCATAAGACTTGCACAAGGAGACTAAATGTTACCCTGAGTGCTGGGTTTCAGTGACTTGTCAGAAATGATCATTTCTGTTTGCCTTTCGCAAGGTCTCGTAATAGTGTTTTACCCTGACAAAGTAGGAGGTTTTGGAAGTGGAATTGTGGCATTAATGCCACTTAAACAGCGACTCTCTTGAATGCACCTCAAGCTATATATAGACATGACATCCCCCTTTCTGTGAGTCACCTCTAGTACAAGAGCTTGCATTTCAAAGAGGAATATAATTAATGGTTCCAAGAGCTAGCGACACCAACATTCCGCATTACTGTGGGTATAATTAAAGGCATGGTGAATACTGATTAGTACTTTGTTATATGCAGCTTTATGTAGCCAACCCCCTTGCTTAAAACTTGTTCCCCTGTTTGCACTTTACCATTGCACCATACCAGTCACTGTGGTATATCTGTTACTATAGACTAGCTGTCTGACCGGGGACTGCCTGGCCTTTATATAAACACAATGTTACACTACATTGAGATTTGTTTGCACTAGGTTAAAGTATATAACTTTTCAGAGTAACAGTATATTTGTGAAGAGCTTGTCTGGTGGCTTATTACACTAAGGAACTATTACTTGCTGAATCCCTGAACATTGTCTAAAGCATATTAACCCTTTCATGCATGGTGACATCATCATCTAGTCAGATGAGAGCACCATTTCCCCCCCCCCATATAAAGCAATGGAAAAAAAATGAAAACATATATTGAGTATGTGTCCGAAACATTTTTACCTAGCAATTTTCAATATTTCATGCATGAAAGGGTGATGGAACGTTAAAATGAAACCAATGGTCCTCTACTCTCCTCTCTGTTTCCAGCCAGGAGCGTGACCAAGCCCAATCCCACGGTGTCGTAATGGCAGACGGCAGACAGCCAGAGGAAAGTACGCCACAGTGGGCAGCACCAGGGACTCGCAGCGACACCTCCGCCCACCCCCACACCCCGCCCGAGTACAAGGAGCAGCCTCCCGCAGCAGCCCCCAGCGAGAACGGCTTCTCCTCCTACAGGGACTGTCCAGCAGGGGGGGCACCAGCTGCAGCCTCCTACCCTGCCACCAAAGAGAACGGCTTCAATGGAGACCTGGCGTCAGGAGGCACGGTCACAGCGGGTAAATACCTCCTGAGCTTCCTAGCGCTGTTTAGTGGGATACTCATGCAGCGTTGTGTTTAAAGTCATAAACGGCGGGTCCTTTACATAAAAAAAGGAATCTACCTTGCAGTATAAATCTTCCACAAAAAAGCCAAAGTGATGGCTTTTCCCACATGTTGTTGTGCATTGGTCTTTTATTTTATTGTGTTTTTCTCCGAACTACAATGACTGAGAAATACAAATACTTTTTATCTTTTCAGAACTGCTGAGTTTACATGTAATGAATTAAATCTAGCTGCGATAACATGTCTAGATAAAGACCTGAGCAGTATTCTGTCTGCTGTGGAATAAAATAGTTGATCTACAGTTTACCCAAGCAAAGTGTATTTTTTTTATTCATGTAATGATCACATCATTATAGTACTGTAATATAGAGGAGCACAGAAGCTCGTTAGAATTGGAGGGGGGAGGTTCATAGTTACCTGGTGGCTTGATTGGTTAATAAACAATTTTCAGTGCTCTTCAACTGAGAAAATGATGATTTCTCCGAAAAGTAATTCAGATTTCTACTGTAATGAAGAATTGCTCATTGGGTAATGGTTCTTTGTTTTAAACCCAGCTGTGGAAAAGAAGGCTCCTGGGCTTTAGAGTGATTTGTGTGGTAGGCTGTTCATAGCTGGCGTGCCTTTTCTTCACTAGTGTTGTGTCATTTTCTTTAACCGGTTGGATAAACACGATTGCCCATTTCAGGTCTTTAGAGATGCACTTTGTTAGCATTTAAAGGTGCCCTTGAGAGCCAACGGTAGCTGAAGCATTACATTGGTAGCTCTGCTATTTTTGTGAAAAAAGAAGAAAAGAACAAGTAAAATGCCATGTTCTAGCCTGCAGAACTGGGCTTCGATTTACATAGATTCTGTTTACTTCAACTCTATTACCTTTCTATTAGGTCTAGGGTTAGTGTGATTTACCAAGTGTCTGGCCAGTACCAAAAGGCCTTATTTATCTATTTATGCATTATTGTGTTAGCTCTTTCTCTTTTCATGTCACAGCACCAAAGCCATTTTCTGAATTGCTTTCAGTATAATGCCACTGTTACGAAAAAGAGACAGCTTCTAGACTGAAGCTGGGTCACAACCAATAATTGGTGGCCAGCCATTCATCCATTGAACATTTGTCTCAGAAATCCTTTATTATTTATCTGGGTGCCATCTATACTCTATTTGTAGAAGGTGAAATCACTGCTGCTGATAACATTTCCGTCTCACTGTACTGTACCATTCCTTTATCGTTAAGAATACAGATATCGTCAAATAATAGATGGCCACATCTGTACTATATTAAAAAGGGTTGAATACAGCGAAACAACAAAGCGCTAGGCAAATAACAGCATCACTCAGAGGGTGCCGCAGCCCACAGGGTTAATACGGGCCCAGGCTCAGCGTTGCCACAGCAACAGCTTAGCTCACACACTGATTCTTGGCACAGGGTTCTGTTTAGCCAGCCAGCACAGAGCGTGTGTGCGCCTGTGTGTACCAGGGGGTTATTTAGTCCTCTGTATTGTCTGAGCTCAAGCATTTGAGCACGCCTGACGGAGAGACTGTCGTGCATTGCAATGCATTGACTTCCTTCGGAATATTCTTCCGCAGATACACCCAGCGTCCACACGGAGCAAGCCAGTTTCATTTTCTGTCAAAGGGGGTGATTTGTTTTAGTGACAGTTTAACTGCTGCATTGCAGGGATAAAGGGCTATTGTGTTCTCCGTTGTCTCAGAGGCTCCCATTCCAGAGGTTTGATCAGTTATATTGTCGTGTTTGTTTTTTGACTAGTCTGTGCTTGAGGAATGCATTTCAAGGGAGTGCGACTGTGGTTTACAGAACAACTTGTGGAAATAGTGGCATTTATTCTATTACATTATAGATTTTTTCACTATTCCTTTTGTGCTTCAACAAGAGCCTGCAGCTTCAAATTGTAAGATACCACAATATTCTAGTTGATTGTTTTGTCTGTATACTATTTTTTTGTCTGTCTGTCTCTATGTCAGTATAGAAATATGTTATGCTCTGCTGTCGTCGTCGTCATCCACAGAGCAATACTCCTGGAAATGTAAATGTCTTTGTAAACTGTGATAGTCTTGCTTTTAAAATGATGTGTTTAACTAAACTGTACGAGCTTGTGAATTTCCTGGATTGGCTATCAATAACGCCCTGTTTGTAGGCAGTGCGCATCCAACGCAGACTTGGCTGTCTGTTAACTGTATGCAGTGGCAATGGGCTTCCCACTGTCAGGCAGCTGCTGAGCTGCCTTTCTGTAGCCAAATAAATGATAAATAGAGGCAGAGACACTTGGAAATCATCTTGAAGGTAATGCTGCCTTGAAATTTAACATTGGTAAGAGAGCCTTTGTGATGCATTTCAAGTTTCTCTGAATTTTGCGATGAGCTGACTCTAGCTCTTGTTTTTGAAGGGTATTCTATCTACGTGACTTCACGCTATCGTCACCACTGAATAGCTCCTATAAAGTAAAAAATGTCATCATGTGCTAAACATGTCTAAAGGAAGCTACGGGTTTCGTTGAGGGTTTGTTTGCTAATGCCTACTACAAATGCATATTTGGTAACCATTTGTTTGCTGACATACTCTCATTTTGTTAACGTGGAACAATTCATAAAATGGCCTCAAAAATATCCAGCCAGGTTTTGTAAATTGTTTGTACGGAGACCTGAATAAATAAAGAATACGACATACAAATAAAGGTCAATCATAGTAATAATACATGTACTTTTGTTTGATGTATTTAATGTGTATATATTAGTTGATTTTATTTGTGAATTTTTGTTTTATTTTAAAACATTGAAACCACATCCCTTTTAGCTTTGTAATTGTCCAGCATTAGTACGTACCTTTAGTGTGCCCCATACCATGTCATATTAAACTTGTAACTTTTACCATCATATTATTATTATTATTATTATTATTATTATTATTATTTTTTTACAAAACTTAATACGGTATGGGTAGGATGGTTTATTGACATGCTGCTGTTGATTGGTTCTTGACATGCTGTGTAAAAAATGGTTGAAAGCTGAGGGGTTAATACAAAGCAACCTTCCATGACATTGGTAAAGCCCTTCAGATTATACTCAGCTTTGTAGGTTTATACTGCACCGAAAGAACTTTCTGGAATTCTATGGATGTAATCTTAAAACAGGGATTTGCACTGTCACTGGTACAGAAGTAAAAGATAAATGTGTGTTTTTAAGGCTTAATAAGGTTATGGCTCTTTTCACTAGAATTCTGCCACACAGGATACAGCAATACTATACTACTAAACCTTGCAGCTAGACCACATAGCAAAAGATTTTGATACTTCATTATTACTTGCGTGCAGAATGTAGTCATTGTTGTAGTTTTGTTGAATATAATTGATATTGTTAAGCTGAGTTCTATAGCCATGTCTAGCTCATGATCTCCACATTCAGGGGAGCTCAAGGCACCTAAATGTGTTGCTGGTTGTCGTACATTTTAAATCACATATATTAAAGCCGCTCATCACTGCTACAGATCCTATCAGAATTCCAGTCCATCTTATCCTGTGTGCAGATGTCATCCTGAACGTAGAACATACAGCTCAATTCGAAACTTAAAACAACAAGGCTTTTTATATTTAATAGTACCGTAGTTACTGACTACTGAGTAAAATGTCTCTGATTTGTAATAAGTGAACTTGTGTTAACTATGCTGATTCCTCATTGAACAAAAGTAAGATTTTCTGTAACATTCCTTGAACTTTCTTTACATTTTTTGTTCTTTGGATTATTTATTTTTTTATTCTTTTTATTTTTTATTTGTTTATTTTGTTAAGCCAGACCATTGTCTATTTTGGGGTACCACTAAAAGCTCCTATTGGCAGCCTGACTGGCACTGCCCCCATTAATCTTGGAAGAAATGGCTTGTCTAGACTGCCAGATGCCACTGCCAATGTTCATCAAGGTAGAGGAAAGAAACATTAGAAAAGAAACACGCTGTACTCGACACTATCAGCTATTCAAGAGCAATTGGGTTCAGTTTTGATATGTTTTCAGCATTTATGAAAGGAGCTGCATTTACTGTAACTCTCAGGATACTGCAGAACTGGTCTGTCCTTGTACCTGTATAGAAAACAATCTGCAGTACAACAAGTAGTGAATCTGGGGAACTGAATCTATTTAGCCTAGAACAAGGAAGTGCTAGAGGTCACACAGCTTCACTGTTGCTGCTAAATCATTTGGATCCTTAAAAAAAAAGAGTAGACGAGGTTCTGGAACCTGCTACTTGGAAATATACTTGATTTTCTTCATAACTTTTCTTCTGCTTATGTTCTCATGTTCTCTATCCTACAGAGCAAGTGTCAGCAAGGATAGTTCAAGAGGTGACAGCTGAAGCAGTCGCGGTCCTGAAAGGAGAGCAAGACATAGAGTTGCAGCACAAGGACACAGCGAAAAGGCTGCCCTCAGGTAGGACAATACATGATTTTATCCACAGTGCAGTGTTGGGTAGCTTGCACATGTTTTAAATTTACAGCTGTTTCAAATCTTTTTTTCCACACAGTTGAAGACTCCAATCTACCACCCTCCCCTCCCCCATCTCCTGCCTCAGGACAAATCGGACCTCTGAAGGAAGGTAGGAGCTCACAGGGTAGTGTTCATTTCACTCTTGTTTGCTGTGAAACGGAGCCTCTTATAGGCATCGAGGGAATCCTGAAACCTGAAGCTGTCCTTCGTAGCCTGCTCTAGTGCTCAGCTCAGCCCAGCCAGGCTCTCTCAGAGGTTTGCTAGTCGGGGTGGCCAGAGTTCTTCAACCAAAAGGTTTTGTCACTGCTGTTTCTGCTTTCTCAGGTTGTTAACCCTCTTTGTAGGTGCCACAGTGTCCATGTGAAGTTATTTGCATGGGCTTGGGGTTTAGCCAAGAGTGAGGGTCCTGAGAAAAGTTGAGCCCAAAGGTGACATGAGCAAGACATAACTGAGGCCAAGACATCAAATATACCATTTTCACAAATTACAGACCTAATATCACTCCTCTTCCTCCTCCTCCTCCTCCTCCTCCTCCACATCCTTTCAGAGGCTCATTTTTAGTTCTTTAAGTATCTAGAAGTTTTCATTTTCATTTTGCCAGTATCTGATGCCATGTTTCTCCTTCTTCCCATGGGCTGCTCACTTACTGCTCTTGGGGTTTAGGCTGAACATAGCATCTGCATGATGTCAGGACCTGGGTCTCCCTTAGCCTCTTGGCCTCGATAGCTACTTTTATGTGGAGATGTTTGCGTTTTCAAGTATTTTTTTGCTCGTTTTTGTTTTTGCTGTTTGCTGGTTTTATTATATGTTTTCCTCAAGTGCTGTTTTTCTTCTGTTGACTGGAACTCATTGTGTTTGGTGCTTAGTGATCACATGTTCTCCACAACCAGCAAGTGAATGAAGCCAGCCATGCAAAGTCAGCGTCTGTGAAAGATGCAGATTTCCTTGGCTAAGGTGATAAATGATTCAGCTGGTTAGGGGAAAAGAATTGATAATTACTCACCCATCTGCCTTTAGAGCCCTAGGAATCTCAACAAATGGTGTCCAGACTGAGATCAAACCAGTCATGAAAATTACCCAAGGCCCAAAAAGCTAATCGGAACAACCGCAAGAGCCCCAAAGTACCTTATATAGTTTTGCAGGCAATTTCGCCGTAGTTGTGGAAAACCAAGGACTTTTCACCAGTTTACTGAGTTCTCTTGAAATTCCTGTAATAGTGGATCCCAGTGAGAAAAAAAAATAAATAAAAAAGGTGGGATGCATGTTTTGGTGTGTAGACCCTGCATTGAAACAGTAGTCCTTATTATTTAAATAGATTTCAATTTAAGAAGCAATTCTGCCTCTAGTCGTTACAACATTTGGCCCTCTCAGTATTAATAGGCTGTTTCCCCTTGCAGCCTATCATGATACCAAGGGGAGCAGCAAGCTCTCTGTCTATTACCTGTCCCTTAAGAAGCTTGTCACTTGATGTATGTAAAGAGAAAATAACACAAAAGTGGCATGTGTCTGGGTTTTAAAGTGTCCTTACCAGTTTATGATATACATTATACCATCAGTCAAAGAGGTACTGTAAATACCTGTCTAGCCCCCACCATCTTGATTTTTTTCCTTCAATCAAAAGGAACTTTGGCAAAGTGGGGGGAGGTTGGAAGGTAATTACAACCATGGTAATGTCTGGAAAGCAAGCATACACAGAGCTGATCGAAAACCCTGAACAAAGGACGCTGTTTAAAAAACATGCAGATATCATTTTAGTGGCCATGCTTTTTAATATACAATACTTCAAACGAGATGTCACTGATATTGCTCGTTATGAGTTCATATCTCCTGCCCCCATCATAGCTAACCATGCCTGGTTCCATCCATTGCAGTGTGTGTGTGTGTGTGTGTGTGTGTGTACTTCTGGTAGCTTGTCTGTGTATCTGTGTCTGTGTGTCTTGCCGGTCTGTCTCTTTTCTGGTAGCTTGTCTGTGTGTCTGTGTGTCTTGCCGGTCTCTCTGTTCTGGTAGCTTGTCTGTGTGTCTGTGTGTCTTGCCGGTCTCTCTCTGTTCAGTTTTCCCTGCAGTTCTCTTCCTGTGTCTGTTTGTAGATGTAGGGGATAAGGAGAAGGTTGGCCCTCTCCGACGGTTCCAAAATTCTCGGGAGAGGTGCAAGTTCCTAGCCCCCTCCATCTCGGTTTCTGTGCCTGACGATGATCCCTACCACTCAGATGACGAGTACTATGATCACCCCTTATTCAGCTCCGAGTGGACTCACTCTTGCACATTCCCCAGTGGGGAAGATGCCTTGTTTAGTCTGATTGAAGGTGAACCACGCATGGTTCCTCATTTTTGTTTTTTGCTACTACTCCTCCCCCCCTCCCTGTCTCTTTCACTTCCTCTCCTTCACCTCCTCTGTTTTTCCGTCTTTGTCTTGCATGGTTTATCACTAACTGTCATTTTTTTTCATATGATGGTCAAGTCCTTGAATATATTGCTTACACACTTACACATATAATAGATGCAAAACAGCCTGACATGTACGTACCTGTACAGAAGCCACACACACTGCGTGCAAACATTATATCTATTTTGTCAGTCCCCAGTTGATCTGCTGTCAGACATACACATGCACACACTGTATGCATGTGGGCCTATGCGCATGCATGTTTGTATGTGCACACATGCATATCGATGCATGCGTGCCCATGCATGCTCATGCAACTGATGCATACAATTGAATGCATGTGTGTGTATATGTACATGCAATAACTGAACATACTCATAACTCGCATCTAAACATAGCACAAAGGACTTGCCCATTTGGGAAAAAAGCAGTGCATGAATCCCAGGTTGTATGCACTCTTTCTTATGCCTCTTGTGTTAGAGCTGTCCACGACATCAATGTTACTGTCACACCACACACACACACCAAGTCTGTGAGTGCTCACCAACCCGTGTGATAAACGCCTACTGATTTACACCAGCTGTAGATCACAGGAAGGCTTCCAGCTCTTAGAAAATATGGTTCTGTAATGGAAGGTTTAAAAAAATAAAATAAAATGTAAACAAAAATTGTAACAGAAATCAGATGTAAGACTCTGTATCTAACATTGAATATTTACATTTTTAGCAAATGGCTGTGTTTTGGCAGTTAGTTTAAATTGGTAAGCAGCTAATGTATCTCTCTCTACAGTATATATATATATTTTTATATGTGCATTTATCCATTCATTTTATCTCTGTTTGATCTATTTATCTATCTTCTGTACCTGCTTACCTATATCTGCCAGCAGTATATCTACAGCATCTAGCCATATGTTGTAACTGATGTAAATATCCATTCATCTCTATCTTTTGATCCACTAACGATCAAAATATTATTTTGTATTCTGTCTCACAGTCAGAAAAAGCTATACCCAGTGCACATACATACTGTACATTGTACATACATGTAGGATGGCTTTAAAATCTCTGCCATTTTACACAGCATCTGAAAAAAAGAAACATACAACTTTCAAACTGAGATTTTACAGAAATGCCATTCATTTCCTGCAATAATACACAGAGAAAGATACAATTTGAGAGTGCAGGTGCCTTTATAGCTACCGATTCAATTACAGTGTGAAACACGCGTGTTTATTTGTCAGGAACTATACACTGTGAGTTTATAAAAAGTAAGGATAAAGGTACATAAAATACAGTGCTCCTGCCAAAGTCTGCTTAACACACATATTTTACCCATGCTGTAACCCAGTTCTGTGTTGTCCTTAGTCTTGATGTGTCCACTTCTTCCCCCTCTTAAAGTAGAAGAAACTGTAGAGAGTCCTTCGGCAGCCAACGAGGAAAAGCAATCAGCCGCAGCAGCTGAGCATGGGTCTGATGCTATTGAGCACTTACAGCAGGCAAAGCTAAAAAGCGAGGCCCAGGCTCAGCCCTGTCCACAGGCCGAGGCCGAGGCAGCTAGTGAAGCGCGCGTGCCGGCAGCGGCACCCAACGGGAGAGGCGACGAAGCAGGGGAGGGGAAAACCCCTCAGGAAGGTGTGTCCTCCAGACCGTATGCATGTTTTAAAATAATAATATGAATATGAATATGAATAATTATAGAAAGGTTTAAAAAAAAAAAAAACTGCTACATTCAGCGATCAGAGCTTGTAAGTTTCGTGAGCTTGTAAGTAATTCTGCTTGCGGCAATTTAAATGTGATGCGCGAGTATGCTTAGGGGGTATGGTTTTGTTTCTTTTTTGTGTGTATTTTCTTTTTTTGGTTATTGCTGGTTTAATGGGCAGCATTGTACCATTTGCTATCACTGCCAAATGTTGAGCTGCTAAAGCCATGATGCAGCATGCTAATGCTAACGCTGGGTCAACGTGTCTCATCAGTTTTTAAACCCCATTGCTTAGTATGTCTTTGCCAGCTGCATTGCTGATAAATTTGTTGATTTATCCTACCCACTGATTCACCTGCTTTGTAGGTAAAGGATTAGACAAAGAGATGTTATTTGCTGTTTCAGAATGTTTATGTCATTTCTTCTATCTTGGCACTGACATTCCATCCTTTTTCATTTTCAAATCAATTCTTGCTTGTGTGTGTATGTATGTATGTGTGTGTATGTATATATATATATATATATATATATATATATGTATATATATATATATATATATATATATATATATATATATATATATATATATATATATATATATATATATATATATATATATATACACATACAAATTTGCCACAACCATGGACACGGTTTTTTATGTTTTATTATTATTTGGTCTTAAAATTGCAATAGTAAATCAAAACAAACCTTTAGTCATTCATTTCAAAGATAAGCTTTATTTTAAGCGTTTTTAATGACACTTTTTTGTACACTATATTTACTCATGTAGTTGTGCATTTACAGTGTAGTTTCTAGTTTGTTATGTGTCTTATTACAGTTGCAATTACATATGTACTTTATTTGTATAAAGTGCCTTCATGCATAACTCCATAGTAATTAATGTCCCTTAAAATTGCAGTATAAATCCATACAGACCTATTTTAGGCAATTATAGTAATGGTGTAATAACCTTATCTGTAAGATTCTGGCTTTACTTTTTCCTGACGCATGTACACAACTGTTTTTGATTGTGTTTTCATTTGTTTATTAACACTTTAAAAATGTCCTATAACTCAAGTGTAAATATAAAAATTGGACTTCACTTACTGTGTAATACTATTTTGCCTGTCATCATTTTTGTTGGGGTAATACCATGTATTTTAAAGTTACGAATGGATGATTCACTTGATTTACACTCAAAGCACCCTCTAAATATTGCTTAACTATAATATGTTTAATCAAGCTTTAAAACTTGAAAAGGTTCATTAAAAACATATGCTCTTAAATACATCACATGATCAGAAATAACAAGTACAGTGTTATGTCCTCCTCTTCAAAAGGAAGATCAAGGTTATCATGACCCAAGAAATAAGCAGACTGTAAAGAAAATGACAAGGACATGATTTTGATACAGTTCCCGCATTACTTTTGAGGCATTTCCTTTTTGATTCCCATCCATCTGCATTGTGCCTCTGCATGTTACCATAGTGACATCCAGGTCATTTTTTTATTTCCATTTTTCTTGTACCTTCATGCTCTTGTTGACCATTCTCAAAACACCTAGTGCATTGTGTTGTATGAAGAAATGCATTTTTGGAGCGCTTTGCCTGTTTGTAATGTGTTGCTTGCAAAAACAGAACAACCAGACTACTTTAGATTTGCTTGCAGCCCTGAAGATGGACACAAAGAGCCAAGGTGGGGTAGTCAGCGGTCAAGCCCCTACCCTCAGCTCGGACCTCAAGGAAGCTGAGAGGTCAGAGGAGAAATCTAATGTGCAGCCTAAAACTGAACCCCAAACAACTCCACCTTCAGAGGAGGACAACAAGGAAGACCATGCTCCAGCTCCTCAGTCCAAGGATTCAGAAACCCTCCCTTTGAAAGGTATAGAGACACCTGCTGTGACTGAGCCACCCAAAGCTGAGTCAGGTCCGTCAGAGTCCACCGCTTCTCCAGCAGAAGGAAAAATCCAGTCTGAAGATTCCACAAAACCATTGTCTAAAGAATCAGATAAATGCACTGACATTGTAAAAGATTCTAGTGAGATTCCAGCAAATACTGCAGAGAAGTCAGATAAAACTTACCCAGAGGACCAGAAAGTAAACCTCACTGATGTTTCCCAAACCAAAGACACCCCAGCTGACAAACTTCCAGGAGACGTGGATGTACCAAGCAGTCCAAAACCACAGGCTCCAGATAGCCAGTCTACAAAAGACAAGCCTCAAGAGTTAATCGCTGAGCCACTGATTAGTTTGACAAAGACTGGTGCGGGCAGTTTAGACAAAGCGGAAGTTACCAAACAAGACAAAGATGTTAAACCAGATGCATTACAGGCTGTAGACCTTAGTGTGAAAAAGGAAGCAGTCATTATCTCACAAGAGGCAGCTTCTAGTAAAGAAGAACATTCTTCTGTTAAAACACAAGAGAACAAAGAGGACAAGGAAGAGGTTAAGTCAGAAATTGACATTTTCGGTGCAGCAGAAAGTGAAAGCAAACTGGTTTTGGATCCAAAGAAAGAACCAGAGAAACAGGGAGCCTCTAGTATCAAACCCTCTGAACCTTGTGAAGACAAGAAGGATACAGATGTCAAACAGCCCCAAACTTCTCTTGCGGGTGCACCAGATAGCAAATTAAAGGAGGAAGTCCCCACTGAAGTTTTACCAACAGACCAGACAGGGAAAGTGATTGAAACAAAGCAGGAACCTGCAGAGAAAGAAGAAACCATCCAGGAGAAGGATATAACTGAGGCTAAGATTCAACCAGCTTTGCATGACAAAGATGAACCCTCCAGTGCTTTGGATCTACATTTAAAAAGCATGGAAAAGGATAAATCAGGAATGTCAGCCTATTTTGAGACATCTGCCTTGAAAGAGGAAGAGGCAAAGGCTGATGCTCAGCAAGGGGAAGGCTATTACGAGTTGAGCGATGCAAGGGAGAAAGCTTCCGAGTCTTTTCAGAGTGCGATTGATGAATCTGATGCAAGTGGATTGATGGAGACGTTCCAAATTGCTGATGATAGTGCTTCAGTCCAGGAGATAAGCTATAGCACACTGGCCCAGACTCAAGACGTGAAACCAGCAGTGGACAAACCAGACATCCTGAAAAGCCCTGTGGAGGATGAGCTGAAAACCCTGCCAATGCTGGAGAAGAAGAAGGATGAAGGTCGTTTGAGTGTAGGCAGGTTGTCGCTGGAACAGAGAAGCTACTCACTGAACATACCCATAGCTTCCTTGGAATCACCAAGGACCTTTTCACCTCTGGCTTCAGACATTCTATCCTTTACCAGTGGTAGTCTAGATGAGCCAACAGACTACCTACCAGTTACCACGCCTGCTGTAGAGAAGCGGCCAGTTTTCCCTCCTGTAATTCTGGAAACCACAGATGCAGACTCCCCTACATCCCTACCCACTGGTGAAAGCAAACCAAGCTCCCAGACAGAATCACCCTCAGAGTCCCAGTTCCAAATGAAGGATTATTACAAAAATGGCAGTGTGATGGCACCCGATTTGCCAGAGATGCTAGACTTGGCAGGTGCCAGATCCAGACTGACTTCTGAGAGCGCAGATACTGAGCTGATTAGAAGAAAGTCGGTCCCTGCTGATATCCCAGCCCTGGTGGGAGACACCTTGGCTCAGCTTGCTATAGTGGACATGAGTCTGAAGGCAGCTAGAAGTGAGAGCCAAGAAGAGATTGGCTACTGTGTTTTCAGTGAGTACACTGGTCCTATGCCATCACCCGCTGATTTGCACAGCCCACTGGGTTCACCTCTCCAAATCTTCACCACGCCAGTTTTAGAGGAGTACAAGGAAGAAATTATGAAAGCAACTGAGTGTATGGATACTCAGGCAGAGCCTGCTGAGAAGGAAGTTCTCATGGAAGAACCCAAAGCAGAAGAGACTAGAAAGGAAGAAACAACAGAGGACAAAGAAGTGAAAGAAGATTCTTCTAAAGTAGAACCACTTGATCAACATGACGGCTCCTGTGAAATCAAGGAAAGTGTAACCGTGGAAGGGGTTACTAAAGAAAGCAGTAAAACAGAGACAGATACACAAGCTGGTGTTTCAGGGAACAAAGAAGAAACGGAAAGCAAACTAGATCTCCCAGCTAAGCCTAAAGTAGTTCCTGATGTCAAAAGGCAGACTGTTCCTGAGGTTGAAAAGCAAGAGATGCCGAGTGAAGACAAAGCCTCAGAGTCCTTGAAAACTGACCAGCAAGAGGAGGTTAAGAAAGGTACTGATGAAGTGCAGCCAGAGAAGACAAGTCAAGAGGCCATCCCTGAGCCTCAACCCAAAGCTAAACCTTTAGAGGAGGTCATCCCTGAGGGTATGAAGCCTGAACATTCAGCAGAGGAAAAGACAGATGTGAAGGCTGATTCCAAAAAAGAACTACAAGCAGAGGGTGATTCCGAAAAAGAACTTCAACCAGATTCTGCTTCTGAAAAAGAACCAAAATCAGACACAGGTTCAGTAAAAGAACCACAACTTGAGGATACACCTCTGAGCTTAGCTGAAGGGCGAGAACTACTAGAAACAAAAGATAAAATGAAAGACAAGCCAGACTTGGTGCACCAGGAGGCCTATGAAGAAGTGGATGCAGAAGACGCCTATGAGCTCATGGGCGTTCTCGGCTCCAATGAGGAAGGAGGTGCGAAGCCTAAACCTGTGAAGCAGGTACCATCTGTAGAGGTCACAATTGAGGTCTATAAAGCTGCAGAATCAAAGCAGACAGTTGAGGAATTGCCCCCAACAGCCAAGATAGCTGAGGAAGAGAGGCCAGAGGAAGAGAGGCCAGATGAAGAGAGGCCAGAGGAAGAGAGGCCAAAGGAAGCTCCTCTTGAGCCTGTACTGGCTGTTGAACCTGCGAGGCCAGAGGAAGAGAGGCCAGATGAAGAGAGGCCAGATGAAGAGAGGCCAAAGGAAGCTCCTCTTGAGCCTGTACTGGCTGTTGAACCTGCGAGGCCAGAGGAAGAGAGACCAGAGGAAGAGAGGCCAGAGGAAGCTCCTCTTGAGCCTGTACTGGCTGTTGAACCTGCGAGGCCAGAGGAAGAGAGGCCAGAGGAAGAGAAGCCAGATGAAGAGAGGCCAAAGGAAGCTCCTCTTGAGCCTGTACTGGCTGTTGAACCTGCGAGGCCAGAGGAAGAGAGGCCAGAGGAAGAGAGGCCAGAGGAAGCTCCTCTTGAGCCTGTACTGGCTGTTGAACCTGCTCCAGTGACTTTAGAAGCTCAGGCCATGGAAGCTGTGGAACAGAAAGAAGAAGGTGGCATTATAGAAGATGCTGTAGAAGTGGGTGAAGAACCAAAAGAGGTTCTGGAGGAGATCTTCCCTGTAATGCAGGTATCTACAGAGGATGTGGACGCTGATCAAACCCTTGAAACCAGGGGGGCTATAGAATCAATTGTCACCGTGGAAGATGATTTCATTACAGTGGTCCAAACTATTGAGGAGGGTGATGACTCCTGCCATAGTGTGAGATTCTCTGACCCAGTTGAGGGAGCGGTCATGCAGGATGCCACTGAAGATGAAGATGGGCAAGCTGAGGTGGCTGAAGAAGAAGAGATTCAGGCTGCAAGTCTGGAGGAGCTTCCTGTAGCTCCCTCCTCTCCAGAGAAGGAAGTCCCTGTATCCGAATGTAGAACAGAGACTTATGATGAGTACAAGGATGAAACAACCATCGATGACTCCATCTTGGATACTGACAGTGCTTGGCAGGACGCTCAAGGTGTGGTTTTAAACTTTTGCCTTTCAGTGCTAGGATAGGGTTGACATGTACACTCCACTCTTTAATCATCTTTGTGTATGTTTTTAAAATCAACTGCTGTATAATGACAGCTTTACCTTGGAAGTTTTGTATTGCATAGTTTTTAAGGGAGTGTTTTTAAGGGGTGCAGAGCATTGCAGCCTTAATGCAGGGAGTGTTCAAACCAGAGGTAGCCATATACGTAGTGAGTATGTAGCCATCTCTGTATAATGTGTGTAAGTATGTGTAAGATAAGAGAACCTGATAATGGGGTGGGTGGGGATACAGTTTTTAAATCAGATAACGTGTTAGTACAGTACCTGATACCAGATAACCTTTGTATAATTAAGAATATATTTCTGTATCTAGACCATTTACTTGTAACTGGGTTTACCATACTTTGTCTAAAGCCCCCTGCCCAAAGAGTTCTTGTGCCAGTCAAAGCTCACGGCTTCGTGTTTTGCTCATTCTGAACTGCAGATGATGACAGGAGCATCATGACCGAAAAGATCGAACCTCTCCCCAAAACTGAGAGCCCTAAAATTAGAAGGCCCTCTTTGGAAAAACACGCGAAGGACAAGGCACTGAGCAGGGGGAAAGGCAGAGTGTCCACCCCTGAAAGGAAGGCGGCCAAAAAGGAGCCCAGTATGGTCCCGAGGGACGACATGAAGAAGAAAAAAGGTTCCTACACTAGACATGAATACTTCTTTTTTGTATGGTGGTTTATTATTACCATTATACCATTTATTTGGTAAATGGTAAATACAATATAATATGTAATTTCTAAAAAAAAATAATAATCTATCGATCCTAATTACATATATATATATATATATATATATATATATATATATATATATATATATATACTGTATATATATAATAAAGTTTATGTGCAATGATTAGCATGTGCTTATCATATTGGTATTCTGATATCCTTGTACTCATAATGATTTGAAAGAGCCTTGGAAAGGCAATGCAGGCTTAGCTCTTGCACCATTTTCACAAAGAAAATGTTTGTAAATGAGATGTGATGCGCAAACCCCCATCGGCACAAGTACAAAGCTTAGAGTCCTCCTTGAAGTCCCCAGATGGAACCTAAAAAGCAGACTGCAAAAGCGACTTCTGACTGCCTTGTGTTGATAGGGAAGAGTAAGCTGCAGCTGTTGACTAGCGAGAAACTGTTGATTAAGCTAGGCATGTCAAATTGTATTTTAACTTTCTTTCTCACACAGTAAATACAACCTAAATGAATAAATGTGCAGTAGAAACATGTGTAATAATTACTTTTTTAATATTGGGAATTGAATTGCTTTCCTAAGCTTGTAAGGGGGTTACCTGCGTCATGTTTAAGCCTTTCTTTGTCAGTGCTTTACTTTTCCTATCTGACTTTGTCTCTCCTTCTTATAGCAGTGTTTAAGAAGGCTGAACTTACTAAAAAATCTGACATTCAGACCCGGTCTCCTTCCCGGAAAATCCCATTAAAACCAGCGGTCAGGTACCCTAGACCAGCTCACCATCATTCCTCTGCTAAACGGAAACCGACAGGTGACTTTGTAAACTCAAAACAAAACGATCTGCAATGTGGCTGGCAAACATGGACATTCGTATCTCATCGCTAGAATGAATTTTGTTCATTTTATTTTATTTGTTTTATTTTTGTGCGCTGTTGATGTTGTTGTTGTTTTTAGAAACTGCTGGGCTGTTTTGCTTTTTTGTTGTAGTTCTAAACGCTTATGCCATTCGTGAGTTATCCTCCTTTCTTTATTATGTTTTAGTTGCATCTTTTTTGGCAGCAGCCATGATCATACATGCTTTTTACTGTATCAGCTGCAGATGTGCTCATGCGATGGTGGTACGTTGGCATGGTGCATTATTCACGTGTGTTTCGCTCTATTTGGCAGTGGTGACTTTCTGTTCAGGTATCTTGTGTATTGGTGACAGAATGAGAGAATTCCATCAGCTGGTTTACCACACCATGGGCATATTGTACAGCGCCTGTGTAAATCGCTTTTCTGTGGATTCTGTGTTTGGCGGGTTTTAAAACTGATGATATGTTTTAAGAAGCTTTGCAAGAAACATCCATATAGCTCCAGCAATGCCAAGTGTTTGTTTAACCAGGTACTAACATAATGTGTGACCCAGGCTCACAGCTGCTCTGCTCTATTTCTGGGTAGTTGGGATCTTGAGATCTCTTGCCCCCATGCAGGGCATTCTGTTAAAGTCATCACAGAGTTTAGACTTACCAGGTGGTCAATAATGGTCTGGTTTATGAAATCAATTGCTGGTGGAAAACTACACCTAAGTATTTTATTGGGTCAGGACCCAAAAGCCTTAAAAAATCCAGTTACATCCATCATTTTTTTTAAGGTAGATACTGGGCTCTGTTCAATTGATCGAAATGGTGGTGAATTTAAATCCTACTGTCATTTAAATCATTCAGATTAGTGTACTTACCAGCATCTCTAACATTGAGCGTGTGTGTGAGACTCTAAAAGTATATTTTTTTATTTTTTGACTTTGATGTAACAGTTGTGGTCCTAATTTAATATTTAAATGGTGACGGTATTTATAGCCATCAGTAGCCCCCAGTATTTTATTCGCTTTAATCATTTGGGGTTCATTTACTGAACTGCCATCTCTTTATCTATACAGTTTACACTATGATTTATTAAATGAATCTCTCTGCTGTTCACTTTCATTGGGATTCCAAACACTGTCATCCTCCAATAGCAACAGAACATGTTACAGTTTTGATAAACATCACACAGCCTCAACCATAAACACTTAGGCAGAGAGCAGAAGCAGCACAAATTACTTTTCTTTAAATCCAGGGCCTTAAAAAAAGCATTTAATAGCCCATAATAGCTATAAGAAGAGGTAACAGAGCATAACAGAGAGAACCATCTCCCTCGCTGGTATATAGACTGGACAGTAGGTAAGTATCCCATAGTTTGTGTGTTTTTTGAATCTCTAGTTTTCTGGAGGGTGGATTTTCATATTCATATTCAGCTGCTGCTTTATTAGACTTGATATTTCATATGCCATTATTTACCCTGATCATTGCTGCCTTCTCTGTGCGTTTCCACAAACCTCAGCCTTTAAACTCAGGCCTTCTTTCCTGCAGCGGTCGCAGCTGCCGAAGGAAGGCAGCCCCTCAGCACTGCAAGGCAATCCAGGGGCAAGATCGCTGTAAGTTCATTTCCATCTTAATTCTGTTTACTTAAAAATGATTTGTATACTGTTATATTGTTAATCATTCATTCAGTGTTTTTAAAACAAAATAGGATTTCATTAGCAACTGTAGTACGCATACATGCTGCATGTTTATCACATCACATTGATAGCTTTTGCTAATAATAAATTGTTTGTTTCTGAAAATGCCTGGTCCTTAAGGGGTTAAAGATTTGCATCACTATAGTCTCAAGTGTCCCATTCTTAAGACTTCATGTTATATTTATTGTATTATATATTTTCCATGATCATATTTGTTTTTTTTTTTGTCATTGTTTGCCATGCTTGTTGATTTTGATCACATTTGATTTTCATTTGTTTTGTTTTTTTACATTTATTTTGTATCTCCCTTTCTCTCCATCACTCCCCCCTCTCTCTCATCACAAGAACTCATCCTCATCTGCTCTAACAAAGATTCCTACCACAAAAGAGCGAGCAGCAGCAGCCTTCTTTCCTCCGAGACCCAGCTCAGCTTGCTCGCTCACAGAGAACAAATCTTACCTTAAGTCAGAGCTTTACTCAGTCCGGCCCTCTTCTGCAGGGTCCAGGGACTACAATATAAATGATAACGTACAGGTAAGGGGGCTCCACCAAACATCAAAGAGTTTCCCACTGTAAGAGCATAACAAAGTGTAATAAATCATAGGGTGGTAAAGAGTAGGAAAGCATTGTACAGAGAGGTATGGTAAAGCATGTTAATAAACATGGCAAACCAGGGTAAACTATGGTAAACGCATAGTATAACCTTGGGAAAAGCATGAGAAAACTGCAAAAATGGCATACAAAAATACTGCGGTAAACTTTTATAAGGGATACTACAGTGGCTCACCGAGAACATGGGGAATTGTTAGAGATAATCATTTATTTCAGAGTGTAAGATAAGCAGGTGGACGTGCGAAGAACGTTATCTTACTATCTCAGTCTTTCTCCCGGCATTCTATATACTGAACTGACAGCTAAGGCTTGACGTTTATGATTAGGTCCAAAAAGGCATTCAACTAAAACTGAGCAAATCTGGGGTCCATTAATCATCCATCCATTAAACTTTTTTTTTTTTTGGTGACTGTACCCCATCATCAGTATACTGTACTGTACATTTTTTTAAATTCCTTATTCATTCTGTGGCCTTTTTTCCCTAAAATAAAATATAAATAGACTGAGAGACATGCTGACCCTGCAATCTGGCCAGAGCTGTATATTAACAACAGATGTATTGTAACATTGAACCAGTAACGCTTTAAGATATTGATATATACAGGCATTTGGGGTTTTTTTCTTACAAAAATTCTCACTTTTGTACCAGTGTAGCTATACACACGCACGCACGCACACACACACACACACACGCACTCACGCGCACGCACACACACACACACACACGCACGCACACACACACACGCCCACGTGGACCAGCCACTAGAATCGTGATGTGTGGGTTGATTCCCTGACAGGATGGCACCACGCAGAGCCCTGAGAAGCGCTCTTCCCTGCCCAGACCCTCCTCTATCCTGACCTCGCGCCGAGCCGGCCCTGCCGATCATGAGGAGAGCTCCACCTCCATCACCAGCTCCGGCTCTACCGCACCAAGACGCCCCACATGTGAGTGCATTCTCAGGGCTTCCCAGGCTCAAAATACTGCGCTGCTTAGTTGTGTTTCTCTGATTTTGATTTTAACATCAAAACATTTTGGAAACCAATATTCTAATCGCTTTTGATTGCACTAGAATGTGCATTGTAGTTGCAGTGTAATTACATTTGTGTTTGCAGGATAAAATCATTTTTAAAAAAATGCATTTAAATCTGTTTGTGGAATTAATAGATTTAAAAACCACGGTGTTGTATGAAATGTAATAAAAACACGTTGTGGAACATTCACAAAGCTGTTTATCTTCAAAGCGTCGTATTAGCACCATTTTTTGGGGGGAAGGAGATAAACACCCATTTCAAGAAACAAAACTTGCTCTAAACAATAGAGGAATGTATTTCAATGATTCCCCCCCATTCTCAGTGTGTGTGTGCGTTACTGTATATAACCGTACAAGTAGAATGTATTTCACAAACACGCATGGGTGCTTAAATGACTCCACAGTGTATACAAACTTCAGGGTTTGCATGTACCTGTTACCATCTGTATTTATTCGGAAACTGAACAGATGAAAGATTTTTAAACGTTATGTTGCCTTCTGCATTCCACCCACAAGACACTTTGTGGAAGAGACTTTGCATCACAAATAATTTCCTTTTTATAATAAAACTATGACACATTCCTTAATTCCACAGCAAACATCTACACCACAGAAGTGATGGGAGTGAGCGTAGGTACCTGGACTCACTGAATAAAGCCTAAATTGAATTCCTTGCCACTGCAGTAATTGTCCTGGCAGAACAAATGAGCAAGACTATAATTTAAAGCTTTAAAATGTAGAATGATTAAGTAGTATTATAAGGTTGCAGTGTATATTATCTTCTGTAGCATGCTGTTGTACTTGCTGATTAAGATATTTGCCAGCGTTGTCAATATTATATTCTAAGTTACATAATCGCAAAATACCAAGTTTGACATTTACTAAAAAAATTAAGTAAGATAAAAAATAATAATAATAATAATAAAAAGAAAGACAAAACGTTTTGAGGTTTACAAGAAATAAAGTGATGGGCTAACTGATTATCTGTTTATTGTTCTATATTGTAAAAACGTAGGAAGGCTTTTGCTTTCCAGCTGGTTTGTAGAGAAATGGTACTCAAGGCTTTTCCGAGAATTCATTCAGTTATAATGTCCTGAGATTGTGGAACTCGTTGCCCTTTTCTGTTAGAGATGCTGCTTCCTTCTGTTTTAAATGACATGTAAAGCACCTTTGAGATACTGTGGTATGAAAGTCGCAATATAAATATAATAAAAATAGCACTATAAAACAAATGCTTTATTCCTTACCCTGGCAAGTGCTTTTGTGGTGTGGTAGAGCCAGTAGAGCCTATGTTCACGGCTGTGTTTCCCTCTCTCTCCCCCCTGCCTTCCCTGCCCTGCGTCTCCCTGTTCCTTTCCTCGATGTGTAGCGATTCGATCTGAAGGACGAGCTGAGCAGAGGGCTAGCCGAAGCGGAGTGGCAGGTAGCTGGATTCCTTTCTTACCCCTCCATATCCTCATCACATCACACCACTAGAACCTCCTTAGCAGACTGCTTTCTTACCCCTCCATATCCTCATCACACCACTAGAACCTCCTTAGCAGACTGCTTTCTTACCCCTCCATATCCTCATCACATCACACCACTAGAACCTCCTTAGCAGACTGGCTCCACCTTGAGCATGTTATCCTTTCATTTCTCAGCACGAGTGAAAGGAATTCTATGTAGTGTTGAAAGGGAACATGTTCAGTCACAGGAAAGTTGGCATGAAAAAGATTAATACTGTATGTAGTTGATGGGATAGTTGTCACTGTCAGTGCAGAGTATTATTTTGATTATTTATGGAAAAATAACTATGTAAGATTTTAAGATAGCATGCATTTTTTTAAAAATACCGTTCCTCTGTGTCAGGGAAGAGCAATAGAAGGTCCAAGGGGAATTCAGCCAAGACTGGGGTTTTAAAAGGGACACAATTACAAATTTCTCCAAAACCAATACCATTGTTTCAGCCGATGAGAGTTTGGATTAAAGAGAGATGACGAATGAAACCTCTAACAGACTCCATGAATAATTGATTTATAATGTATTTGCAGTGACAGTAAGAAATCCTCACAGAGGAACAGTTCTCTCAAAACAGTGGCTCTCAGTTAACATGCTTCTACTAAAACTGAAGCATACAGCATGCAGAAAGATAATAAATGCAGTTGCACCTACTTGGGTTTTAAGAAGTGAATCCTACTGTATTAAGTTAGTTGCATTTTACAGAATGTGCTTGTTACTCTTTTCTCTTCCCACACAGAATGTGCGCTGTAGGGGGAGCGCATCTGTTTAATCATTAACACATTGGAATGTGATGTCTTGAAAGCTAGATGAACTTTGAAGGTTGAGGGAGGGGAGATGTGCTCATGTCATAGACAGTCCTGCTATTTTGGCATTGAGTGGTCTGCTCCTCTTCAAACTAAGCCAACAGCCCAAAAAGTGAATGCACTTGGTCAGAAGACTGGTTTGTTTTATCCACAGGGACTGATCATGCTCGCTCCAGATCAGCACGGAGTGGAACCTGCACTCCAATTACCCCGGGCTCTACAGCCATCACACCCTGCACCCCGCCCAGCTACTCCTGCCGCACCCCTGGGACCCCAGGCACCCCCAGCTACCCCAGGACCCCCCGCACACCTGGCACCCCCAGATCCATGAGCCTGGCACGCCAGGAGAAGAAGGTGGCCATCATCCGCACCCCACCCAAGTCGCCTGCCACCCCCAAACAGCTGCGCCCCCTGAACCAGCCCCTGCCTGACCTCAAGAACGTCAAGTCTAAGATCGGCTCCACAGATAACATCAAGTACCAGCCGAAGGGGGGGCAGGTAAGGGAGAGTTCCATAATCTGGAACAATAAGAAGAATTATTATACACTGTGGTGTGAGGTTTTGTGTGTGTTTCGTATCATTCTGTTTCTGTTCTTAGTATGTTATTCATGGGGATTTTATTTGTTATTATTTATTTATGTATTTATTTATTTTTTAGATATAACACAGAAGTTTTTAACCTAAAAGGTTCAGTAAAATAAAAAGTAGTTGCATCTTATAACGCTTATTGCAGAGCCTGTGTGCGGTGCTGTGAGACAATGAGCAACTGCGACAGGCTCACTCCCTTATGAGCTGGTACAGAATGAAGGTCAATGCCTGCCTTACAAACTGCATTGTAATACCAGACAGTACTCTTTGACTGGTTCTGTTTAAGAGACTGGGCTCTTGGTGTTTGCTCTGTGCAGAATATGCTGTGAAGGATATTGAATGTGCGCAAGGGGCTTGTGATCTGAAAGAAATGTGAAAAGAGAAGAGCATCTGCAGTCGCTGCCCCACCTGCTTGCTCTAAAGATACAGCACCACCTTGAAAAGGGGGAGGAGATGTTCTGCTTTTCTAGCTCATTATCTAACTCACAGGCTGCCTGAAAAAGGGCCAGTCATGGTCATTGTTATTGTTGTTGTCTTGTCAAACAATGCCATTGGGGATGTAGGAACAGGACTGAGACCTCTAAAGCTTATCACACAACATGAACAAGGAATTGGATGGAAATTACTTAAGTCCCTACTAGACCAAGCCTTCAATTCGTTAAACTCTTCATCATTCATTAGCAGTTTTGACCTGTGTGCAGGAATTTGTTATTGGATACTCGTCATGGTGATCTAGTTTTTTCATGGCATTCATACTTATCATGTGTTATGTACAGTATCTTGTATCTGTTCAGTGTTACAGCACCTTATTGAAATGGTTTGCTGTGGTTTTTACCATGCTTAATCATGATTCTGTGTCATTTAACATACCCTTGCTATGCTTTAATAGTAAAGCAGTACATTTTTATAATCCAGCACAAAGTCTAGCCAGGGACTTGAATCAGAAAAGAACCTGCAGAGGATTTGTCTCCCCGACTCCTCAGAACCATGTCTGGCTCTGAAAGGGGAAGGCTGTCTGGTGCAACAAAGTGTGAATGTGACTGGCTGTTCAGTGTCAGCCTCTGCCTAATGGAAAGTGATGGCGAGACCTCTGCAGATTTCAAACTGAAGTTGCTTTGCCTGTGTGACAGGCAACGTCATATGCTGCATTATTACAGAAATGCAGTATTTGTTACAAAGTAAAGATCGACCCTTAATGCCCAGTGTTGTATTCCACATCAAGTGTAATATGCTACACAGTGATGCTTTACCGCTGATTATCTTGCTGTAATCCATGCTGTGCTTCTGCTGTTGTGTAAGAGATGGACCGGAATATAGTGCTTCTGAAACAGGCAGCTCAGGTCACAGTTCTGGGTTGGATGACAGGCTGTCTGTGAGCAGTCAGGCTCATAGCTTGGGGACAGAGTTACGAAATGACCGTCTAGCGCTTTTTTCAGTTTATCTAGAGCAGAAATAAGGAATTTTCCACCACGGATGACTGCAGTTGTCTAAATGTATCTTTCGTCTGCACACAACGGATGACAGGATGTGAGGAAATAGTTAGAGCGTGACCTGGTTCAAGATTTATTGTTAGGCAAAGATATTGCCGTATATTTGGTACATTCCTTGTTTCACATCACATGCACACTTAAGAGGAAAACTGCAGTAGAACAGCTTGTTATCATGAGGGTCCAAGGAACAATCAACATGGTAATCACAGTGGAAAGTTTGCTGCAGCCTATTCAGTGGCTGGTCTGACTGTGTTATCAGTGTCAGAGGAAAATGTTTCTCAGGTAATTATAGCTAACAAAAGAATTCCATAACACTTACCTGTTTTGAACTTCTGTTAGCTACATAGGTCACAAATGTGCATTTTTGAAGCAAAAAAGGAATTTTATAGCAAACATGTATTTTCAATTTCAAACATGATATCAGTTACTGCTTTAGGTTAAAGGAAGTTTCATTTTTCTCAGCCTTTTGGAAGGAAGCACATGTTTGAGAAAACATTCATTTCATTTTAAAGCATGATCCCTGGTACAACTCTAGGTGTAAGACATCTCATTAGAGGAAAGTACCTTTCGTTAAGCACTCAGGGAAAGCTGCGCTGGGGAAGCATGTGCCTGCTTTACCTGGTCTGTGGATACAGTATGTTACTACCCAGCATGACAACACGCTGCTGGTTTCTTAAAATCAGCTTGAGGATTGTTCTGCTGGTTTAGTGTGGCTTGGATTTCATTTGAGAGCATACACATTTTTTCATGCCTGCATTTTCTGCTGAAAATCAGACAATACAGATCAGCTGGTAAAAAAAAAAGCAGTTTCTAAACCCGGACTGAAGTTCATTCTTTGTGACTGAATTAGTCTATGGCAATTTACCATGGTCCACTTCATGCATGATTGCAGTGGTGCACAATGCCAGATACACATTTATTTTTATTAATGGTGCCAGTAAATGCAGCTCTTGATCTGCTTCAAAATATCCCTAACATCCTGGTTCATTTACAGGATAATGTAGTGTTACACTGGGATGCTGTTTCTCATATAGTGTTTTATTTTTTTTAAGAAATAAAACAATGTCAATCATGCCATTTGGTGTGCATCGACTTCTCTCTGTCCAGATGTATAGAACCACATAATTGCTAACTCTTTAGCTTCTGCAGTGCAGAAGGATTTCCCACAACAGATTCCAGGCCTTCTGTAAATATGCCAAAGTAATAAATGAGCTTTTACAAGAAAGCTGCAAAGTGGACAGAAGTGTCCTCCTCCAGGGCCAGTATATATTACTGCAGCCTCGGGTGTGGGTTCATTAACTTGCTAGGAATGCAACTTGTGCACGAACAGCAATATTCAATAAAACAAATGAGAAGAGGAAAACAGCATCTTGTATGCAATCGTTTTATTCATGGCACGTGTTTTTCTGCCTCCATAAAGTAGGCTGACTAGACCCCCTCCCCCTCTTTGTCGACAGGAATGAATTCAAGAAATTCAGGTCATGTCTTATCAGATAGAAGGGGCTGTAATGTTGAAGGGTTCACATTCATAACCTTTTGCTTTACTTGAGAGCCCGGCAGTTTTTCATTCTGCTGCAGGGCCCCGTCCTTTCACTGTGCAGTGCTAATGCACACTGTTGAGAAAAGGATGTGGTCAGTGCTGTCTTATCACTGTCTCAGCTGGTGGAGCGGGGCTGCTAAGTTGTTGTCCGTATTTGTAGACGACAGTTCTGTCTTGTAACTGGTTGTTCTCACTTTCTTTAGCCTGCTGCAGCCTCTACACTGATATCATTAGTGGTCTTGTTTTGTGTGTGGTTATCCCTGTTTTCTTGTTCTGATGTACCTCTTTCTGGTCTTGTTTACCACTGATCTGTGGTTATGTTTTTGTTTGTTGAACTATACCCATAGTTGTTCCCAGCAATTGTCCAGTGGTTTCTGCATAACCTTCTGTGTTCCTTGTGTTGTATGCTTGTGTCTTATGGTGCCGTTATTATATCTATTTTATCCTATTATTAGATGTTTTCAGCAAATTTCAAAACTGCTGTATGTTTAGCAGAGCATACATTCAATCATTTACCAAGAAACCAACACATTACAAAAAACAAATCAAGGCAGTTCTTTGCATCTGCATGTCAGAAAAGCCTTAGCCTTATGCCCCAGGGCCAGAATGTATAGTAGCACTAAGAAGATGAAAAATTGTGAAACAGGAAAATCATGCACTTTGCTCCCTCTAGATCCATACATTAGATGAGAGTAGTGTAGGAAAGGGGAAGGATATCTCCCATATGTGGAAAGATGATATATTTAATCCCTTACCGCTCATACAAATACAGCATCAGCAGCTTCTGTTTCAGCAGGGAAATAACTGCTGGTAGTGCCCTTTAGAGGCTGATGGCACATCATCACCTTACCTCCTGCTCCCTGCACCTGAAACAGGTGGCCCACCCCGTGTTCAATGTGTTGAATGCAATGAAAGGGGAGTAAATTGGTGCAAACAGCAGAAGAGTGTATGTGGACTGCAGTTGAACTTCACTGTAACTGCACATCGGTTGGTTACTATCTTGTTACAGTGTGCTGTTTTTTACCAATTTACTGTATGTTCACTGGGATTGTCCTGACGTTCTTTTCAAATGTGTGCTTTACACTTAGCCTTGTTCATCAAGCATGAGTGCACTAGTATGTGCCAAACGCTGTGTTGCTGTAAATGCTTGATGAACCCACCCAACATGTTTTGCTATTAGTTTATGTCGAGAGGCGTGTCCTTCTGAATTCTTGTTCTATTCACAATCTGTCATGACCATCAATCTATAGGAGGTGAGCATATTGGACCAAGAAACTCCCTTTTAGACAACATATATATTTTATTAAAGAAATATATGTTTCTATATCTTTCTAGATTCAGGTTTTAAGCAGGAAATTGGACTTCAGCCACATTCAGTCAAAGTGTGGATCGAAGGATAACCTGAAGCATACTCCAGGCGGAGGCAATGTATGTACCCTGCTTCTCACCACCGGTGGGATAAATATAGTCAATTCCACATATAGAGATTATACATCAGATGAAGAACTAGAAAGGATACTCCCATTATTTCAGACACAGTAGTTTAATAGAACAAGGCTTAAACAATAGGAGTTTGGTAGGGCCCATGTGCTGGCAGTATCTTAAGAGGGCCTTTCCCCTCTAGGTTCATGTTGAGTTCCACACCAGGACCATAGTGATTACAAATCATTGTAATCTAGCTGCTGTTGGCTTAGGTGAGTTCTGATGGCTCCATATCGTGGACAAGTGTCTGCAGATATCACAACTATCTACTGGCAATCCTGCATTTAGGATGTAAACTGTACTGTGCCTCTTTTGGAAGGTGGTATACTCTGCTGCCTCACTCAGGTGTCCTCAATGCTCATATCTTAGCCTGGATGTTTGATTCAGTATGATGATGTGAGTAGCTACGGTCCTGGTTACAAACAGTCTGTTTCAGGCCATATCCTACTTGCCTGCTGGGACCCTTCCCATACCCAGCATCCATTTCACAAGCCTCTGCCATAGTCAATGTCGAACCACCACAAAGGAAGGCTGCATTTCAAGGGAAAGCTGGCTGGGTTCCATGGCAGCAATCTGTGTACGAATGGGTTTTAAATAGCAAGTTACTTTTTAGGCTTGGCGGGTAACTGCTGTATCATTGGTATGCAAACTTCATGATTTAAATGAGGCCGGGCACTGAGAGAACAACTGTACCATTCCAAAGTCCTATTTACGAGCAATAATCTTGCTGTTTGGGTATTAAATTGATATCGTTTGTGTCTCACCTGTACACACATTCCCACTCTACAGTACAGTATGTGTCTTACTTTGATACTGTAAATTGGTGCATGTACTGTATGTGTGTTTTTTTCTTCATGGATCCATTTCATGCTAAAGTGCGACCTTAATTTGAACTTTCTTCTTCCTTTCTTTTATTTTTTATTGGGGTGACATACAATTAGCATACCATCCTGTGTATTGCAAGAAATGTGTTTTATGCTAAACTGTTTTTATTTAATAACTTTTTTTTGCAAATACTGTGACATTCATACCATGCTGATTAAACAGGAATTTTAACTGATAGCTATTTATATATCAAATGGACATACAGTAGTTCTAGTTTGCCCTGTCTGCCTAGGAGAGCCACTTGCCCATAGGATAGGATGCATTCTAAGTTAGTAACAGACAGGACTAGTACCGCCCAAGCTATGAGAATAGAGTCCTGCTTACATGTGTTACACGTCCAGATAGGTAATCTTTGAATACAACATTCCAACCTTAAAACATTTGAAATGATAAAGCATCATACAACGATGAAGCATGCATTTGAATCCTATTCCAGCACTTAATAAAGGTTTGCTTCCATGTCAGAGAAACTGAGTGGAGCAGTTTGTAGACTTTGTAATCCATCTGGGAATGACCTGGACCTTTCCAAAGTAAATTCCTTTTAAAAAAAAAAAACAAAAAAAAAAACACAGAAGTATGTGTCACTATACTTTACGTAACCGTTTTTGTGTAATTTTTTTCAATTACAGCCTCTTTCTAGCTGACCTCAGCAGAAAAATCTATCCAACATCAGACGTCACACAATCAAAAATTGAGAGATTCCCCTAGAAAAAATGTCTGAAGTTATTATTTTAACATATTTTCACCCAAAAAAATCTCAGCAGGCATGTACCAAAAAAACATTGGGCTGCATTTTACAAAGAGGTTTGTTGTCTGGCAGTAAATGTTGCTTCCGACTCCCTTTGTGCTCGTTTGATGAGGTGTGCTAATATAAAGTTACTTGCCAATCCTTGCCAACCCCTTAGCATTCTGCTGATGTCAGCCAGAAAAAGCACATGCCGTTGATTTAAAGTCTTGGTTCTCTTGATCCAAGCTCACATAAAAAAACAAATCAAAACTGTGTCGTTAAGTTTGGATAAAGTGCCTATCATTTTCAGGTTCTCATACCAAGTGTAAAAGTTGATTTTAGCCACATTCAGGCTAAATGCGGCTCCCTGGAGAAAAGACAATATTCCCCTACAGTTGGAAATGTGAGTTTTTAACCTCTAACAATCAATGTTGTATGATGCCTTTCACTGCCAGAATGTCAGGCTTAGCCAGGGGCACAAATAACGGGATGAATTTGAATTGAAGGCCAGCTTTTTAAACAATGATGAAAGACTTTGTCTTCCTTGTCTTTCATGTTGACTGAGATGAAAAAAGCCCAGACAGTACATGATGTCTGGAATGGATTGGGTTGAGTCGAACCCAGTCAAACTCCACCTGAGCAAGCAAGCTGTACTCAGCATTGAGTACATTCTTAACAGACTGGATTTATTTCCTTTTAGTCAATCATGACAGACCTGGAGGAGAAAAGTCCCAGGACCCTCCATACAAAAATACAAAGCTGGGCTTTTACTTGAAATGTTATCACTGTCACTTCAGTCCCATATGCAGCTCTTCCTGCATGCTTTTTTACTGGGTTGGTTTGATGTGGATTAAAATACATACCTACTTAAGGAAGCAGAATTTCATTTACATAAAATGTAAAAAGCAATGAGAGCAATTAAAATGTAGTAATAGGGAGCTTTCCTGCTTTAAAACTAAAGAATCGAATATAAAACAGAAGCCCTTTCTATATATTATGATGGTTCCATTTAGTTATTTTTGCCATGCTTGCTCTCACAAGTATGCTGTTTTTTTGTTTTTTTGCCACTCAGGATACATATACAACACAGATTTAATCGAACATTACATTTTAATTTACAGGGAGAAATGGATCTATTCAGTGCTAAGAACTGCAGTAAACTTTGGTCATATTTTTCCAGATACAAATTCAGAGCAAGAAGATTGATCTGAGTCACGTGACTTCAAAGTGTGGATCTCTCAGCAACATCCGCTACAGGCCAGGTAACTTCATGTGTAGTCTATTGCACTGTCATGTCTTCATATACTGTCCTCTGCCTTGATCATGGACTCTGGCTTCTGGACACTGCAGCGCCCTCTGCTGGAAAGTTTCTTAATCGCAGGCTGCTGGTGTGCATATTCAAGCTCTAATGTAAATGCAGTCACCTACCCGGACTTAGAGGTGCTGGATAGGGCATTAACCAAAGAACTTAAAAGGAATGTTTCCTTCAAGAAAACTAACATTCTCGAAAACCATTAAAAGGGTTTTGCGAAACTACAGACTGGAAGTAATGAATCAAAATGGGCTTTAAAAAGAAGAAAAAACAAAAACAGCCCCTAACAAAACACTGCTTCAAACAGTCCTTAAAGCTTTGTGGATAGGGCACCTAGTCCCCTCATACACAGAGGCATTTGAACTCAGAATGTCTTTACTGCCATCTCTGTCATTACGCTGCACCACCTTGATAGTAAAGCTTCTAATTTCTAAAAACTTTTTTTTTTTTAGGAATCTGACTTATCGAGAATAATATGCAGGTGTCTTGTTTTTCGTTTTTTGCAGGTGGTGGAAATATTAGGATTGAAAGTGTGAAATTGGATTTCAAGGACAAGGCTCACGCAAAGGTGGGCTCTCTGGACAACGCCCGCCACACACCTGGAGGGGGTCAAGTACAGGTGAGCTCTTCCGGCTGAATCTCTGCAAACTGTGTTGACAGTGCCAACTCACCAAAACATGATCATGCTGACTGGTATAATCTTACACAGGTTTTACCCTGTGGAGATTTTTGAGCAAGGAAACCGGGTAGGTTTATTATACTTAGACCACTTCTTTTCATTGAACCCCCTGCGCACCATTAAACCGGGTAGGGCAAATAAACACCAGCACACACATGACATGCTTCATGTAATTGTTCAATTAAACAACATCATTTAAAAGATACATTGGGGCATAATGTAAAAAGTAAAAGGAGGATATGTACGCAATGTTTCTTTTCTAAATATATACCTGACACCTAAAATATTTTACTCTGCACGTGGTTTAGAGATGGTGTGAAAATAAATGGAACACAGAAAATAAAGCTATGCAACAGAAATCGCATCAAATATAAATAGTTCTAAAAGCTTACCATATTTTGGCCATGCTTTCACTGCCCTTTTTTACCATGCTTAAACAATTGTACCTTTTAAAAAATATACAGATGTTGTTTTTTTTTGTTTCTTTTTGCAGTAGTATGACAATGCAGTAAAATGCAATATTGTGGACACATTAACTTAATAACACAGTGTTACTGCAGTACAATGAAGGAATACTCCCAAGAGAGATTCTGAATGCTCCAGTTCTTACCGGCTTATGCAGCAGTTCTGCACAGTGCCCCAACATGATGCATCATTACTATAGTATATATTTTTATAAGGCTATGCCACAGTGTTTTTATTTTTTAGAATGGGCGCTACATGCTGGCTCGTTGAATAAGTATTTATTTTTTAGCCCTAGATTGAAAGCCACAAGCTGTCCTTCAGGGAGTCAGCGCGGGCCCGAGTGGACCATGGAGCGGAGATCGTGACTCAGTCCCCCGGTATGTCAGGGTCCACCTCCCCTCACCACCACAGCAACGTCTCCTCCTCGGGCAGCATCAACCTGCTGGAGTCCCCGCAGCTCGCCACCCTCGCCGAGGACGTGACGGCCGCGCTGGCCAAGCAGGGCTTGTGAGCATGTCCCTGTGTCCACTCTGTCTGCCCAGCAGTGCAGCGTATTCATGATTTCAAACAACAGCAAGCTATCTTCATCATTCCTTCATGGCACAGCATGACAGTTACCGGGACTCTGCTAAGCATGGCTCCCGATTATTACTCAAAAGATTATTAAAAAATAAGCGTTCACCACTTGTGACTGTGTCCTAGAAAAACTAAAAAAATGATCTCCTGTTTTTTTTTTCCATTCATGTCAGACAGACAAAGCACTCTGACTTTTTTTTTTTTTTTTTTAAATGGGTACAAAGTGGTAAATGTTGTTGCTCAGCTCTATATTGCATTGACTTACAAATATGCATCTTACAACTGCAATAGGGCAGTTCACGCTAGTCCAGGCAACATTGATATATATATATATATATATATATATATATATATATATATATATATATATATATATATATATATATATATATATATCACAGTATATACAAGGCTACTTGTCGGAAACATTTCTGTAAACAGTTTTAAAAAGGGAGAACCCCAATTATAACTTCTTATTGCATTATTGCAAGAATTAAATGGTATGATGACCATGTATGAACTCTAGTAAAAGAGGCTGCTTTCTATTCAAACATGTTTTAGTAAGTTATTTACTAAATAAATTAGTGAATTAGTGAATTATTGGATATGAGAAAATACTTCATATTTTGTAGATATTAGTGATTATGATACACAAAAACTGTGCTCTTCATGAGCTCACAATAGGTCCATGTTTCAATTGCATCTCACAGAAAAAATGGGGGATGAAAATGTACAGCAGTGCTGTATTATAATTCTCCATGGCCCTTTACAGCTGTATCAAAATATTGTTGTAATTAATAATTGCAGTGCTTCATGAGCTTAATAGAAATCTTCCAGAATTAGAACCCTCTATTAATACCAAACATGTGTTTAATTAAGCAGTATGAGACAGTGCACAGCTTCTCACAATATCAGCATGTTGGTTTTGGGGATAGGTATCTCTAGGGTTAAAAACTCCAGTGTTAATATCTATAATGGGAGCTCCAGTGCAACATTAACATTGGGCTGCTGCAGCACCATTAGAATACCATCCCCGATCCTCTTTTGAGTATTACACTATGTTAAACCTGAGCTTCAGTGTTCAGGAAAACCAAACTTAACTTGCTTTTAAAAATGCATGAATGCATGCATTGCAAACTGAGTATTTTAATTTCATTTATCTTTTACATGGCATTTGGGCCCATTGAATTCTTTGAAGCAGGTATGATTTTGAAACCCTGTCTGTTTATTTCAGAGTACATTTAAAAATTGACCTTGAATTGTTGAGGGTTTGCAGTCACGTAACTAATCTGTTTAAATAATTATTATTTGATCAAATTTAACCAATTTCACATCTGTGTCTGTTCAAATAACAGAACTTAAAAAAAAAAACATTACAAAAAACATGGAGACATTTGTCTCTCATCTGTTTGATACAGTGTTATAGTTTATTTTTCTCTGTGGTCATTTGTGGTATCCCTTATAATATACCTATTGTTTCATTAAGCTTCTCTTCACAGTATTGTGTTTCCTGCACCCTGCAGTTTCCACTGTTTAAAGAGGTTGGTCATGTAGATGTATGCAGTTTTCCACTGGTATATATAATACTTGCTCTTGGGGGAATTAGCATGAAGTGCTTTCTGTAACAACCAAAAGCGGTCACCTGATTGTAGTGCAGATGTTTCTGTAATGCTAGCTAAGCACATTATTTAACCAAAAAAAAAAAAAAAAAACAAGTACAATGTAAATCGCGTGGAAGAAAGCTTCTGATGTTACCAGAGAAGGTGCCGAACGTGCAGAGGCTGCCGTTCGTTCGATGAGACTCTGAAGCAACAAGTATGTCAGGAATCGGGGGACAGAGCTTTGCTTTGCTGAAGTTGAACTGCTGAACTGAGCTGTGCTGCTTTTCCAACACGTTTACATCCAGCAAACACTTACATTAGGAAGCTGTAACAAGGACTACATGTGATTTAACAGCTTTTCTATAGCGTTAACTTAGTAATGTCTGCAAAACAGTCAGAACTTTGGTTTTTAAAGGTAGGATACTTAACAGTACAGTACACACAGGCACACACGTGCACACACACACACACATATGCAGGATTGCTTGCATCCTAGATTCCCCTCTAACCAGGGTTGAACCTTTGTGTCCAAAGTCTTTTGTCTAATAAGTTCAAGCAAAAAGACGTCTCTTAATTCCAGTTGGTTCATAAAAGCAGCGTCCCTTACTGATACAGGTATATCAGGACATAAAAATGTGGGCCTCTTTTAATAGCTTTTAGCAGACCAGAGAAGTTGTTCAAATCTGCACTCACTGTAGCCTTGTGCAGCCCATGTTAACCCATAACCCTGCTCAATCATATAGTTGTGTTTTATAACTGGCATATGAAGTGAAGTATGGCAATGGGATTCAGTTTCGTTCCTGATATGCAGACTGTACACAAGTCCTAGGGAATTGAAACTAAGCACTGCATTCAATTTATTACAATGCGGCATTAGTGTTGACTGGTGTGCTTTTGAACTAGACTTCATGATTACTGTAGTTTGGTAACTAGATATTGCTGCCTGAGATATTGTTTAGAGTGTGATGTCTGTGTTTTGTATAACTGGAGTGTGTGATAGCTGCAGCAGCACCTCTTGAAATACTTGAAAATAGGGGTCCTGTTAGAATGTGAGATGTTACTAAATGCTTGCCAGTAGTTTGTATGCTATGTATGGAGAGATTGTAGATAGAATTGTACTTTTATTTAGTGACTGTAATCTATGAACCATTCCAATCCCAGCTTGACTTGTTTCACAGTAAAGCATTAAAACAGGCAGACTTGGTATGTACACAGAAGCTATGTAAGGAAAGCACTATTCCTAACTGTATGCATTTTAAAGATAGACGAGAAATATAAAGGAAAATAAAGCAGGTCTTTTACCATTTTTGTGGTTGCACAAAAGCAATTCATCTTATATTTGATAACGCTTTTATATATGAAAAGTTCAACTTTGGCAAAGCAGTATTAGATTTACAGCTGGGGCCAGATTTAAAGAGCATTAGAAACCTGATGAGTGCAGTGTAGTCCCCATGGATTGTTTTTCTTCACTCTCATGGGTATTGTATGAGTGTCCCTGACATTTTATCAGACTTGTTTAATATTTATTTTCCTTAAAGGATTGATAACCATCACCAACATTACCATTGGCCCACATACAGTTGTATTTATGATAATTTAGATTGAAAAGGTTGCTGCTTCCTGGACCCTTATCACTTCCCCATACAGCAAGCTCTGTGGTCTATACCATGGAAGTGAGGGTGTAACAACACAGGATGTGAAAAGATACTAGGAAGCAACAGTTTATACCATTAAAAAAGCGTGTATCCCCTTTTAAAATGAAAAAGGAAGAAGAACTAAAAGATATTTTCCACAGAGGTCAGTGATTATATTGCTCAGACAAAAAGAAATCTGAAACATTTATTTTAAGGCTGTGCATATCGTTCCTTTAAGTAGTGGGTAATAATAACATAGCAACCGCTGCAATACTAGAAACAGTCTTTGTCCACTGCCCAGCATGCTGTAGCTGTAAAATCGACCCCTGTGTGCAGACTCCCACCTGTGGAGTATCTCGTTGTGCTTTCAGGAATCTTTCAATGTGTGCATCCTTCTGTTCTGGAGCCTTTTGATATTCTCTGGTGGGCTGGTGGTAGCTAGTTCTTTTACAATCCCATTTGCACTTGTATTTGTTGCTGTATAGTGATTGTTTTGCAAAATAAAAATGCTTCTCTGTACTTCTTACTGTGTCTTGCTTCTTCTTTCTTCTTCCTAGCCCCACAAAGTCAAAACCTGCTTAGATTAAAATATATACATAGGTTTTATTTATTTATTTATTTATTTAACCAGGAGATTTACCTACTGAGACAGCAGCCTCATTTACAAGGGGGTCCTGGAAAACCATAGAAAGAAAATTACAATATGTAAACGACACTAAAATAATGTGTGGTTCAAACCTAATCAGCAGCACACAGAGATCACAGAACAGAGTAAGACATGGATCTGTTTGTTAATGTGGACTGAAGCACACACAGATCACAGAACAGAGTAAGACATGGATCTGTTTGTTAATGTGGACTGAAGCACACAGATCACAGAACAGAGTAAGACATGGATTTGTTTGTTAATGTGGACTGAAGCACACAGAGATCACAGAACAGAGTAAGACATGGATCTGTTTGTTAATGTGGACTGAAGCACACAGATCACAGAACAGAGTAAGACATGGATCTGTTTGTTAATGTGGACTGAAGCACACAGAGATCACAGAACAGAGTAAGACATGGATCTGTTTGTTAATGTGGACTGAAGCACACAGATCACAGAACAGAGTAAGACATGGATCTGTTTGTTAATGTGGACTGAAGCACACAGATCACAGAACAGAGTAAGACATGGATCTGTTTGTTAATGTGGACTGAAGCACACAGATCACAGAACAGAGTAAGACATGGATCTGTTTGTTAATGTGGACTGAAGCACACAGAGATCACAGAACAGAGTAAGACATGGATCTGTTTGTTAATGTGGACTGAAGCACACAGATCACAGAACAGAGTAAGACATGGATCTGTTTGTTAATGTGGACTGAAGCACACAGATCACAGAACAGAGTAAGACATGGATCTGTTTGTTAATGTGGACTGAAGCACACAGATCACAGAACAGAGTAAGACATGGATCTGTTTGTTAATGTGGACTGAAGTACACAGATCACAGAACAGAGTAAATAAGTATCCACTTACTGTATGGATTTCAGATGTGTTCGGTTGTAATGCTCCTTCGTGGATGGCAAGTCTCTTCTATGTATTGATTACTGCAGAGTAACATCCATCCTGCAGGGGATGTGACCCAAACTCAAACATACCCGACAGCACGCGGGGTCTCCATGTCTTCAAATGGGATATTCAGATAGGAATCTGTAAGGAAGCATAACATGGCTGCCATAAATTAAAAGTATTTTTTTTCGTTTTATTGATAGTATTGTATTAGTATGTAAATTAAGGTATGCGTTTTCCATATTGACATCCTTAATGTGTGATTCACATGTGTTATTACTTTAATAAAACGCTTGAGATTAGAATGAACGATGTCGCATAAGAATGGAAGTCAGGTTAGGAGGGTTCATTGTGTGTGTGCAGACACCACAGTCCGTATAGTGTTAAGATAGAAGCACCGCCAGCCTTGTTTGACACCGCCTCCAGAACGTGTGTAGATGGAAGCTGAGAACGGAACTCCCGTGAACTACGAACACCATTCAGATACGGCAGCTACACAGCATACATTACATTTTAATTGGAGAGAATGGTATTTTGTATAGGCAACCTACTGTAAGTGAACGCTGGCTTATTAATGTATAATATGAAAATGTGTCTGTCTGTCTGTGTATCTATGTTTTCCTTTCAATCACTGGCAGTGTTTTAAACTGAAGTCCCTTTACTATTTAATAAGGAAACAAACTAATCATTTGGCAAAAAAATAAAAATTAAGACAAGTAACAACAGCTGCTGTGTAGGAGTGAACATCACAGAAGGAGTTCTTCCGCCACTATACCCCTCGCTGGACAACAAATGTACTAACTTTAAATTCATTAACACGTGTATGTGTTTGACTGGGTGTCATTTCAATACGTTATATATGTTTTCATAGTGATCCTTAAAATTAAAAAAAAAACAATAATATGTAATAAAGTAACAAGTTCCCGGTCGCTGCTGCGTATGTTTTTGGATGACAGTATTTCTAAAACCCATTCCCTTTCTAAGCCCTAGAGAAATAGCGATTTTTAATTGCCTTCCAATTTATAGATCCATTAGCTGGCTGCCTGCCCGAAAGTGATGTTTGTGGTTGGCGTCCTATTTCTTTCAATTATCAGATTCTGGTTTACGTAATATTATCAGCCTGTGGTTGCTGTCCACGGAGGGTGGTGCTGAAATTGAGCCTCACCATTGCTCAGTACTTGCAACCATGGCCGTAACTAGCTATGAGGACACCGAGGTCGTGTCCTCGGTTATTTGTTTTTTTTTTGCATCATCAATGCTGATACTCATGCAAAAATTCTAATAAACTACAAAATACTCCTTAATAATCTCTGTTGGGTTGCCATGTATCGTAGATTTGGAGGTTGAATAGTAAATATCAAGCAGTCATGTAAATACTGCCAGCTATAGCGTGAAACCTAAGTTTGACCTCGGTAGAATTCAGCTCTGGTTACGACTTTGCCTACAGCCATTTTACACAGGATAACCAAAACAATGTCTTGAAACATCATCACCAGAACCACCAAATAAAACGTCCTGTCTGTATTTAAAATAACATCTTTAATCATGGTGAAGAGGAAGAGTTTGGAGGATCCCGATCAAGAATGTGGGAGTATACCTTTCCCAATCCAGACGTTTCTGTGGAGACAAACCAGGTTAGAATTTTAGGATATTTTCTTATTTTTTTAAGACAGCTACAGTTTAGCATTATACATCAAACGTTTACCTATTTATTCACGTATGTATTGTTATTCTGTGCAAAATGATAGCGAGGTGCAGTTTATTTTATTTTATTTTTTTAATTATTATTCCAGAAATATGAATCTCAATTACCGACTTGACCAGGTAAAATAGATAGATTCATTATATAAATGTATTTTATTATGGATATTTTCACACTATAATTTTGGTGTCTTTTTAAATCACATATACTGTATGTGTTCGCTTACATCAGTTTTGTTTATAAGTAAACCCTTCGTTGCTTATTTGAATTTTTATCTAATTAAATTGGCCTGCGTTGTCAAGCTGAATTTAATTAAGAATGGAATTCACCACTGTCAGAGGCCCTGCGTTTATAAAACAGGATTTAATCTAAGTAACTGGAGGCAACACAATAAATATTCTTAATGTTGTATGGGAAGCGGTTGTATCAAGTTTGATGTTATAATAAATCCTGCGACTCCCCATGATTGTATATACATGTTGTTCCTGCGTCTCTATATATCTGTATCAGTGGGTCTTTTGGGAAATGTGTTGATGAACTGGTTACTGATGTAAACAAATGAGCACAACAAGCATAAGGTTAAAGGACACGGAACACATGCGAACCTATAAGGACCCTCCTTCTCATTTTCTTTTTACAGTGCATTTTTTAAACCAAAACTGGGGAAGCAGTATGAAGCGTCCTGTGTGGTAGGTTATTATCCAATGCGAGTTTCATTATTCTGCTATCAAAGCAAAATCACAAATCAGTAACAAAATAAACACATTCCAAATTCCAAACCAAGTTTATACATTGCATTCTCATTGACTGTGGTTGTTTGTGCCTGATTGTACTCAGGTTACATATCCAGAAACATATGGTTTAAAAATCGAACAGCCTTCTGCAAACTCAATCTGCGCTCATTGTTTGGGTGTTTTTTCACACAAACGTGACGATGTTTACAGATATCTGAGGGAATGGAAACTGTGGCTTTTCTGTGGATATCCCACCATAAGCCCACAATGATATTACACAACACTACAGCCAGATGGCAAACTCAATAGGAAGACCAGGTCAGTTCCTTCCCTTTGACCTCTCTATTGTGTGCAGCTCTCCTTTACAATCATTTTAACCAGTCCTTATAGGGGTCTGAACAGGGCATTAGAGAGATTCAGACAATTCAGTTTTGACTAAATTCTTACAATGTTTGCTGACTCTCAAAATACATTGTCCACTCAGAACCACTGTCTGGATCTTAGTGTACGTACAGCATGATAAGCATCATTCACCGGACACTGCTCTATTACTGCAAAGTCCTAGCTCTAAACATGACCCATTTAGCACGTTTACATAACCCTCTTGTTAAAAATGTCAGGCACTGTAAATGGAGGTCCTGAAAGTCCAAGCTGATATACAGTATTTTGAAAATGCTTCATAAAAACATTGCAGCAGCTGATGGTTTCTTATAGTGTAAAACCAGAAAAGGAAGACGTAAATAGTAAAGTTAACAAGAGGGGCTCTCCCCAATCTAGCTATCAGACTAATGTGGAGGAGATCATTTGAAATACTAGTAGGAAATGAGCTCACAGTGCAAGCAAACTGACAGACAGGCATGATCTCCTTGGACAGCTGTCTATCACTGTCTGTGGGCCAGTCAACTTCAGATTCCATTTTAAACCAGAATAGACAAAACTAGCAACCAGCAAACTCAGAAGGTTGATTTGAGGTCTCATAATTGTTTACAGAAGTGCAGTAGTTAGTTGTTAGTTGTGCATCATTAAGCATTTCATTGTTCTTTATGTAAATTGGGATGAGCTGCAGTACCAGTGTCCCCCATGTGTTTCCTCCCCACAGGACTCTGGTGGTGCATGGGCAGAACGAGTGTGACATCCCCACCCAACTCCCTGTGCACGAGGACACGCAGTTCGAAGCTCTGCTCAAGGCATGTCCCTTTCTTACTGTTACTCCTTATTTCCTTTCCAATTATACTGATTGTATGAAGGGGCAGGGCTGAATGTGCACTATATCAGTAAAGTTACACCGCATAGTTCTACTGTAATGAAGTGACAGCCCCCTCTAGTGGCTATATGGAGTGGGACAATAGCGATAAAACAAGAGACCCAAGCAGCCTTTTCTTGGGTACATCAGCTTTTATCTGTGTTTATATGCACAAAGTGAATAAACTAAACTAAACTAAACTAAACTAAACTAAACTAAACTAGCATCAGCCTGCTCACATCTATCTTGGATTGTGTCCCTGTCCGGTTCTGCTCGGGTCTCTCTCGGATTGTGTCCCAGTCCAGATCTGCTCGGGTCTCTCTCGGATTGTGTCCAGGTCCGGTTCTGTTCGGGTCTCTCTCGGACTGTGTCCCATTCGGGTCCTGCTCGGGTCTATCTTGGATTGTGTCCCAGTCCGGTTCTGCTTGGAGTCTCATTCGGATTGTGTCCCAGTCCGGTTCTGCTCGAGTCTCTCTCGGATTGTGTCCAGGTCCGGTTCTGTTCGGGTCTCTCTCGGATTGTGGCCAGGTCCGGTTCTGTTCGGGTTTCTCTCGGACTGTGTCCCAGTCGGGTCCTGCTTGGGTCTCTCTCGGACTGTGTCCCAGTCGGGTCCTGCTCGGGTCTCTCTCGGACTGTGTCCCAGTCCGGTTTTGCTCGGGTCTCTCTTGGATTGTGTCCAGGTCTGGTTCTGTTCGGGTCTGTCTCGGACTGTGGCCCAGTCGGGTCCTGCTCGGGTCTCTCTCGGATTGTGTCCCAGTTCGGTCCTGCTCGGGTCTCTCTCGGATTGTGTCCCAGTTCGGTTCTGCTTGGAGTCTCATTCGGGTTGTGTTCCAGTCCGGTTCTGCTCGGGTCTCTCTCAGATTGTGTCCCAGTCCAGTTCTGCTCGGGTCTCTCTCGGATTGTGTCTCAGTCCGGTCCTGCTCGGGCCTCTCTTGGAGTGAGAGGGGGTTCTCTTTCTTTTCAGGAGTGCCTGGAGTTTTTCAACATTCCCGAGGCTCAGTCCGCTCGTTACTTCCTGATGGACAAGCGCTGGAACCTCATCCATTACGCCAAAGTATGACATACCCTTTTATCCATTATTTGTTTGTTTTTTTAAAACTTTTTTTCTCACTTTATTTATAATAAAACATCGAAATAAGGCAACTGTTAAAATGTCTCAGAAATGTATACAGTACTTACTGTTAATTTGCACAAGCTACTTTTGGAACTTTTGGGCAAAATATGAATTACAAAAATAAATAAATACTCCTATTGAAATGTTTTAATTATCAGTTCTAGATTGCATATGTTTGATCAGTATAAAGTTTCATTTTTGTCAGTCCTCATGTAGTAATATTCTCTTTTAATACTTTGGTATTTCATGTTTTTTTTTTTCCAGTAGACTGGATACTCCAACAGGATAAATGAAAATGACTCACAGAATATGATCTATACCATGGAGCCATCTAGTGGTGACAGTTAGAAACAAAATGATGTCCTTCTAAATCCTTGAACTATGCTCTCCCCTGCAGACCTATGTGTGAGCTATATACCCATTCCGGAGGTCAGTCTCGCCCCAGCTCAACCTGGTCCACATGTTACCTGACAAGGGACAGGAGCTCATTCAGAAGCAGGTGAGGAGAGCACATCAACATGCAATCAATAACACATCTCTGTGTGTCTGTTTCTTCATAGAAAAAATTGCTTGTAAGAATCTGGGGTCAATTTCACACTGGCTAAACCATGTTTAATTGTACATAAGAAAATAGACTGAAACCAAGGACAAATTTTATATATTATATTTTGGACAAGCTGAGCTGATTTCTAAAAAAACTGCACCATTCTGTATTGATATATTGTTGTGAAACTGCCAGAAAGTAGATTGCTTGCAAGCTTGCTTTGTGAAACTGGACCTGATGCTGATGGTGCTGGAGGCCCTGGTCCCCTTTCCTGCAGAAGCTGAAGATGGAGACCATCGCTCTGGAGACGGCCTCCGCAGCCAGGGACGAGATCGCAGCCTTCGCCACCCTTGCCACCTCTCTCCAGGCTCTGCTGTACAGCGTCGAGGCTCTCACCAGGTACACTGCACAGAGACTCCTGTATGATGCACTGCTCCTCTTCTATCCACAAATGTGTTGTCCATGCAATCCCTTTCACTGCAAGTCACTGCCTTTTACATTAAGTTCAGAGGAACATCTTGTACGAATTTAGATATGATTTAGGTTTTCAGCTCCAGTAGGGAAACACAGAGTTTTGGATCCAGTTTCTTAAGCTTCCTTTTTTCCCAATGGAACTGAGCCTGCTGCCAATCCCTCCCACTGTCTTAATGTTGTTGTGGTGCTGTCTGTACTGACCAGGCCCATGATTGCACCACAGATGAGTCGCTGTGAACAAGGACACAAAGGAGCGACCACTGCCAACCACACCGTGCCAGAGGGCGCCAGGTATGTCACATGACTGAGTGGAACCTAGGAGCCTAACCCAGGTCCTGCTTGATAATGTCAACTGAGTAGAAAACTATCAGTTAAAAGTTATTATGAGAAGTTGATGAGGTTACTGTATCACATGCTGGATGAAAACCAAGTGCTTTTATTATATGATTAATAAGGTTTACTGTACATATGTTAGAGCTGCACAAACTGATTGTTCAATTGTTTGGACTGATCAGGTTGATGCTGACACCCAGGTGAGGGTCACTGGTGTTGATGGGGCTAAGTTGCCAGTCCAATTGGAACAACTGAAGAAACAGCTGTTGAATGTGTGTGGGCTGCTGCTCTCCACAGAGGCTAATAAAAGCTGACAGTTTTGTGGAGAGCAACATTAAGGACAAATTAAAGCAGCTGTTTCTCCAATTGGTCCTAGTGCTGGCTGTGGAAATCTTACACCAAACTGCCTATTCCAATCTGATTGGTGATCTGCTCGGCTGGTTTCTGAAGTTGTGGGTGTTTTAGGGATAACCTGCACCTGCTGCAGGAGGGCCCGGGGCCCCCCTCTGGATGAGCGCATCGCCCGGGAGGAGTTCAAACACCTTTTTTTGTTTTTTTTTTGCAGTTCTTTACTGTGTATACTGTAACTGTGCTTTATTGTGATATCTCCATGCTTTATCACACTTTACTGCACTTGTTCCATGCCGTACCGCAGTAAACAGGTCTAAGGAGTCACCTTCCCTCCTTGTGATTCAGCCCTGCCACAGCTGTACAATTGCAGAGAAGTATCAGGAGCACATTGACATTGAGGTGTTGCATCTCAAGGTGTGCGATCCTTGGTAACTAATTCCTTACGTTAAATTAAATCCAAATATACCCACTTTTTATAGATATTTAAACACGCGTGCATTCGCTAAACATGCCTTGAACCTGCACTCCCAAAACATACCTGTATTCAGCGCTTGCTGTTTTCTATTATATTTAATATTCAGTAATTGCACTCATGAAAATATACCTCCCATTTAACAATATGCCTGCATGCTCCAAATATACAATACCTGCAAGCGTATCCGCACTGCATCCCAGCCTGTCCCTCCCTGTTACTGAGCCTGCACTGTGTTTCCAAGCCTGTCTGTGTCCCTGTTTGCAGACGGCAGGTGGAGTGGGAAACCACCAGCAGCCTGATCGAAGGGATTTGCCTGACTCTTCAGCGACAGCCAATCATATCCTTCCTCATGCACCTCCGGTCGCTGATCAACGTCTGCGACAATCTGGTAAGAGAGAGAACTGCATCAAACCCGCTAACACGTTACAGAAAGTGCCATCTGAACGATCGGCTGTGGTGAGGCCTCCTTTATGAATGAATTATGTTTTTATCACAAATCTGTGTATGCTCCATTGTAATTCTTTTTACCTATAAATATGTCCAAGAGGAAGTCAGGGTCTGAAAGACAATATTATTGTATTACAGGCATAAGTAGATATATTTATAGTTTGACTGCTCTTGAGTTGGATTGAGCCACAAAGGTTTAAATATTTTTTGTTTTCTTTTCTTAGATATGATGTTGCATTCAACAAGAGAGCATTCGTGTTCCTGAATTGCAAGCTAATGAGATTGTCTGGTAAAAGTGTGGCAGAGTTTAGTGAAGAACAGTAAATGCTTAGTGAAAGCATGGTAAAGCATAGAGAAGTATAACCCAAGTGAAGCAAAGTAAATGCTAGTAAAAACATTAGAACAGCAAGGTAAACTGCAAATCTGTGCAAATTCAAGCTGGTTCTCTGGGACAGTCAAGGATCAAGCCATGCAAATGTTTACTTTTCCCTACGAGATAAATGACTGTGCAGTAACACTGCTCCTGTTGTTTATAGGTGATGGGTGTGGTTGGACCCTCCAGCGTGGCTGATGGCTTGCCTCTGCTTCACCTGAGTCCCTACCTCTCCCCCCCGCTCCCCTTCAGCACCGCCGTGGTCAGACTCGTGGCTCTGCAAATACAGGTGGCTCCCCGAGACTTTATTAATTTCCTCTGTAAACGTGAAATTGACAAAGACTTCTAGTTCCAACATGTTAAAATGTAGTTCTAATTTCTGTTTTGAAGGAATGGTGATGTCCAAGACTTTAAAATCAGCTTTCTTCCTTTCTATTAGTGTGGGATACTTCATCATTGCTCATCATTTCAACGTCATGAAGATCGTGTGGTTCTTTATTGAAGTTTAGTTCAGAGTGTACCTATTTAAAAAAATAATATATATATATATATATATATATATATATATATATTGCAAAGCAAAAACAAAACAGGAATCAAGAAACAAAAATAGTCTTTGCAGCAACCTAGTCACGTGACTAGCGAGGCCCAAACAGAACATAAGGTTTTCTAAATTAATCATTTTCCAAATAATAATTAAATAAACCAAAACAAAATGCTGACTGAAAGGATTAAGAGATTTGAGTATGAATGAATAAGAGTAGTGGTACAAAATAATAAATCTGTTATTTACTGTACCTACAGTATACAAAACAGTAAACCAGCACCAAAATGCACACTGTTTACACAGCACTCATATGTATGTGCCAGGCAGAAACTGTTCTCAGGGACAGCACCCAGTCACAACCATTAGTCTAGATTTGGAAAACACAGATGGACAAATGCTTTTAATTTGCTTCTACTTCCCCAACCTGAAAAGGAACATTTAAATCTGAATGCATCATGTAACATACAAGCAGAGACAGCACACTCTCTCTGGTTGTGTGTTGTTTCAGGTGGAGACAACTGGCTTGGAGACTAAGAACAAAGAAGAGCCACGGAGCTGCCTGTCCTCTCCCCCACCTCCTGTGCTGGGCACCCTGCCCCCGGCCTCCCTGCCTCCGGAGAGCCCCGGAGAGACCTCCAGCTTGCTGCCACACACTGACACAGTCCTGGAGATCAGTGAGGCACGGAGAGCCCCCTGCTCTCCCCAGCCTTCATCTATACCCACGTCGAGCTGGGGGAGCCCGAAGTGAACCTGGATGAGTCCCACGTTTAAGCTCCTCACATCATCCGGCTGTACAGCATGCTTACAAAGTGCTTAGAGAGAAAGGAACCATTTCTGAATGGGGGGAATGGAATGAGTAGGGTTAGTGTGCCCAAACCTTCTAATTTGGACTTTTAAATATTGAAGTACAGTAAAGCCATCCATGCTAGTACTCCTGTATGCCTAGCCCCATTGTTTTAATAGATTACGACTGTTATTGTGGTAAGAGGTTACAGATTCTGCAGGTACCATTAATACTGCTCGGAGAGATTTGATACCTTAACACATAAAACGTCTTCAGTTTCCTTTTTGACAACATGAGATGACTTCAGTTGTATTTGTCATACTGTAGATTTTAAAATGAAAGTCCAAATTGGTAAATTGCGTGTGTAATGAATCTAGCTCAATGCCAATGAAAGGGGGTTGATTTATGTAACAGGTTTTATGTGAATTAACTAAATATGTACTAAAGGTCTATCCGGTATGTTTCTTGGCAGGAGAGTGGATTGGATGGAGAGAGAAATTCAGTGAGATAAGTTTTGCAGAGGTATAGACTAACTATTACAAGTTTACATGTTTTGAAAAACCGGCCCCAAATGTCTAATGGGGATTTACGTGTCATGTGTCTAATGCAAAGGTGTTCCGCTGTTTTAAACGTAGCCCCCCTTTATCATGCAAATCCTTTCAGTAGCATGAACGTGCTGTATATATTAAACATAATTATACATATACTTAAATAAAAGTGGATTATTGTTTTGTATGCTATTGATTTCTGTTTGATTACATATAGACAAGAAATGGTCTGCCGTGTTCTACAGTGTTTCAACATGGCTTGTGACCTGACAAAGTGGACCAAACACATTTCCATTTGTAAACAGAGCGCTTGCAGAAAAAAAGAAGTGCCCATGTGACAAATCTATTAATCATTTTACATTACAAACATTGACAAAGCCCATTAAAACACCCACTGTCCTCTATATTTCTGCATTGACTGAAACACCATGATTCTAAACATTGGTTGAACATACAGATTGAATCCATGTAGGTCTCTCTAGCTCTCAGTAACACGCTGCAGTGTGATGATGGTTATGAGACGACTGGTTGCCTTGACGATGGTTATGAAATATGTTTCCCTGCTAATGGCTTTGCAACCGGTCTCTATAGTAATGCTCTAAACACCAATTACTGTAGTAATCAGGATGCACCCTCAACCAAATAAGAAACTGACTTTGAACTTTACCTTCTGCCAATCAATCAGTTTGCAATCCTGGATTTGACATCAGATCTAATCTACAGTACAGCATTGTACCGAGCTACAGCTGCAGGGTTTCAATCAACTGTGCAGGACAAGAAGACGCTGCCCCCCCCATACAACTTTGTAGGATCCAGTAATTAAATAAATATAAATAACACCATATTGTAGCCACCCCCAACCCCCAACCCCCAACCAAAAAAGGCAGTTACACATTGCTTACTTATTAAATAAACATAAGATCATAAGAAAGTTTGCAAACGAGAGGAGGCCATTCGGCCCATCTTGCTCGTTTGGTTGTTAGTAGCTTATTGGTCCAAACTTCGCCAGTACTGAACTTTCTAACAGTTGAAAATACAATGCTGCATAACCCGATTATTCAATAACCTACTGTTCCGCTTGGAAAGGATTTCGGGAAGGGTGCCTTTGGGACTTGTAGTGCAGTCTGTTACTCTGCTCTGGTTCGAACGCTAATCGCGTGAGCTCTCAACAACTACAACTCCCAACACCCCTTGTACGAGGAAGAAGCTGTCGAGGGATCGCGTGGATTTCGGAGCCGAGAAAGCAAAAAGTATCACCATGTCCTACACAGCTAAAATCGGACCTTCTATTCTGAACAGTGATTTGGCATGTCTGGGCTCAGAATGCACACGAATGCTGGACTGTGGTGCCGATTACCTCCACTTGGATGTGATGGACGGGTAAATATACATTTGCCAGATGTGTTGTGTGCATTTCAGTCACAACCATTTATATTATTATTATTATTATTATTATTATTATTATTATTATTATTATTATTATTGCATACTGGCCTGCATGCTTCTGTGGTAAAGATGTCTTTAGGAGCAGACACTAGGATCTATGTATAGTTTCCTGTAAAAATGTTCTACACACTGTTGATAAAACGTCAACATCCGTAGGTCACAGTGCATAAAAGCATTACGGTAACGTGTTGTGTTAGTATGCAGAGTGCATTACAATAAAGCTACATTAAATACAAACAAAGGTTGTTTTACTTTCTTGTATTCTGCAGCTGCATAAAGCCTCGCATGGTCCCTAACGTTCTGCTGCACACATACTGCGACTGCTAACATGCTCGTGAACTTGTTTCAACTTATCACGTGCGTTTGTTATTGGTACATGTAAGAAAAATACAGACACTTATATCAATGTTTTTTTTAAGATAAGTACCTGAAATGCGTCTTCATTTTTTGGTGCAGTTTATATCTTAGTTACAGTGTAACTTTTTATTATAAATATTGTTAAACGTTTTTGCTCACTGTGGCTAACACTGGTCTGGCCTTCCTTCCAGCTTGACCCTGGCCTTGGTTGAATAAAATAAATATTTTTTAACACTGTTGCATGATATGCATCTGAGATATATGATGCAGTTATGTACTGTTAGGTACTGTAAAGTAGGAAAATTGTGCATTGCCAATACTGTTGAGATTGTAGAGTTCTTCAGTATGACACAGCTGTGTATTCTCTTGTTTCAGGGGTCACTGTTGATTGTAGAGTTCTTGACAGAGCTGTGTATTCTCTTGTTTCAGGCACTTCGTACCCAACATCACCTTTGGCCACCCTGTGGTGGAGTGTCTTCGGAAGCAGCTGGGGCAGGGCCCTTTCTTTGGTGAGTTCCGCCTCACTCGCCTGCAACTCCCTGTTTTTTAATTCCAATTCCTTTTTAAAATCGGTTCCCAATTCCAATTCTCATTCCCTTTTTAATCAATTCTATCACATCATTAATCAAAATTGCAATTGGCAGTATTCTGTTAAAAGCAAGTTCCTCAAAGTGGCAATAGGTTACCTCACTTGACTCCCGTCCCGTTCTCTAATAAAGTATTTTCAGCTGTGGGGTGTGTGTGTGTGTGTGTGCGTGTGTGCGTGCGTGCGTGCGTGCGTGCATGCGTGCGTGACTTGCTCTCTGTCTCCTCTTGTGCAGATATGCATATGATGGTTTCCAGACCAGAGCAGTGGGTGAAGCCAATGGCAGCAGCAGGAGCCAATCAGTACACCTTCCACCTGGAGGCCACTGTCAATGCCGGGGCTCTGATCAAAGACATCCGGGAGAATGGCATGAAGGTGGGAACCCTTTCTACCTGCTACCCTCTCCTCGCTCCCCTCTACCCACTACCTGCTACCCTCTCCTCGCCCCCCTCTAACCACTACCTGCTACCCTCTCCTTGCCCCCCTCTAACCACTAACTGCTACCCTCTCCTCGATCCCCTCTACCCACTACCTGCTACCCTCTCCTCGCTCCCCTCTACCCACTACCTGCTACCCTCTCCTCGCTCCCCTCTACCCACTACCTTTTGAGGGGTGGATTCAGTCAGTCAGTTCAGTGCTGCTCCATGACCTGTGTTTTGGCCTTGTGTCTGGCTAATCTAGAAGTTTGGTTCCTTGTTGGTAATAAATCAGCGCTTATCACCCTTGTTTTTGTTTTAACGTTCCGAGAAAATGAAAAACCTAAGAGTTGTGCTTCAAGTCCCACAAAGTGAGTGTTACACACAGTGAGTGTTAGTGGGCCTGTGGTTACTGTGTCCTCTGCAGGTTGGCTTGGCTATCAAACCTGGCACCACAGTGGAGGAGCTGGGTCCCTGGGCAGGGCAGATCGACATGGCCCTGGTGATGACAGTGGAGCCTGGCTTTGGGGGGCAGAAGTTCATGGAAGACATGATGCCGAAGGTAAGTGTGTCCATGAAAGATGTTCACGCTTACCATAATATATATATGTGTGTGTGTGTTTTAACGGAAAATGTGAGCCCTGCACAGGTTTACCTGTTATGAGTGATCTACACTCTATTGCTTTTACATTTCTAGAGTACTCGTTATGAGATTTTGGTTTCTGAAAAGTTTGTTCACTTAAAGCATAGATTTTATCTACAGCTAAAACTATTCTATTTGTTTGATTTATTTATAGAAACTGTTTGTTTAATAATTGAAAGTTAAGTTCTGAGAATGGCTGGCATTACATCATTTTTCTGTTCGCTGCAGAGCAATCCAGCTTTTTTAGTTGGCTGCTGTAGTTTGGACCACCCTTACTGTTTTAAAAATAGCACACTAAGAAGACCACAATTTTCAGAGAAGCGTCTAACAGGCGTTTTAAATCTCACTGTCACTGTCTAGGACAGGAATGGCCAAAGCTGGCCCTTCCAGTTCTGGTCCAACCCAGTTCTAAATTGTTTAATTGAAGCAATGAAACCGCCATCCAGACCCTGAAGTAGATGATTATATCATTGGACCTGTTAAACCTGGAGGGATTAGCCAGCCCAGGTCTAGGATGAAGCACTTTATTTAAACTCCTCCTGCAGAATCAAATGTGAAAATCAGTTTCAGTGGAGGTGCGCATCCAGTCCGAACGCTGGGTGTGTAATGGCAGTGTGATGATAGCCCCGCCCCTGAAGAACCCTAAACTCTTATTTCATTGTATTCAGTAAGTGTGACGTGTATATGGAGGTAGATGGGAACTGGCTTCCTCCTGATTTATTGTACTGTGCTTTATGTTGCTGTGGGATTGGGCTTCCTTCAAGATGTGGTGTGCAGGTGAATTAGAGCAACCCCCTTTCCGCATTCTTCAGTAAAGAGCATTTATTTTAGCAAAGCCTGACATGTCCTAGGAAAAAAAGATGCAAAATGGAAACTACTGGGTTCTAATCAGATTTGTATGAGGAGCAGGTGCATGTTGAATTGAGATGAGTTTAGCCAGGGAGACGTCGGGAAAAGTGAATCACTGAGCACTGAGCTGCCAGGGAAACGCTGGCTGGAGTGGGTGTGCTTGACAGGTGGAAAAAAATGCTGTAAAGTGTTTCCAGATCCGGAGGCAAATTCATTTCTTCAGATGCTGTGTGATGAATGTGGAACGAAAAGGGAAAATATCACCCCGCTTTCCCCTCAAGACACACATGGGAGTTCAGTTCCAAATCCCTGGGTTTTTGGCAGAGTTCTGGATCAAGTGTAGGAGTCAGTTCCATGTGAGGAAAAATAAGTGAATCTGCAGCTTTAGGGAAAGTTTTTGTTAATTGAATACATACTTGTGCTACAATCACCTTCTTAAATCCCCTTACCCTCCTTATATCGACTTCTATTACCAACATTTTAACAGTGCCCCTGTCTCCTTGCTTTAGTTTCACGTTGCTCAATTCACATCTTTCCCTGCCAGGATGCAGGGTTGTAAGCATGTCAATCAATCAAATCCAGCTCGGCTTTGTGCTGCTCAGTATTCAAACATCCAGACACTACCGCAGAGTATATTGAGATTCTGGAAGTGCTTAACACTAGAACCGCCGAGATTTTGGACTACATACAACCGCTGCACCCACAAAATGTGCGGCTCCATTTTAAAACTGCTTCGATATGAAAAACAAACAATCGGATACAACTTAATATTTTTATTTATGAACATCATACATAACATTTTCAGAGCAAAAACTCAGTATTTACATTGAAAATTAAACTTTTTTCTTATTTTTTTTCAAAAAGATAACAAACATAAACATGAAAAACTGTAATAAAATAAACGTTTGTGTTAACAGGTGTAGAAAGCTGTATGCACATATAGAATTATAAAACATAATAACTAGTTATAAAACTAGCATAAAACCAAAATATAGCATAACTTATGCAACGTGAAAGCGCTTTGCGTGAAATAGAGTTCAAAGGCTCTGTCTGTCTGTTCAGCGTTTTATTACAGCTTTCGAAGTACAATCTATGCAGAAAACATGCTTTTCAACTGTACCAGTGCATTTGCCACAGACTGCCTTTTCACAACGAGCGCAGATATCAAAAGTTTTGTTTTTATTGCATTTAGCAACCTGGCATTGTCTTTTATTCCGTGTGTCAGTGGGCGCAGCGCTGGCTGAAGGTTGAGGGGCATTTGCCAGCCGGCTTTCGTGTCTCTTATTAAAATGTTTCTGCTGTAGCTTCAGGGCTAGCTGCAAAATGAAGTCCCTCCGAGTGATTGCATTGCCGGTGCACTCCTTGTACAAAACCAAAGCGTTATAAAAAACAGCCACAAGCCACCTACGAGTACCACCATTGACAGAATACAGCCGTGTCATTTGATCCAGCTTTGTAAAATGCAACAGCCTCTGGCTTTCGTTTAGCATCAGTCCCGATGGTCACTGGTTTGTGCAGAGAGTTTAGAATAAGGAGGGGCTCGCACGGCTTGAGCTGTTGGTGGTAACTCTGTTCAGAGGACGAGAAAAAAGTAGTGTAGCTATATCACACTGTATTGTGATTCAATGTGTGTATTTTGTGACTGCTAATAAAATAAATAATAATAATATATTATGTGTAGAATGACTTTCATTAGTGTTTCAGCACTCGACAGGAGTATTTAATACGTTCTTTCACAATGACGTTGATTTTATTACAAAGCCCAGACTAAACTGTCGGCTATATTGTATTGATTTCAATATGCCGCATAAACTGCGGGTCTGGCGGTTGAAGAAGCAAGTGCTTCTAACTTATTCATTCTTAGGATTCTGCAGCTGAAACACCGTATGGGTATTTATTTCGAGATATTCACAAACGCCGTTCAAAAAGCGGCCATGGCGGTGCTGGTGTTAACTGATCATTATTTGCATGAAACACATGCATCAGGCTTACTGCAAAAGTTCAGCTTTCAACTTTATGGATATTGAAATGTTTGCAGATGGCCCTAATTGCATTGACTCTTGCTTTGTGTTTTTCAGGTGAACTGGCTGAGAACACAGTTCCCTTCCCTGGATATAGAGGTAGATGGAGGAGTGGGGCCTGACACTATTCATAAATGTGCTGAGGTAAGCCTGGCCCCCTATCCTGTGCTGAGCCAAGATGAACCCGTTCATCTAACAGTGAGGCATAGACGGAGTGAAACCTGTTCACTTCACTGGAATCGCACGCAGACCATGTATTTCTCAATGAAATGTGTGTAGTTGGAGATGTGGTGGTGAAGTCTGTGTTGTATTCCTCCCACCAGGCCGGAGCGAACATGATTGTGTCGGGCAGCGCCATCATGAAGAGTGACGACCCTAGGTCAGTCATCAACCTGCTGAGGAACGTCTGTGTGGAGGCCATTCAGAAGCGATCGCTGGACCGCTGAAGGGACACGCGGCTCCGGGGGGCCTGTCTGCTTGCTGGGACTGTTACTGAACCTCTAGGCCTTTCAGGGGGGTGAAGAGTTTCACCAACTGGCTGACCAAAATGACAAGGTTTATTAAGCCTAACCCCACTATTGACAGCTAGTTACCTCATCAGGTATCCACTCATCATGATGACATCACAAGTTAAACTGCTGTTTTTTCAAATGGAGCGTGATCTTACATGGGTTGAGCTCAGCTTTTTTTTTCACAAACAGAAATGCATTAAGGCTAAACCTTGGTTATTTTTATACAGGATACAGAGGTCTGTAATACTCTCAGAAAAGGGACAGAATCACTTCTGAACATGTTTTTTTATTGGATTTAACTGTCGGGATGTCAGCGCGACATGCTAGCCTAATAAGATTCACTATTGTTACTGTGTCTTCAGGCACTTTCCCACTTCCACAATGATACCAACCGCTTCATGCACAATTGCTACAGAATTGTATGTTTTCCATACTGTCCCATCTCCTACCTCAGTTTTGTCTGTGTATAGACTTTGCTTGTTAAAAGCTGTCAGTCCTTACAGAGCTGTGCCTGTGTGGAGCTGTTCTAAGGCAGCGATGCAGAAAGAGCACGCTGTACAGTAGAAACGCCTTCCACATTGTTTGCTCAAAACAATTTTAACAGTTTAACAACACACTCGGATCCATTCCTGTTTTTAAGTTCCTCTTAAAGCATAAAGTGTAGGGTTTTATTGTCAACATCTAGTTTAATATGCGGGGTGAATCAGCTTTGTATTTATTTGGGTGTGTGGGGTACCTGCTGAGGGATCAATTAAAACCCTCCCTTTCATTAAGGTCATAGTCCTCTCTTTTCTGTACTGTAGTAAATCAGTGGCCACCGTGTGGTGCTGTCTCCTATTCTGCGATTTCTTAACCTGCATCATTTTCACAGAGATTGGATTGGATTTTTTTTTTTTTTATGTTCTTAATCATTTTAAAATATGAATTTGTTTGTTAGACATTTATTCTTGTTCATTTACCTATGATCATAATATTTTTAAAATCAAATTGTAATGGTGAGCCCAGTTTTGAGCACAGAATTGTTTCTAATGCAGAACTGGAAACTCGCAGAGATGCATGAAGAGAGTGCAGCACAGCAGGCTTGTAAAAGCTTAACACATCACAGTATACAGTGACGGTGGATTACTCTAGCGGAGCATGCTGTTTGTTTCAGAACGTTAACCAATAAACAAAAGCGCAGGAAACTGGATTATAAATGCTTTGGGTTACATTTGCTGGTCTGTGTACTGTACTTGAAAAACACCTTGAAGCAATACAACAATACAAAGCTACATTTACAGTAGCATTCTCATTTGCCACTTCCACAATCATTTTTTCAACATGTGATGCGTGTTTTGTGGCGTTGGCACAATGTGTTAATTGGAAGCAGATTAAAATCTTGTCCCAGCTAACAGGTTTTTAAATATATTTTTATACTTTATTTCCCCCTAGTCCATGTGAATTTAGAGATAGCTGCTGCCCGAGTTGGTGGGAGGGACTGCTTGTAAGTGCAATCTCCTTTTCCTTCTGTCTTTTCTCCCAGTAGGACGTTGTTTTCTGCTGATCTAAGCAGCCGCCCTCTAACTATCTGCACTCCCTCAACCGTACCCTGCTCGGCTCCCCAGACACAGACAGGGTAACGAAATGCAACTCTGGCAACTGAAATGTGCTATCACTTGCACTATAACAAATCTCTGTGCTTGTATGGAGAATGTTCTGTTAATAATACCACATTACCCTCAACACATACAGCACTGGACCTTGCGTGGTTTAAGTTATGAAGGGTGGTGGGGATCAGATTGTTTTTCCATTGCAGTAGCCTGTCGGTAATGGTAAACAGCTGAAAAGTGAAGAGAATGTATTATATTGTAACTGAACTGTTTCCCCAGCCCTGCTCTAATGGTGAGATTTAGAGGTCATAGTTCCATCAATCACAGGTCCCTGTTGACTCAGGATTAAAGAGCTAATAGCTCAAGCTTGCCAAAAGCAGTTTGTCGGTGCTGTTTTGTTATGTTTTCAACGTGTGGTGGTTTTTGCCGCTAAATGTCTATTTAATTTGCTTTGAATAACTACCTTGCATCAGTTTAAGCACAAGTGTGCTGTTGAGTTAGGACTACTGCAATACAGTACTTGTTTCAGATCCATTATGTTGTCATTGTTGGTAATTTTATGCTGGTCTTCAGGACAAAGTACTGGTATTCGAATACATTCCCAATGTTGTTTTTCAATCTTTCCTGCAGGGGCGCTGGAACTAGGGGTGCTGGGGGTGCGACAGCACCCTCTGGCTTTGCATGGCTTCCATCATATACAGGGGTTACAGTTTTGTTCAGTGGCTTTCAGCACCCCTACTTGTTCCAGTGCCACTGCTTTTCTGGAAGGATGGTTGTGTGGTTCAGGAGACAGGGAATTCTGGCTTACTTGCCAAAGGAATGTACAAAAAAGAAACTGCTACAATTCTTATACTATTGAAAAATGTTTGTAAAAAAATTTACTAGTTTTATTTTTCAGTATTTCTATATATTTTCCCAGTGTCCCATAAGCGTGTAACTTTCTTATTCTAAAAAGCAGCTGTCTGTCTGAAAAGGATGTGCAGTCGAATGTGAACGAATACTAAATTCCAAGAAATCTATAGGAATGACTCGCTGAAAATCTACAATAGTGCATTGACGGTATTTCATTTATAATTTTGTTGCCATACCAACAATTATAGAACTATAGCCCAATGCATTGCATCATAATGCCGAATGCAAAACACAGCATCACTTCAATGCATCTATTATGGGGAGTTTGCTGATCACAAAAATACTGCAATGCTCTTTTTGCAAAGGAATGTGGAGCCAATAAAGCTGCTTCTGCAGATACCAGCTGCACTACTGTGCTGAGTCCCTACATACAGTTATGCTGCAATGTTAGATGAGAGTTTGTTCTACTTGTTTAATTCTGCTATATAATTAGTATGTTGCCATATGCGCTGGTTTGCATTATACATGCACTCATAAGCTGGTGCATATGGCAACGTATTAATTCAGTAACCTTTAGTTGTTATGGTGCCACCCACAATGAAAGGTAATTAAAACTCTATGCGTAGAGATGCCAGCAAAGGCACTACACTGAAGAAGGGCAAGAGAGAGAGAGATGGTCCTCTTGGCTACATTTATCCTGCCTTAAAACACATAACCCAGCACTAAAGTGTAAAACTGATTTATTTATTTATTTTTTTAACAGGGATACTGAAAAAACGAAACAACCACCCTGAAACAGCTCCTTGGGGGTGGTTGCCATGGAAACAAGGCCTACCAATGCAATCGACTGTGAATCTGAATGTAGATTATATTTTGACACTAATACCCATGTTTATCTTGGCATCAGTGTACTGTAAGTATTTTTATTACCATGTAAAAGTGACGTCCTGTGGGCAGTGCGATGCACAGCTCATGTCTGTTCTGAATTGGTGCACGTATTGCCTGGTGAATGTGTTGCCTTGGCATCTTAACTTATTCTCAGCTCAGCCATGCAGGAGATACGTTTTCATCCATAAACCATCCCAGCGATTTGCTGCTGAACAGATTTTTAAAGAGCACTATCATGCTTTTTTTATCGTTAGCAGTAAGCGTAGGCATTGTGACATTGTGCTAACGACCGAAGGAGAGGTTTAGGTTACAGCACAACCTTCTGGATTAAAAGTTTATCTGAGCTCCCTGATTACATCACAGCTCGACCGATGTGGAGTATTTCGGTCAGGTCATCTGTGCTTGATATGTTTTATAACTGAACTGTCTATTCAGGTATTATGAAGTGTCGTCTTACTTGATTTTGCTACACAATTTAATTGAAACTTACTGTGCGTTCTTACATGGAGATTGACATGACTATGTTAGTGTTTATTAAAGCAAAACTATATTAAAGTAGCTAATTATATGCATATAGCTTTGTTGATGGGATTTAGTCAAAAAGCACTAATTTGTGAGTTATTTAAAAAAACAAAACACTTAAATAGTACACACCATTGCTTAACTGTAATGTCTGCGCTTAATTACTGATCAAAAACCTTAAAACCTGGAAAGGCTGTCGTATGTTTTGCATCTACGTTGCTGCGTTCTGGTTTGATGGTTTTTCAATCACCGCAGTACAATCAGAATGCACAGAAACACTTCCAAACTCAAGAAAGATAGCACTTGCAAACTGAGTGGTTGGTTACCTTGAGGGAGATACTTGTTTTTTTTCCGAATCTCTGTCATCAGGGAAACGCATCCTGACTGCAGAGCAAACTGAGGAGCTGCTTTGTGTTTCGCTGCTGGCTTACAATCAGATCCCCTGAGATGAGAAAGCATCGATGTGCTACAGGGACTAGAGGTCTGGTACACCCCTGACAATAATGGAGCTGTTACAACAAGGACCGGGAGACAATGTTAAAAAGAGATGTCAGCCATTAAGGCTTGCAGTTTGCTGTTAATAGGTGTGCTTGCCAGCGGCAGATTACTGTTCAAAGATAAATGGACAGCTAAAAGTAATTTTATATAATATGGTTGGGATTTTGGTAACACTTAACGTTTAAGTGCCTCTAATTACTGTGTATTTACTGAGTAGTTACTTTGTAAACACATGTGTACTTACACATAACCACAATGTTATTAGACATAGTTAGTGTACTTAATCTGTACATTTTTTTTGCATTATATAACCCTAACCCTTTTCTGATACAATTGTGTACTTGCATATATGGTGCAAAAAGACTTTATATGAAATAGTTATATTTAGAAGGGTGTAAAGCCTAGTGATGCATAGACCTAAAGGATCTATAGAGCATGACTTTCTAATTCAGTAACAGTATTTTAATGTATTTTCTGAGGTCTCAATATTTAAGCATTATGCAAAAATCATGTTTTAATTCTCAGGGATTTTCCCATAAGGGAGATCTTTGCAATGTTATAATTTTCTCATGCAAAGGGCAAGTTAAAACAGTAGCTGTCCAGGCACGTCCTACAAGTGTGTCTGATAATGCATCCTCCGTGAAAAAAACCTAATGAAGGCTTTTAGAGAGAAAATGTAGGTCCCTGCTTCTATTCCATGACGAATGCTGCTCTTGACAGAACTCCGTAACTAAGCAGGATGTGAACATCTAAGAAGCGGCACCCCTTTTTTAAATAAAAAAAAAAATCTATTAAGCAAAAATTGTATTTTAAGTATGTTGTTAAAAGATTATTTTGACATTCAAAATCCATGACGAAAGAAAAAAAAAATACCCTTAATGTTTCTGAAATGAGAAATGGCGGGGAAAGAAAGAAAAAAGCAAATGCATGAAGATTATGAAAGAATGAAACAAACAGGTTTGATATTTGGAACGGGACCCTTAATCTTAGAATTAAAATGAAAAATAGCGAAGAACCCTGGCTAAATTCCAAGTGCAGTCAAACAACATGTGGGCCGGCTAAATGGAAGCAGGAAACTGGATGTTGCTTCTCAGTGTGTATAAATACATTGCTCATAAATAAACACGTGAAAATATAAAGACATTGTGTGGGAACAAAGGCAATCCAGTAGAGCTGATCATTTTAAAGATACAACCTTTAAACATTTCAGCATTGTCAGAAACTGCTGTCCGAGGGCAACCAGCTGTTCAGTTCAATGCGATGCTCGGCACCTGCATCTGAAAAGTTTACTTTGAAAAAAGTCCAGGGTCTGATTATTCTCCGGAGAGTCTGACTGAACTGCAATCCTGTGGTATTGATTCCTGGCAGCAATTTAACTCTTAATCTAATTAACGATAAAAGCACTAGATCATCTACAGAGCTGTATTCTATTGTCTGAACAGGAAACTGAGCCAGGGCTAGATTTGAACTGTTTAGCTGTTCTGTATTGAAAGCTAACATGCTTTCCCACCCACATACTCTTACCATTCTCATCAGCCATTATTATCAGATGTTTGTCAGATCCTGTGAAAGGGTAAAGGGTATTAGATGCTGAAATTATGCATGTTTAACTGTGAATAAATGATCCAGTAAATACAGCTGCAGATGTGAGGGCGACCTGTTTTGAACCTCTCCTCTCCCAGCTCCCTGTTTGTGCTGGCTGCTGGCTGCTGGTTGGTTGCTGGTTGTGATTAGGTTGACTTTAGTACAGTGCATGTATGATACACAGGGCTGGTGGCACTCGTACAGCACAATTGTTTAATCAGTTCATACAATTCCAATAGGTGATGCAATGTATCAACACAAGAGAACAATAGCTTTGCAGTTTGCAAATCTGCTCATGAAATTTAGATTCCATCTATACATTGCAATTACTCGGTTTACTGTGTGTCTACTATACTGTTTACACAGGAACGTGCTTATATCATGCTTAACCTTGCTTCTTGTTGCTTGATAATATTTTTCTATGATTTTACTATTTTGCATTAAAGGGATACTTTCATATTTTTCCAAACATGCATTGTGTACTGTATAGGTCTCTGTTGTCGTTTGTGCTTAGGTCATTGTTTGTAATGATTACTACTACAGCAACAGAAAAAAGTGAATTACGGGGAAGTGAGGTGGGGAACAATATTAGCTTTGGTTGATCTGTGCTCTCAAACCTGTGCAACACTCACATGCTTCCCTACCTCACTTCCCCATGCTCAGCCTTTTCAGAAACTGTATTGATGGTGATAGAATATAGAAAAGAAAATGCAATGCTTATATCCCTTGCAGTCACTGTGTGCAATAATATCTGTCTGTCTATCTATCTATCTGTCTATCTATCTATCTATCTATCTATCTATAGAGAGATAGAGAGATCCCCACATTATAATGCTTCTGGCAGCATTGTTTGTCCAAATTCTCTCCTGGGGCCTTCAGTCATGAAGAAAACGAGTCTATACTGCGGTGTGCTTGTATACAACCTCCCTGGAGATGAAGGGCATGCCAGTTCATCTACACTTCTGTATGCTTTATTTCTCCCCATGTAATGTTTAGGGTTACATAAAATCACATTTTAACAGAAGTTTATAAAATTGAGATTGCATAGTCAGATATGGTAATGATTAATATGTAAAACGTATAAACTAATATATTTTCTGTTGAATCCATAATGTGACATGGAGGTAAACTGCTGGTAAATGTATAAATGCATGGTAAGTGCATAGTATAATTATAGTAAAAGCATGGGGAACTGCAACAATACTGTGCCCGGGGTAAATTATCCCAAGAACACACAACTAAAGACGAGCGATTAAAGCACAACGCACAGAAAATGCGAGAATTCTGTAGTTATAGTTTTGTAGGTATTTTTTACAACATTAAATTGGATAATAATAATAATAATAATAATAATAATAATAATAATGCTAAAAATCATCAGCAATTGCTGCAGAGAAATGCACAAGAACTACAACTCCCACAAACCAATACTGCGCTCCCCATCCCGAGACTGACGTTTTCCAGGAGGCGTGCAGGGAAAGGGGTTGCGCCGTGACGTTCGCAGGATACTGTGGAGCTGGGGGTTGCAGCAACGGAGATTGCACCCGTAGCTGGAGTGGAGCTTGGAGAAGATTTCTCAGGATTGTTTAGCATTTATCATCCGGTACAGAAGGGGCGAAAACAACAGAGGGACCGTTTTTCGGATTGCAATGGATCAGCGGATATCAAGAACACCGTGACGTGTGCAAGAAGACTACATGCCAAGGAGCTGGTAGCTATTATTGATTTACCTGGAGCCAGCCCTCCTCTCGTTGGCAATTATAGGTTTTTTTTGTTGCCCCCGGTGACTTCTTTTCTAGGGAGAGTGCAGTGTACTTACCAGTAGTACGTACAGATTAGACCTATATTTGATTTTTCCCCCCCAGTTTTTGGTGCGGCTCTGTTCAAAAGGCAGACCAGAGGTGGCTATGGAGTGGAGGCAACGGGCCTCCTGGAGTAGGAACAGTGGGATCGGTGGAGCGGTGGGTCCCTTCGCGGCGCAGAGGCTCTGATCTGCGGCTACGCTCTGTGGAATTAACCGGCGGCAAGGAGACTGAGCGAGAAAGATTAAAAGAAACTCGCACTCAAAAAACAAACAAACCACAAACATTATTAGCATTTGCAACCTGGATTAAACTCTCCCCTCTCCACCAATATTCATAAATATAATTACTTGTGGTATTTTTATTGACCAAAAAATACAATAAAAAATACCAATCCGAGAATGAATTATCAACAGCATTTGGCCAACTCGGCTGCTATCCGGTCTGAAATCCAGCGATTCGAGTCGGTGCATCCGAACATCTATTCCATCTACGAGCTGTTGGAGCGCGTAGAGGAACCGGCGCTGCAGAACCAGATTCGGGAGCATGTCATCGCTATCGAAGGTAAAAGGCGAGCATCACTGACAACATGTATCTGTCACATGCACCGCACGCTGTGTTTTTAATTATGCACAGACTGGAGACAGTGCGGTAATCTACTAGTACAGCAGCTCACTGTTCTGTAACAGTAAGCAACATTTAGAAAACGCGTACATGTATGTAGGCAAATGCAGTCGATTTCCACACAAGAACCCGACTTTATTTTGCATACAAAAAATAAGACGTAAAAAAAAAGTATTGCGTGCAAAGGAGTCGTACTCGAGTAATGCATTGACAGATGTTGCACATTATTTATTTTGTGTGTTTAGTTGCTAAAACTATATCAAAAACCGTTTTCAGCTAAGTACAAATAGTGTATTTTATAAGGAAGGCTCATGGGGTGGGGAAAGACGATAAACAAGGCATTCACAGTTCTTTTATCTTTTGTGAAAGGGCTTCTCGCGGCCGGGTCTTGACCTCGGCTTTTTTTTTTACGATGATGTCAGTGACGCCTCCAGAATACAAATGATGAACGTTCTTTCATTTATTTTCCAGCAGTAGCTCTTCTTAATAAGTGACAATATCCTTTCTAATTATTCAGAGTTCACAGGGGTCGTGTGTTTTGTGTCTGAAATCTGCGTGTGCATTACAGGTTAAAAAGCATTGGTCTATAGCTTCGTTATGTTGTATTACATTTCTGTTGACAATAACAATAATACCTGCCAGTAACAACGGTAATGTTGTGATGCAACTTGGCGGAGCATATAGAGGTCTGTCGTAAATACCAAGCAGATGTGGTGATCTATACAGTGTTGAGCAGATGGTATATGCTTGAGATTATAAAATCGCTGTAGCTGCAATGGTAATGTGATGTGTCGCCTAATGTTGTTGTGGTGATTTTAAAGTTATGGTGACTGCACACTCGTGTTGCAAACTGACATTGAAGAACACTAAGGTGGCACTATTTTTTATTATGCATGTATCAGCTTTGTCTTAAACGTTTTCAATTGCTTCCGTCAAGCTCAGGGATGGAAATAAGAATCCCATTGCATAGCAGTTTGATCCATTCCAGGTTTTACTTTGAGTTTAATAAGAAAACACCTGAGCTTGTTACCTATACACTGGCTAATCAAGCTTGTAGTAAAACCTGGAAAGGGGTGAAGGTACTGTGCAATAGGAGTCTTATTTCCATCCCTGAAGCTTGTTTTGCATTTAATTCCACATATGCTTTAAATGTGTGCAAACCAGGGGCAGTTACTTATTTATTTATTTTTACTTCTGAAATGTTTTTTTACATTTGAAAATTATTGTGGCGTTAACGTCTTTGGGTATCACAGAACAGACAAATGGGAGTGTAGATAAAGTGTGAATGAGCTCAATCAGGATTGCTGAGTTCCAAGTTGAGTTACTGTCTCAACACCAGCAGCAGCTCTTGCAGAAGCAGCAGGCATGGCTCTTTGAACAACGCCCCTGACATCCCCACGTGTTGCTGTCTTATCTGTTTTCACAGCCACATTGAGTCAGCGGTGTCTTTGGCATGGATCAGTAATAATAGAAAAGCCTAGCACGGCGTTGCGATTCCGTGTTGATCCAGGATCACGTCATTAAAGTATTGCCAATACAAGGCATTAGCAGATACTGTACCCTCAGATACTGTAAAGATGACTGCGCTTATCTTACAGCACTGGAAGCATCAGCAGTATCAAGTACTGTCAGCTGCTGCTGCTGCTGCACCACTTTCTTGTGTGACCTGAGCCACTGTTTGACAAGGCATGTACTGTAAAGCTACGCAGCAAGCATTTTAAACATGTACTGAACTTGGAAAAAACATTTTGGCATACAGTAGGCTATATGGGTAATGTATTTTGATTAAATTATGGCCTGGGTTAGACAAAAACGGTAGCAGTGCTCTGCCCATGTCACCATCGTTATAAGAACACATTTTTAATGGCACTGTTGCTGCTTTTCATGCTAAAGTATCCTCTTAAGTAATTAAGGCCTATATTCTTTCATACAGTTTAAGAAAAAAAATGTGATGCCAGTGAAGGTCTGGTGAGTGGGTGATAAATGTTACTCCTTTTCACAGGATTTATTGAGGGAGCTGGGGAGTGATCAGGAGTTACATTGAGTTTAGTTTTGTACTGTGCTTCAGTTTAATATTGGAGGGACATGCAGTCAAGAGTTACAACTGGTGAGGATTGGGCCAGACTAGTCGGCTACAGAGATACTAGAATCACTGAGCACTGGAGCTACTTGTAGTAATCCACCAAGTTGTTCTTTTATTAATTATGTGATTTATAGTTGGTAGGAAAACAGCAGCTGTTGAAGTTTTGCATTATAACAAAATGTCTAATTACTGTAAGATTATTTATTTAATTGACACATTATACTGTACAAAATATCCTATCAGGACCATTGCATGAACTGTATTGTGATACACAAGGTATCTTGTGATACAGAGGACTGTTTAATACATGAAAAGTTGTTAACACAGTATGAATGGCATGCCTTACAAATGCAGTCTTTGTGTACAAGTCGATAGTGTTCACACATGACAGAGGTGGTCTGCTGGCTCAACCCTGTGAATCTCGTGTGCTGTTCATCTGCTCTGTATACAGTGTCTGCTCTACTGTAGTACAACACTGTGCATTAGGTTCAGTATTGCCAGAACTGTAATTCCAGCTGTGTGTCGTAGAACCACCCCGGGGCTTTTTAGCTTGGTCAGCCTTCCCAGAGTTGTTCCATAGGGACGAGCACCCCCCACCTTTCTCCAGCCTCACCTGACACTGTGAGAGCCTGCACTGTCTCCCCCAGTAACAACACCACCACCCTGCACTGCACTCCACAGTGCACCTGCTGTCTCTTCACTGCTCCACAGGGGGGGTGATGTCACCCTGAGCCGTGTCAACAACTTGCCAGCCTTGCCAGACAAACCTTTCAGCCTGCCGGGTGTCTGAACTTTGTAACTTCATTTTAAAACTTAATTTAAAACATAGTTTTTAGAAAGATGGTGCAGTCTGTGCTTGCACAGTGCAAGTCTTAGTGTCACAGTGAATCACTGGTATTGAGTATAAGTATATTATTAACAGGCAGGAGGATTGAATCGTTCAATCTGTGACCAAAGAAGACAAAATAGGATTTCTAGTTGTCAAGTGACACCTGACTGATCCTATTATATAGGTAGGTACAGTACCTTAGTTCCAATGTATATAATTGGCACGTGATACAGTAACTTCCCTAGCTCTTCTATATGAACCACGTGACTTTAGGCTGCTGTGTTGCATTGTCAATAAGTTTACAAGTGTTCATGGGTTCACAAGTTCCTTTTGATTTTCACTGTCACAATTCCAAGGTCCCTGGAGGCTGCAAATCTGTAGACAGATCTTGGGAGAGACCCATCTGCTTTCAGCCATCCTGACCCCCGCTCTCCCGGGGCCAACAACAAACTATTTCACTTTGACCTCTGACACAGTGGCCACTGCTAAATCCAGACAAGCCCCATTCTTTGAATGAACAGATGCTGATTGTGGCAGAATAAATGCTGTGGCTAGAAGTGCACTGAGCTGCAAGGTTAAATATAGATCTGAGATATAATATATATAAAAAAAATCAAATGAGCTTAAACCAGTACTTGAATTGCTATTGATGCTTTTTTATTTCCTTGTAGAGGTGTAACAAGCAGCCTGGGCTCATTTTAAACGTCAAGTGTGCTTGTTTTTCATGTGAAGCCTCTTACACAGCAGCAATAATCAAGGTTATTTGGTTTCAATGTTCATGATGTAAATACTGCAGACGCTCAATAGAGTATATTTATCAGGATGACTCCTTCTGGTAAAGAACGATTCCCAGATTAGCCTGGCTGGGATTTGCGAGGACCTCTTAAGACTTCCCAGTGATCAATATTAACCGTCTAGCCATTGCTTAAAATAATAAGGTCAGCAGGTTTTATGCAATCCAGTTTGCTAATCAGTCCCTGAAGCATGGTTGGGCTGATTAACAGTGTATAGTAACTGAAGAGTTCTGTATTGTTTTAACAGAGACCTAAAGGCAATGTGAATCTTTCTGCCAATTTGGACTGCTTTCAATCCCAGTGGCTGCAGCTGAAAAAAGACACAATCCTTAAAGGGTTCAAACCCAGCCCCCGTTCCTGGTTCCTGGTCCCCAGCCGATGTGTCAGTGTTGTGTTGCTCTTCCTTTGCTGCTCTGCTGTAAGTGTTCTGCAGGAGAGCTGGCGTGTCACAGACAGTGCAGCGCTGTGGAAGGCATTGAGCTCTGTGCTGTAAGTGTTCTGCAGGAGAGCTGGCGTGTCACAGACAGTGCAGCGCTGTGGAAGGCATTGAGCTCTGTGCTGTAAGTGTTCTGCAGGAGAGCTGGCGTGTCACAGACAGTACAGTGCTGTGGAAGGCATTGAGCTCTGTGCTGTAAGTGTTCTGCAGGAGAGCTGGCGTGTCACAGACAGTGCAGCGCTGTGGAAGGCATTGAGCTCTGTGCTGTAAGTGTTCTGCAGGAGAGCTGGTGTGTCACAGACAGTACAGTGCTGTGGAAGGCATTGAGCTCTGTGCTGTAAGTGTTCTGCAGGAGAGCTGGCGTGTCAGTGGGAGTATTATTTCCATCCCTGTGATGTGTGATATACAGAGTGATTAGAAAGGGATGATGCTTGGATGTTAAAAACAAAACAGTCTGTATTTAACAGAAATATAGCTGTGTACTGGTCCTGGTTTGTTTACGACCCTCAAAGGCAAGGCGCACTGAATTGGTGACAGGGCAGTTTCCTCTCTAACCGGAACGAGCATTGCCACTTCATATGTATTGTATTCAGCCCCGTTTTCATCCTGCCTGTAAGGAAGTTATATGTGTGATTGACCAGGCTCCTTTCAGAGAGCTGGAGTGATTGTGACATCACTGCCAGACATCCTGCTGTTGGAGTGGTTGTGACATCACTGCCAGAGAGCCTGTTGCTGGAGTGGTTGTGACATCACTGCCAGAGAGCCTGCTGCTGGAGTGATTGTGACATCACTGTCAGACAGTGTGGTCATGGCGGGTTGGCAGCTCGGTCAGAGAGTCACACATTATTTGTTTATTTAGCAGACGCCTTTATCCAAGGCGACTTACAGAGACTAGGGTGTGTGAACTATGCATCAGCTGCAGAGTCACTTACAACTACATCTCACCCGAAAGACGGAGCACAAGGAGGTTAAGTGACTTGCTCAGGGTCACACAGTGAGTCAGTGGCTGAGGTGGGATTTGAACCGGGGACCTCCGGGTTACAAGCCCTTTTCTTTAACCACTGGACCACACAGCCAACACATGTCTGTTATATTGATGTGGATTGATGTGGAAGTGCTGCAGCTGTTATTTGTCATCCTTTGTCATATAAACACCACACACTGTTCTAACAGGGTGTAGCAGTGGTGAATAAGCATTCACAAATAATGCTTAGAAAACACTCGGAACTGAAACCTCCCTTCATCTCCCCGGCAATGCCAACCCCACTTAATGACATTTTACGTTTGTGTTCTCCCTCTGCGCGGGATGCAAAGTTTATCGTTTGAATTTACTGAAACACGTTGCATCTTTTGAAGTAAGTGTAAAGTCATTTTACAAAAATGTGGAGATTATACTGACTGAAGATGTAAATAGCAAGGGGGCAGGTTGTACAAGCGAGGTCAAACAATAGGTCACACTTTACTAAACATTTTAAAACTAATAAACAATTACCAAAATAAACATTATTGTTGTATGTTGCTTAAAACATAACACAATATTCATAATAAAGTTGAATTCTTATCTATAAACAGTAACCCGTTTAAAGCTTGGGGCTCGCTGTATGTAGCTTGGTGTTGTTTACATTATCGTCAGCATATTTTAAGTGATTGGAAGCTGAAATTACTTTTTTAAAAACACACTTATACCAATACAGTACTGCTGAGTGATGATCAGTTTGTTTGAAAACCAGGCTTTAATCACTGATAATAGGTGCACAGGCGGTGATTCCGTGAGCACTCCAGGGCTCAAGCACCAATGGGGTCTTGCATAGTGCAAATAAATCACCTGTTCTGTCAAATTATACTGTGGCTGCTTCACAAGCAGAACTGTTATTGCAGCATTTAAAAATATAAAATCTATTTACACAAAGTCTGCCAGCTTTCTTGAAAAGATCTGTGTTTCCCTCGTTTTTCTTTTGTATTTGTTATGCTCTCATTAGTATCTAAACCTAGTAGATTAAGCGTCCATCAGTTCTGGAAGATTCTACTGTACTTACTGAAGCGGTTTTCCCCCCACTGCTAATTAAAAAAAAATAAATAAACAGCCACCTAGCTAACAATTTCATCCCGAGGGCTACAGTGAAACATACTGTCTTTAAATTGAGACTGTAGTGAAGACCATGTGTGTATGTGTGTACATTAATTATTGTAGATAGTAATTTATAGCACACACACACACACACACACACACACACACACACACACACACGACTGAGAGCGGCAAACAGAACACTCCCTATTCTAATCTGAACCTACCTGCCTGTATAAAAACACTTTATCCCATGGTTTGCAAGCACACCGTACAGATAAACTGACTTCTCAGAAGCACCGCATTGATGCAGTAATATCGATTAAGAGGCTTCAAGTTTTATCAAGGCATGACAAATCAAATATTTAGTAATTGAAAAAAAAAAGAAATGTAAACATATTACAATGCGTGCATGGAGTTACTTTTGTGGCTCTATTAAGCAACACAAGTGCCTTTCAGGTTTAACTGTAGTTACCGTATGCGGTATAATAACCGCTTCTGTTGTTCTTTTACATTTTACACCTGTAGGCTCTTGCAGTGTAGCCTTCCCAAACTGAATCAACTTCTTCTTCAGCGATATTATTTGAATAATAATAATAATAATAATAATAATAATAATTAATGACATTACTGTACCGCCTGCCAGCTACAATTTGAAGAAGAACCTGATATTCTAGCACTGCATGGGCGCTGGGGTGCGGATCCTATATAAAGAACAGGGCAGCGCACATGTGCTGGAGCACATGGCCACGATGTCAAGACAGACCCCAGTTTAAAATTAGAAGCGAGGCGACAAATCCGGTACAAGACACACCTGCTGTAGCGCACTTTACAAATGACAAATGAGACAACAGCAGTCCCCGATCAGGAGTAAAGAAGCCGTTTACATGCAATCAGGTGGTAACTGGAGTTTCAAACGAAAATGGAAACGCAGTAGAGCTCAAAGGGCAAAAGAGAAAAATTTAAATAATTCTCATCTAGGGTTACTATGCAGTCATTTAGTAGAGAAACAATACATGCAATAGGCAAAGTACACTCTGGTACGGTATACTGGGCAAGATCTAAAAGAAGGTTGGATATTTTTCTTTTTTTATAAACTTCCTTGTACACTATTGCATCTTTATAGTTTTGTTCTAAAATAAAACTCAGCATGATGGGTAGATTCATTAGGTTAACTATTGGGAGGTGTTTGCATGCTTTTCAAAAGCAGTACAAAAGACCATTTATAATCATTTCAGTTGTGTTCTCATGATCCTACGTGTTTATTCAAAAGTCAGGAGAATAGTGATAGAATTGCATGAAGAGATGGATGAATAGCATGCTCCTTCCTCTGGAATCCACGAAAGTCATTCAGATCCCTGCTGAGAGTGGAGAACCTGAAGTGATCAGCAAGAAGGGTCCTTGTTCTACCCTTGCTGTGCTGCTGGGAGTGCTCACTTTGAATGTGAACTGGATATGCACAATGTTGGGCCACTATCCCTGGCTCCTGATAAGCCCTGTGTTTAGATACAGTGGTCGGACCAAACATGGGAATCGCATGTTGTGTAGCAAATGCATTTGTAGAATCTGCAGACTGTGATAGAGGGCAGAGGAGCCACTCAGTGTGCAGCTGCTTCACACCCAGACACATAACTGAGGATTCAAGAGGAACGTTCAGAACATTCAGAACATTCTCATGGTGCCTGGCAGACAGATTATAAATATGGTGATTAATAATTTTCCCCAAATGTTTTCTAGTGTTGCTGACCTTATTATTTAATGATAAAAATGTGTTTAAATTAAGATTAAAATGTTTTTTTTTTTGTTTAAGTGATTTGTCTGGTGTAAACAGTCTGTGTGACAGGCAGAAGTCCACGCTCTGCATCCCTTTTGTGTGTGGTGGTGTTATCATGAAGAGGTTTCCTGTTCACTGGAAGTAATCTTTTGAGTTGAGGGTTTGGGTTGATTGCTGATACTCTGGTGCTCCTCTCCGGGTTTAACAGGTTCAGAAACAGGTGTACAGTCTCTGCTTCAGAGTCTGCACAGAAATCTCTTGGAGCAGGTGAACATCTGTTACTGTTAAGAACACGCATTTTATACAGTACATGGAGGGTTTGTCCTTGAAGCAATACACTGTCTTGCACGGTTACAGTTGAAAACAGTCTCTATTCACTACTGTTCTACTGTTCAGTGTAAGGCCCGCTTCTCTAGGTTAACAGTGTGCCTTGTGGTTGCTTCCTGTTGCTTCCTCTAGATAATGAAGAGCATAAGCAGGATAACGTCCGTGTGAAAAATGTGTTACATAAGCTTGGCATACAGAGTGAATGTTTATTGTGGAAACATTTTATTGGTTTGAAAAATGTGGGGTACTCGACCTGGACCTACAGTATGTTGTTTCTAACCGGTTTTGTTAAAATGACCCTCTTTTTTTGTATATTTGTAATCGGAAAACTGGCGCTCTGGATCACATTAAAATGCAGCACAGTTTTGAGGCGGGAGGTGTTCTTTAATATACCTTTCAAACCCTCTTGTGTTTCCATGGCAGTCAGCTCTGCTGCAGCACAGATGGCTGTGAGGGACCCACCAGAAGCTTCACTTTACTGTAACCATTAGGGAAAATCCTCTACAGTTATTCTTTTTTATTATTATTTTACTCTGTCTCGATTTAAATCTCGTTACAACCTTTAATAGCATTAGACGGCTTATGAGACTAATCAAAACAGTCTGCAAAGTAATTTGGAGCTTGACTTAAGGAAATAAGAGGATTGCCTATGAAAAGAAATGAGCTTGGCCCGCCTTTTTTGTCTGTATAGCAACAGCTGATATTTTAAAACAAATAAAGAAATAAAACTCCGACCAATTGCTACCCTGTTACTGTAAGACCAATGGCAAGTATAAGCATACTGTAATGTCCAATGACAAGTGGGGAATATGCTGAAACTGTAGCACTACAAGTGTAAATATTCAATAAGAGAGCCCTCTGCTGGGTTTGTAAGTATGCCTGCATTTACTGCAGTCTGCGTATATGAAGCAGTTTCATGCTGACTTGTACGGTGGTTTTTGTGGTTGCAATACGCTTCAGGATGTGGTGGCTTGTCTTTCTTGATTTGTGTTTAAAGAAGTGAAACCTTTAGAAGCATAAAATCATTGCGCTCTCCCTGGTAACCTATTAACCCTGCTGTACTCTAGTGTCCATTCCAGAGCATTGTTTCATTGCGCTCTCCCTGGTAACCAATTAACCCTGCTGTACTGTAGTGTCCATTCCAGAGCATTGTTTATGAATCCACACTTGCATTGGATTTAGCAGAGTGAAATGTAAGGACATGGTGCAGTGCTGGTTTTGTGGGAGAGTGCCGTTGCAGTACAGTAACTTGATCTTTCTTGTAGGTCATTTAATATACAGTATGTTCTCCTGTAAGCTGGCAACTGCACAGTAACTTCAAAGATATAATTTAGGCCTGCAGCTGTCTGGCACTTGGAGACCTGTACAAAGGAACATCATCATTTTGTACAGTGGTTAAGCTCCTTGCTTACAGACTGATGTATCCTGTTCTTATTCCAGGCTCTTCCAGTTACTGTACTGTACACATTAGCATCATGATTCTTTTGAAAGGCACGCTTGGTAAATGGTAAGCAATGTGTTGCAGGCTTTAGATTACTTTACGACACAGTTGTATCTGCATGCATCACCACTATCTTGATTTATGTACAGTAGGACATCAGATAATGAGTGCTAGTCTGTCTGTTCTGTATTATCATGCTTTTATAAGGCTGCTCTTTTGCAACTGAAACTGGTTCTAACCACAAGAACAGTAAAACAGAAATCATGGTAATTAAAGTAATTCAAGGGTTAAACAAAGTATTTCTGTCAGTTGGGCACACATGTGGTTTTATTCAGGCTGCACTGCCTTCAAGAAACCAATTCCAATCGCCGATTTTTAAATTTTTTTTATTTTTTTTATTAAAGTTTTAACATTAAATTAACTATTGGCAATACGGATTCATGTTACCAATGCTACAAAATAACATTGAGGGTGAAATCTTCCTTTATTTTGGACTGACAGTGTGTGCTCTTCCCATAAATCATCAGTTGGATCACTTTCATTCTTGGTACCCTGTTGGCTAACGTTGGCTACAAGACATGTTATTGGACAGATTTTGAATGTGTTTTGTGGTATACAAGGATAGAAATACAGTATTGCGCAGCAGTTTCATTCATTTGCAGTTGGAGTCTTCTTTCCCTCCCTGGGTCTCAGTTTCTACTGTACCTCTGTAGACAGTTGGTAGTCTCTGCCTGGGAGACGCTCAGGACTGAATGGCTATAGACTGGAGCCTGTATCATTGTCTTTCACTCTGCACTACATTGTCTCACAGTATCTTTAAGAAACACTTCAAGTACCCCAGTATTTCCACTCTTCTTACTTACGAAAGTGTGGGAAGTTGACCAGTGCAGTTCACTGAGTAAACTGTAAAGAATTCTAGAATTTCTAAACATGGTAAGAGTTCTAATTAGTGATGTTAATTCTGATGGTTTCATATTCCCTTGCATGCATGCTTTAGGTTTACATTGTTCTTTAAAGACTGTTTGCATTCAGATGTGTGTGTTGATGCGGTTTGAGAAGTAGCTTGGTATAAAAATAAGATTTTGTGGGATTACAGTAAGAACCAGGCTTGGATAACAAAGAGAGTTCAGAGACAGAACGGCAGGGGAGAGCATCTCTGCATTACTGTACAACTTCAGCAAGCAGCAGCAACTCTACTGCACCTGGTATTTTAGTGACAACTTCATCAGCCCGCAAACCCAAATGAAAGCTGTCCTTTATCAGCGCTGACAGTCCAAGGAGTTATACAGTACAGTGCAGTGCGGTTTCCTTGCTAAGCGTGTTGCAGGAGCTGGGGTGTGTAAACCTTCGCTCTGTGCAGTGAGTGCAGAGCCCCTGTGATTTGGTATTGAGATCAGTCAGAGGAAACTGGGCCGTCGCTGCCGCCGCTGCTGAATCCTGTGGTCCCGTCGCGGTCTGCTTGATGTGCAAACATCCAGTAGATAGCTGGGGATACATTCAGAGCTGCTGCTGCTGCTACCTCTACAGCTAAAATTACTTTTGATAAATCTGTCTGCTTCCCTCCCATCCGTCTCTCCTCTAAGCTACAGAGCCTGCGGTGGTGGTATCGATCCCTTCCAATGCCAACACTTACTGTGCAAGACCAGCTTTTCCTTTTTGATTTGCAACCTTTATTTGTTACCCACGGTACTGTATTGCCTCCTTTACAGCGGTTATTGTCCTGTGTGAAGCAACAAGATGTGTGAATGGGTGTTATGTACAGTATTAATCAGGGTTTAACGTCTTTCAAAATGTCTAAGAAAAATAATAGAAAAAAGAGAGATTTCCTGGGCCAAACCAAAGCCCTGTGAGAAATGAAACCCAGCCATTGTGTGAACGCTGAAGATTTTTCTCTTGCAAGCAGATTTCCTCTCCCCGGCTCAAAACTGGCAGGAGTGTTTTTAAGTGCAGGAACCGTCCTGCACTGAACTGCATTGTTCTTCCTCCTACGAGGAAAGTGGGGGGAGACAATACTAAAGTGCAGAGATTAGGTGGAGCTGGAGCACCTGCGTCTGTGTGTGCTTGTGAAAGAGAGAGAGAGAGAGAGAGAGTTCTGAACTGCAACCAGAATGTTGGACTGCAGTGCAATTCTATCCTGAGCTCTTTATGAGGATACAGCTGTGTAAAGGAGGAGGTGGATTGCAAGGACTTGCTGCCCTGGACAATACACGCGCACAGAATAAAAAGAGAGACGGAGAGAGAGAGAAGCACTGTTTGTTCCCAGGACCCAGGGCTTAAAGAACTCCCAGTTCCTGAACTAAATTTAGGAACTCTACCCGTCTGAGCCTTGACGGCATCTCCTCTCCACGGGAGCTGCACAGGCCTGGTGCCAGATTCCTTACCTCCACCTCCCACATGTCTGCCAGTGTGCTGTAGAGCAGAGCGCTCCATCCATCTCTGTCTCGTTGAGATCCACATTCCAGGTCTGCAGCTGTGTGACTCGTCCCACAACTTCCTCAACACATCTGTGATGTCCTTATTTCAAGTTCACACACTTTTATTTCATCCTGTTGGATTCTTCAACTGGGCTGAAGATAATGAAACACAGTAGAAGAGGCTGTCACAAGACACTGGCCTGTGTTTTCCACTCTGTAGCAAATGCATAAAGCAGGCAGTGTCTCCTCGTGCCTGTTCTGCAGGCTGTGCTATTGTATAGTTCTGGAGTTGATTCTCAAGGATCATTCATTCCAACCAGACATCTCTATATGTCCTCCCAGAGTTGTCATGCCAGCAACTCACTTAAACTGCATTGATTCTCATCCAAGAGACACGAACAGTGTTAAATATAGTGTCTGTGTGGAATATACACAGCGCTGGATGTGCTGCAGTGATTTCATGAAAACAATGAAGATTTGGATACATTTGTTTTCTTGAACCTTTGGGATTTTCTGTTAATAACTGGGAAGGTAATAAGCTGTTAAATGTTTTTCTTTTCTTTGTTTCTGATTTGCCGTTCCATATGGCTTACCAGGCAATCCGTTGTTTTGCTGCTTGTTGTATTCCTGAATAACCTCAGGCTGCTGCAAGTAGAAACTGCAACATGCCTTGACACCCAGAGTGAGGTGCTGTGGCGGCATTCAGATATCAAATCAGTAGGGGCGAGGAAACTAGCCTTGGAGAATGTCAACAAACTGAACTGAGCTGTTGTCTAGTCAGTTTCACAGCTTGAACTGAAGGCTAAACTAGACAAGAATGGAATTTCTGTGGACTGGCTGCCCCATACCTAGGTACTTGATGAAAGTTAATGAAAGTTAAGTTTTGTAAAGCCACGAGTAATAATATCTTTCGCAAACGTGTCAGACAAATGAGTAAATCGCCTTGATCAAAGAGGATGTACTGTCTTCTCTGAATAGGAGGAATGCTTGCGATGTAATTTTGCTGTCAAAGATGATGCAGTGATGCTAATGTGTGATATACAGTGCATGCCATTGGCCTTAATGAAGTAGCTCCACATCAAAAAAAAAAACAGGTACTGTATGTAGGTCCAAAAATAAAATAACAGTATCTTGAACTATCCTTTTCCACAACAAATCTTCAGTACTGGCAGCGTTCTTTACAGTTTCCAGGTAAAGACACAAAAGGAAAATGTACAGCAATGTTTTGAATCGCAGCTAGCCAGAAACTCAAACATTCCCTTCACTACCCACATTCCCGCTGCCCTGTTGTCGTCTTGTGCTGGACCTTTGTAGTGCTTTACTTTTTATTAAATACTTTAATCTGCAGATACTGTCTTTCAAATCCAGCATTACAGATTACACTTTGCTGCTGATTCCTGGTACTGTCAAATAAGCATGTCCTGTGTGACTGTTTAAACTTGCTCCTTTGGGATGCCCTCAATCAGACCATGTGAACTAGGAGGATTGTTACTGATTTTAAATTTCTTTTTTTTGTGAAGTAATGTAGTACTGAATTGATTTTCCATAAATGTGTCTGAACAGAAGCCAGCAGCTCAGTGAGCTACCCTGTAACTCATAAAACCTTTTCTGTGGTTCAGCAGTAAGCAAGCTGTCGGCTTTATTGTCAAGGATGACTTGCATGGGAAATTAAACCACTTTAGATTGGGGAGGGGGCAGAGGCAGCCACACATTTATCAGCTTTATTCCAGGGATGAGATTCCTGAATTATAGATCAGAATTATTTGCGAGTTGGACCTAGTTTTGTTTTTTGTAGCCAATAATAATTTTGATGCATGATGGATGTTCATGTCTGTACTGCATCTCTGCTGGAGATTAGTCTGCTGTGTCTTTGTTATTACTTTTTTCTAAGCGTGGATTACAGCTGAACTCCTGTAAAAACAGGCACCGTAGCTGCCTGGCAATGCAAATTAACATGAAATACTTGAAAATACATTCCATTGCACCGTAGTGTTGTTCTTGCAGAAAGCAAGAGCAAGCTGTTTAAAGATACTGCTGTCTGCTGTTTCAACGTGATCACTTGACAACCAAACCGTGCCCATATTAAACAGCTTATGCACTATTACTGTGTAAACCTAGCCCGTCTCAGCTGAGGCGGCCACTGGTGTCCGTAATGTTGCCCGTCGTCAATAAAGAAATCAAGTTATTATTTTGTAGCCCATTGATACTTTACTGTGCCTTCTGAACATTCATTAAGAGAACTTTAACCCAACCAGTTAGCTAATGCAGTAGTTTATTCCAGAAAGACAGCTTCCTGTACAGTATTACCACAGTTGTTCTCATTCTGAAACATGCTTGTAACTTGTCCTTCCAAGATAAATTCAATTCAAGTGGTGTGATGAAATGGGGTTATATAAATAGTTACATTTATGGTGCTGCAGTTACATGTTAACACAAACAGATTTCAGTGTGATCCAAGGTTTTCTCGAAGCCTGTACAGCAGGTAAGGCAAGGCATCTCCTGATGACATGACCAGGATTATCGCTCTGGCTTTTGGTGCCTGCCTGTACAGCAGTGCCAAAGAGGTGTCACCATATAGCCAGTACAGTTACGCACTGGATCACCAGTCTGTGTGCAGGCTCCTTAAGCAATGCAGAACGTATACCGAGGTCTATATTAATGATTCTTCGTAGCTTAATTTTACAAACCTGCTGAGTCTCATTTTCATTTTATTCAGTGATGTTAATAAGCAGGCCAAAAATCTCCCAATTGCGATTTACATTGTTATTTGGCTCATGTCCTGTACTGCTCAGTTACTGTGAATAAGGCTACAGGGTAGAATTAAATTAGGATGGTGCCACAGACTAAATTAAAATTCACAAGTTAATAAAATGCTGCACTCCAATATAAAATCTTATTCCATTTTAAATAATGACTTTGTGGGGATTCTAGAGGGGGGAAGGATATATTTTTTTTTATTAGAAATGTTTTGCGTTTGAAAACTTGTGAAGAAAACTGATGAAGAGAGCGCATGAGCACAAAACCAATGTTGTCCTTGAAATTGTTTTGTCCTTTTTAAATCCTGTCTGGAGCCTGGGCCGGGTTCATGCTTCGATGCTGCAGGTCAGCAGCACAATCAATGAAGGGAGTCTGAAGTGATTAAACGTGTGTAATTTGGGGTAACAAAATTGGCTTTTTCGATAACCCCCAATGGCCGAAGGCTAATCCAATTTGTGTAAAGTGCACTCTTTTAAGCTTGACGATGACTGATGACAGATGAGCGCCATGTGGCATTTCCTGAGGGAGAATCTATAATGCACTGTGCACAGTGATCATGCTAGAACAAACCAAATTCCTTTAATACATGCTAAATGATTTCACCGCAGTAATATTGAGGATGAATCTATGTTGTAATCTGTAAAAGCAATTAGGAGTCAGTGCTTGTGTTATTGGAATTAATACTTTATGTACAAAATATTGCGGGTCGTCCCAGGTAAATCTAAGACTGTTGCCACAACTTTCTGTCTCCTGCACTTAGTAATGACGAAACGCTGTAGCTCACAATAGTAGTATTGGATAAACACAACATCAGCCTAGAGTAACTTACAGTAATGCTCGGTGACAAAGGGCTGCTTTTGATTAAGTTATCCAAATACCTGAATTAGGTGATCAGGCTGCTTCTGTAAGTTTAAAAGCTGGATGGAGACCAGGCAACATGGTTTAGAACAATAAATTAATGTTAAGCTATACTTTTTAGTGACAATGTTCAATATTTAATGAATGTGGTTATTTTATCTCACTCCACTTGCATACAGTAGTAGGCATGTTTGTACTGGTAGAACTGTGCACACAGTGGTAGCCTCCTGTGAAAACGGGAATCTCACTGGCAGTTGTTTCCTAATTCTGCTCCAATCACGTCAGCAGCCCAGTTGTTCTCTTTCCAGAGTTCAGTAAACGGCGCTCACGCACCACTGCAGAACGCTCTTGATTTTATTCTCGAGCTGGATGGCAGTCGTTTGACCTGCTGCTCTGCCTTATCCCATCCATCAGGAATGCACGCGTTATCACAACATTTCACACCAGCCATGATGTAATCGAGAAGAGCCCATTGTGCTTCCCGACACAGGGCCGGCTCTTCACATAACACACACACCGTACCTGCAGAGTTCCATTGATGAGTACACTCCGGGATACAGGGCTCTGTGAACGCACCCATTGGCTAAATTGGTCCGGTTCTGCACAGAATGATCTCTGTGAACTCACCCTCTGTTTGTGGTGAGAGAGGAGAATTTGTTGATGATGATTCTATTGCGCAACAGCTAGATGATTCAGACAATGATCCAGCGGCAAGTGCGGCTATTTAAGACTTCTTGGCTTAAAGAATTTTCCTGGTTACGTTAATGAAAGTAATGAAAAACAAAACATGTATTGTGAGTTTTGCAGTAAAGCAGGGCCAGTTGTTGCAGGGAAAACTGATTTTATTTCTGGAACTAACCATTTTAAGAGAGTCTGTGAAGAAGCACAGTGAAAGCAGAAAGCACAGAAGCACTAGGGACTACGTTATTGCAAAGAGTATGCCAACCCAGAGATCACCAGCCAGATCAACGGTTCATGCGGCTGAAGTAAATGAAGAAAAAAATGTTTAGGGAATTAAAAATGAAATTCAATGCTGCTTACATGATTGCAGTAGAACAAATGCCATTCGCTAAATGTAGCTCTCAGATTGTTTTAATGAAGAACGGTTTGGAAATATCTTAAACTTATGCCAATGATACTGCATGTGCTGAGTACATTGAAGATGAAATAAAAGGTGATTTGCAGAAAGGGGTGCACAGTGCAAATTACACTTCTGTTCTTAGTGACTGTGGAACAGATCTAACAGGGAGAGAGAATGTAATGGTGTACTGTAGGTATGTTTAAGCAGTTGAATATGGAAACAATCAAATCACTGAAAGTGGCACCCAGCAACTGGATTTGGCACCTAGAATCTTTGGTCTAGTATTGCATTGCATCTCCAGTGCTGTGTCTAGACTGGGAAGTAACCTGGACCTGTAGTACAGTAGAAAGCCTCGGGATGTGTGAACATACAGTACAGTATGCAAGCACGATGAGTCACACTGGTATCGTATGTCACAGTCATTGTCTTTCTGTTCTTTATTGTACATAACTGAAAGAAGCTATTGAGGCTTCCGATTACAAAACCACAATCACACAAAGACAATTGTAATAAAAAAGAAGTAGAAATGTGATAAATTACATAATATCACAGGAATACAACATCATTGAAAGAAGTGTAGCTTTGGCAGCTGAGTTCAGTTGTATTACAGGGAATAGTTATGCCTTGCTAAAGTGTCTTATCTTTATCCAGCAAGTCTATGAGCAGTGTTCCAAGTACACTTTGCCTCTTATAAAACGTGTCATTTTCTAAAGCTTCTGGGTTACCGGTATATCATTTAGCAGTGCCGACTTTACGCTAGGTTCCTTTCAGTTAGCAGACCGGGCACCTTAGAAACCACCAGTGGAGCTAGTGAAGCGGGCGTGTTCTAAACAGCGCCACACCTGGTGCGGCTGATACCTGCAACACGTCTAGGGGTTTTAATGACCAGTGGTGGGACTTGACAGTCTTACAGCAATACTTACATTTTAGGACCCGCATCCCCTACAGGGTAAAGGGTTAAGGTGAAGTTTGAATAAAACTCGTTTGGCAATTTGCCAGAAGTGAGTAGGGTGCGTCTAGTATTTTTTTCTGAAAAGAGTAGAATGAGGTGCTACACATGATGGTAGCATCTAAATTGCACCCAGGGTGATTTTTCTGGTCAAGATCCCTTTCTCACTTTAGGTTGACCTTTGCTAGGTCACAGGTCGAAGGGGAAATTAAAAAAAAATAATAATGGCTGTCATTTCTGAACTCGGTGTGTCTGAAAACCCCCAGGTGAATTTTTCTAGGGGAATCCGAGACGGACAGGCAAAGGCACTGGTTGAGTTGGCATGGAATGACCCAATTGTAAATGTTAAAAGGGGGCTCTCAACTGCAGTCTCTCTGCCTCTAACCTGAGCTGTGCAGGCGTTTACAATCTCAGGAGATTTATTGCATTGACCTCGCCTGGGCTACAGCAACAGATGCAGTAAGGATGTGTTCACACCTGTGGAGCTCCGTATCCAAACACATTACTGCAATTGTCCACAAATCCGTCTTTGCTGAGATCTCAGGTCCAACACTTCAGCTCTGACAAGCACATTGTAGCATGCTGAAGGCTTACTGTGGGAGGCCCTTACTGTACCTGCTGACATTTGAAGCAGCCCCGTTGTGTTCCTGGAGTAAAGGTTTTGGAATGGCTTTAATAGCAGAATGGAGATCCCCAAAGCTTGTTCTGCATTGTTCTGAATGTAAAGAGTAAGTTACATAGTACATAGAAAAGGAGCTATTTGATACAAGCTTGACACAAGCCTATGAATAATAAAGATACAAATAGATATTCAGTAACTAAATTAAACAGAACAAAGCTGATAACATGAAGCATGCTTACAGAACTGTATACACACTAGATATCCCAAACATTGTGTGCTGTGAATTTAATAGCGAACATTTATGGACCTACTGTAAATGCATTTAAAAACCTATAATGCACATTTAAATGCTCAACAGTGCTGTATAGTATTTTTGCATAATGTGTGGTGGTTTGTCCCTGGCATAACGTGTGCTTTATACTGCTAAGCTGCAGCTGCCAAAATGAAGGATTTCTAGTTTCTTAAGCTGATAACAGTAATCAGGGTGTCATCTAAAGTAATGCTTTTATACATGCCCAGATTGGACTGCATGTTGCAATACAAAGGCCTGAGTGCGGTATTTGAGCCCTGTTATTTACTGACAGATTGGCCCGAGCAGAACCACCATGTTAGGCATTAGTGCTGATGACAATATAAATGAAGGGACTTCTGCTCTCCTGTGTAATAGACAGGTGGTTTGAGAGTAGCACCAGGATGACATGATTCGGGAATCGCAAAGCATTTACCAGGAAGGGCTCAGTCATTTTATTTCTTGATAAAAAGAATTGACGGTACAGAGCTTCCCATAAATATTTTTAAGATTTAAGAGATCTTACTGTACAGTGTGCATTCCTTGCATGTTAGAAAGTGTAAAAATATTTTTGCAGTCTGTCTTTCCTTTATATGGTGCAAACTACTGTAGCACTGAAGGGAATGCATTGCGAAGGACATTTCATGTAAAGTAGGTAAGTAATTAAAATTAGTAGAAAAAACAAGCAAAAATGTATTTTTAAAAATGGTGCAAATATTGTAGCACTGGAGTGACTAGAAGGATATTTAATGTAGTACAGTAAGTTATTAATTCTTTGAAACTATCCAAAAAAACTTTTACTGTACTAGGCATAATCCCGGTAAGTGGAAGCAAGAGCCCTGTGTAACGACTTTGCTGTTTGACGTTCTGTTCTCTCGTTCTCATTCACTGCACTGTCCAGGGCATTAAAAGGGCTTCTTTATGTTGTGGAAAAGACAGCATAGTAAATAGTCTTCATTGCCCCCCTCGCTCCGTTGCTCCTCTGATTCCATTACCCCCTCGCAGGCTCTAATCTGTCCAAGGTTCAGGTGGTGTGGGCAGCTGTCCCCAGTGCTGTTGGAAAGGATGGCTGGAATTGAATTACACTCTTCTTGTTATGCTAACGTCCCATCTGTGAGTGAGGGAGTGAATGAGAGACACCAGGAGGAGCAGGCTGGAAGTACTTTATTGTAGTTTGTTTGGGTTGTACATGTTTGTTATAGTATGGTAAACCGTGATACTACAACTAGAATTCACTATTCAATTAATTAAACTAGAGCTTCCAACCTGTTTGGGTTAAAAGAGCCATACCGATTTTTAGAAGAAAAAAAAAACATAATTAACACAAATAAAGCTGACTAAATTCAGTAGTTTTCTGATATTAAAATACAACATCAGCATGCTGAAATTTGCATCTGCAGATTGTCTTTGCAGAGATCAGTGTGCCATTCGTTGGACAGTTTTAATATTGCAATAGGACCAAACCTGGCATGTTACGGTGCATTTACTTCCTACTGTATTTGGGAGGTATGAGATTGATGGCACTGCAGGGATGGATTTGAATATTAAACTCGAGTGCACAAACGCAGTGCTGTGCACAGCTCTGCACTTTCATTTTCCTGCATGCCACCTGCCAGCCTGACTGACAGTGTGTGGCTAATTGTGTGATCTTTATATCCTGTGAGCCTGTCCTGTGAAAGGCCTTGTTTGGTTGTGAAGAGATCATCAACTTAATATGCAAATGCAAGATTTTAAGTGAACTCTATAGACTCATCACTGTCGGGGCAACAAACAGAATGCTTGGGTACATAGCCAAAAGTGTCAAGGGGGTTCTGATGAGGTTCTATAGTGCAATAGTGAGACCACACTTAGAATACTGTGCCCAAATGTGCTCACCATAGTACCGAAGGGCGCTGGAGTCCAATAGAGCAACCAGACTAATCCCAGGACTTGAAATAATGAGATGCAAAGATAGGCTGAAAGAACTGAATCTATTTAGCCTGAAACTAAGAAGACCCACACTGACCAAAGTTTGGACATCAGTCGTCTACTAGGAACCAGGTGAGCTTAGATGGGCCAAATAGCCTCCTCTCTTACGCAAATGTTCTTATGTTCTTGTGCTATTAAAGCCTGCAGAACGATGAAGCGAACAATTGATATCCTTTTCATGCATTAACTTGTGACCTAGCTTTGTATCGGAGCACCCATACAAACCTGTGTCTTGTTTCTTATCATGAAAGTGTCAAGAAAGTTATTCAAAGCCCTGTTCAGAGTAAGGTGCAGAAGTAACTAAATGCTTTGATTAGCATCGCAGTTTGTAAATCTGGAGATGTGTGAAGTTTTCTTTTTTAATTCAAAACCACTGAGAGAGACCCCTCCCCTCTGCAGTATATTGGGTTTCACTTTCTCAAAGGAAATCTTTCTGTCCCGTAATCACTTAAAGCACCATTTTTATTTATAAATCTTACCATTCATAAATGACATACACATCCAAGGGGAAAATAGTTCAATTTCACGTAAAGTTGTTTTTTTTAGATAGTTGAAGCTGGAATGTCGCTCAGCTCCACTGAGTTATTTGTCTTTTCAAACTGAGAGGCGCTCGCAAGGAGGCCAGGAGCCTGACCTGAGGTTGCAAATGAGAAGAATTAAGAGAAGGGCAAATAAGAGTTCCATCAGTCAGATGGTGGAGGACATCAGCCCGCAGCGCTGGGAGCACTGGCACAGTCCTGCCTGCTGTCAGGCGCGGGTCTCCAGGGCTAAAGGGGATCAAGGCCCTTTGTTTTTTGACACTTCCCAGCATTGTAATTGCACTCGTGGGAGCTGTGTTCACACAAGCTCTGGATGTACTTCTTGCCCTGGAGATTAGGATGGTAGATACTATGGACACTGCAATCAGGATATTTTTTTTTTTTTATCATGTTGTGCAGGTGTTGTTGGTTTGTTTATTTTTATCGTATTGCATTGTATGGTATGTGAGTGTGAGTATGTGATGTAACATTTGAATGTGTACGTCCGGTATCCTCCCAGGACACAAGTGAAAACTAAGTGTGCAGATTATAAGACACATCCAAGCTTGTTTCCAATACACTTTGGCTAATCAAGCTCATAGTAAAACTTGGAATGGGCTAAACTGCTATGCAATAGGAGCCTTAAATCCATCCCTGCACTTCAAAGTACCCATGCTGTGGAAACTCAGAGGGTAGACGTATCTTTTGTCTTCATTGTTCAAACTTCACACAGAGTACAGATGATCATGGATTCCCTAAGTGTGATGCACAGTGCAGTCTGAGAATGAGAGTAGTGCAGAGTGAAATGCTTTGACCCTTGAGTAAAGGGACAGTGAAGAGTATTTCCACCCCCACTGTATAGCAATTACACAAGAGCAGTGAAAAGGTAAGCAGTCGTTAGCTTTGCTTGAAAAGTGCAAGAACCACCAACAGCAATGGAAAGGTATTCTGATTTGCCCACCAGTCACTTATATAAGACACTTGTGTATCCTTCTGAGTTTTGTCATGCTGTACAATACTTCCCCTGGGCACCACATTCCACAGTGCAGTGCAGTGACATATCGCTGCACTTCACAGCACTGTGAGTTTATCTGGTACTATGACTCAAACCAGCCGCTCTGCCAGTAATGCATGAAGGAACCTCATTCTGGAGCTGATTAGCAGATGCTAAAATGCTAACGATGTAATGGAAATGAATTGGTTTGTTGGAACCCACATGCTTTGTCCTAGATTTCAGTAGAGATGTCCAATGTTTTTACTCTGAATCGAATACTGCATTCAAAAATGGATTTTTAATGAAAGCCTGTTTGTTTGATTGATCATTGTCTGCTGTGCCTCCTCCTTTAGTGTCTTAAACCCAATTAAAACATAATTGTTTCATATCTTTCTACGCATCTATGTAAAATAATCTTTGTATTTTATATGAAATTTAACATACTCCTAGATGTATATGCGATCATTTCTGAAAAAAAAAACAAGCAAAGGATTTAATTTGACTTGTTTGTTATATTCGAATAATAAGATTTATAAATAAACATTGCACTTAAGTGATTAAGGGAACTTCAGCTGTTTAAAAATTGAGATTTCCTTTAGGTGAATGAGAAGGTAAAAGACAATTGCACACACATGTACACTGTTTGAAAATAGTTCTTTGACTTATCCACTCTGACAAACTGTTCTGTGGAGCTGAGCATCGTTCCAGCTCTTTCCTTGAGATATCACTTGCAGCCGGCAGGTGTATTGCTGAATAAACAGGAGATTTTATTTCTGAGTCATTTTCTCCCTGCTCAGCTCTGCACATTTGCATGCTTGCAGATTTAACTAATGTGGTGGGAAGGGCCCCCTTGCATCTTCTAATCGGATACCCTGACCAACATCTGATGCTGCCCTTTCCTTGCACTTTAGGTCAGAAGATTGTAAATGGAAGACAACCCCCATATATTAAACATGTTATTGGTACAGTATATCAGGCATCATTGGCTTTCAGGCAAGGAATATAATGCAAAATCTACTCTGTCTGTTTTTTTTTTTTTATTACAGGCATGACGTCCATTATGACCTGCTAACCAGCTCTTAAACTAAACTAAACTAAAAATATGCCTCTCACTGGCAAAACAATACTTGAAGTTCCAAATTACAGTTGAGTACATTGGCCCCCTTTCCTGTCTTAAGCATGTTTTTCTTTGTATGAATTCACTGTTTCTTTTAATTGAGTAGTCTGCAGCCTACAGGACAAAATACAGCGCGGCACTTGAAATGTGGAGTGCAGTGAGTGGAGGACAGGAAGTGCAAACAGTAGCTGTTCTAGTCCTAATGTGTGCAGGCTCTTTAACCAGACCGTGCTGGAGTTTTATTTGCACAGTGATCACAACCAACTTACTGGTATTTAAGGTCACACTTTTTAAATCATTATGTATACATTTCAATCATAAATTGGCCTCTTACTGTAGTAATGCATTAAGAACTATGCAACTATTGGGACATTCTTTAGACTACAGTCAATGTAGGATGTGGAGCGAGTACCTGTACCACTGCAGTACAGCAAGAAGAGAAAGGATTTTGTAATCCATCGGCAGGAGCAGGAGGCATGCTGAGAGAGCTGGTTTCTAAATGATGTAGAGGCTGGTATCAGCTGGGTCAGGATCTGGATGGATGCATTGAGAATCCTCAGTGGCTCTGTGTTCAGGGCGACTCTCTGGAATCCCAGCCCAGGATTGTGTATTCCTGGAATTTACAACTGAATGTGAAGCACGCTAGCTAAGCCCTTCCTGGGCTGCGTTCCAGCCCTGGGGTATGTGCTGCTGGACTGTGCCATATCCATTATTAATGCTTGCAGTTTTGTTTTATCCCCTTTGCACACTGACTCTCATGCTTCTGGGATCTTCCCTCCCCCTGACTCATCCTGGAGGGTCCCGCTCGGAATTGAAGCTGAATTTTGCTGGAATGCAGGATATTCTTTTGAACAAGCCTGCCAAGGAATTCGAAATGCGCGGTCCTGTTTAGCATCCTCCTCAGAAACTGCTAGTACTGTAGCAAACAAATTGGATAATGGAGATTTTAAGATGGAGTGGAAAGACACTCGCGATGTTATGTTAATTGGATTGGTTCTATATCATATTCCATCATACTTTTAAATCTACCGCTGGCCACTGTTTTGGAGTTTAGGTTGTCAGAACCTACCACAAAAAGGGCTGTAGATGCATTAACAACCTTCAGAGTAGATTACATTGAGCCTGCTGAGATTACATAGCGCTCTGTAACAGCCAATGAAAGGTGGCTCCTAATGTCTGTTTCCTGCGTGCAAATGGAAACAGCTGCTCATTTTGAACCGTGACCCGTGTTTTTGCTCCATCGCTGCTAACTAGGCAGGGGGCCAGTTTAAAAGCAGCCTTGCTGTATGCAGTAGTCATCTCGGTGCTACAAGTACCCTGTGTTGCCTGCTGCCGTCATTGTGAAGTTGTTTAACTGGTTTTTGTAAATTGTTCTAGCTGAGCCAGTGTAATATCTGGTTAATTATTTTTATGGAAAGGGGACTTTGACAGCATGGTCAGTCAGAGCATGAAGTTAGGCTCAGCTATGCATACAGTAAGTACACTTGCGAATGCTCTAGATTGTGCCTGGGCACTCTTCCAACACGCAGACATGTTGATGCAGTTTTAATGTTGGAGTTAGTGTAATGTAGATTGGCATGGTTTGTAGGGCACTGGGTGAGGTTTCTTTGGGTAACTTAGGTTTCTAAGTGTTGCTAACCCTGACCTCTCCATTCTGAGCAAAAGCAATTGAGAAGCTGTCCAGACCTGGGAAATGCTGACACTGGTGTCTTTGTTGCTTACTGTACGTCTTGTATATTGTGTATGAAGTCATTGTGAAGGGAATGTGTTTTAGCCCTTACGCACAGTGGCATTACTTGCAGCAAAACATTGTCTCCAGTCTGGATGAAGACATTGAGAATGTCTTCTCATCAAAACGTTTGCCATAGAAATGTAAACAATTCTGTCACAGGGATGGACATACTGTAAGACTCCCATTGCATAGCAGTTTGCTCAATTCCTGCTTTTACTATGAGTCTACTAAGACACACTGAGCTTGTTACCTATACACTGGGGCGAATTGAGCTTGTTGTAAAACCTGGAATGGGTGAGACTGCTATTCAATAGGAGTCTTTATTTCCATCCCTGTTTTAGTATGGCATTTTTATACTGCCTTATCTTAGACGAGTGGTGCTCAACTAAGATGTTTTCTATCATATGGGAGATGAACAGATAATGAAACTGCAGCTCATCACGGTCAGCATTAAGCTGAAAATGAAGTCAAAGGCGTTTTCATTTCAGGGGTCGGGGTCAAGACTCTGGATCTCTGACAGTGAACACAAAGCCCTCTGCTCTAATGAACATTTGTTATTGTTTGTTCCTTCTAACTTCCAGATTGCTACAGAAACCCCTCCCTCCTTCGCTCCCTCCCACACACAAGCACATTACAAAAACATTTTTTAAACTGTAGGCCTGTCTCTGGGGTTGAGGAGACTGGGAAACTGAGAGTGCAAGTTTGCAGTATTTCATCTAGGTTGTTTGTTAAGGCTTCCATTAGCCTAGCGTGCTACGTATTAAATGAAAAACCAATCCATACTATATTTTAGACTGTATCCAAGGGCCATACAGAACTCTGCAGTAAACAACTGCATGTTCTTTAAGCTGACCACCATTTGTTTCAAGAGGGACTCCCATTTTATTGATGCAAAAGCTGAGCATTCTGCCCTGAATGGAAGCCGTGGATGACATGGAGGCATAGGGGGGTCCATATGCCAAATAAAATGTCTGTCTAGTCATGGATGCTATCCTAAAAGAGTCTTTCATGATAACATACTGTACGTGTACTTTTCATTGCTCAGGATTTACAGATCTATCATGTGCAGTAGAAAGCAGTGTTGGTAGAGAACAATGTGTTATCCTCCTGGTCCAGGAAGCAGTGGGTGGGCGGGGCAAGCATTTCCTGTCAACCTGAGTGCCTGATAAACAGGAAGCCTGTGGAAAACAATAACGTGGAGCATGGGTATCATGTCAGCTGGGGCCGTTCATACCTTCCCTTGATTTCATAAACACATGCTGCCTGCTACACTGTATAAACCGCAGGCACTGGACACACTGCAACTGCAGTCTGGTACAGCAGCGTGGATGAAACTGGAGACTGCTTGGGGAAAAGACTTTTACAAGAGCAGCTCCAGCTGGGAAGACTGCATATATTATCAGTATGCAAGAGCATGTAGATGCTAAAATCAGATGGGGAAGACTGGATTGTTTTTATGTGTTTCCAAGAACAAGCAGTTTCTGCATTTTTTTTTTCTTCTATTTGTTGTTTTTTTTTCTGGTAAAATCTTAGGTAAAAACAATGCAAGCAGCTGGTTTGGTCTTCATATTAGTAAGTCGACACTGTAAAGATCCTTCATGGTGTAATTGGGGGCGCGTACACGCTGAAGTGTGATCTTGACTTTGCTCTGCAAGCAGTGCATTCAGGATTCTGTATACAGTACCGGTAGTTCTTTTCTAGACAGCTCGGTCACAATTAGTGTGTCGTCAAACTGGGGTGTTGAGATCGTTCTGGCCGGCAGGCAGGCAGGCCTGAACGAATGCTGTTAAAGTTTTATAACCCAAAGAAGGCTTTTGACGTCTCGTGAGCAGGCTCTTGCAGTATGTGTGAATCTCGTAGGAGTCCATCACTTGTCATCCGTACACTCACTTGATTTAAATCCCTGCTGCTGCTGGTTAGAGGCTTTGCTTATCAATGCATTAATCCACTGCACTGTTACAGAGTGTTTTGTGTGTTTTACTATGCTATCTGAGCAGATTAACAGAGCGTCCTTCTCCAGCGCGATATTCTCTGCAGTGTTTTATTTTTCATTTCTCTCCTGTCTACACTGGATTTAACTCGATGAATCAGCAGGCTAACCACATTTCCTTCAGGTTAGCTTTAGCGTTGTGACTGTGGGAAGCACGCTGCTTCGTTATGGGGCAACTGCAGGCTACAATTACAGAAGGGCAAGGGTTTTTTATCATTTATTTTGGAAAGGTGGATTTAGGGGAGGGGTGATAAACATGTTGCATGGATTGAATTCCCTTCACATTTAAAGTTTAGATTAACCTCTCAATGATCAGTCAATCCTTTTAACCTTTGTTGAAGTCTTTAAAATTATTATTATTGTTTTACTTGTAGTATTCGTTAAAAAAAATAAATAAAAAAAGGACTTCTTTGGGGGGTTTTGCACCCATAAAATATACTGCCAGTCTGCCCTTGGTTTTTCAGAGGACAGTATGTTTGTGTCACAGCACAGTCAGTGTAGCAGTGTGTTAACCTATCGTGTGTGTTGTTGTTGTTGTTGTTGTTGTCGTTGTCGTTGTCGTTGTCGTTGTTACTGCAGCTATTTTTAACCTCCATCTCACAGCTCCAGGCTGTGCCAGCCAGGCAGGAGGGTGACCAGTGGGACAGCAATGCATCAGTCAGAAGATTGAGGTCAAGGCCACATGCTGGCGATGACCTGGCTATCATGCAGAGAGGCAGGGAGGAAACGTGGACGAGCAGCTCCACAATTAAACCAGGCCAGAATTAGTGTGCTGGGGCCCTCCTTGGGTACTGACACCAATTTACTGAGAGAAATAATACTGTGTGTGAGGATAGGGTTAGGGGTAATACTGTGTGAGGAAAGGGTTAGGGTTAGGGGTAATAATACTGTGTGTGAGGAAAGGGTTAGGGTTAGGGGTAATACTGTGTGTGAGGAAAGGGTTAGGGTTAGGGGTAATACTGTTTGTGAGGTCAGGGTTAGGGGTAATAATACTGTGTGTGAGGAAAGGGTTAGGGTTAGTGTGCTGGGGGCCTCCTCGGGTACTGTCTGTCAGTAAATCGGTGTAATAATACTGTGTGTGAGGAAAGGGTTAGGGTTAGTGTGCTGGGGGCCTCCTCGGGTACTGTCTGTCAGTAAATCGGTGTAATAATACTGTGTGTGAGGAAAGGGGTGCAAGAGTTCCTTTTGGTTTTTAAATGACCTCCAGTTGAAATGTGTGTGTGTGTGTGTGTGTGTGTGTGGCAAGTTCTTTTTTTCAGGTTTAATCCTAGTTACTCAGCACTTATCAAAAGAAAAGTAGTAATAAACTTAACATTTCTGCATCTGTGTTCGTGTTCAATGGGACAGCAATTTTTTTTTTTTTTTTTTAAGCAAGCAGCCAAAGAAACATTCCTGCATTCCGGTTCCACCTATTAAATCATAAAACTTAAAGGAAATTCCTGTCACAGGAGTCTTGTTTGAACTTTGCTCAAGGCAGGAGGCAGAAGGCTGCCTAATCTGAGGAAGCTTTAAGAGATGGCACGTGCACTTAACAGAGCAGTATGTGTGCTTAACCCATTCAGTCTCATTGTCCTCATTTGATTTTTTTTTCTGGAGCATTTTAACTGGCATCTACCTGTAATTTCTGGAAATGTAGGCCTTCACATGCTTTTATGCCGCCTCAATATAAAATAAGAAACTGAAGCCTACAAATAATACCTTTCTTGACATTTTCCTACCCACAGTGATGATAAAGCTCTATTTTTTATGTGTTGAGTTTTATAGCCGGTGTGAAAGATAACGTCAGATTACGGGCACATCTAACTTGACTGTCCAGCATTTTGTAGCCACAACGAAGGATATAAAAAAATTAAAAAAAACTGAAGAAATATCGATTTAGAATGTATCAAGCTACATAAACACAGCTCTTTGCTTACATTTTTCCGAGGCCAAGTGTGCTTAAAAAAAAAATATAGCGGGGTTTCCATAGTGTAACCAGTACTGCCTGTAGAACGACAGCCTGTATCAGCATTCCTGGTGAGAATTGATGCCAAAGCTATTTCAGTTACTATCGTTCTTGTTGTTGGACCCAGGGTGTGAGAGGATGTTATTGGAGAGGTTCTGTAGCGTATGCAGGTCCAAAGAGGAAAAGGGAGTTTCATTTCCATGGTTTTATTGCATGATAACAGTATATGTGTTTTAGAGGTGTGCAGGAGAGCTGTAATGGAAAGGGAGAGGGAGCGCTCCGCTGCTGTGAACAGAAACAACACAAGCTAACTGGCAGTTTGGAAATAACGACAGAGACATCTGCAGTCTCTTAAATATTTTATGGACTTCTTGAACTGTAACCACAATCACTGGGAGCAAATCAAGAGGAAGGCTTTAAAACCCTTCAGAAATCATGGTGTATTATAAAGTCTGACAGATATTCAATTGCAGGTTATTCCTTTGTGACAACAAGCCTCATTTAAAAAAAAAATACAGTATATAGAGCTAGACAGAGCTATGTTAGAAACTCACCTGAAATGCTCTTTCCTTTCTCCATGTGCATCACATTGCCTGTGAAGCCAATGACTCAATGACAGGTGTTCTTACCAGACGGAGTGTGCCTCTGTTATGATCATGTCACACACACACACACTCTCCATGATATCTCTGTTTGGGGGATTTCTCATTTCTGTTAATGAAGCTGTACACTCTTCATTAATCAGGGCTGTATACCATTAAACCCATATGTGTACTTCACGATGTATAGATATGATTCTCAGTTTGTATGTATGTATATATAGTGTGTGTGTGTGTTCAGTCACATACAAAGGTTCTTTCTGCTCAATAGGAATTTTCATTCGGGACTACAGTGCCTCTGTGACACTGTTGAAAGCCTCCATCTCTGCTTGAGTTTAGTGTTTATCAGGCGGTCCTGTGAGAATAGCAGAGGTCTTGGTTTGAGATTTCTCTGAGAAACCAGTCTGCCCAGTGGATTACATTTTTCCAGCGGTTGTCTGTGACTCAGAGGACATCTTGCAGTATGTGTTTAGTCCTGTCAAAATAGGGCTTAATTGCAAAGCATTTACAGTACTATCCGAGCTGAATTACACACACACACAAGCTTGTATAAATGTATCTTCCAGAAGAACAGGTGCATTTGTTGAACCATGCGTGATTCATTCATTCTCTGCTGTTTTAAAAAAAAAAAAAATAAATCCCCTTTTTTTCCTGAACTAAAACATAGCCTCTGAAATGTAGGTCACAGCTGGTGACGTGAGAATCAGCATTTAATTAAGCTTCTAAAACGAACAAAGGAGCTGAAACCATGAAATTGTCTTGTGTTAGAGTTAAACAGTTGGCCCTGACATCTTGATTGGGTCTGTGGAGAATAAACAGCATGTGTACTGTGTGTACAGTACGCTCCTGTGTGTGGAGCATGATGGAGAACGGCATTGCACTGTTACTGAACCAATGTAGCCTACACATTTATTTGCAAAATCATTGATCTGTTTGGAAAGGGATGGAAATACTCTTATTGCACAGCAGTTACTCCCACTCCAGGTAATACAAGATTGATTAGCAACAGTGTATAGATAACAAACGGGTGTGTCTTATAAAACCAAGAGTGGACCAATCTGCTATGCACCAGAAAGGGGCTTCACCATAGATATTCTTTAGCAGCTACCACTCGAGTATTTGTACAGTAGGTACTGTAGGGAAGGCTTGCTCAGATTTGGTTAATAAAAATCTGAAGAAACGACTTGGATGCAAGGGGAAGCAGTTAGATAATTGTGTTGAGTTGTTTCTTGCTTACAAACACATTAGGTATTAAGGGTGTTAATGTGTCTGACTACAGTATGTTCTGTGAGTTCATGCATGTGTACTGTACTTAACTTTTAACCTGAGAAACAATAAGTAGAAATCCTGCAGGACAGCTTTCCCGAGTGGTCTGTCTGGTTTGTAAGCGTGGGGTTTGTAACTTTGAGAAAGCTAGACCTGATATTTGAAAGACAACTGGGAAATGAATAGTGATCTTTGATCCCAGGCTCGCCCCCCTCCTCTTATGATTTTAAACTCTGTCTGAGTTTCAGCCAGCTTCTGAAAGCTGTACACCAGCCAGTGAGGCAAGACAGGAAGAGGGGCCAAAAGAGCGCTCTCGTAGACAATGGGGAAATCTGAGTGGAGATCTATTTTAAAACTTGTTAGCAATTTGCATCTTTGCCCTCTTCCAGTTCCATTTGAGCTAACAATACAGCCAACAATACCCTCTGTCTCCACGAGTAAGAGATCAGGGCATGGAGATGAAAAAAAAAAAAACATGAAAACTGAGCAAGCTGAACAAGAATGGAGATTGAGATCAGCCAAAGAGACTTCTACAAGAATGCACAGCGGTTAAAAAAAAAAAAAAAAGAGAGATGTAAGAAGTTATGGAGCGGATTTATGACATCTGCAACCAATGTGCATATCCTAGAGCAGGGATCCAGGGGGCGGGGAGAAGAGTTTTTAAAGAACTGAAAGGCAAATAAAAAAGGAAGCATCAGCAAAAAACACTTTTTTCACTGCAGCCCAGCCTTGTCCTACATCAAAGTAACATTAGGAGGTGTTTTGTTCGCTAATTGTGCGAAGCTCCAAGTGAGGGTACATCCGAGGTGTCATGATAACCAGTGTTAGTGTAGTCATTGCATAATTGATGAGAACATTCACTGTTACTATAGCATTTTGTGGGACAAATGATAAGTTGTGTTGATCTTATCTGTATTCATCTGTACTGTGCAGAGCCAGTAGATCATAAAAGGATGTGTTTTGTTCAGATTCCCTTTGTGTAATGCAGAAGACTTCCCTGTTGAAGAGAAATGGATGTTAGCTACAAAACAGATTACAAATAAATATTTCACACACCTGTAGGCCTGTGCTGACATTCAAAGAAATCACAAACACGCAGTGCCTTGTCCCTTTTAAACGTGCTGAAGGGGGCTTGTGTCTCCTATTCCCAACAGTTACAATGGCTCCTGCTCTTCTTCCCAGCACACTGAGTCATTTTAACTAAGGAAGCAGGCAATTGTATGGCTCACTGGCCCCAACAATAGAGTAACGGACCCATCAAACATTAAAAACAGTAAATGTGTGTCTGTTTTTAGTCCAGCGAGTAAGCACAATACATACAAGGCTGTGTGAGTGCAAGCCCTGACTCCAGTGTGAGTGCCTGCCCTGAATCTCCTGTCGGCTCTCGACGCAGTCGTCTGTCCTGTTTTTGCAGAGCGCCACAGAGGCAGATCCCGTCGTCCAGTAAGAGAGCCTCATTTTGATTTCAGTAGTTTGATCAGAGTGTGATGAATCATGTGGTCTATTCTACGAGGCAGCCCGTTTTTGTGAGCAGACAAGTTAGAAATGTTGTATGTTGATTTCGATCGAAGAGCCTATGTGGAGCTTGTGCTGGTGCCGTGCTCTGGGAGTTGGGCCGCATGCAGTAGCAATCACAGTTATATATATTGACACAAACATTGCTTGAACTGTATTTACACGTATGCATCAAATACAATACAATAGTACAAAAATATCTAATTTAAAACAAGTGTAAAATGAAGTAAATCTTATTTCCATTAGATTCTATATGAAATGTAACTGACCAGGTCTGCATCATGTGCAGGCAGGATGAGGCATTTGATCACAAGCCAGGTGTGTCTTTCAGTTTTAGATGCGATTGATATAAGATCAGATAAAGTGGATCATCGTAGGGATGTATCCGCACACAGTAGGGATGCACAAACCTGGCCCTGCTTCACTCTATCCAGTGAACTGTGTGTTTCGACAGCTGCCACATCCAAAGTCATCAGAACTGTAATTAGGGATGGAGTTTCTGTAGATTTTAGTTAATTATCCTGTAGCTCCATGCCGCACATACTGTACTGATCACACCACCTGTATTTCCATTGTTGCTGGCTGTGCCCTGGGACGTCTTCAGGGACTCCTGGTGGGTGGATTGGGAGGGGAATGTCTTCAGGGACCCCAGTCACAAACAGACTCATTCGCTGATTAGGGGGACCCTGCGCACTCAGATGTGCATTCTCAGGGTGTTGCCATGAGCACTCAGACGTCCCACCACAGTTCTGAATCCTGAATTAATGCCAAAGAAGGAAAGGTTCCTCTGTGAAGGTGCGTCAGCCTACTGCAGGCTTCTGCGTTTACTGTCTGCGTTTCGGTGAAGGCTTGTAACCTATTGTCTGGTATCACAGTTTGGTTTTCTTTTGTGTTACTATTTTGAAGTGTCTTATCAGCTGAGGGCATGTAGGACTACAGTACTGGTTATTCTACATCGTAAGCAAAGTAGTTGTCCGCAGCACAAAAAACACTTGAATGTACTGCAGCTGGCAGAACTGCTCATTTAACCTGCACTGAAAGCACATTGCTGAGCGAAAGCACATTGCTGAGCGAAAGCACATTGCTGAGCGAATGCACATTGCAGAGCGAATGCACATTGTTCAGGTTCTCTGTGTGGGTGCCACTGTACTGCACTGTAAGTGGTTCTGTTTTACAGGAATCCTTTGTAATCGTCTCTGATGCCCCTTTTAAGAAATCCTTCCTTTGAACTTTGTAACATTGTAGCTTGTGTTGTGCCCTTTGATCTGGGGCTAAAGTAGAGAAGCCGCGTCGTGTCTTGCCATACGATACAGTAGTTTCACAAACAATACCGTGTGAACGAAAGGATTCCTATTTACTCAAATGGTTTTTTGCATTAACCCTGTGGAGCAACTCACTTAATTGCCAGCACTTGCTGAACACAGATTCTGAGGAAGTGTGTTGGAGTGTCTCATTGGAGAAAGAGGTGCAGCATGGTGACATCATGGCTCTAAAGTGAGTGTCATTTCTTGTGCTGGTGCACAGGCCCCATGCCAGCAGGCAGCTCACTTGCAGTGAGATCTCCTGAGCTTACGGAATCTGTATTCAGCACCGATGCAGTCTGCTATAAATGGGGCGGAGGGAGACTGTGCTGGTACTGTCAAACTGTCAAACACCTGAAGGACATGGATTCATGGGTTTAATCAGGGCTGCTACTACATATGGGTGTTCTCCATCTAACCCAGCCTGGAGTGTGAGTGTGTGCTGTGCTGAGACAGCTGCGGAGGGTGTTTGAGTTTTAGCTGTGCCTCAGATCCCAAGTCTCTTACTGTAGCTTTGTGGATGTTAACCCCTTTCACCTCTACAAAGCAAAAACATCTGCATAGACAATACTGTGCCTTCTGATCCAGGTGTTTGTACAGTTATGATGCTTTTATAAGAACCAGTATGCATACATTAACCGAAACATACCATTTCTGATGCTGGCAGAAACATTGAAGACATGAGCAGGGATAGAAATAAGACTCCCATTGCATAGCAGTTTGATCCATTCCTGGTTTTACTATGAGTTTAAGAAGATACATCTGAGCTTGGTACCTATACACTGTGGCTAATCAAGCTCGTACTGTAATAAAACCTGGAATGGGTGAAACTGCTATGCATTGGGAGTCTTATTTCCATCCCTGCACGAGAAATAAACCCATCTGATTAAATGATGAACCCTTGAAAGTCCTCCTACATAGTGTATTAAATTTAAAAAAAAATGTACAGATTTAGTGGCTGTGTGATAAATATCCTAATCCACCAGGCTGCACTGTACTGTAGTGATGGGTACTCGGCTTGTGGTTCAAACCTTGTTGAAGTGAAATCCAGGTACAAATTGCAATGAAACGGGCTCTTCCCATTCCTTCCCAAGCCCACTCTGTTCTTCACCAGGGGAGCGCTGATTCTGATCTGTGAAGCCGGGACGGTCCCTACTCTTCCACGGCAGGTGAGAGACCCCGGTACAAAATCAGCATTCAGTCCGATACAGGGAGCTCGAGTCTGCTGCGCTGGCTTCCTATTCCTGAAACTTGAATCCTCTTTTCAGAGCCATACAAAAGGAGCATGGCTGCAGATGAAGGTGATGAATGGGGGGTACAGGGACTGTGTTTCAGAAAGAGGCAGCTGACATGAAAGTCCAACCTCTGCTTTTAAAAACCTCCCCTCTCAGCTCTGGGCTAATTATAAGAAGATAGTTGTTGCCTGTTGCTAGGGATTGCCTTGCAGCACTGCAAAACAACCAGAAGAAACACCACACAGAAATACATGAGATGAATACGCTGGGGGTTAGTGTGCTTTGTATTAAAAGTCAATGGGCCTACAGCTGTCTGGATAGGAGGATATTTATGATCTAGGAAATGATTCTACTTCTGGACAGAAATGAACTCCAGGCATCAAGTTTCCTTTTAAGGCAGTGAATTGAGCCTCTCACTGGTGAAGTTGCGGTCAGAACAAGGAGGCCTGTGTTATTGTTCTCCTCTTTAAAAGGGCGTTAGAATTGAACTGCACCCTGTCTCTGTGCACTGAAAGGGTTTTGCCGCAGCACTAATGTGTTTTGATTGCACTAGTTAACTGCAGAACACTGTATGTGTCCACTGGAGAATTTTTTGTTAGTCAGAAGTTTTAGAATGGTGTTGGAGTATAATACTGGGTTAAACTGTCGTTGTGTGTGTGTGTGTGTGTGGTTTTTTTTTTCTGAATGCGAATTTGCAAAAGCTTTGTAATTAATTTGTCGCACTTTTAAAACATCATTCTCAGAGAGTAAGGATTTGCTTGGCTTCTGTTCTGCTTTTCTGTAGACAGCTATCTCATGTTGTAAGACTTTTATTGTGAGGCTGTACTGAAGCCCTGGGCTTTACAGTACATAATAGTGCTCTGAATAGCATTATAACGGTTCATATGTTTGAAGCCTGTAAATTAATTTCCTAGCGACATCTTAGTTTAAGGCATGATGTATTTGTTTTATTTTTCACTGAAGGTTAAGTACAGCCCTGTTATGTTGTTATACAGGGTTGGGGGTCAATTTCTTTTTAAAATCAATTCCAATTCCCCTTTTAATCAATTCCAATTCCCATTCCCCGTTAATCAATTCCAATTTCCTTCAAAGGCATTCCTTGAAATTGGAATTGGAATTAATTAAAAGGGAATGGGAATTGGGAATTGATTTTTAAAAGGAATTGGAATGGAAAAACAGGAACTGACCCCCCGCCCCCCAACCCTGTTGTTGTTGTTGTAATTTGAGATCCCTTGATTTGCATGGAATGAAATTGAGAACTGTAGTGTTTTTGGAAGACGGTTTCTTTTGCTAACAATTTCAGGGGCTGCTGTAACAGAGTTTGTTAGTTTGTTGGCAGGCTTTGTCTTGACCCTTTTATCTTCTTCTTGTGTTTTTAATCACTTTGTAAAAGCAGGGCACGTTCCAACGTGCTAGGCTGCTCAGCTTTGCATATCCTGGTTAGCTGTTTTCATGGGAAGAAAAAGAACATTTGGCATGAAGCAATCATCCCATAGTAAACTTATAAAGTTGTATTCACCAGAAGGCATCTCATTATAAGTAGGGTTACACCCATTCCAGGTTTTAATACAAGCTTGATGAGCCACAGGCTATAGGTACAGTAACAAGGTCAGATCCCTTTCTATAAATGATGCTTGTGCTACTGTAATAAAATCTAAACGTGAGGCTCCGAATAGGGCACCAGATCAATTTTAATTGATACATACATGTTTTAATTGAGGCTCGCATAATAAGTGCCATGGCGATCAATAATCAGTGAATTAGTTGTGAGTTGTCTCATTTCTAAGTATGTCCCTATGTGAAGTGATGCTGTTTGTCCAGGGCCTCAGGTAAGCTGCCGCACTACACAGTCAGCAAGCCCAGACGATCCTGTGAATGCAGAGTCGGAAAGCTGGAGTGTTGGTGGACGAGGCTTTGCTCTTGCTGATTGCTGCAGTGCAGCTCACACTGTGCGTTACAACCCCTCCAAGCGTGGGCTGCTCCCCCCGTCTCGCCAGGAAGCTGTGCTCCTAGTGCGTCTTTTCTCATTTGGCTCGGAATTCACTGGATGACACCGGAATTCTCCACAGGTGGTCACACCAACACCAATACACTCCCAGACCCAGAGTGTCTGTCTATCTGTCCAGCATCTATGGCAGCAAACCTCATCTGAGAATTAAAACAGCATAGGGGCTAACATGAAGGGCACCTCCTCCACAGTTCAAATACAGGGCACTACTGTACTGTACTGTACTTCAATTCCATTAACACAGATGCTCTCTGCCTCTTCATGTGTTCAAGACATTGAACTTCATTTGGGGTCAAAATGGAACAGATACATATAATACCATCTATTATTGTAAGCTTTAAATGAAACACACTGCACATGTTTACATACTTAATCGCCCTGTTCTCACTTGCTGGCCCCTTTTTTGTGAATGCTGTCACCTGATCCCACGTTCAGGTTGGATGCCTGCTGGACCGCGACTCCCGATTGCAGAGTTGTGAGTTGTTCTACAGTATACCACTTTTAACAAGCCGGTCCACTTGCTTGCCTTCTTTCTACTGTATATGCTGGTTAGTGCTAATGTTTATTTAGTTATTTATGTTTTAGTGATACACCTGAAGTACAAGCTACTGCAATTGATATTTTAAATTGATATTTGATGCCCCCTCCCAAAAATAAAGATGAACTGCTAACTTTAACCTCACTGACAGGACCAGATGTACAGTTCTTATAAAATGTTGGTGCGTTCCAAGTTTCCAAGCAGCTGTTTAAGACGAGATGACTGTAATGCAGTCATACTATACTGCTTTTGTGTGCTGACATTTGTTTTTCTTTGAAGAGATGCTGCCTGCTTTTGCACATTTGTAGCCCTCGGTCTTAAACTTTGGAGAAGGGAGGGAGCGTATGGAGCTGTGTTTTAAGGCGACAAAAGAAAACAAAGAAGGAAATAAATAAAAAGTAGCAAGGCAGCTGCTCCGCTTTGAAGATCTCTTCTTGTCTGTTTGTAAATGGGAATGCGAGAGATCAGTGCAAGGCAGCTGCTCCTCTTTGAAGATCTCTTCTTGCCTGTTTGTAAATGGGAATGCGAGAGATTAGTGCAAAGCAGCTGCTCCCTCCAGGTTTGTGTCTGTGGCTGGAGCAAAGTGACAGCAGTTAGGGGTTTGAAGATTCATCAAGGGAGAATGAAATGCTTGAGGGAGAAGGGACAAGGGCCTCGCATTGATCAGTACTTTTAACGAAGTTAGTCAAGTCAGTTGAATGAAATCCAGTGACAGGAAGTAAACCACAGTTCACTGGGTATCAGCACCCCTGCCATAGAGGACTTGCATAAACACAATTAGTGATGAAACTAATGATCCTTGTGAACCTGGTCAGATGTACTAGCGTAAGAGAGAAAAGAACTTCAACGGGCACAAGCCTGGAGTTAAATGGCCAAGAGCTTCTGAGAAAACAACGTGGGACACAATAAACACGGATCTCTGTTTTGCGTTGCAAAGGTTAGGTGGAACAGTTGAAAAGAAGCTGCATAAATTTTGGGATACCATCTACGCATATGGAAGCGAGAGGTTTGGAGTTGAAAAAAGAAAGGAGAAAGTACAAACTATTCCTGAAAAGTGTAGATGGCAGCAGGAGATTGAGCGCTTAGTTAGAGAAAGGGTGCAGCTGAGGAAGCAATGGAGGAGAGCAGAACAAAGTCAGAAGGAGGCACTCAATTTACAAAAGATAAGATTACAACATTGCGCAGAGCTGAGCGCCTACAGAAACGCTGCAAAAATAAGGAGCGTGAGAGAGCTAACCTTTATAAAGACTCATTCAAATTTGTAAAGTAGTTATTCACCAGGGAGAAAAACGCCACACTAAAAGCAACTAAGTCTGAGCTGGAGATATCTCAAGGAAACACACACAGATTAAAAAAGGCAGGAGCCTATGTTGATTCCTCCAGACATCCCACCTATCAGTCCACCAGAATACCCCTGGTGTTCAACGAATCCTGTGGAAATTTATGAAAGTAGCATGGGAAAAAAGGTTGTACCAAGAGCATGGTGCTGAGCAGGTGGTGTCTTTATACTCAAAGAAAAATATTCTACAAGTATCGGTCAGTTCCGCCCTATTTCCCTGTTAAACGTGGAAGGCAGCAGTGTGGAGTAGTGGTTAGGGCTCTGGACTCTTGACTGGAGGGTTGTGGGTTCAATCCCTGGTGGGGAACACTGCTGCTGTACCCTTGAGCAAGGTACTTTATCTTGCGACAACCACCAATTAGAGCATACATGGATGACATGACAATCATGACTACAACAGTAGCCTGCACTAATCGGTTATTGGGCAAACTAATCAGTAATATTGAATGGGCACGAATGCAATTCAAGCCAACTAAGTCAAGGAGCATCTCTATAATTAAAGGTAAAGTAGTGGATAAGAAGTTCTACATTAATGGTGAGGCAGTACCAACAGTGTCTGAGAAGCCTGTGAAAAGTCTTGGAAGATGGTATGATGGGGACCTTAAGGACACAGTTCGTGTGAGAGAAGTGAGACAACAAGCAGTGCAAGGGTTGAAGAGCATAGACAGCAGCGTTTTACTGGGCAAATGTAAACTCTGGTGCTTTCAGTTTGGTCTACCGCCAAGACTTCTGTGGCCACTCACTGTGTATGAGGTTTCCTTGACAACAATAGAGAAGCTGGAAGCGTTAATCAGTTCTTACATCAAGAAATGGTTAGGAGTTCCACGTTGCCTCAGCAGCAGGCGAGATCTATGGACAGTGGAACAGAGCAGGATCAGTTTCCTCATCAGGTCAACATATGATGTTCTCCCATCACCACAGAACCTTAATCTATGGGTAGGAGAGGATCTGTGGTGTCCTTTGTGTTCATCGCCAGCTACATTAAGACACATATTGACAGGATGTAAGGTTGGTTTAGGCCAAGGACGGTTTACTTGGCGTCATGACCAGGTGCTGCGATGTTTGGCCTTAGCATTGGAGGACAAGCGCAGCATGACTAACAGGTTGCCACCAATTCCATCAATATGTGACACACGAAGAACAACATTCCTCCGCCCAGGGGAGCAACCACCAAGCTGCTAGAGACTGGAAAATGCTGGCAGATGTTGGACAATGGCTTATTTCCCCACCTGAGATTGCCACCACTAACCTTCAACCTGATATTGTCTTGTGGTCTGGATCAGCATGCCTTGTTCACCTGGTAGAGTTAACAGTGCCATGGGAGGATGCTGTGATGAGGCATATGAAAGGAAGAAACTTAGGTACGCTCAACTAGCTGCTGAAGTGGAACAGCGAGGATGGAGAGTCCAAGTTTACCCAGTGGAGGTGGGTTGTCGAAGATTTGTGGCAAACTCCACAACCCGGTTTCTCAGAGACATCAAGAGTTGCAACGCATAATGAATTTATCTGAAGCAGCAGAGAGGAGTAGCAACTGGCTCTGGTTGACATGAAAAGATTCTGGTTGGGGGCCTCAAGCACAGTAGAAAGAAAGCAACATTGATGGAAAGGAAGGTAAGTAAGCTGGGCTTAGCTGAGTGGGGGACGGAGAGGGGTGATGCTGGGACGCCAGAATCACTGTCGAGCCCTCTTGAGGTGTCGTGGGCTAGTCGACGAAACACCAGGATGGAAGGTGCCCACTTGAAGACCTCAGAGAAGTGCCCTACTCCGCTCAGTCCAGACAGTTGTCGTGCTGATGCGCTAGGGAGGCCGCACTGTGGTTGATCCCTGACACCAGCATTGCAGCCGTTGTGTGTGCTGATGTGCCAGGGAGGCAAATAGGCTGATCCCTGGAGCCAGCCTTACACTTCAGCCATCAACAACAGACAGAAGGATATCTACATCATCAGATGGAAGGAAACGCAGATGGATCACATTAGTTTACAGTAAAAGAAGCTATGTCTTGGCAAGAGCTGAGTAGAATATCAGCATGAAGTTTTAACACCTACTCTCATGTAATGGAAATCATGAAGATCTCTTCTTGCCTGTTTGTAATTGGGAGTGAGAGAGCTCAGTGACACGTGCATACAAAGGCAGGTAATTAACCATGCCAACTCCGTGGTGGAGCACAGATTCTGCTGTGCAATCGAGTCAATGCACAATCTTTCCCTGCTTAGCTTTGATTAGGCTGCCGGAAGTGACCCAGCATTTTTTGTAGTACAAGACCGCATAGGCAAGGGTCAACAAGCCTAGTAAATAAGAAGAGAGCAAGCTACAGTAGATGGGAATTTAAAAAAAACAACACATTGTAGTACTGCATAATTCTGTGCCTATACAGAATACTGTAGGCATTAACACCTACGCTGTTACGGGAAAGTTACTTTCAAACGTAACCAGGCATTCCAGCTCAGCTGTCTGTGATACTGTGAGCTCAGCAGAAAATTATAATTCTAAAATACTAAAACAAAATGAAGCAATCCTAATTACAAACTGTATTTAGACCTTGGACCATAAAAAAAGGCCTGTGATTTAATTAAACCGGCGCATGATTAGGACTCCTTGTTCTCAGATGCCTGCCTGTCTCTGGGCCCTGTTGCATTTTTCTTACACTTCAGAGGAAGGTTAATAAGATCATTAATTGAGGAAGTCGCTAATGGGAGCTCCAGACAGTGCAAATGTATTTATTTTTGGTTTTGCACTTGTCATCTCCTCCGGATGAACTTCACAGGCTTCGATGTGACTTGTCTTGGGCTGTTTTCATATTGCAGTGTAGTGTTGCATTGACTGCACACAAAGGAAAATAATTCCTGATAAGGGCAGACTCCCTGCATTGCGGGGTGCTTTGTGGAAGAGCAGATCTAGGCTTTATCTTTCCGCGAGGACAATGTAATTACATAGTGGAAAAACACTGGGAATGGTTTAAAAATGGATCATGTAGAATAATAAATACTGTATGTTCTGCAAAGTTACTTTCTTTGGTTAAAACTACTGCATTGCCCATAATAATTATGTAAATCAAATGTAATCAATTTCCAAGCATACAATGAACACAGAATGCGTCACTGTACCTTAGCGCACACACTGTAATTCTTTTGATAACTGTTTTTTACAGTTTGATTGACTGTGGAGAGCAATTGATTACCGTATCGCTTTTTTCACAGGCATCAGCATGCATCAGATTCCATTTTGGTAATGAATCTTTATGGTGCGTTTCAGCTTCTCCAGCCAGCATGGTTGTCCTTAGCATTTTTCAGCACTGCGCATTAGTGAAATGAACTAATGGAAATTATGCCATATTGTACTGGATGTGTGAAAAGAACAGTTCTTTATGTACCTTGTAAATGCGACTCTGTTGGATGGTATCCATGGAAACATGCTGGATCTCAGGCAGCGCTGTAATAATTCTAAAGCTCCCAGACTCGAGATGGCATTTTGCTGTTCAGGTATGTGGATGAGATCATGTCATGTTCTGTAAAGCAGACTGTTCTAGTTGGAAGGCAGTGCCCAGCCCAGCCTTGGCATGAAGACGATTGTTCGTGGGTGCTGGGCTGTGAAATCTGAAATGTTCTTTCCAAGCAACTGTTTAGAGACACCGATTTGTGTTGCATGCTGTCAGTCACAGCAGGGAAAAGACAAGTTGCAAGCTGCCAAAAAAAGCACAAAAAAAAAAGCTGAAGCTTGCTTGTGTGTAAATTAGTGGTTTAGAGGCGAGGACTGGGTGCCAGGAGATACGGGTTCAAAATCAAACCTACTGTATGCCACTTAAAACTAGCTCTGGTTTCACATTGCATAGCAGTTTGATCCATTCCTGGTTTTATTATGAGTTTAATAAGACTCACCTGAGCTTGCTACAGTACCTATACCTACAGGAGTTAATTAAGCTTGTAGTTAAACCTGGAATGTGTGAAACTTCTATGCAATAAGGGTGTTATTTTCACAGTCACCAATGTCACACCAGTCTTGGGCTACCAGCTGTACTGTTACCTTTGGTCCGTAGGCTGCCACAGGTTTTCAGTAGAAACTCTTCTCTGTTTGTTGTGCAACTTCTTGAAAGGTATAATGTCTGGTTTATTTGCCCACAAGCTCTTAACACGAGTCTGTTTGTTATTGAAGTGATTACAGTGCGAAGTACAGGCAGGCCTCAGGGGTTGAGCAGTCACTAAGGTTAATATTGTTGAAGGGAATGATTGTGTGTCGCGGGTGGTGGTGGGTGTGTCTCAAGCTGCACGAGGAGCTGCATGGCAGGGTTTTGTGTTTGCTGTGTTCACGCTCAGTAGATGTGCAGCGTGACTCCAGGGGGCTGCAGAGTGAAAAGAGGTCCCAATTTGTTTAGGCTGATCTCTGAATCCCCAGATCCCTTCCTCTTTGGAAGGCAATGAAGGGTAAAGTTATGCAGACAAATTGAGATTGATCAGCTCTGATTCATGCTGTTCAGCCAGCCATTCTCCTCCCAACACTGCCCCCTGCTGGTGGAAAACAAGCATTATTAAAAGCCTGAATCTTACAATAATATGCTTTTTTAGACAATATCGTACAGTATAATATATGTATTATCAATTTATATATTATCAATTTATTTCTTAGCAGACACCCTTACCCAGGGCGACTTACAATTTTTACAAGATATCACATTATTTTTACATACAATTACATTATTTTTTACACATTATTTTTACATACAATTACCCATTTATACAGTTGGGTCTTTACTGGAGCAATCTAGGTAAAGTACCTCAAGGGTACAGCAGCAGTGTACCCTACCTGGGATTGAACCCACAACCCTCCGGTCAAGAGTCCAGAGCCCAAACCACTACTCCACACTGCTGCCCATATATATATATATATATATGAAGGAAAACACAATTTATTTTTACAGTACAGATATTTATGAAGAACCTTCTGTGAAACACTACAAAGCACAGTAATATGGGGTGTGCACCACTAGACCAGATTTAAAGATTTGAACATCGTTCTGGAAATAAACTTGATTTTTTGGCAATTTGAGATGCAGACAACCAATACTATGTTAATAAATTATAATAAAGCTAAATTACAGTTATACAGTCAATGCTGTGTGTAAAGCCCTTCATGCCAATAACGTTTAGTCATTTGAGCTCCCCTATTAAACAGACAGGCTTGACTAATGCGTTCTTTGAGTAGTACAACCACCAGGTGGAGCCTTTGAAGTGTGAAGCAGGTTTTATACACACACACACACACACACACACACAACCTCATGTAATAGCTACAAAAACTATTCTATTACCAGGAATCAGTCCTTATAATTTGTGAATCTTGTTTAGAGTAAGTCTCCTTAGATAAAGACATCTGCTAAATTGACAGATAATATTAATACCGGAAGCAATTTTTAGATTATCAGAAGATGTTCAATCGTATTTACAGTAAGAAGTGCAGGGAGTTTGCAAGTACTGGACAGTATAGTTATTACAGTGCTTGCATATGCCATTTTTTTATTTGCCATACTGTACATTATAGTGCACCATCAAATGACCTTGAATAGAACTGGCTGTTGTCTCCTTGACCCCTGTGGGATAAGTATCTGATTAATTCAGTATTGAAGACGAAGTGTGTAGAAAGACCATCTGTTTAAAGTGACTGCTCTGATGTAAATCCCTGGTACACTGTTTATAAATGGCACCTATCTATACACACCAGTTCTACTGTAGAGGCAGACGCTCCATTGATTGGTTGTTGTCTTAGAAGCATGTTGTCTCTCTACCTGTCCCTCCTAAAGGGTTACAATCACGTTCCTCTCTAAAGGGTTACAATCACGTTCCTCTCTAAAGGGTTACAATCACGTTCCTCTCTAAAGGGTTACAATCACGTTCCTCTCTAAAGAATTACAATCACGTTCCTCTCTAAAGGGTTACAATCACGTTCCTCTCTAAAGGGTTACAATCACGTTCCTCTCTAAAGAATTACAATCACGTTCCTCTCTAAAGAATTACAATCACGTTCCTCTCTAAAGGGTTACAATCACGTTCCTCTCTAAAGGGTTACAATCACGTTCCTCTCTAAAGGGTTACAATCACGTTCCTCTCTAAAGAATTACAATCACGTTCCTCTCTAAAGGGTTACAATCACGGTCCTCTCTCTAAAGAATTACAATCACGTTCCTCTCTAAAGGGTTGTAATCATGTTCCTCTAAATGGGTTAAAATATGAACTCTTTCTGGGTTCGTGTTCTGTGTAAACCTCAGGGCTGAGAAGCAGCTTTTCATCCTGAGGAGGAGGGGAGGGGGCTGATCCACGAGGCTGGAAGGGAGTTGAGATGAACTCCTCCATCTGTCCACGCTGCCTCCCTGCTCCCTCAGTGGAGGGTGTCTCTGATTAATTTAATCTGGGGAGACGCACAGTTAGCTAGCTGCAGGGACTGAGCTGTTTAAATTCTGTGTGGATTACTGTACAGGATTAGTCCCCAAACCGTTAATGTTTAATCACTGGAGAAACAGGCAGGATAGAGGAGTGCTGTAGACCTGACATTATTGCAGATGACTGAGCACCATAGCCCACACAAACCTCGCTTTCTTTCATTGAGTAGCAGTGATGTAATGTATTTGATGGATGGATTAAGGAACATTTATCATCATTGTTTTTCCTAAGTTACAAAACTGCAACTGTTGTATTACATAAGCAGACACCCACTTAACAACTACAGGTCTTTAATTAAATACATAACTAAAAATGTGTACAGTCACAGTTACAAAGGCCTTTGAACATTACTGTACTGTCTATAATGATACAGTAGTTCTCTCAAAAATACAAAGGTACTGCAGTACTGTGGCAAAGCTATCCCCCTCTGTGTTGTGTGGCAAGGCGAGTTATTTCATTTGCTGTCCAACAGGGGGAGCCTGTTGCTGCGGTACAGTACTGTAGAGAGCTGCCAGGCTGTGTGCACAGGTCAGTCTGGCCCTTCCCTCCGTGTATGAGCCAGAACACCTTAATACAGGTGCTTTACTACTGAATTACAAATCACATTCCTTCACAATATGTTGGTTAATACACTATAAAAAAATGCATGCAGTCAGCAGACATCAGTTGAAACCGTACAGCCAGCTCCGTCTCTCCCTCTCCCTGTTGCTTGCAAAAGACAGTGGAGTGCTATCGGCTACATTGTTAACAAAGCGCGCGCTGTCTTTCGCTGTGTCGCTCTGTCACTGTCTCTCTCTGTCTCTCTCTGTCTGTCTCTGTTGCTCTGTCACTGTCTCTCTCTGTCTCTCTGTCTCTCTCTGTCGCTCTGTCTGTCGCTCTGTCTCTCTCTGTCTCTCTCTGTCTCTCTCTGTCGCTCTGTCTCTCTCTGTCGCTCTCTGTCTCTCTGTCGCTCTGTCTCTCTGTCGCTCTGTCTCTCTGTCGCTCTCTGTCGCTCTGTCTCTCTGTCGCTCTGTCTCTCTCTGTCTCTCTGTCGCTCTCTGTCTCTCTCTGTCGCTCTCTGTCTCTGTCGCTCTGTCTCTCTCTGTCGCTCTCTGTCTCTCTGTCGCTCTCTGTCTCTGTCTCTGTCGCTCTCTCTGTCGCTCTCTGTCTCTCTGTCGCTCTCTCTCTGTCGCTCTCTGTCGCTCTCTGTCTCTCTCTGTCGCTCTCTGTCTCTCTCTCTCGCTCTCTGTCTCTCTCTGTCTCTGTCGCTCTGTCACTGTCTCTCTCTGTCGCTCTCTGTCTCTCTCTGTCGCTCTGTCACTGTCTCTCTCTGTCGCTCTCTGTCTCTCTCTGTCGCTTTCTGTCTCTCTCTGTCGCTCTGTCTCTCTCTGTCGCTCTGTCTCTCTCTGTCGCTCTCTGTCTCTCTCTTTCGCTCTCTGTCGCTCTCTGTCTCTGTTGCCCTGTCTCTCTGTCTCTCTCTGTCGCTCTGTCTCTCTCTGTCTCTCTCTGTTGCTCTGTCTCTCTCTGTCGCTCTGTTTCTGCTGCTCTGTCTCTGCTTTGTTTTGTGTTTAACCCTGTCAGGACTGCTGTAGCATCAGTACACAGCTGTGCTTTAAGTTTGTGTAACAGGGCCATCATGGAGCTGCAGACCGCCTCCCCTCCAGCCCCCCTCGGATTCGGAGTGAATAATTCATGTGAGCTCAGGCTGCCTGATTCTGTAATGAGGCCTCTGAGGCTTGGCTGCTTGGTTTTCTGTTTTCTCTTTACCAGCTGATTCTCAAATCTGCTGTTCCTGTCCCCTAAAAAAGTTGAGTTGTTTGAAGTTATTTCCATAACGCTTTATATTGTGTGGCATAAATTAATATTAAATAGATATGTAATTGCATATTAAATTAATGTTGAATTAATATTTAATAAATATGCAATAGCTGGTTTCTTGCTAAATGTTAACCAAATGTCGATTGAAAATGTAATTGCATATCACGTCCATTTATATTACATTTTGCTACCCTTGAAAATATGTAATAATTTACCATTGTTTACATGTTTTTAATTGAAAATACAGTTAATCTGACTTAAATGTTAATGAAAAGTAACAAGGAATAATTGTACATAAATTTAATATCAATTGCATATCTATTAAATATTAATTTATGCCATGCAATATAAAGCATTCCCGCTATTTCTGTTCAAACAGCAGTCCTAGATAAAGACCTAGCTGACTCTGATCTTGCATCATAATGATATAAAGCAGTGTGCCGTGGAATTCATGTGTGTGTGAGTCAAACATCTACAGTAGTAAAGTGACCAGCAGTACATTCATCTCACCAGATCTGCACTTTTCTATCTAGCAACTCTGTTTAAATCTTGACTGTTCTATACTGTAAACCCTCTGCTCCCTAATTGAGCTGCATGTGGTTTGTATGGCACCTGACCTTGATATTTCAAGTGGGTCTTTTCCACTGCAGGGTTAAACCATGCTGTGAATCGCTCCTCTGATTTTATTGGAAATGAGCATACGGCTGCTGCTTGTCAAAGTGAATCTGAGCCCATCTGCTGCTCCTCTCCTGGCTGCTCCACTGACACCTGCCTGCTCTCCACACCGCGGCTCCTCTGTCACTTTCCATGAAGCTGACCAGTCCATTACTGAGCGGAGCACTGGGGCAGGCAAGCCCACCCTGCAGGGGAGCTCCTTTCAGCAGCACCTTGCAGAGGGAACGGTCCAGCAATGAGGCTTGTGAAATCATCCAAAAAGCCCTTCATGCCCCCCTCAAAGTAGGCTCTGCAGGCTAGATCAAACATGCTGTTCACTGGCAAAACATACGTTTGCAAGCCTAATTACAGTATATAGCGAATGGGATCTGTTTAAAAATGCACTTGTAATAATTACAGAGCAACAGTGCTTTGGGGGTAGGTACTGTGTCTGTGTAACCCATGCTGTAACTACATGCAATCACTGTCTAGCGAACTTCCGCAACCATTTTTATATTTTATTCACTGTGAGAAATATGCAAATATTGCAGGTAGATACTGGAGATAAACAGTACTGTATGCAGCTACAGTATAGGTAGACTACTGTAGGCATGTGGGAGCAGATTATAGATCACTAATTGTACATGGATATTGCTGATAGATACCGGTAGACGTGGTACTTTAGGTAGATTGATAGACAGTTTATAGATACTACACTGCTGATATGTCGTGTCCATGGAGATCCATTCACTGCTACTAATAGCATGCTATTCTGCAGTATTCTGGCCCATTGTGGGCTGTTGCTTCACCCCCTGTCTGTAGGGTTTAGTTCTTTGGCAGATCCCTGCTTCCAGGTGCCCTGCAGACTAGACTGCGCTGCACAGGTTTGGCAGCGTCCCATGTGCTGTCTCCCTCCCTCTCTGTGCCACATGGTGTGTACAAAGCCCAAGAGGCATGTGTTTGCCAAATACAATAACTCTGGTTTCTGCAGTGGATAAACACGAGACCCCAATAGACAAACAGCATCATTCACAAGGAAGCTGATACTGGTGTGTTTTTAACCTCAGTTCAATTTAAAGAAAATCTGCATAATGTGATTGTCAGAAAATGACATGCCCTGAGCTCTTTTCATGTTGATTTTAATAAATAAATAAATACATAAATAATTTAATTTAGGATCCAGTTTTTTTTTTTAGCATCTTCATTAAAAACCCTGCTGTTTCTGCCAGTCTGTCTGTTTGTCTGTATTCACCACACTATCCACTTCTACCTCCTGTAGTTGTTCAGATGCAGTTGGCTATGTTTGACCTTTTCACGTACTGTGTGCTTATTACATGATTAACCCTCTGTGTGTCGGCACTGTGTGGGGCACTCAGTAACATTGTACTGTAGCAACCATGAGTGTACCAGGAATGATGGCTTGCGTGAAGCATACGTTTGATACCCTGGCATTCGCTGCATGAGATTCCACTAGCTAGGAGAGATGAATATGTGTTTGCCACTCATTGGGTGCAATAGCAGGGTGCATTTCATGATTTCTGAGCTTTGATCTGACATATAATCCTTGGCTTGGGATGGGGAATGTAAATATATGTTTGTAGGATTGTTTAGCTTTTTCTGCCAAAAGCACACTGTTCCTTCATTCATTTTGGTGGTGTTTATACTTTGAGATTACTCACAGATTCCATAACCTCCTCCTTGGACCGTTGATCATGGTACCAATAAGTGAACAAATTTCGGCCTGCTAGCTGGTGAGACACAAGCTGTCGATGTTGACTGACGCTGAATCGTTTAAACAGCTCTTCAGAAAAGGAAAAAAAAATGGGGAGGAGGACTTGCCACTGCTCATGCTTAATTAGCTTGATGTATGATTACGTTTAATTCCTGTTATCTGCCATTTTCACAGCTTAACTGTCGAACCGACCCATTGAAGTCAATTTGTACGTTTAAATTAGGTGATAGCCTTATCGCTTCTCCCGCTGTAGCCACGGCAACAGCCTCCCGACGCCTCTGCCATCAATTATGTTCCTGATTATTCCAAATGAAGCGTGTGCGGGCGCAGGGCTGGCTAATGATCCCCCTGCGATGTATGTAAAGGCTGTAATGAGAGAGGAATAGAAACAGACCCAGTCACACAAGATTGCTGGAGTGCTGGTCTGCAGTTGGGGGTTCAGATTGCTGGAGTGCTGGTCTGCAGTTGGGGGTTCAGATTGCTGGAGTGCTGGTCTGCAGTTGGGGGTTCAGATTGCTGGAGTGCCGGTCTGCAGTTGGGGGTTTGGATTGCTGGAGTGCCGGTCTGCAGTTGGGGGTTCAGATTGCTGGAGTGCTGGTCTGCAGTTGGGGGTTCAGATTGCTGGAGTGCTGGTCTGCAGTTGGGGGTTCAGAGTACTGGTCTGCAGCCGGCGCTTCATGGTTATTAACTCTCATCAGAGGAAGTGATGCTGCTGTTTCTAATAACAATAAATAGTACAGCAGTATGCCAGCAATCAAAGCTGACCCTGATGTGATAATGCATCTGATTTCAGGTTCATTGTATCTAGGCACACACAGGTGTTTAGTAATAGAAGTATGTCTTCGGTATATAAATATTATTAACCTTTGTTTGTTTTATCCAGGAAGTACCACTAAGTGGGTATTTAAAGTGTAAAATGGAACTCGTGTGTTCATTTTAATTGCTGGTGTTTCAAAACCCCGTCTCTGTTTTACTGGTTTTGAGGACTGATTCGAGCACCAATAGAGATACTTGGCTTAGTCACAGACTGGATCTAAATCCTCTACTCGTACAGTATTGGCTAGTGATGTGACATGAAAGAGCATATTTATCTGTTTAAGTAAGTTTAGCAGAGCTACTGCGCTCCATATCAAGCACATTTACTGCACTGTATAAACCAGAGGTACAAATCTGATATTATTGTATCTCTGTGCTGTCTGTCGTCTCTCTTCTGTATACTGACTGCTAGGTTCCAGTCCTCCAAACTGTCAGAGCCAAAGACCAGAGTGGGAGTTTTACACTGCAGTAGCGTTTTCTGATTTCTTGTGTACTACCACATTTAAACCTGCAAACCTCAGGTTATACGCAGGGAGACCTGAATAAAAACAGAAAACACATTCGTAAGATGCATATTGCCAGGTGTGTGTCCTGCACACTGCAGTGTCAGGAGAAGCCTACAGTTTACACTGGCATGCTGACTGACTCGGTAAAACCTTCACAGATAAATTCACCTTGAGAGCGTGTCAGCAGAGGTGGGCAGGTGTAAACATGGTGTATTAAAGTGCTTTTGTGTGTTTGCTGGAGACACTGTGCTGGCTTTGGTGTTCATTACTCCTAATCATCTGGTGTTTCTGTGTTAAATGGGCTTTAGATTATATTATATTAGATTGTACATTTAGCAAATCATTCAGATTGTTCAATTACTGAACGTAACATAGCAGCCCAAATCCGTCTGCTTAACCCCTTCACTGGTGGAATTGACTGTTCCTGATGGAGTGCAGTCAGTGTCTGATCCTGCAGAAGGAATCAGTTTGCTTTAGATACTTTGGATGGAATAGTCTCTTTTAAAATCCAACTGATACATATTAATCAACAAAGTTTGGCAAAGAGGCCTTCTCAGTGTGATCACATTTTGTTGTCAGGTTCGGATCGACACTGTTAAAAAGGGAAGAGGTTCAGTTAACATCTGCTGCTTTTCTTTAAATGATCTGTTGCTTTTTAAAGTTCCGTCTTTTTAATAAGAAACAAAACACATCAGCTACACAATATTAAAGAGTCTGGATTGTGTTCATGTTATTTATTTAGCTGGTTCTCCCCTTTGATTGCCAGAGGCAACCTCCCCAGCCTCGGAGCGGGCCACCCCGCTAATAGAATTTGTTGAAGTTTATTTTCTTATAGAGATTTACTGGATTTCTTCCTGTCTTCACTCTGTCATCCTACACTGTGCAGAAACATTCCATCAGGGTCGCTTGTTTACTGACTCTGTTTCTGTTTTGGGTGAAACAACATTGCACATTCCAGAAACTCGGACTGCGGCAGACCTGTTCTCACAATCCTAGTTTAAAGTGCAGGTTGACCTGCTGATCAGGGATTTCTGTGCTACATTTGAAAGAAGATAAGAATGTATTTATCCACATGTTAAAAGAATAACTGTGGATAATCCCAGAACAATCAAAAGGCTAAGGGCATGAGTTCTTGTCCTGATCCTCCCTGCAAGTTAAACAGCACTTGCTTTGAGTACTGAAACCGGCTGCTATTTCTTTTGCTTTTTGTTGTCAGTATTTAAATCAGTAGCAAATCAAATAAATAAATCAAAACATGCAGCAATAGTGAGAGTTTCTCTGCCAACTGTTGTGCTCACCTGCAGCACTGCATTATGTTGCCCATATGGGTTATTCATGTTTAACTTCCTGGAGAAGGAAGCTGCACCCTTCTGTTGGTGGTTGAAGTCGGGGTTTGATCCAGTCCTGGTTCTACTCCGAGTTTTATAAGACACACTTGAGCTTGTTACCTATACACTGGTATTAAAACCTGGAGTGTGTGAAAGCGCTATGCAGTAGGAGTCTTAGTTCCATCCCTGCAGTAGCAGTACTGCTGGAGGAGGTGATGGGTTAATGTGGTAGAGGCGCTGTGGGAGCCGTTAGCATTGCTAGGATTTCCCTGGGGCTGTGCTGCACTGTAACATGGGAGGTAGGAACAACAGCAGCAGGCGTCAGGGGCAAGGCTCTTAATAAATCCTGCAGAAGGCAGGTGATGCATCTTGAGGAACCAGTAAATCCACATTTTCTGCACCACTTGCTAACGCACACAAATTCCAGTCACAGAGTCACGGAGGGAGCCAGGATGGAGTTAAATGAGACAAGAGATTCTTTCTTCGAAACCAAGAGCTCTGGGCGTGACGCTCCTGTTTTTTTTTTTTTTCACAAATCTTAAGGCTGTCATCCTATGCTTTTTTTGTTTATTCAGAATATTCTGAGGTCAAGTTTGTACACTGTGACTTCTGCTGCTGTACTCCCAATATTGAAAAACACAGAACAGCAACGAAGCGTTAAAATAGCTTTCGAACGTATTTACTCATCGGTAGTTTCCCACCTTTCTCTGCGCCAGTTTCCACGATGGCTCTACAGAACCTCTTTACTTTATATGCACCGTATTCATACTTCTTCATCTTCATCTCCACTATCCTTCACAAGCAGTGGGAGACCCACACACTCCTTGCTAACTGACCCATTTACATATTCCCCCGGGGAGATGATGAAAGGATATGAAAGTGTTGTCTCTGACTGGCAGCTTTTGTCTCTCTCTCTTTTTCTCTCTTTCACTGTAAAAGCACTTTCCTTCAGTAATTTCTCTTCCTCCTGGGTGTGTGTGTGGGGGTGGGGGGGGGGTGGGGGATTCTATATAGAATACAGTTCTTGATAGAATTTCCATGGCTTACTGAACTCCTGACATTCTTTATGAATAACCTCTGAAACGCTGAGCTGTGGTGCAAAGGGTTGTGGGTACAGCACCTAGCAGAAATACAGACATCTTCATATTTAACATGCTGTAAATTGCTGATTTGCGCTCCCTCTGAGTTTGGGAGGAAAGTTTTTCAGTGATCTCCACTGGTTTGAGTGCCTGAGGAAGCTTTGTGGAAACTTCCCAGGTTGAGTCTTGCCTTCAGGGTTCAGTAGATTGGGACAGTAGCATCCGTTTGGTGAAAAGAGACACCTGGCCTGCTAAAAAAAATGAAAAGGCAGGCGCTGGTAAAGAGGTGTTTGAATCGTCAAGGGTATTCTGAAGCAACACAGGCGTATCCCTTTGCAGAGGCAGCTGATTAATCCTAATAAGCTCTGAGTCTTGTGGGTGGCTGTTGTGTGTTTCTTTTTTTTTTTTTTTAGATACAAGCTGGGTGTGATTTTAAAGTCTTCTGTATGAGTGACTCAGTGAAGGTAATGAATGGGTTCACATTTTCCCCTCTGTCCTCGGTTGTCGGTTTGGGAGCCTGTGTGAATTCAGATATGTTCTGCTGTTTTCTGAGGCAGGACTTCTCTAATAGGGCACTCCCTGCCGGGCACAGTACTTGAGCCACATTGCCGTGACGGTGTGTGGAAGTTTACGTTGTACAGTTTCGTTTTTTTTAGTGACGTCAATCCAGCTTCTTTCAATGCGTTGTATTAAAAACAGATAAAGAATACAAATTCCAGCCTCAGGCAGTCGAATTGGCATGCTTTTGTTTGGTTCATTTTGTTATGCTCTATTGGAATAACGCAGGTATCTCCAGCACATAAATATTTGAAACATCTGACGATATTTCGCGCAAGAACGTAATTAGTCATTACCTCGGTATTTGTTCTCCTTTCCATTCATGGTTTGATTGGAGAGCTGTGGCGTGGAATATTGACATGGAAGACAGCTGAGTGGTCAGTGGATGCCACAGCAGGATAGGGGGGGGATTGACCTCCAGTCCAGGACTTTTAGGTCAGTATTTCATATTCCCGCTTATGGTGCAGCTATAAAATTAGCAGCTGTGCTATAAAATTGAATTGAATACAGTGTCTTGACCAATAACATCCCAGCTTATAGTTTTCATTAAATGGAAGTCTTGGTGTCTTGGAATGTTGCAGTATACAGTACTAGTAACAGAAGATTATAAAATATAGTGTTATGCTCCCTTCATAGTTCACCATTCGATAATTCACTGATTTGATTAATTCACTGCTCGGACAGTAAATTGTAAAAGTCTTAGTTTCCCCTATAAGGGCCATTCATTAATTCATGTTATCAATATTTTCTGCTGTTCATTTTTATTTTTGTGTGTACTGTAAGCAGGAGTTAATTTGAGCCGGATCACACCAAAACCAAGATTCGGTAGCTTTCTGTCTGACAGATGAGAAATATACAAAGAACTCTGCCTATCATGTTCAATAAAAAACCTACTGTGCACATCTGAAGATGCTGTGCTGTGTGAAGGATTGGGTGCAGTCGTTAGTCACTGACAAACACAAGCAGTCAGCCAGCATACGATAAAATGGCATCAGGGTTTCTCTTGAACTCCTGTGTTCAGCTGAGCTGTCAGTCATGTCTTCCATAAACCACGAGGTGCTGCTTCTGAGGGGTGGGGGAGATCAACATTTCAGTTGAAACAAATAGATACAGACGAGATCCAGTGCTGTGTCTACTAAGTTCTCTCAGAGTGTGAGCTTGTGTACTGAGAGCACAGCCGAAGCAGGAGGAAGGGGTTGTAATTGCCCCGCCCCCAGTCCTGGTTTGGAGGATAACTCCTCTAATAACAGATCCTGCTTGCTCAGATTAGTAGCACAATCCTCCGCGTTCTTGGAACTAGTTCTAATAAACAGGATTGAACACCAGACAAGTAGGATGCAAAGCTTCCCCTACTTTTGCAGTTCTCTGAACAGGTCACATATTTATACGTTACTTGGTCATTTCATTATTCATGGTTATGCCACGTTTACTGTAGAAGCCAATCAGGATTGAGTTATTGGTGTTCCCACCAACTGGGACTCAGCAGTTTTGGTGGTAGCTAGTCGGTCAGTCAGTCAGGTTGTGTCGGCTCAAATTCAGCCATCTGGACTTGAGCAAAAAAATAACATTTGACAAGCTAGGTGGCAAAACCTGGCAGATTACTCTTTAATCTGCCAAGAACCAAACCAGGTGGAATCTGTATTTTATCTCAAATCAGCGGGAGAGTACAGCACAATAAGTCCTGTTTTTGTTTAGCCATGTGTTCCTCTCACTGTTGCTTTTGCAAGCCAGTTCTGAAATAATCTGTTGACTTTAGTGATTCTAAAATGACTTGTGGTTTTCGGTGTCTATTTATTGAAAGTGCTTCGTGGAGGGTCCAGTCTCCTTCTCATGCGAATGTGCCGGGGTAGGAATCCAAGAGAAACAACGTGCACCATATGAGGGAATGCTACAGGGTGAGATTCTGGGACTAAAACAGGTCAAAAAGACGGACCAGTTCAAACAAGCTGCCCTGCAGCATATTGCAATAGTGCCTCCTCCTCATGCATCACAGTACTGCTGCACGGGTTTGTCACCTTCATCACAACGATATGCAACCTTTCCAAATTTACAATTACCGTATGCAAATGTTAATAACGGAAAAAGCTGCCCAAGTCCCCCATTAAGCACAGTCGGCAGTTAACCGCAGAATAGCTGAAGGCTGACCTTGTCCAGCGCTTATAATGAGAGTTTGGAGCCAGCTGTAAAGTAACTGCACTTCACCTCGTTTCACACCATCAGGACAGTAGTCCGAATAGCCTATATATCAAGAGAGATGGATGACGTTAACGCCAGCATTTGTGTGTGTTGTGTGGTCCACGTCCACACTGACATCTAGAACAAAGCAGCAACAATGAAATTCCATCAATCTGCATAGTCATGTCGTTTTGCAGTGGTTTTAAAGGAGTGGTCTTGTCGGAAACTGACCATTCCCCGTGCAGGAGAACGTACTGCAGGTTTTGCACATGGATGATTTCAGAGGTTTACTCCTCTTTGTACACCGCCTTTTATTTTGTTTCAGGCATGCCAGACATCTCTAATTCTAAATATATTTACAGTATATAGCGGGGGAAAAAATAAAAAAAGAGAAGCATTTTGTCCTTGTACTGTCTGTTATGATGACCTTGGAAATGTAGACAGAATCCGGGAACAATTGAACACATAGATCAAAAACTTTGAAAAGAGCTGAGACTAGCAGGCTGTGATTGTAGCCTTCAGCGACTGGCAGCAGTGTTCAATAATTGGCTGTGTAAAGAAGGCAAAATAATAGACATCCTCAGAGCGTGCCTGCCTGCCTGCCTGCCTGCCTCTGAATGAGCCCTTTCCATTCTGTAGCACTGTCTGGCAATCAGGTTTACTACAATCACTTCAGTACGTCCTCAGAGCGAGCCTGCCTCTGAATGAGCCCTTTCCATTCTGTAGCACTGTCTGGCAATCAGGTTTACTACAATCACTTCAGTACCTTGACAGGAAACAGAGGCTGCTTGAAAGATCCTCTTGAGTTTATTGGCTTAGCTGAGTTCCCAAACACAGCCCCTTGTGCTGTAGCCTTTCTCTGTATCCTCTACGTGGAGGTAATTAATGAGCCATTGCTACTGAAGTGGAGTGCCAATCTGTACTATACTAGAATTTGATGTACAGTATAAAGAGATGTTGTTTTTCAACCGTTATTTGTGTCTTTTAAAGATGGGTAAGCTAAAGTGTAATTTACGGTGCAAATCTGTTATTATTAATATATAACTACTGTACCAGCTGTCCTTTCCAATAAGGCAGGGTCCAGGGAACGATCCTGCAAGAAGTCACAAAGCTAATGGTTAAAACACTTCAGCTCATTCAGCATCACTCACTTAATTCATTATGTCATCAGTATTGGTCAATAAGGCTTACAGCTGCTGAGCAAAAGACTCTTTCCTTGGCAGTGAACTGCAAAGGGTTAAATAGCGTTTACAATGGAGAATGAAAAAGCAACCCCTGTGTTAGTGAGATGAAAGAGGGGAGAACCTGGAGAGAGGAATTCCAAGCTCTCTCCTACTGCATCTATCTGCTAAATCAGAGACACACGCTCAGAAAGGGATGCGTGAGTATACATTGAACCAGATATAAAACAGCTATACAAGCTTGCATTAAACATCCGGTTTAGATACACAGCAATGTTTACAATCTACTTCACTGTCATCTGTTTATTACACTGTGTCTTTAAACACGACCGCATTAAAAAAGAAATTATAATCTTGTTTTTGCAATTTTACTGCTGCTTCAAAGCAGATGGCTTTAGCTCAAAGCGAGCAACCCACTACTAGCCCTGGGGCCACTGATTTGCATAACAGCTTAAATTTGAGTATTAATTAAAGGGGCTTTCATGGTTTGGTTTTGGAACAGCCAGGCTTGCATGTGATGCTTGATGTGAACCGTCCTGCACACAATGGTTTTGTTTTTTGTTTTTTTGCGGGGGCAGACAGCATTTGTACAGTTACAGTAGCCATTGATGCATTTGATTTTCTATTACAAGTTTTTCATACTTCAGTTTGCTCATGTATTCATTTCCTAAATGGTATTGCAATGGATGTATCGTTTTAGACATTTTTCTAGTAATGTAAGCCATACTGGTAGCTATTTGAAATTCCATTCCTTGCATACCTGTCATTATCAAACTGCTGATGCATCTGGGTTTTAGAAAAGGTGAGAGACATAATGAAACCAGCTGGAATGGTTCCATTTGTAGGGGAAGGCATATATAGGCCCACAAGAAGCAGAGTGAGTAGAATACAATCTGAAACATGCATGTGGTCTTCAGAATAACTTTATACTGTTAAGAAACATTCTAAACAGTTCATAATACGAATTGCAATTATATGCATGCTGAGATGAGAACGTTTCACATTTGAACATTGTTGCAAATCGGAACCTTTTGCCCTTGCCCCTAGTTTGGGTGTCCCTACAGGACAAGAAAAATAAATCGGTAAACCTCAACATTCCCTTCCATGCAGTCCCTGTGACGTAGTCTGGAAAGCCTGTGAGGTTGGTTTGGTGACCTTCTCTCTCTGTGCTGCAGCAGTGTGAATTGGTAAATCTGTATCCTGCCCTCTGCACCGCGGGTCACTTCTATTGACTGGACTTTATGGTTTTTTTAAAAGTGTATTTCCGAGCTGAGAGAAACCGAGATTGTTAGCACAGCCAAACGACCTGCCTGCCAAGTAATCAATCACAACGCTATTGACTTGGGAATTGCGTACGTATCTGTTTTACTCAAACCCCTTTCTAATTCCATTGCATGGCTTCTCTCCCAGTCCCGTGGCCTGTGGGGGACATCCCTTTCCATGTGCAACACTTTTTTTTTTTTTTTTTTTTTTTAAACTTGTAATTAGAGTTAGAAAAAAACACACACTAAGCTTTTGTATTTTTGACTTTGTCTGGAACCGGAGAAATATAATCCGTAGCCGCATGAGTCCTGTCTTTCCCTAAGGGTTGTGTCTGTGATCTGCAATACTGTACCTGACTGCAAAATAACTGCTTTTGGTTCACTAACCCCCCCCCCCCCCTCCTCGCATCAGGGATTCCGTATGTTTGATACCCATAAATATATCACACTTTTTATCTTAGAAATCAGCATATCCATTTGAATGAAACTCGGGTTGTGTATTATTTTGCACAAATGGGAGATTTGTGTATTATTTTGCACAAATGGGAGAATCTAGGGTTATATGGGGAGGTTCTGTCAGGACATCCACAGAGCACAAGGGCCCGCGATCTGGCCCAGCAGACAGGATGTGGAAATCCTGTGTCATCCCACGATCTGTCAGAAGAGTAGAGTGTAGTACCAGATGACTTGGAAATTGTAATAAGGACCTATTGAACTCTTTCTCCCACCAGATTTTCCATGGCTGCCCATGGCACACCATCACACACACAGACACACAGACACACACACACACACACAGTCTCTAGAAGCTCGCTGTAGTGAGTTTGTTATTGAAGGCAGGGGGTGGGTGATGGCGTGAGGCTGCTCTAACCTGTTCCACTCCGGAATCCTGCCCACAGAACCCTGAGGAATTGGACAGCTGTTGAGAGGGAATGAGAGCAGATAATCGGAGGAGACAGCCTTTTCCCACAATTCCCATCCAGAAAGGATGTCCACTGCAGAGGCAGGGTTGGGTTCAAAGCTCCTGAAAGTCCACTACCGTTTAACTTCAGTATTCAGTATGAGCTGTTTTCCTGGTCATTCTGCAAAAACACAAACCATTTAGATGTCATGAAAGCCGTAGGAAGTACCAATTTCCATCCACACTGCCATCCACACTGCACACTTGATAGTCTGAAGACATCAGAAGGTGCCTGTTTGTTATTAGGTGAGGAAAGAGAGGGAAAGGAGCTGAGGGAGGAGGTGGGGGGTCAGGGTTTCCCACACAGAGTAAATTAGCAAGTGACGATAGAGGACAGGCGGTGGGGGGAGTAGATGGATATGGGACCGGAAATGCACAGAGCAGCGAGCAGGACAGTCTGCCCCCACACAGAGGACGAGCTGCTTCTCTTTCCACGGCACAAAATGCTGAAATGGCTTTTTCAGGTTTAACAGCAAGCCTAGGAGGTTACTGCTGTATAGAATATTCACTGTTTATCCAAGTAAGTGAGGCTGATATACAACCGGTGCTTCCATTTCTATCAGCAACTCACAGGATCTCTCCTGTGTGCCATTGGATGGAATAAATTGCTTTTCCTTCTCAAGCTGAAATAACTTCCGGTCAGTATGTACAGTATAGTGTATATATGTACAGTACTGTGTGTTTTTATTTGATTAATTTAATACTAAAAAGTTGACAAGTCTTATCAAATGATTTTTAAATAACACAACTTGAAAGAGCGAGCCAGTCCTTGCCCTGGAAGTGATCCCTCCCTTTGGTTACTGGCTCCATCAGGGCTTGGTGCTCAGTGGTTGCCAGTCAGGGCCTATTCCAAGCAGGATCTGTGAGAACTTCTCTCTCCCACCCATGGTGTATTTATCCCGTACAGAGTCCAATACCATTAACACACTTTCATACAATGGCAGTTCTTCCTTCGGATTTCAAAGGGGGAATAAAAGAAGTACATAATAATATTATGCAAGTGTAAAGCTGGAGAGGACTGGAGAGCAGCGGGATGGATGAAATATTTCTAAGAATTCGAACTCAGTGGGTACTGTAAAGCTTCTGAAGAATAGAATATTTGAATGAGTGGAATCCTCATTAAACACCTTTCTAGGTGGTCCAGTAGACAGATTTAATTGCTGCTGTGGTGCCGTGGAACGGGATAATAAATGAAAACCAGGTTAATAATTTAGGTAACACTGAGTTGCTGGTCATCTAATCTGAAAATACAGACCCCTACTGAAAGACAATGCACTGCCTGCTCTCCTACAGGCACGTTGATATTCTTTTTGTCACCCCAAAGCTCTGCGTTGCTTGTGTAATCCTGCTACAGAAGTCTGTATTGTTTTTTTGGACTGAGCTTGTCTTTACCACCTCTCGTGTCATGTCACATCAAACAGCAGGAGTGCCGAGCAGCAGAATACATTGCGCATTTATATTGTTGTTTGAGTCCGTCTCTGCGCTTCATCTGTAGGGCCCAAAAGCTGTGTGAAATGCTGGGGCGACAGGGGAAGTAAGCAAGGGAGATGGAGATGGAGAGGGAGGGAAGGGAAGGGGAGGGGAGAGAGAGAGAGAAGAGAAAGCAGGATGTGGCCATGGTTTAAATCTCAGCTCTGCACTTTTTCTATTTTTCCACTGTTGTGCTGCTCTGCTTACAAACAAGCTTTCTTTCCAATAATATCTGGGAGAGGAAACGCAATGTGTGTCCAAAAAAAGCTGCTCGAATATGGTTTGAGGGCTAGCATGCTTCCGCTGTACGGAAGACTTCGTAGATGGATATTTATAGACTGGCTTTAGTATGATATCAGGATCACGGCTGTGATTTTGAAAACAGATTTATTTTTTAGAAGGTAGTTTGAAAAAGGACTGTGAATTGTTCTCCGTAGACGAAAACAAGGGATGTGTTTCAGCATGTGAGCCATCTGGCTGGGGCTCAGAGCAGGATGGCCGAGAGTCACCAGGGCTCACCCTGCCCAACCCCTCTGCCACGCCACTGCAGGTCTGTGTGCCAGGCTCGGAGAATCAGGAGGCAGTGACAGGCACCACACAGCTAATCTCCATGGGGATGGGAGGGAGGTGAGTGGGACAATAGAGCAGAAACAAGTACATCCGCTACAAAAAGAGGGGATATCCAGGTAGCACCACAGACCATGATAAAGAAACTGTACTCTGAGACTGCAGGCTAAAAGCTAAAGAAAACATACAAGTGATCAACAAACATTTAATAAACAGTTAAAAACGTTTCATTGAAAGTGCACTTTATTATGAATGTGTTGCACTAATATTGCTAATTTATAAAAGTAGTATCTTAATACCCCACTGTACGTTAATGAAAGCTGAGTTATATTGGATATGGATAGACTGAAGGTATCCGGTAGTGAAGGGGTTGCAGCAGTCCATTGGAGACGGATCTCAACATCTCTGCTGACCGCCTCGTTGCTTTTCAGGGCACTCTAGCTCTTATCACAGGCTGGTCACAATACTCGCATTGTAAAAGACAGCTGATAATCACAACAACCACCAAACCCATCCTATTGTTCCCTTGCTCTCAGTTCTAGAGCGTTGCATGCCGGATGGTGTTATTTATAACAGAAGCCTCTTCACCCTTTATTAGTATTGATGAGAAATGGCCTGTGAGCTAAAAATGATCAATAAAACAGCTTTTGATGTGCAGAATATTTCTGGAGAAAGAAATAACAACGGATACATTTTTTGGCTTGCACAGTATATTTAATATAGTTCGATAATATTTCATCATGTTGTTGTGACAGGTTTTACTTTGATTGGCGATGACATGGACTTCATCAAACGTTACACCCAAATGTGTGTGTAGGCTTGTCTGCCACTCATTCTGAGATCCTTGAAAAATTTGAAATGAAAAGGTCCACAGTATGAGCCTGGTTTGAAGATGTGGTGTCACTTTGAGCTGCTAGAAATAACTGTTAAAAAATTGAGACATGGGTTGTTCCTATAAACAGCTGTTCAGCTGTCTCATTTGTGGCTCTGCGTTCTTGCTTTCCCTGATCTACAGCGCAGTATCGTACACACAATGCACACTGTAGGGTAATGTCTTGTGACAGATAGCAGCTGAACTAATCAGTGCTCTCTCCTCTTTGAAATAGAGGGTCGTTATGTCTTTGACTAACTACAGATGTGGTCCCCACAGTACTTTATCCACACAACTCTACCCCTGTGGCTCCCTTTAGTAAAAAAAAAAAAAGGCAGGAACGCAACTGGAATTGCTAACTAATTTCAGAACAAGGACTGATAAAACCAATATGCTGTTACAGTAAGTCTTGACATGTGTGAAATTATCACTGCCGAACTGGCGGACTGTTCTGAGAAGCTGTGATGAATTGGAACGTGGTAGAGGAGCCCTCGTAAGCACTTAATCTTACAAGTTTCACTGAGTGACAGGTGAAGGCGAAGCACTAAGTATGTGGTTAAGTTGTGTAAGAGATATGTAGTGTACTATGCAGTAGTCAATACGCTGTGGTTTCTTTATTTCTGTCAAATATTTAATTCAATTATAACAAAACAATTGTGTTAGCTGCAGTTAAGTAAGTACTGTATTAGACTCGACAGATCAACGGGGCTGAGTGAAAGCGGGGATGGAAATAAGACACCTATTGCCTAACAGTTACAGCCATTGCAGTTCATCCCAGTTACATTGCTTTCCCAGCCAGCCTGGGTCAGATCTTTAGATTATGTTTCCTTTGTAAAATCAATCAATTTTCAGATCAAATGAATGTGCAATACAAATGTGCAATGGTACTGTAAATCTCTCACACAAATGAATATGATGCAGCATGCGGCGTGAATTAGTCCCTGTTGGTAGTTTTTTTTCTTTGCTGTGTTGCATGCATGATAGATACATAAATATTTTTTTGGCATTAATGCTTAGTAGAAGACCTAAAGGACATTCAAGCTCAGCAGATGACAGTGTCTGCTGGGATCATCTGTAAAATGCATACAGTATCTGTTCTGCACACTGTTGTGTTACTGACATCTGCTTGGTGAAAAAAAAATATAAAGATGCATCTATATATGATGGATCTGAATATTCTCAATTTGTCAAACAATTGGTATGTATTGATTTTTAGTTGACAAGCACAGATGTACAGTGTATAATGCACGGTACCAGTAGATTTAGTATAAAAAATAACTTTCTCTTTCAAAGCTGTGTTTTGTGCGTTTGCTGCATAGGAGAGATTTGACTTCAGTGTCTCCTGTGATGATTGAGAGATTTGTTGCTTTTGAACCCGGTGTTATCAGAAATGTGTCACCTTAGCAACCGCCGTTGCCAAGGATACCTTTTGCAGAAGCTGGCTTGAAACCTGCAACACGACAGAGCAAAGCAAGTTTAGAATACTGATCTCAGGTTAATAGTATAGTACTGTACAGCAATATGTGCAATAGAAATCAATTCAATCTAATAAGAATAAATATACAGTACATTCATATTTAATAGAATAGAAATGTCAGAGGCAAACACCAGTAGGCACAAATGCTTTATTTTCTTCTTTTACACAATCAGTTGTGTAATCTAGGTCTAAACTTCATATTTTGCTTTTCTTAATATTAAAACTTCATACAAAAATAACCTGATTCCAGCTTGACTTTTTATATATGGGACCAGCCTTGTGGGATGGAAATATAGCAAGACTCCCATTGCATAGCGGTTTGATCCATTCCTGGTTTTACTATGACAAGACACACCTGAGCTTGTTACCTATACACACTGGGGTGAATCAAACTCGTAGTAAAACCTGAAAAGGAGTCTTATTTCCATCCCTACAGACTGGTTTACTGAATACTCACTCACAGTATTTGGGGTTCCTTGAACTGTGTGCGCTGCCTATTCAATTTAAGAAAACTATTATCTTTACTCTAGATCCACAAACATTAAAAACTCTGTATTAATGTAAAAAGCCTGTTTTGAATGTGTGCTCTTGGCAGCCTGTTCTCATACAGGCTCCCCAGCATGCTTGATCAGTATTGTAATGAGAGCAGCCTCCAGCGCTCCCCTCACACTCTGGCACAGGCCAGCTCCTGGGATAGTCTGGATTGCAGGTCCTGACCACACTCAGACTGCATTCTTCACAGTGCTGTGAGTAGGAACGGTGTTGCTTTGTATTTCCTGTGCATGATGGGGCTCATTCATAAAACTGACAGGCGTTTATGGAAAAGAGTGGTTTGCACAAATCTTTTATAATATGTCATACGTTTATGTTTTAAATTGTAATTGATACATTTTGTAGCTTGAGCTGTACAGTAGTATTGTAAATAGCAAATTGTTTTGTATTTCGGTAACACAAAATACACTTGCTGTACATGTTTTTTGTTGTCGTTATTTTATAAGTAAAATAAGTGTTCTGAATGTGTTTTTAATGAATAAATCGCTAGTTTAAAATTGCCAGTTATAACATTATACTACACCAAAGTATTAATTGTGCATTCAATAATGCAGTAAAAGATTCACCTTAATAAGGATACAACTGCAAATACTAACATTACACTGTCAACCAATACTTTTTGCCATGTTGTAAATACGAAACCCTGCACCTGTGCTGTACTCCACACAGTTCAAACGTGCTTTAATTCTGCAGTCTTGGGGTTGTTACTGTGGTGTTCAGTTTAAGCACTTAGACACACTGATATTAGGAGCAAGATTTAGCAAGCTGAGAAATTTGACAAGAAAGCGTGTGAAATGGTATTCGTGCGCACTGTCCCTATCTGCACTGATTAACCATCATTCTCAGTTCCATCAACATTCTTTACACTAGGTTTGAAAAAGGATCTCCTATAGAGATGTGCGAACCGGGTACAAATATCAATTATCCGGTTCCAGTGAGTACTACTATGTTTTTCAATAAAACTGATTATTAAAAAAAAACATACAACCATGCATTTGATAGCTATAATCGACACGTTTATACTTAGAAAAAGACGCATTTAGCTAGACTCTGTATTTGCGTTTTGTTGTCTTTGATTTAGACAACTGACTGATCGCTGGATGAGTTTACTTTGACTTTTTCATTTTTTTTATTGTGGTCTTTCTAATGGTTTTTATGCTGACGTAGAGCAGTAGGACTAGCGCTTGTTTATACGTGTATAAGATGCCCCTCTCCAAAAATCCCCGGTTCCAATGACAGATACCCGGTTTGGACCCGATTCCAAAAATCTCTTCAAAGGAACATCATAACATTAGTCTCATATACGCTGGCAGTAGAAACTCCACCCAATACAATAGTGTGACTGACTGGAAACTAAGGGATGGAGTTCTGAAATTTTGGAATACTGTACCTTTTTTTTTTAATCCATGCATTCACACGTGTTATAGAAAATAGTGTTAAACTGTGAATTTTAAGAAAGAACGAGGCATTTATTAACACCAATAGGTTTCTCACTATCGCAACACTAATTAATAATCATATTAATTAAAATGTGCCTTTTAATCTCATTACCTGCCCGTGTATATTTTACCTATTTGTTTGAAGAATATGGTCTAATTGTTAAGTTTATAATGACAAATGCTTGCAATGTAGTTCAGTTGTGCAAATGGTGGTGTTGTAGCAGTCCGTCATGAAGTATCCTGCAGGACCGATATGTTCTCCCGTTACAGTCGCTTGAATTTGGGCTTCCATGCGAGTTCCACTTGGCGAGGCTTTTACCCACCGCCGCTCCCAAGCGCAACGGTACAACTTAGGGGACGTGTGTCCCACAGATGAAATGATGCTGACTTGCTTTTGCAATGAGGTGCACTAAACAGGGCATAGCATTTGGACCTGGCCATCCAAGTTGTAAGTTTCCTCGTGATAGTTCAATCACTCTCAAATGTATTTTAAGAAGAAACCAGTTAAGTTCCTCGTGTAATTGAAGGGGTTTAGTTACCAAGTGGTGTATTCTCTGAAATGTAGCTTTTTATTTTAATTCTGAAAAAAGTGTAGTGTCTGTATTCTAACTTTCTGATTTACAAAACGCGTTTTATCAAAGAGCGACAACTCAATTTCACCCGAGCACCGAACAGCCAAGCCGGGCCCCCCTTTAAAACGAAGCTGGCCGATCTAATGAGGGTTTCTTCTTGATAATAATAATGCATACATACATACATAATAATTACAATACTACACATAATAAATACAGAATTGTAAGTACCGTGCATAATTTGTGCCCACAGAGAAATACCAAGTTACTGAAGTAGTCGTAGGTCATTTTAATAATCACTGCTCTATACCAATGTAGAGTGGGGGTCTCGAAATGGTGAATGCATACAAAGTAAAGGAAAGTAATTAAATAGGAAAACACATATCATGTAATATGTTTTGTGCCTGTATTTAAATATACTGATAATATAGCTAGGTTTATGACTTTTTTTTTTTTTTGCGTTTCTGGAGTTCAGTCCGGTGTATCGGTAAATTCCAGACCGCGTTTTCCAGCTGAACCCTATTGCTTGCTGCCGATCTGCCCTGTGGTGCGTGATGATCGCTGCTTGAAGAGAAAGAAGGATTGGAAATGTATTCATTGGGTGTCAGATCGCTGTGTCTGCTCGCCAGCCGGTGCGCTTCTTTTCTGTTAAAATCATTATAATAACGATGGAAACAAAATCATGCTATCACTGCGAGCTGCAAATAGACACATGCCGCTGGGGACCGATGGAAACGGAGTAGTGGTCGCAAGCAACTTGGAGGGGAATACCATTCTGCAATAATACTAATCGGGCAGCACATACATAGGTTTGGCAGCGAGATACATACAGCCGGCTACAGTCACATCGGGACAATGCCAGGGACAGGGCAACAATGCTCTTTTTTCATTCACGTTATTCATAAGGACGTGCGGGTTGGGTTGTGAGCTGGCAGTGTTTAATTGTACAACCTGCGTGCTTTGCACAGCGGTAAAACGTATTTAATATCTGTACCGTTCTCATTACAAAGCTTTGCAGAGACCGGAGTGGGGTTGTTCATTGCAATTTGGAAGGTCCGTTGCGTTTTCACCTGGAAGGCATCCACCTATCTTACTACTAGCTGCGTCTTCACTCAGAACAGAATACAATTTGCACTTTCTAACGTTTTTGTTTTTTCTTGGAGTAGAGGTTTTTTTGTTTATTTTTTTGTTTTGTTTTACAATTAAACAAATGTATAAATAACACAATTGCTGTGTAAAACGAACAATTGCAGCGGGCATTCTAGCTGCGTTTATGTCCGGACTGTAACAATAATAATCATTCTATAATTTAAGGGATCATTTCTTTGGATGTTTTTGCAATTATAAAGAATGTACCTTTTGGATGGTGATTGCCCTGAAAGGATGCAGAGGGGAACCCCGCAAAGGAAAACAGTGTACCGGATTTCTTTAACTCTGGTTAAAAAAGAAAATGTGCTGGAGGGTGGAGGCGGCGGGAGCAGCGTGGCACATCCCAGGTTTGAGACCCCAAAAGCGGGCACTCACAGGCGGGAGGGCGCCTCAGAGATCCAGCGAAGCTGCCTGTTGGAGGAGCTGGAAGAAGAGGAGGACGACATAGACGATTTCTCCACACAGAACTATTTGAGAAACTTCAGGACGTTTAGTACCGGTCACCTTGAACTGGGTAAGCTAAAAATCTCCAGGAAAACGCACCATTTTCACAAGGACCTGACGTTTAAATTGAAAGAAACCGGCAACGCAGCAGGTTCAGCTGGCCTGGAACTGAGCAGAAGTCCGAAGAGAGACGGGAGCCCGGCTCGCCCTGTAAGCATGGTCGCAACTGTGAACTTGGGTTTGGAAAATAAAAGGAACGTTTCACGTTTAGGAGAAAGTCTGGGAGCTACTAATGTCGAGGTGTTTAAAAGGGAGCTTTGCACTAGTGAAAAGGGTCCACAAGCGCGTACTGACACAGGCAGAGAAAAGGCAGCTATAGCCGAGGAAAGTGCTGGCTCAGGGGACAGGGGAACCGGTACAGAATCAAAAGACTCACTTAAAAGTGCAGGGGGCCAAGGTGCGCTCCCGTCAGAGGAGCAAAGAGCAACTCGGGTGCAAAGAGAATGTCCTGAAGAAAGGCAGGACATGGGAGGGTGTTCTCAGGACGCCAATGGTAATTTCTGTGGCAGGAATAGTCAGGAATGTGAGAATTCAAGGGCTGAAGCCCCCCGTTCACCCGTGATATCAGGACCCCTCTCCTTAGCAGGGAGAGAGTCAGGTAAAAACACACTCCGCAGGCACCTCCCTAGCCCCGACAAGAGGCACCCGGGTTTACTGCACAGGAGCTTCAGCTTCAGGCACTGTAGTGGTGGGGAGCTGCCCAGGATCAGAGCCCTCACTCGGGATAAGCACCACAGTAGCTCCAGCTGTATTGGGCAAGGGGAGACCAAAGCCATGGTCCTTCAGAACCCCTCCTGCAGTGAAGCAGTTTGCAGCGAGAAGAGGAACACCTTAGACGTGGGGGAGGTCCTGAATAAAACAGATTCCCTGACTGACCTGGGCAGGTGGGAGAGGGCGAACGGGAAGAACAGGACTCTGGATAACAGCGACCTGCACAAGCTGTCAGAGAGGAACCTGGACGAGAAGGAAGGCTTCCTCCGTGGCGGGATCAGGTCTAGCGGGCAGGAGCGCAAGCTGTTCAGGTTCTTCAGCGGCATTTTCTCCAAAAAGGACGGCACTTCCACGCCGTTTACGAGCCCCAGAGGGAAACCTCTAAGGGATAGCAGTAGAGCCTCCAGGTCTAAAGGGTTTCAAAGCTCCCAGAAGAAAGCTACTCTGGGATATGCACAGTCCAGCACTGAGAGTGTGAACGGGTCTCCTCTTAAAGGTAATGCATCTTTTTTTTGTTCTATCTCTCTTGTTTTGGTTGAATGCACAGAGGTGGACAGGAGGAGGCGGGGGTGGGGGTGTCAGCATCTTAAAGAATGCAGTTTACTTTTGACACAGAGGTGACGACTGGATTCTGGAACTCAGTTGCTACATTGAGACCTTAGGCTTTATTTAAGTTGCATCCATTTCTTGTTCAAATCTCTTTTCTTTTGCTAGGGGGTACACTGGTGGTGCAGGCACTGAAACAGAACCTGCGCTGAAAGTGTCAAATGCCTCAAGGTTTTTAATGTGTGCGCTTAGTGGCTTAAGCAGGCTCTGGTGAACCAGGCACCTGGGTTAGGTTACTGGCTCATAGCAAAGCCTTGACCCTAATTTCATGAGAACACAAACAAAATCCCACTACCACTACCACCACAAACAAACTCTGTACACCGCTATGCATTTGTAAAGGTTGTGATGCATTCTTACATACAGTACTGCACACCACGTTATGTTGTAAAGGTTGTGATGCATTCTTACATACAGTACTGCACACCACGTTATGTTCTAGCCCACTGCATGGCTGGAAACCAACACTCGCCCGACCCAGTCCTAGGTTTCAGAACTACCCTCAATGAAGTATAATCTTCAGATTATCGTTAGCCAGGAGTCTGATGTTAAATACATTGTTTCTCTCCTTTTAGCTGCATGAACAGTTCTGAAACCCAAGTTTGAAGCCCTGCTACTGGTATACAGTCGTGAAGCTCCTGGCCTTATATTAAACACACAGTTGTCTTCTCCCCTCCCTTCAGTCCTGTTTCAGGCTAATACTGAGCGCTTTGTAATACTGCTTTGCTGACTCCTTCTGTCTTTGTAGGGAAATAACAACCATATCCATCCCCGGCTCCAGTGATATGTTTGTTTTCCTGTTCCCTTGTGGGAGAGGTGTGGGTTACCCTCGCAAGCTAGATAACCTTTTGTTTCTAGAACTAATAATCTTTTTTCATTAATTACTTTCCTTAAAACGTACCACCACCATCTGGTGTGTGAGTGTGTGTGTGTGTGTGAGTGTGTGTGTGCAAGCGAAGGGAGGGTTTTAATAAGCAGAGCAGGGTCCTAGCCGGGCCTCGGATAATGAAGATGCACGGCTTTGTCTGTCACAGAGCAAGCCTTGCAGTGCTTGGAGCGTGGCGGCTGTTCCTGAGTGTGCCATTTCTCCCTCTTTGTAATGATCTGAAGCGTGGAAAATCTTTTAAAGGGAAAGGCTGCCTGTTTCCACCAAATACTTCAGTATTGATGTTCTTTCTTCTCCATTTCATTTGAAACTGGGGCAAATGGATTTGCAGATTTGCTTCCCAGATGCAGTAGAAATACACTGTTAGCACCTTCAGGGACCTGGGGGCTCTTAATACTGAACTGTATGTAGGACTTGAAAATACACTACTGTAGAAGCCAGAGATGTGGTTGTTGTTGTTGTTACTATCACTGTACTGCACTGTACTGCGTTCTTCTACCCTTTAATGTTGAGGGTTGTTCAGCTTTTCCTTAAGCACTGCCTGACTATTCGATAATAGATGTAATAAACATTTACAAGCTTCCCACACAAATGCAGTGCTGTATTTCAAGACATGAAAGGAGGAGGCCTGCTATTTGGGGAATTTTAGTCAGCAATTTTTTTCCCTTAAAAAGAAAGAAAAGAAATGCAGTATGAAGTTAGTGCTACAGTGTGTCTTCCTTGTAAATTTTCATTGTGCAGAACCACTGATTGTAGTACTGTATCACAGTTTGAACTTCTGTATTTAATGGAAGATAAGATATAAAGTTATTCCACATAAAGTGAATGCAATGACGGTATAAGAAACTGATATCTGATTGACTTAGGTGCTTAAGGCTATATCTTGGGGACTGATAGAATGTTGCATGGAAATTTGATACAGAATTTAGTCAACCCGTGCTGCCCATGTGATTTTCTTCCGTAAGTGCCTAAAACAGTATGTACGCTGTACGTTTGGTAGAGTCTTGTCGTTGACCCTTAGAAACTGCTGAAACGAAAAGAAGCTGTATGCTAAAAAAATAATAGCCATGGGGCAATAGAAGGCATTTTTGTGTTCTGCAGTGGGAGGGTTGTTGGGAGTTGATTTAGAAGGTGTCAAAAGGCTGTCTTTAATTGCTCAGTTTGGAATTTGGAGATCTTTAGCCCATCATCTCTCAATCTCTCTCACTTGGAAGAGGCAGATGGCAGGCACGCAATACTGTAATTAACGTAGTCATTTTCTCCTCTGACCCTGCACACGTTCTGTGGATTGCGTGCTACTGTATCTGTACGTCGGGGTTTTATAAATGACATTATACAACATTTAGATTAAAATGTAGATGTATGATTATTAATCCCTTTCGTATTAAAACGCTTGCTTTCTGTTTCGTCTGTGCTGTGCTGTACAGTTAATACCGGGCCTGCAGAGTAGCAATCCCTGTTGTAGAATGCAGAGTACAGCATGGGTGTGTGCATATTTGCTTTTAAAGAAATGTGCAGCTTGTATTTTCTCCTCTGTAGTAAACCTTACTATGTCACAGTTCTGCTGTAACAGGATGTACAGGTCCTACCCAGGCAGCCAGGTTTGTCTGCATAAGGGAAATTGGGTGCCTGATTCTGTTCTCCAATTAAAGGTTCACAGGAAAAGCTGGCAAGGAACAGAAGCTCCCAAAGAAACATTTTCCATGACTGCGTCTGTGAGAACCAGAGGAATGTTGCTGAACAAACGCATTCGTTGGCGAACCAGGGTGACGATCCTGTTGAAATCTTAAAAATATAAAGCCAATTGGCTTTGGGAAATAAACCAGAGGACATTTATAGAGCGGCTTCAAATCCGAGACTGTAACCTTCCTAATTTAGAAATAAGCTACTGAATTGTTACATGGAGTTCTGCCATGTTCATCACTGTGTGGATCAGTGTTTAAACAACACTGCAATGTTATTGTTTGAGATTGCAGTAGCTGCTCTGACTTTGAGGAAACAAAGAGAGTAGACAGTATCTCCTACCAGCCCACTATATACAGTACAGTGCTTGCAACATGAAAGTAATGTTAAGACCTGTGTTAATATAGAGTGAGCACCAGTGGTTGAGACCTCAGGCCACTGCGTTGCTGATCACCACATTTCTGTCTGCTCACCTCCACAACAGTATTGCTGCTGTTTAGAGACTGCGGAGGAAGGGAAGTGATGAACGACCTGTTCCATTTCCTCTCTGGTCTTGTTTACCTCTCTACCCAAACCCCAGCCAACTTCTTCAGTGACCTGCAGTACAGATGTGGCCAAACGTTTTGCAGCGTCTAGAATTTTAGGATTGAGACATAATTAAAAACAAAACAAACAAACAAAAAACAACTGTATGACTATAATTTATGTCTTTTATTTAACATAATGTAGTCAAAGAAACTACAACATGATATTGCAAAAGTCTACCGGAAGGCATAATAGCAGTACAGTATTTCATGTTCGATTTTGAAATGTGACATTTTTCAGTTTGTCAGTTTTTTGTTAAATATATGGAAAATTACAAAGCGGTATGTAATTCAATATGTTAACGTAACATTATTCAGCAGGTTTCATTCGACTTTCTAAAGCAAAATTTGTGAATTATTAGCCTATATAGGGTGATGCAAAACTTTTGGCCATAGCACGAGCCCAGACTCCCGCAGCGCCTGCCGTTTCCTGGTACAGCACGCAGGTTTTATTTGCAATGAAGAAAATGAATCGTGCTGGATGAGTTGAGCAAGGCATACATACAGTGTATCATTCGGAACTGAAGCTTCACAAAGGCATTACCAGGGGAGATCAAAGCAAACCCTTCCGATGTTATAAATTGGATCCTCATCATCTTGAGTCCAAACAGTATCACGGAGCTGGATGAGGGATATTTTAAAGAAATAAAAACCAGAAACCACGGCTTCTCCCAGCTGTGTGTACTGTAGGTCTTCATGGGTCAGATAATTGAAGCTCTGGTATTAAGGTCAGTATGTATAATACAGGGAGATTAGTGTCAAAGCTGGCGCTCATGGGATAGCCAGATGCCAAGGAAAGGGGTATGTGTGTGTTAAATGGAGTCCTATAGTACTGTACAGTAGATATGCATAATATAATACAGACCTCAAATACTGTATAATGCCTTTTCATTTTTTAAAGTTAGTTCATATTTTAATTAATTTTGTTTGCATCAAGCATGTCCCTTTTTTATTAACTGTACTGCGGTCCCTTTTAATGGTAATCTTTTGCTTTGAAATTGTGAGGATCACATCACACATTACTAGGAGTCGCAGTTTCCAGGTACTGTACATAAACAGATCTGCGGAGATGGAATGTGCTCTTTCTTTACAGGGTCTAGACTGAACGAGGAAGGCAGATCTCACTGTAAACCATGAAGCACAGTGTGATGCACTACAGGACTGTGTTGAGGTGCATTAACCCGGGGTCAGGGGTCACATTCATTTAGTCATGCAGGTACTGTAGTCTGTAGCAAGCTTCTTTAAAAACTGGGGTTCAGCATTTAAAGACCATTTCTTAACGTGGTCACTCTACCTAATTCTATTGCTTGTTAATGTTTTGAATGTGTGTGGGTTAAGGGTTTCATTATTTGTGTCTTTTTAGCTGTTTGAAAGCAGTGAGAGTGTCAAGAGTTTAGCGGGCAGCTTTCTGTGTGTGTGTGTGTGTGTGTGTACGTGTGGGGGGGTGTGTACGGGTGTGGGTGTGTGTCTGTGCGTGCGATTGTACCAATTGCTTAATGTTAATCCGAGTGTCAGGGTAAAGGGTGTATTGTGTGAGAGTTTAGAGTCTAATGCACTGCCTGTTAATGTTAAGGACTCAAGGACTCATCAGTTCACTTGTAACTGAGTTGGTTATAAAACCTGTACTCCATAATCTGTACATATAAATCAGCAATAAGCAGTAAAGGAATAAGCACATGTGAGGAATACATTGCACATAATTCTCTCTCCCAGAGGTCTAGTCTTAGATCTTTAATTTAGGTTATGAGATAAAACTTGCAGAGACTTCAGGGTTCTGTGAGCAGATGAAAATGTTTTTGGTGTGTAAAAGAAACACAAGGCTACTCATTGTCACAGTATAAATAGAAAAGGGAACTGTTTGATTTTTGTTCTTTTTTATTTTGCCCGTAATTCAAGTTCAACAAGTTCAGTGGGGCAGCATTTCATGTGGAACGAACTGTACAATACAGTCACTTTTAATATTCCTGTGACTGAAAAACACACTGTCCAGTATACACAGCGATGGACCTCCATGTCTGCAGTCAGAAAGGCAGAAGTACAAAAAACCCCCAAATAAACCCTGAATTAAACAGAACAGTTAGATGCTTCCCAGGAGGGTCCTGTAATATAATGAGCGAAGCATCAGGCAAATGAAAACAAATAGCACTATAAAACTTCTAAAGGAAGAGAGCGTCGTTAACAATAAATAGTTTTACAGTAAACGAGGGAGTGCTGTGAGGCTGGTGGCTGACGGCTGTGAGGCTTTCTTTTACCCAGGTGTGTCTGACTGAAGAAGACGACATTTGTCTATACAGGTATAAAGAGTGCTGCTTTATTCCAAGTAGTTGAAAAAAGAGATATTTTGCATGTTCTGCAAGTGAACAAAGTGGCGCTGTACAGTGGCGGGTGAGCGGTTTTACTATCTTACTGTATGATCGTGCTGCGTGCAGCAGGGCTCAACACACCCGAGTGCTAATCCTCTTTACATTTTGCTGCTTTGCAGCAGTGTAAAAGGGTTTGGCTTTCGCAGGAATTTATTCTGTTCCCAGAAATGAAGCCGTTGCAGTGCTTGACGAGACGTCTCATTACATAAATTACACAGGAATGGGGCTGGCGGGAGTTGGTGGCCAGTGTTTACTTTATATAGAACTCTCCCCACCCCTCCAAGTCCACAGTGGCAATGGGCCGTAACCCATAAATGAAGCTTTAATAGTCTGTGTTGGTTGTGATTTTTGGTGACTCTGCACACTAGACCACAAGGACTGCACCCAATCGCTTTTATCAGATATACCTACTGTCTCATACAGTAACGGTTCAAAGACGACACCTGGCTGTGTGTCCCATTACAGTACTGGCAATTTCAGACTTTTATTTTTGCTTCTGTGTAAATTAGGTTTTGTTTTAATTGGAATTGGTTTTCTCTCCTGTTCCTGTAATACATCTTGCATTACATTCTATCCATAGAGATGCTGGGAACCTGGGTGCCTCGATAAGACCTTTCAGACATTCCTTACTCTCATCTTTGCTGTTTAAAAACACCAGAGCTCTACTAGGCCATCAAACTGCAAAGGGAGTGGATAGCACAGACACTGGGCCTGCTGTGACCTCACACTACTGTAGGCAGGGCCAGTGAGCGTGAGAGAGAGAGAGCTGCTTATAGTATGCTGTGTGCTAAGTGTGAGGAGAGCAAGCTTAAGTGTACCCAGCAAGCTCATGTCTGTGCAGGAGAGCTTGGCATCCTCAGAGATGATATACCCAGGGCTGAGGGAGCTCCTCTGCCTGGGGCACTGGCCTAGTCACAAGACTGGATCTGCTGTGCAATGTTTACATCACTGTAGACAACTCAGAAGAGTGATGCACAGTAGTGTGAGTTCTTCTACTGTACTGTACCTCAATACTGTAGTTTCATATGTTTTCAGAAGAGAAACTTTGCACTGTCAGAGCAATATCTTAGTATCCAAGTTGTCTGTGTGCAGGAGTATTAGCGTGTTGGAACCAGTGCTCATGTCGGTATCCAAGCCAACTGACACGAGCAGCAGGCTCCGTTACTAACACTTCAGCTCCTCAAACCCAAGTCCTCTGAGCGCCTGACTAACCTTGATTACAGGTTCATGAAGACTCGAGCTGTTCCCAAGCACAGTCCCATGTCTGCTGAGGTGCATGTGATTCAGCTCAAGGTGAATTTGTGCTGATCCACTCTCATTGCTGCCAGCACAGTTAGGAGGCTGTGTGGTCCAGTGGTTAAAGAAAAGGGGTTGTAACCAGGAGGTCCCCGGTTCAAATCCCACCTCAGCCACTGACTCATTGTGTGACCCTGAGCAAGTCACTTAACCTCCTTCTGCTCCGTCTTTGGGGTGAGACGTAGTTGTAAGTGACTCTGCAGCTGCTGCATAGTTCACACACCCTAGTCTCTGTAAGTCGCCTTGGATAAAGGCGTCTGCTAAATAAACAAATAATAATAATAATTACTCTAGGGTATTCCTCTTTGGGAAACCGTGCTGTCAAAAGAAGTTTAGTCTTGTTCCTCTCCACTCCATTCTCCTTTATAGCAGTGTTCCTTGTCACGATCAGACTCCTGTTTATCTTGGATACATTTGAGTAACATTGAGCACAATCATTATGTTGAAATGATTTACAAAAAAAAAGAAGAGAAATAAGATGTATTAACTCAGCTGTTGTTGTTAAGCCTGAGTGAGACAAAGGCCCAATTACTGTGGCTGATGGAAAACCCTTGTTTTCAACCTTTCCAATGGAGTGGAACAGCTTTTTTGCAGATGAAGGACAAAGCAAAGCAGATCGTTGGATTAGATGAATGCATTAATTAGCAAGTCAACTGGGCCACCGCTGTTTGTTCTGAAAAAATCAATGCCTATCCAATCAAGTTGAATCTCTCGGTCCCCTGTCACCTCTGTGTTTAACACAACAGCCTCCTGCACTCAAATCAGTTGGGCCTCCTTGTTAGCTAGGGCCCTGATTTCTGACAGCACGGCAGGTAGGACAAGGTTAATGCATTTCACAGAGGAGGTGGAAATTTGAACAGCCCGCGTCAACTTGACCAGTCTGTGTGGATACGGTGCTACAGTACATTGCTATATATAAAAATGGTTTCGGCCTGAAACATACTTAAAGTACCTGTGAGAATCCTAAACGTTTTAATACAACAATTTCATTTTGCTGCAAAAGAATCGAGGATACCTTAAGAAGAACTTGAGGTGTTAAACAGACCTACTGTAGATAAGCAGACAAGCTTCAGCACACCGGTCTGACAGTATCTTATGTTAGTAGCCATAATCCTGTGTACAATGCTGTAAAAAGGCTTGCATGCCTCTTTACACAGTAATTCCACTGTCTTGATGGTGCTGGGCTTCAAGCTGAAATTCCCAGCAATCCCAGGAATCCGTTGCTGGCTCCGCCTCCCCCCTGCTAATTCCTCTGTATGAATGGACCAAAAGGACCAAAATCAAAAAGAAACAGGTAATGTATATACATACAAATGGGAATAATTGGTAAAAAAAATTATATCGGGATGTTTTGGACTACAAGTCCTTCAGCAAAGTAAATGATGCCCTAAATTGTTAACAGGTGATTGTTGGCATAACAGGAGCGTTTGTTTGTTTGGTTGATTTCTTGTTGTACATGTAGCTGAAGTGACTCTGAATGGCCATCTCAAACCCAGCGTACAAACACAATTCCTTTGATATTAGTGAGTTTGATACATGCAGGTTCCTTGTGTTTTTCTTGTAGGCATCGACTCCTCCGGTTTGTTGTTTTGAATCAAATGCTGTAGAGCTGTGCGTAGATCTCTTCATGCTTGTGAATTGTACTGCGAGTATGTGGAGGGTGTGTTAGTGCAGGAGACAGAACACTTTCCACTGAATTACCAGAGAGGCAGTGCTGTTGTTTGATGCTGCTTTGTGTCAAAGCACAGCATAGGCCAGCGTTATTAGCAGCTACTTGGTAATTACTATTTAATTATGAGAGCTGGAACGCAGAGCAAGTTTTGAGTCGCTCTGTACAGTACAGTACGGGAATGCAAATCACAGGACAACAACCAGCCACAATGGGACAGTGTTCTCATCACATTTCTTTTGTTGTATTTGTTTAATCTGTGTGCTGTACTTCCCTTTTAAAACAAACCCATTTGGGTGGATATGCTGTGCAAGGTGGGTTCCCCATTGGCAATAGGTAATTCCCTTTTCTGGAGAAACACCCAGGTACTTTTGACGGGGGGTTTGGTGTCTGTGTTCATGATCTTCAGGTAAATATAAAGCTGTGCAGCTCGAGCTGGGCAATTCTTGAGCAGGCATGAGAAGCACAAAGAAATATCAACCGGGGGATTGAATGAAATGAAAAAGAAAGATCAAACGCACTGAAGGAAGGAACAGCAAGTTAGTAATGTACAGCGTGTAACGCTGCAGTCAGGATCCACAGCTAAGAGGCTGTGCGATGTGTGTTCGGCCTTAAACCTAGTGGAATGACATTGTGGGGTGTTATTACAGTATGAGAGAGCGCTGTGTTAAACAAATACTGCTTCTTAACATGTCTTACTGGATGTAAAAAGTAGTGTATTTAAGTTCATGTTTGTATACAGTAGGCTGCATTTGAACTGATAACCCAGTGAAGGCTCACAGTGCAGTAGGGAGTCCTCTAAGCCACTCGTCGCTCCGCTGTGCGTTTTAATGTCTCTCTCTTCTACAGTAATTCACTGGATGCCAAGGCCCCTCTATAAAAGGAATCATTATAGTTAGTGTTGGTGTGGGTGTCAGCAGTACGGTGCCCTTGTAATCAGCCCTCTGCACAACTAGTCACTTCGCTCGCTTCTGTTTAATGATCTCACTGTCAGATCATGAAGTTGCACACAGTACATAATAACGTCGCTTGACTAAGAACTGTTAACTACCACTGCCTCTGAAGAAAAAAAATATATTGGGATTATTTTTGCTTCTGCTTTCAGAGATGTCATCACAGCCACTGTTTTGTTTACCGCTTTTCTAATCCTCTTCAGCAGGACAGGAGGTGGGAGCCTCCAGCAACACAAGCCAGCGTGCAGCACAGCAAAGCAAAGCCCAGAGATACTGTAGATACGCGGCTTATCCACAAGTCCTGCTGGTCTCCAGGCAGGACCAGGGGAAGAGCTTGTCTGTGCAAGATAAGAAACACTGCTGTGCCCTTCAGCTCCTGCGGGACTTGGGAGGGGGGTTAGTATATCTATAGGATTTAAAGGAAAACGATTACATTTCTTCAGTAGTATTCTATATACTCAGGATCGCCCCATTTGAGATGCATTCCTTGTTCTGAGTTGAATCCAAGCTCTATCACATTGCATCATTACACTAGCAAGGCAAATCCCGGAACTGTTCTGGCTAAACATTGGAATTGTCTGGTTCCAATGCTCAACAATCGTCCCTTAAAACTACTGCACTGTGCAAACCTTTATTAATCTGTAGAAAACTTGTAGTGGATCTGGACCCTTTGGAAATGGATAACATGTTATTGTTTCAGATTCAGACAACCATGTCAGGAATGGTCAGAGGTGAAGGGGTTAAATGTGCGTGGGGAACCTGGACCACGCTTTGGGAACTTGCCCGTCAGGTTTCCTGACCTTTGCACTCAGTCACATTGATTTGAAGTTTTGGGTCCCAAGGGTTCCTACAAAAATGGGAAACGTGGACTTCATCACCTCAGAACAAAAGGACAATCACGCCCTATCCTCCTAACTGTTACACAGTAGACACAGGACAGCTAGAGGCTGAACATTTCCTTGCGTTTTTTTTTTTTTAGACTGGTACAATAGTTGAAGGGAGATGACTGTAGTCCCAGCTGTGTCCCCCACACTTTAGCCCAGGCTGTTGAAGTCCCACAATGGCCTTTTACAGCATCATATCTATAGTAGGCTTTAAACATCTAGCTGTTCTGAACACAGGAGAGAGATGGTTGGAACTCTGAAGGTCCCCTAGCTGATTTCGATGGCTGCTTGAATCCTCAGAGCCCAGTAAAGAGTGTCGGTGAAGATCTTTACATCAACCTGACAGGGAGCTCTCTAGGGACTGTGTGCCCTCTGTCAATCTGTGAAGTACCAGCATCGAGCACCTTCTTTATTCTGTGTTAGTCAGGTCCTCCAGGGGGGAATGGGATTGTGATCAGGATACGTCTGGGTGTGGGAGATACATTTCATTTGGTTTCTCTCTCACTCTCCTTTCTCCTTTCTCTCTCTATCCGCTCTCTCTCGCTCGTTCGCTCTCTCTCTCTCTCTCTCTCTCTCTCTCTCTCTCGTCACAGCATCTGCCTTCTCGAGTGTATCTAATCCTCTGTTTGCATTGGCATTGTATGCAGTACAATAGGGGACCAGCCTGGTTGCAAGCTAGCTCTAAATTAAGGTAATTTAGTAGAGAGAGTGGCGGTTTCAGAAGTTATTTTGGCACGGGGACCGATGTTCTCATCGCGTACAGAGGTGCTGTTTCAGAGAGACTTCTAACAATGCTGGAACGCTGTATTGCAATGTAACCCGAATTGCGCTTGGCGCACAGCTGCATATTGTAATTCTTTTCATCTGCACAGGCTTATGTAATGAGGTTGCTTCTTGGCAAAACTGATTTAACTCTCAAAATGCCTGGTCAGCTTTCCATCATTGGCAGTCCTTGAAGTATTTTGTGTAACTTTCTCCTCTTCCCCCCTCCCTCCCAGTATCTGTGGTTCCTGCCTCCTGTATTTGCAAGGCATGCAGGTCTTCCTGACTTGCTCTGCTGCAGGCACTGATGGGCCTGTCTGCCTCCTAGCGCTGCTCGGCTCGTTTGGATTGCTCACACTTTGAAGATTTCTTTAATCATTATTAAAACCGCAGCTTCAAAGATACGCAAGTGGGCCCAGTGTGTAACAGAGCTTTCCTGAATTCCCTGTGCAGACCAGGTGCTGCTGCCGTCATCCTCACCTAATTAACTCAAGGGTGAGGATGACGACTGCTTCCTGGCCCCTACGTGCCTCACTGTATGCATACAAATTCACTGAACAGAACAGCCACAGTACAGCACATTCATGCCTTTGGATTCTGTAATGTACCAGACTACTGTATTATCTACTACTGTTCTCGTGATTTGTCTTCTGACCAGTGTAAGGTTTTGTACACATGGTGCTAACAGGGCAGCCCTGTAAATAATGACCTGTCTGAAAACATCAGTCTGTCTGGCTGTAAGGAAACTAACTATAAGCTTCTAGTCAGTGTCAGGTTAAAGTAGGGGGTAGTACTAATGTATACTTTGTTACACTGTTTTAGGTGAGGTATTGCAACCCATTTAATTATTACTGAGATTAAAACTACTTCACGTTGTTAACTTTTAATTAGTAAGAGTATAGTAGTTACAAAAGGGCTGGGTATTTTTTGGAGTCCGCAGCACTGTGCTGTAATTGTGCAGGGAGCTTGTGTATTATTTGGATGCTGTAATCATGCAAGTTTGAGCAGGTAAATCTGCCTCACTCCGGCCCAGCCTCTTATTGTTTGTATTAATCTGTAGTGAATCCAGCACCCAGGAAAGACTCCCTTTCTGGAGCCTGGAATCGTCTGTGTAACCACAGAGCGTGGCATTGCTGTAACTGCAGTCTCACACATACAGTACACATCGCACTGCTAACATTCAAACATGTGCGTGGGGCTATTACTAAACATGGCTGTTTATTTAGTTATTTTGGGGGTGCGTTGTCTTCAGGTCAGATCAGTACTTGCACTGTACTGTACTGTACTGTACTCTAGCTGACCTCTGTTAGGTATTTGAGCTTCACTCCCAGTATAGTAAATTACAAACCAATCCGGGGACAGTCCATCCCAACCAGAACATCATTCAGTTTCAGTCTGAAGTACTTTGCACTGCACACAAAACCAACCTTATTTATCAGTCCACAATATACATCCTGCTGTAGAATCATCTCCGCAACCGAGAGCACAAACACTGAATATTGCTGTACATTGCAAAGCAATTTCCAGAGCCCCTGCCACTTTGCACTCTTCACTCCATGCCATTTGTCATGCTATCTCCTGGTGAAGCATCGTGTTCTGCATGCAGCAGGGCTGTGTCACTGCGAAAGCAATAAGTCATTTTGATACATGGGTGCTGCATACTCCGACCCTGCTGCATCACTCATAGAGCTGGCCCCCAGCCGCTATAAACCCCTTATTAATCTGTATTCAAGAAACTCAAACTGGCATGCTGATGTATATAAGAGAGGTTTATAATATCCTAATACAGTAAGCAGCACTGGTCCGCAACAGGAGAATACAACTTTTTTTAATGTTATTTGTTTTGTAAGAGGGACTTGCTTTTCCTTCATTTCACACTTCTCACCTGAAGAATCCTTGAAGAGGTATGTGTTTCAACATCCCTCCGGTTGAGAGGTAGTGCTTCAGACCAGTGGCTGTCGTCTCTCTGTGAGCGGTGGAAATCGGAAAAGAATAGCGCAGCTCACTTCGACAGGGTGCCTGCGCTGATAAACGCATTGCTGTAGGGCCACTTTGAGAGACAGCAAGCTGCATTTTATTGACATCTTTGGAAAGTAGACAATTTTAGGTCATAAGCCGATGTCCTGTTATATTAGGATTGAGGATGAGAAGCTATTGATGTGATGTGACATTGGTTGATATATATGTATACAGTAGTGTAACATATTTTGCCTTACAGTATCAGTATCTGGCTGCTGTGACTGGTCGAACACCTCTTTTTGCTCAATTGAAGTGCTGCACTGTAGTTATGCACTTTATATGTTGTGGGTGTGAGTGACCACTTACATTATGTGCACGACTGCAGTTTCCCATGTATTTACCACCTGTTTGTGATTTACCATGCTTGCCTACAGCGTTCTTGTACTCATTACTTCATTACTCCTTGCCATGATAAACCGCAGTCAGTTTTAAGGGTAAGAGCATCAAGAGCAAGGCTACAGCAGCACAGGAGAGCCTGTTAAGAGGAGGGGGTTGCCTCTGGGTGTAGCAGCACACTTGAGTTTAAAGGCTCTTTGTGATGCAGGTTGTGTGAATGAGCTGCAGTGATTTTGGCAGCTGACTGATCGCAAGCTAGGGCCTGTGGAGCACTGCCTATATCTCACTGCTGCTCTTGTGGGTTTCCAGAAGACTGGAGTCTGGTCATAGAGGACCAGCCCTATATAATTATATAGCCAGTGTTTTTACAAAGCCATGCTTGCACATTCAGTCTAAATGTGTGGAATTGTTGTGTCAATTTTATACAAGTCACATCTACTGTGTGTTATGCTCTTTTTTTTCAATTTCAGTTTTGATTTGTGTGTTACATTTTTTTAGGCAGTGTCTGCCTACAGTACCTTTTCCTTGACCAATAGCATCCCCTTTAAGGATGGCCAGGGTGTCCTCAGCTCACCGCGCACCAGCGACCCCTGTGGTCTGGCCGTGCATCTGCGGGCTTGCCTGTAAGTTGCCCAGAGCTGTGTTGTCCCCCGGCGCTGTAGCTCTGAGGTGGCTGCATGTGGGCCTGCAGTGTGTAAAAGAAGCAGTCGGCTGACGGCACACGCTTTGGAGGACAGCATGTGTTCGTCTTCGCCGTTCCCGAGTCAGCGCGGGGGTGTTAGCGGTGAGCCTAAAAATAACTGGGTATTCTAAATTGGGGAGAAAATGATAAAAACAGTTGGCGACTACTAAATTTAAAATAAATAAATAATAATAATAAAAAAAATCATAACAACTAGACACAAATGCATTCATAATGAATTATCCTCAACACAGAAGTTTCAAAACAGAAGTTTCTGGGAATAGAAATATGACAAGCTTGCGGTTCTGGTTTAGTAAATAGCAGCAGTGTTTGGGGGGTGTTTTGGATTTCCTGAGCGTTATCAGTGTATAGATTGGCAGTGGATGGGGGAGAAGAGATAGAGTACAACTAAGCAATAATGAAGAAGATTCACTGCCGAGATAAAACAAGTAGCATTTCTAAAAAGAAAAGAAATACTCCAGGGTGATCTGCCACAACTGGCCAGCAGATTCCTGTTACTGTATCCCTTGCATGGACTGATCAGACACTGAGCAGTGCTGCAGCTGGCCACTAACAGTGCAGTACGCTGCTCTGGAGTGACTGGAATCGAAAGCCTCAATGCTTTTGGAATTGCAGTGCTCCCTCTTCATTTCACTGTCGGACATAAAAAAAAAAAATTAAAAAAAAACATGAAATACTGAAAACAGTGAATTATTGAAGGGCCCTTGTACAGTAAAATATAGTACTTTATTACAATCTGTCAATCCTTCCCGTGTCCGGGCCGGGTGAGGTTCCCCGTGTTGAGTCAAATTAAGCCGCAGGCTCCACTCCTGGTGGTGCCCTTCCTTCAATTCCTTTAAGTTTCAGCTTTGCTACAATACTCCCCTCTTGTAGTAAAAGAGTAATCGGGGGAGTGCTGTTCAGCTTTACACACGGCTGCACCCATTCCTGTCTGAAGAGTCTCTGCAGTCTCGGCAGGGGCAAAAGGTCAGCTACAGTACACAGCAAATACGTGGTAAAATGTCATTATCCCCTAAACCAAAGTTTAATAAAGATTCTCTTTGCTTTGCAGTGACAAGCCAAACCGTAACCTTTTCCCCCTACTAAGCTCAATTCTAATGTTTTAAACAGGTGCAGCCTATTAATTAGCAAATGTAATTTATACTTTGAGCATTTTGTGCCATATGTTTCTGAATTGGTGTGACTTGCATATTGTAAGATCCATAACACTTGAAATGTATTTGCTTACGATTGTAAGTCGCCCTGGATAAGGGCGTCTGCTAAGAAATAAATAATAATAATAATAATTATAATAATAATATGAGTTTGGTATTGGAGTCCCAGCAAGCATGCACATTAAATCAGTGATGCTTAGAGCTGTGGGAAGCAGCCAGTGTGAGCTTCTGTACGCAAGGATTATCAGTGGGGTTTAATTGGAGATTGTTGTGAAGGGGGAAATCCAGCATTGAATGTTTGTGGAATATTGCAGCATTCCTTTCCTGATCCTCTGGAAAACATTGTTGCAGCTGTACCGTAACTCCCAGAGTGTGTTGGAAAAGGTTATTTTAAAATGAGAAACTGTATTGATTTTAAATCTAAGAGGATTAGCATGTGAGGCAAGGATTGTTTTAGCTTGTGCACAGGTGGGATTCAAAGCCTGCAAGCTGATTTGAGTGCATTATTTAGGTACAGTTGTGTGAATTGGTTACTATCCAGTTAACAAACCTTTTCAATTGTTCAGCACTGCCTTCATGATTTACTGTAGCTGAAACGTTTGTACTTTTTAAAAGCCGCATGTGCACAGCATTTCCTTTACTAATCACACAGACAAAGCAATTTAAATGCAGACATGCAGTGCAGGGAACGAGATATTTCTTGCTACTCCGGCGGCAGTATTTGGACCTGCAGTAATAAAACTTGCTAATTTGAGCATCAATGGGAAGCTTTTGTCCTGATTGAATGGTAACGGCCCCATCTTGTTAAGTGCTCTCTGCCCATTGATACTCAAAGTGTTTACAAGAAACTGTGCCTCAGAAAGGACACACACACATACCATCCTCAGCAGGAAGGCAATTAGGGAAAGGCTTAAGCAACCAATACTGCAGCGCTCCTCAGACACTCCTCCAGCAGATGACTGTACTGTATTTTAGGGAGGTTGGCATCTACTTGAATTGGGGGATTAAATGCAGTTTTTAATTTAAAAAAAAAAACCACTACAATGGTGGCCGAGTAGCAGTGTTAATAAATCCAGTAAGAGCTACTAGAAAAACATAGATTCTTAAAGTATGGGTTAGCAGTCATGTTAAAGTTTACAGGATGATGAAATCTCCATTGCGTACTGATAATTAGTAATGGTGCCGCAGTTTTATATGTCACTTCTATTAACATTACAACTACAAGGGTGAACATCCTTCCACAATAGTAGGAAACACTATTTTCGCCCCCTGATTCTGAATAGATTTGCTCGTGATTGCATTGGCGAGAATGGCAATAGTGAGCTGAATGCTGTTTGGGGGATGATTGTGATGAACCAGAGTCTGGGAGCACAGGGATGAAACTCTTTAGAAGCAGTGAAAGTTTCAGGTTTTCAAGAGTAGCTGCTGCTAGCGTTCAAAGTGTAGATTGTTTGCATTAGCTATTATAGAGCCACGGAAACACCTGGCTTTAGTGTGCCAGTCACACTCCATGAGAGATTGCCCCGCCACCCACCGCAAGATTGATTAGGATGATGGCAGTGTTGGCTGAAGTGAGGGTGGCTTGATTGGTGTTGATGCCTTGCCTTGCCCTCCACCCTCGCTCTCTGTATTTTGTCCAGTGCCCTCCGCACCTGGAGCTGCAGTTGTGCGATTCTGAGTGGAAAGCAACACCGCTGGCTCAATCACGCTCCGCAGCGGCCAGAGAGATGGATGTTGTGTAAAGTGCTCGGTGTTACAGTAATAGTTTAAAGTGTAAAAGTTTTTTAAGCAACTTGGTTTGACATTTTCCTTAAAGGTTTTCCATTGTCAAAAACCTGCATGTCAAATCTAGACATTAGCCTGACGTGATACAGTGGTACAGTCAGTGTACACTGTAAGCAAGGGTTTATTATTGAAGTGTAAACTACTGTAACTACAAGTACTGTACTGCAGGTTTCCCTGTGTGTCAGTGTAGAGGTCCAGTAATCTCCCTGTAGAGGGGTGTGAAGTTACAAGTGCAGTAGAATTAGTATGGGGAAGGCAGATGGCTAGAGAAACATGTATGCTATTTCTCTGTAGACTTATTGTCCAGTACTGTTACTGTAGCAATGCCTGTCGCCCTTCTGAATTCTAAACTGGGAATTTTGGTTCAAGCTAATAGCAGCCTGCCTCTGTATGGAACAGTGGCAAACCAATTGCATTCATGATATTTATTTAAATAAGATTATCTGACCCTTGCATCGATGGCTTCTCTAGAATACTCACACTGTCATCCTTGATTAATGTTACTGCATCTTGAGCTCTGTCAATGACTTGATGAAGATTAATACGTGACATCACTTTAGTTCCTTTCCCTGGCTAATCCTGCACAGCTTGAGGTTACTTATGCAATGAGATCACTTTACTCAATCCATTTCGTATAGTATACCCCACCCCCACTCCTGTGCTGTACGGTATATCTTCTGTTTTCAGTTTGATTAAAGAAGTCCTGCACAAGATCTCTAAAACAGTCGTTACAGTTCAGGGTAACCCCGTGGTTAAGCAAGCCCAGGCAGTCTCCCTGGTACTGTCTTGTACTCTAACACAGAGCAAGCCCAGGCAGTCTCCCTGGTACTGTATTGTACTCTAACACAGAGCAAGCCCAGTCAGTCTCCCTGGTACTGTCTTGTACTCTAACACAGAGCAAGCCCAGGCAGTCTCCCTGGTACTGTATTGTACTCTAACACGGAGCAAGCCCAGGCAGTCTCCCTGGTACTGTATTGTGCTCTAACACAGAGCAAGCCCAGGCAGTCTCTCTGGTACTGTAACACAGAGCAAGCCCAGGCGGTCTCCCTGGTACTGTAACACAGAGCAAGCCCAGGCAGTCTCCCTGGTACTGTATTGTACTGTAACACAGAGCAAGCCCAGGCAGTCTCCCTGGTACTGTATTGTACTGTAACTATAGTAGGTGGCAAGAAACCTCTCCATGCTGCAGACGGGTAATAATAGCAATGAAAAAGACAAGCAGAAATCATGCAGTCTGGGCTGGTGCCAGTGGCATTCCAGAGGGGCTGGAGCTCCGTAGCTAGTGGGAACTATTTTTAGCACATTTCAGGGGAAAAGAGGAGGCGGTCAGAAACAAAGGAAAGCAAACCGCACAGAAAGCGAATGTGCGATTGATTTACTGCAGTGTGGGTGTGGGTGTGGGTGTGGGTGTGGGTGTGGGTGTGGGTGTGTGGTGCGGGCGGGCGTGGGTGTGGGCGGGCGTGGGTGGGTGTGTGTGTGTGCGTGCGTGCGTGCGTGCGTGCGTGCGTGCGTGTGTGCGTGTGTGTAAAGCAGCACAAGGGAAATGCTGTAACGCTGCCATGGCTAGAGGAGAGTGTGCTGTGCTGGTGGTTAGTCTGCATCCCCACGCAGTCAGTCCCTGTCATCTCTCAAAGCCTTTCCTGTCATGCATGTTCTGTACATACTGAGATGTAGAGCCCTGAATGCAGGTGCGTGATTGGAGGTTCTAAGCATGAAAATGGTTTCTCTTCCAAAGTTTAGTTGACGTAACTTTTCTTTTGAACCGCAGAGGTGACTCTCCCTTTGTTTTAAGGGTGTTACACTACAGTAGATTACTGTCACTGTCCAGCACTGAATACAAGCCTACAGTGAACTGCAGGGTGGAGCTACTGTACAGTAATGTCCATTCAATTGTTCTAAGCTATGCACTGTCCCGATATCACTATTCATTTTTCTGTCTATTTTTTAGCAGTGTCAATAAAGCATAGAAGGAGAGATTATTATTATTATTATTATTATTATTATTATTATTATAATTATAAACATATAAAATATAAAGAGCTGTGATTGCTCTGTGATTTTTAAACAGGCTTCTCTCTAAGGGGAAAAGAAGAGTCAAATTGCAGGTTCTGTAACTGTCGACTGTAGCAATTAAGAAAAAATGCATTGTTTCGTTATTTAAGAGCACAGAAACACTCCTCTTGGTACTGCTAAGGAGTGACTACATTTCACTTCTCGTCCAACTTTTGCTTTGATTCAGCTGCTGTGAATGGCAGTGCAGTGTTCTGTAGAGCAGTTCTGCATACAGCTGCTGTGAAGGGCAGTGTATTGTGGAGCAGTTCTGCATACAGCTGCTGTGAAGGGCAGTGTACTGTGGAGCAGTTCTGCATACAGCTGCTGTGAAGGGCAGTGTACTGTGGAGCAGTTCTGCATACAGCTGCTGTGCAGTGTACTGTGGAGCAGTTCTGCATACAGGTGCTATGAAGTGCAGTGTACTGTGAAGCAGTTCTCCATGCAACTGATATGAAGGGCAGTGCAGTGTACTGTGGAGCAGTTCTGCATACAGCTGCTGGTACAGTAACCAATCTGGTTAATCGTATCAGATTGGGTGGTACATGGCTCTGTGACCTACAGTACAGTAATCCATGAACATTTTATTTAAAGTGTGATTCCTATATTGTTCTTACTATAATTCTGATAAAAGTTTCTTCTTCTAATATATGATTGATGCAGTAGATTTTCCTACACAAAAAACTGCTGTCTTACAATCAGCAGTTTTCTTAATCCCATCTACTTGGGAGTCGCTGCTCATGTTCCAGCTTCCTGCTGGAGCCGGCAGTCATTAAGATCACTTTTCTCTGGAAACTGGCAGCGTGCGATTTAACAATCTGCTTTTCATTTTATTTCTATTTTCTATTTATTTAGGTCACATGCAGAACTAATTTTTAATTTGCATCTCTGCCTTAAAAATATATTAAACAGATGAAATAGTCATGGGACTGTCAGCCTACTCCTATGAAGTGATCAAATCAGTGGGATTTCTGTAGCAGAGTGGCTACCTGTAGTTCTTATGACTTATGAGAACCAGGAGTTCCCCTACTAGCCACTGAGTTGTTTTGTGGGTCATGCAAACCTTTTACAATATCCACCCACCACAGTAATAATAGGTAGCCTAAATGTGGACTTTTTAAGCATAAAGCTTTTCATACTACTGTACTAGAGCTCTCTGACATCTTATTAATACACTATACACTTCCACTAAGTATCTGAAAAGTGTTAATAAATGATTTATACATTATACCTCGGTTGTTGGTTTTGTCACTCCCCTGTACAAGAAGAAATCTAGCAGTAGTGTCACTGACGACACTGGATCTTAATTGGACAGTAAAGATAAATAATAAATAAGTAAAATAAAAAAAAGAAACACAAGAAAGTGTAGATTTGATTTCTTTTTCATGGGACCCACACCCGTTTTAGAGACAGTCACTTGTCAGTTACAGAAGTACACATAGAACATGCGGAAAAGTCAGGTTGCTATGGAAGCAGTTGTTGAAAGTCTTAAAAGGCCATACTGTACAGTACAGTACTTCAGATTAATGGATGGCGAGTCACCTGTATTGTATCTAAGTGTACGATACATCAAGACGTGTACCTGAAGCACACTGGAAAGACGCCTGCTGGGAAGCTGAGTTTAATTGGGAGGCTTGTGAGCTGTATGCAGCTCCTGGAGAAGATTCACAAGCTGCAGTGGTCAGCTCTGCTAGTTTATTTCAGTGAAGATTCACAAGCTGCAGTGGTCAACTCTGCTAGTTTATTTCAGTGAAGATTCACAAGCTGCAGTGGTCAGCTCTGCTAGTTTATTTCAGTGAAGATTCACAAGCTGCAGTGGTCAACTCTGCTAGTTTATTTCAGAGAAGATTCACAAGCTGCAGTGGTCAGCTCTGCTAGTTTATTTCAGTGAAGATTCACAAGCTGCAGTGGTCAGTGCTGCTCTCGTTTATTTCAGTGAAGATTCACAAGCTGCAGTGGTCAGCTCTGCTAGTTTATTTCAGTGAAGATTCACAAGCTGCAGTGGTCAGCTCTGTAGATTATTTCAGTGAAGATTCACAAGCTGCAGTGGTCAGTGCTGCTCTCATTTATTTCAGTGAAGATTCACAAGCTGCAGTGGTCTGGTCTCGGTCGTTGCTCTCCGTGGAACCCTGGCAGGGGAAGTGAAGTGTAATTAGTGTATTAATATATAAAAAAATGAGTGCTGGGACAAATATTCGAATATTCAAACGAATATTTTTTGACATATATTCGGATACAAAAATCCGATGTTCGTATTTGGGGAACAAACAAAACAATGTTTAACTTGAAATACTATTTGGCATCCTTTGTTTTGTAGTTAATTCACTGGGGTGAAGTAAGGCCTACACAACGTATTCTTTACTCCTGGGATATTTTTCTACTTTAACATGTTACATAGTGTAACGTCTTAATGTAAAATAAAAGCACACACACAAGGGACACGCCCCCTGCCCCTGCTGCTATGCTGTCTCTGCCTGCGTTCTGAGCAATATAATGGATTTTATTACTTTTTGAAAACTAACGAATATCCGAATTTAAATTGAGTGAATATCCGATCATGAAAATCTTGTGTTCTTCCCAGCATATAGATAGATAGATAATGTATGCAATAAGGCCTGGCTGGGTGTCCGTATACGTCGAATATACAAACGCCCTAATTGGCCATATTGCATTTATAATCCAGGTAAAATAATGGATTTGAAGAAGAAAAAAAAGAAAAAGCATAAATCATGTTTAAGGCAAAAAAATATTTGTGTTTTTATTAAATAGCCTTAGCCTTACGTAGTCCCATGTATAACTTTGAACTACACACTAAGTTGAGATGAGTAAATTAATGCAATTAAAACAGAAAATAAAGTAAATCATTTTTTTGATAGTGTGCACATTGCCATTGAAAAAATACACCAGGGGGCAGAGTTGAGATGGCACTGTTATTTTTTTTTTCTTCCTGTCAGTGCAGACACACTGAGCAGAACAGACATGAGGAATAAAAATAAATTCATCGTCCCAGATTTCAGTCATTTGTTCAGGATTTGTGTCAGAGTGGGGTGGATAATGTGCACAAGTATCTTTTTGTGACACTTAAAATACATTATTTGAAGTGACAAAGTCAGGGTGAGTGAGCATAAAGACAGCGATTGTGCTGCTAACAATTCTGCTCACATGAGCTCCATTCTGAATGCCACCACCCCTTATCTCTACAATGGCAAGTGAATCCTGCTGCAGTATTAGATGATTAAAATAGACCACAAACTTTTTGCAGTTTTCAGGCTAGGTCCTTCTCACCAATGTACAGTACAGTTCCTGCAATGTTAAATATTTAGCATTTAGAGAGACCATTTATCTACTTTAGTCAATTAGCCTAAACCCCCGTACAGTATATGACAGTTTGACAGGAGCCCTGGAACATGCAGCTCCAGGGCCTGAAGGAAAGTACTGGTGCTGAGGGGCTGGTGTGTGCTGCTAAATAATTTACAAGATACTTTAAAGTCCTCTGATACAGCCCCAGGCTTTGAAATGTGATTTGTTATCAAATGAAATGACATGATGTGGGTCAAGTTAAAAACGGTGGCTGGAGAGTTGTTTAGGAAAGTACTTTCTGTACAGTTGCTGTGGTACTCGTATCTCATGGACTCACTCAGTTCAGTATCTGAGCTCCTGAGCATGTGTGGGGTTTAGGTGCAATACTAAGTGCTGCTTCCTCTTACAGTGTTAGTGCTGTCGGTTATAGAGAACTATTTGACCTGCAGATCGCAGGATTATGGGGTTTAATATCGGAGGATCGTCTTTAACTTTGGTTGTCTTGGCAACCAGCAATGAATGGATGTCAATTTTCCCTCCAACAGAGCCCTCCGGTACAGCTGAGAGGAACAGATGGCATGACATGAAATATTAAATATGAATTCTGTTGGAAAAATAAATAAATAAATAAAATCTGTTTTAAGCGTTGGGTACTGTAAATTGATCTAAATGATGGCTCTAAAAATCTAACACAGAATTGAAACATTTCACTGGGGAAGATTGGTTTAATTCCTTCCAAAAAATGTAATTCCTCTTTCTCATGGAACAATACTGCCCGACTCAAGTTGTACAGTAGCAGTCTTTAAGTGGGGTTGTTTGTGATTTCTTCCAGCATGTTTAGCCCTTGGGTCTCTGAGTAATGTACAGGACTGTCAGCATCCCACACACAACACACGTTGCACGTTGCTGAGGTGTTGGGAGATGTTGAGCAGGACCATACATCCAGGCCATCTTCTACTTTCCTGCAGTACACACACACTGAGGACCTGGGTTCAATTGCAGTCATTCTTTGACATGAGTGGAACAGCTTATTTCAATCGCACGGTCTCCAGCTTACGGACGAGACTCAAAGAAACCTGACTTGTGTTTACCTACATGCACAGAATGTAGCATGTCAGTTTAACACGATCACTACCTGCTCCTACACTCTTACAGTACGTAGTGTTGTGGAAGGCTGCCTTCCCCATGTCAGGCAATAATGAGGTTGCTAGCCACGCTTGGGTGGAGAAGCTGAATCTCATTGCCAGTGAAGGGTGAGACAGTGTTGCAGGTTGCTGGTGCAGTGTCAAGACTAATAAGAGCTGAGGCTCTCCTTGCCTGCTTTGTTCTGTCAGAGCGTGCTCTCTCTCTCTCTCTCTCTCTCTCTCGCTCTCTCGCTCTCTCGCTCTCTCTCTCTCTCTCTCTCTCTCTCTCTCTCTCTCTCTCTCTCTCTCTCCTGCTTCACTGCCCTGCCTATAGGCTGTGAGTGTGCACATTGTGTGTGCATTTCCTTTTTTCATTATTTGCAGTGCTTAGCTGAGTCCCAAGATGCAAAATGCATTAATCTTTTGAGCTGCAGCAGTACCCTCCGAGTGTCACATTTCTAAACCATTTTATTTGTATTGTCTTGTGGAAATCTGTTCAGTTTTGTGGGAATTTCTCAAATCCCAGTATAAACTCTTCCTGGTCAATGCTTGTGATGTGCTCAAACTAAAAAAAAGGGTTACATTGATTTGAAGAATGGAGCAGGGTTGGAGTCCATTCATTTTTATTCAATTGCAATTCCTTTTTAAAATCAATTCCCAATTCCAGTACCAATTCCTGTTCCCTTTTAATCAATTCCAAGTCATTTTATGACACAGGCTTTATAGAGCAAACAAATATACAACTTGTAATTGGAATTGGTTAAAAAAATGAATGGGAATTGGAATTGAAAAAAAAAGGGATTGACCCCAATCCTGGAATGGAGCGGTTGCAAAATGCAGCCACCATGTGGTCCAAGCCCATTAGAATCTACAAAAACACAGTTTCTCTTTTTTGTGTTTTCCAGATGCCTTCGTAAACAGCCAGGAGTGGACCCTCAGCCGCTCAGTCCCGGAGCTCAAAGTAGTAAGTGTCTCTCCTCTACCTTCAATATTGAGTTAAACCCTAGCAATGAGATACTGCATTTCACTGGACCTGTCTTATAAATCCAGTCTCGTCAAGTCAGGAGACACACTTGAGCGCTATTCTAATTCTCTAAACTGTCCTAAGTCTTACACCACTCAGTCATCCGAGTAGCTCCTCGTTAGACTTTCTCCAGAGTCCTTTTTGGAATGCTGTCAGCGAAATTGAGCACAGTCCATTATGCAGCCTCATCTAAACCTCCTTTGATTTGTCCTCTACACTTTTGGACATGTAGCCAAGCAGAAGGGACCATACACATGAGAGCTCAAACTACTGATTTAGTTACCCACCTGTTCGCTTTTGAAATATGACATGGCTTTGTATAATAGTGCTTTTCAGCCCAAGCCCCTGCTGATAGGACAGAGCATGGCCATAGCGACACAGTTACAGCACAGGGCTGCTTGTCCTCCCTGACCTCTCATCTTGTAATATATACAAGGCAGTGACAGTGGATAGCTGGACAATGAATCACTTCACTGTCTCTTTCCTGTCAGTGTTTCTCTTGTCCAGTGAATATGTTTGCAATTTAGAGCCTGGCTGTGCGATGCAGTTGTGTAAGGGCTGCATGTCATACATTTGGATCAGGGAGCTGGTAACAGTCATTTCTTCCTTGTATAAGATTGGAAAATGCTGTAGTACTTTTTGATATTTTAGGCCATTTCTTTGCACAGTTGTTGCTGTTTTAGCTGGTCCAGCTCCAAAAAAACCACATGATTATTTACAAGGTAGTGTGTTAAAGGCACTGACTTCAATGAACTGACCTCATTCTTCCCCAAATCTGTATTTTTAGTGGGAACTAGTGCGTGGTTTCCATCTGAATCAAGAATGTTGTGTTTTCAAATCATCGGATGGTTTTTTTGTGCTTTTGTGATATTGGGCAGTGTTAGGTGTCCACTAGCAGTGCATAACACGTGTGAAGAGCAGCCTGGATAATGTGTGGATCCTCTGTGTTTGCTGGCCATTGCTCTCGGATCCTATCACTTTCCCTGCTGCAGTGCGCTGTCAGTGCCCGGCGTGATGGAGTATGAGGTCAGCTCTGGTGCTTCTCTCAGGGAGTGAGACGGCAACTCTGATCTCCCCAGTTGTGACAATGACCTCTCTGTCACTCAGCTGACACGCGGTCCGTCAAGTGCTCCTCACAGCTGACTCTCACAGAGCCGTCTGCAATTCTGAAGAGCTGCAACTGAGCAGAATTGCCATAGTGCTGCCATTGACCCTGGAAATGTGGCTTGTTCATTTGACTTGCGGGCACACTGAGAGTCGCTGTACTGCAGAGCTTCGTCCACTGCAGTCCTGAGAGATCTCCAACAGAGTGAAGGACAGAACAACGCTTCGGCCGGGACTTTGCCTGCTTGACTTGGTCTCTTAGAGTACACAGTAGTTCTTCATCAAAATGTTTGAAGATTTGAATGAGAAACATACAGCCATTGTATAGCAGGCCAAGCCATTTCAGATGAGGTTAATTTGTTGCACCTGCTTCCTCGGTATACTGTATAAACTCTGGTGTGACTGATTAAGCTCTTAGTAAAGCCGCTTTGCATTCCTTCAGTAGCTGTACTGTATAATAAAGTCAGAGGGAGTCCAGCTTGTTTCTGGTGGCTGTCTTATTATTATGCAGATCTTCAGAGGTCATTGGTGAAAAACAAACTCAAAAACAATGATTCAGAAAATTGGACATGCATTAGATTATGGTTTTGAATTGGAGGTGGATGACAAGGTTCAGGGTAATTATTTCAAATATGATATAAAACTATGGTAGCTATTTAAATTGCAGGCATGCATAGCCTTACATTGTAATAAGTCAGTAAATAGCGGAGGCTGCTGCACACTAACTACATTGTAATTACATACAGTAGCAATGGCCTTGTGAATAACCTGTTCTTACCTGGTGTCATTATTCCGCAGTAGGTACCATGCAGGAGCATGAACCTTTGATAGTTACCCAGTTATTACAGTGTTACTGCATGGTTACATTCGTCACATAATCTAAAGTGCTACTGAAATGACTGGGTCAAAGTTGGTGGCGGTTGTGTACAGTAATATGTTCCTTTGACTGGAGTGGATCTTGTTTATGTACAGTATGAATTCAATCAGATTGGAAAGCAGCTCTGTACACTGGCCTCTGTCTGGGGTTACCATGCTGCCAGGCTGTAATGTTGCTTGTTCTGTTGTTTCAGGGCATTGTGGGTAATTTAGCCAGCGGTAAGTCCGCCCTGGTGCACCGGTACCTGACTGGGACATACGTTCAGGAGGAGTCTCCAGAAGGTAAGAAATGCTGCAGCTTCACAGTATCTCACTGCTGTGCTTGCATCCTGCAGTGAGCAACTGCAGTGCTAAGAGACATGCTGAAAAAATGTCATCTTTCTTCAATACCTGAAGACCTGTACAGTACACATCGGTCTATAGAGAAGTTAAGAACCAGTCTACCCTAAATTCTCACCAAACAGAAAGCCTGATTGCTGTGCAGCTGGTCTTTCAAAGACACTTTCTTTCCAAGCCATGAAACAAAAACTAGCAGATTGAATATTAATAATTAAAGAAAGAAAGAAAAAAAGAAAAAAGCTGGAAAAGAATTGCTGCCAGTCGGTGCACATATGCAGAGCCCTGCAACCACTCTTGCACTTCAGAGGCATGTGTTCAATGTATTACTTTTTAAACATTAATTGATAGAGCTGTCCTAATGGATATGTGCACTTCCCTCTTCGCTACAATCTGTGCTGAAGGAGGAACGTGAGGCGCAGCAGGAGGTGGTGATGATAAAAACCACACATTTCAGATTATGTTCCTGGTTTTGCCATCACTCCCTTGGAATCTGCACTTAAAGAACTACAGAGGGGGGGTGCTGCAAAAGTTGACCTGCATGCAGGTCTATTGTTGGAGTAGGAATGGTTGGGGAAATGGGATAAAGCACAAGCTGGAGTAATACAATATGTTTGGCTCCATAAACAGTTAAACACATACACTATAGAGGCAGTGTCTTAAAATGATGTCAAGAAGCAGTTTCTCTTTGTATTAAAAATGACAGTGTCAGGGAACATAAGAAAATATGAGAGCGCTCATTTACAACAAGTATTTGTATGTTTTAAAGCTATTCCTTTACTGTAAAAAGCAGCTCAACTTAACTGTTCATTTTCTCCCTATGAGAATGCCTGCCTGTGTTAGTGGTGCATTAATGTTACTGTATCCTGATTAATAGAATTCCACTCCTTCCTTGGTTCTGAGACTCTTTCATCAGGTCTGAGACTCCTTGTTTATTTTAACTCTCATTTTTATTAACTGCTACACCGCTTAAACTACCCCATTCATTCCCCTTGCTTGGGCTATTAAACTTTCACGTCCTGAACAATTTCCTTTGCAAACCATGGTGGTCATTTTCTAATTGTTTTTCTTCTCTGCAATATTAGTCAAGTAAAGCGCCGCAGAGGAGTAAGAGTGATGCCTTTTATTAGCTGTTAGGAAGGCTGTGTACACAGGCTGCAGGGCTCTAAAGGTCCCTTCATCCAGCAGGAGTACGTCTTGAGGATATTTCTAATATCGGACAAAGCCAAATTATTAATATAAAAAGTCAGCACTTTAATATAGTCAGTTTTTATTATTTTTTTTTTTTTTTTACCCTTGACCCTTGAATGTGTGCACGTTTTTAAAGAGGTTCTGTCTCCATTCCGAACAGAGCACATTGATATGTTTATGCATTTTTATTTTGACCTCTGTTAATGGTAGCTAATATAGCATATAAATATATACATATAAATAAATTTGTACATAACACAGAGCAAACTTTTCACTATTGAGCTGTTTGTGCCAGTCTCTGTGTGTGTGTGTGTGTGTGTGTGTCTCTCTGTCTTTATGTGTATGTGTGTGCCTATACCTGTCTGTGTCTGTTTTGCTGTGTGTGTCTCTCTCTCTCTCTCTCTCTCTCTCTCTCTCTCTCTGTATGTGTATGTGTGTGCCTATACCTGTCTGTGTCTGTTTTGCTGTGTGTGTCTCTCTCTCTCTCTCTCTCTCTCTCTCTCTCTCTCTGTATGTGTATGTGTGTGCCTATGCCGGTGTGTGGGTGTGGGCTGTCCTTACAATATGAAGTCATACTGAGGAAATGATCTCCGGTGGGGAACTTTCTGTTTCCTTAAAGCTGGCAGGGCAGGCGTGTGTGCCAGGTGTCAGTGTTGGCGCTTCCTGTTTTGTTTGTCTCAATGTTCCCTGGATGTTATTGTCTTCAGTTCCGCCCCCCCCAAGCGATCACAGTGGTTCCTGCTGATGTGATGTGCATGACTGGGATAAAGAGCTTTTGAGGACACCGTTGAGACCAAGCATCTGCTTCGGTGTGAAGTTTGCACTATTTATAACAAAGAAAAAAAACAGTTTGTTACAAAACTAAAAAATGAACAACTAAGGGATGCGTATTAAAAGGCTCCTAAGTTGTTTTACTAGTTGTGTTAGATTTGTGTTTTACAGCACTTCACGTTACAGCTCATGTGAGAGTCTTGCACTGTGGAAAGTGTTTTGTTAAGAGTAAACGTATTCCAAAGAAGTGTATTACATGACTTTTAATATTGACACTCTAAATGAAACCCTGTGCATTGTTTGTTCAAAACAGTGTGTATATACTGAGCGATTTCTACAACTGTGATTCTTTCTTCATTTTTGTTTTTCGGATGATTACACTAAACTTCCTCTGGGAACTGGGCTGTGGATTCTGCATGTGAATGATCCCGATCTTTGATTTCGCTTTTTTATTCCCTCTCTTTTTTTTCTTACCGGCTATCCCTTTTACAGCAGACATCGATGCAGGTAACTATGCTCTCTCTCTGTCTCTCTGTCTCCATGACAACAGCCTTTCCTCATCTTCGGTCCATAGAGCCCATACACCATGTCCTGAACCCCCCTAATGTTGGCGTTGCATTTGAGCTGGGTTCTGAATTAAAGCCACTTACCCAACCATGTCCGAGCAGAAGCTTTCATGAGAGCTTAGCGCTAGAGATCCCTTTACGGTAACTGGATGTGCGTTCTACTGTAAAGAATCATCTCTGCAACCTCTTCATCCCGAAACATTAGACAGAAATGGCTGTCCAGAATGCATATAAAAACAAGTCTGCAAAGCCCCATCGAATGACAGTTTGATCTATACGAGGCTATTGCTTGTGGTCTCAAAACTAGACAATCTCAAAAGTAAGTGGGCTTTATATTGTCATGGTGGGTGTATTTGGTTGTGGTATTGCCTCTAATTCTGAGCCCGGTCTATCATAATGTCTCATTGCCATTGTGAGTCTGTCCAGTAGTTTCTAGCAGGTTCTTTGCATTTTAGAAACCTACTTGGTATCAAAGCAAAAGAACCAGAGCAAAATTATATTAGCTAAAGTGAGAAAGATAATCGCTGTAATACAATCATGGCACATTCATTTAATTAACAAATAACCTTGATTATGATCTAGCTTGGTGTGAAGGTAACCATGCTCTAATCTAATGTTCTTCTGTCTATTTGTTTCTTTACCATGTATAATCCATGAAACACCAACAGTTTGTATTATTAATTTTAAAGCAGCTACATTTTTGTTTAAGGAACTGCAACATGTTTTGATATTTAGACTTTTACTGTGGGTATGTATTTGTTTGTTTATTTATCATTCCCAGGCATGGGGTTGGAAACCAGCCCACATAGCAACAAGTTTCCATAGCAATGTGTTAGAATCTGCAATAAGTACAGTTCATCCTTTATACATTGGAAGGAAGTAATTAAAAATGGTGATTTTTGTGAAACTTGAGGGAATTGTGTCAGATTTTAATTAGGCCGGACTGGAGTTAGCTGAAACTGCTGCCAGCCTGTTCAGGAAGACAAAGACAAGTCTGACTAACCTTGAAGCTGGGGAAGACTCTTGTGGAAATCCCTGTGTTTTGAGATAAAGGGCTGTATAATGAACCATGCTTTATTAAGTTACATTTCGACGCAGTACTTTGTGTGGCTTGTAGCTATCGTATGGTTTGTGTCTTGAGTCTAAAGAGCACAGTGCCACTCTGTGGCCCTGCATTTTAAGATGGCCAGTGCAGTACAGTGATGGCCTCTTGAGCAGACACAGGAACAACCTGAGAAGTTAGATTGAAAGGAAGGGCTCTGGCAGAAAGAATTTTTTTTTTTGGTTATTAACAGTTTCGTTCCAGTCTTAGACCTATGTGCTGAAAAATCAAAAAAACTAAATGAAGTCTGTAGGCCTTCAGTAGTAAACTATGCATTGACTAACTATCATATTCCAGTGGAGATTTTAAATATGCACACTAAATTATAATGGGGAAAAAAGAAAAACATGTATTTGTTTAGTGATCCATTCTACAGTTTTAAGCCTATCTCTGGATTGTTGTACCATACCACATAGTACAGTTATTCTATCACTTTGTTGCTGGCTGACTTAAGTGCATCATGCTGAACCAGTCTCCCCACTGTGGTTTCACAAAGAGAAGTCAGATTCCGACATGTGACCGTCAGTCTTGCACGCTTTCCCAGTGAAAAACCTGGGATGACATCACGACAGGAACATTACTATAAATACACACATGTATATGCAGAAGTGCTGTACCAGCAAAGCAGCTTCCTAACATTATCCTATAAAACAGAAGACGACCCTGTAATTGTCAAACCTCGCTGAAAACAAACCTTCTGAAACAAAGCCACACCACTGCTTGTGCAGCATTTAAAAACACTAAGCGTCTTCTTTTCAATCCGTGCAAAGGCTGATCAGTTCTTAGGAGAGGAGTAAAACATTTTCTAAAATTAGCAAATAATTTAGTTGCAGGAAAAAACTGTTCAGTTATTGTTTCATGTGTTTTTTATTTGTTTTTGCTAGTGCTATGTACATGTTGTAATACTCTGCTGACCTGGCACTGCATCCTGTGATTCTTTGTAATCCAGGAAGTACTCAAATGCAGCTGGCAACTAAGATTCTACAGGCACTGATACAGTGAAAAAAAATGCAATTGAATATTAGAGCAACAGAACTGATGAACAGAAATAAAAGAAAGATAAGATATAAATGTTAAGACTGTTGCTATCCACCTCTAACAACATTCAGCTTCAATCTTAAGTGCCTCTCGTTCATTTGACATTTTAAGTGTTTGATTTGATTGCTGGAGCCTAACTTACATATTTTATTGCAACATAATTTCCCTTTCTCTCATGACGCCTGCCAACCACAAAACCAAAACACATTTTTCACTGTGCAGATTCAGCCAGTGCTTGAATGGTTTTGCATTGTTCCCTGCCAGAGTCTCTTTCTGGTGAGTGCGTTTGACAATAACGGTTTGCTCAGCCCAAGAAAGTGGAAATGTTTAGAGTAGGATCCTCATGTTCCGCTGCGTCATGACTTGATTTGTTGTAAGTAACATGGGAACAGAATCAACACAGAGGAGTATCATTCCAGCCGAACTGTATGATGTGCAGGAGGAGATCCATACTGTACAGCTCTGCGTTCCTTTTAATTGAATGCCTCCAGGTTTGAGTCAGAGATGTGCGCCGAGAGGATATTAACATTAGGGAAAGAAGAACAGCGTAGTCTACTTTACAAAGTGGTACCGTATATATAAACATAACCCCCCTTGGGCAATGATTTGCCGTCTCTTCTTCTTTCTATTCCCCTCCAATGCATATACCCTTTCACCTTCTTTTCTGGTTCTTGTCATCAGGAATCAATAAGCATCAATCAAACTTTTCTTATTTATTTATTTTTAAACATCTTAATTTCCTTGGCTTTAGGCACAAAGGCAGAAATTGAGCTGTTTTCACTTACACTGTAGCTATGTCTTTTGTGTGTCTTTTCATACTGTCGAAAAAAGAAATGACTATTTACAGAGCAGTGAATTTGTGATGGAACACAGCACCTCCTATGGGCAGTAATGGAAGTTGTAGCACTCTAAAGCACCATGTATATCTATTCATCACAATTGCTGGTTAGCCCCCCCCAGAGAAAAGCATGGCATCCAAGTGCCTACAATGAGTTCTGGACATTTCATTTAAACTTGAGATCAGTTGAGGCTCATGAGAAATCAATGAACCTTCAGTTTTTAGTTATGAGACATCCGCCCAAGAGCATTAAATAAAAGATTTGAAGACTTCTTGCCCCAGCTTTAGTGTGTAGGTTCTGCAGGACAGATCGCCTTTCAATCTCCTCCAATCCTTTCGAGCTGATCTCCACTTTACCCATCAGGAGAACACACACAGGTATTTCTCAAGAAGAATGATTGTTTTAAGTCATCTGCTTCTCCAAGATACTGAAATCCGTCATGCAGAGGAAGAGTGGATGCAGACTGAGAGAAGGCTGTGGCTGTGGATCCCTGAACTGGGGTAGCTCATGGAATCACGACTAGTAATACAGGTCCCAGGTTCCAGGTGCAGTGTTGAGAAAGTAAAAGGTTCAGTCTCCAAATATTCCTGGTAAAAAAAAAAGAAAAACTGGACTTCCTTGAAGCTAATAGTTAATATGCTTGGGAATGAATGAAGTCATCTCTTAGTCTCAATGTACAGCGCTGTTTCCTGAGGCGCCATATTTAGGTGCAGTTCACCTACAACTACAATAAGCTAGTCTAAACCATGGCATGTGATGTTCATATTGTAAACACTGCTTAACACACATGTATCATAATAAAAACAAGAGAAGGAACAATAGGAATTGAGAATGTGCCAATGCAGTGATAGCTGAAACAATAACCTGAAAAACAATCAACAGAAGTATTTCATTTTCATTCTTAAAGCAGTGATTGCAGGAGTGTTTTCTTTGGCGCAGTTAGATAAGCCACCGCCCCTTCGTAGCTTGAGTATAGGTTACCCTTGCAGTGTTTCTGTTTGACTGTCGCTACACAAGGTAATGTTCGTCCCATTAGTACCTGTTGTCTGAAGGGCTCCTTCTCGTACACCTTCCCCTGTTTTCATGAGTACCTGTCCTCCCCCTGGTACAGTAGATCCTCCTTCATGTTCCCTTTCCTGTAGTTTAACATTTCTGTTGTTGTACTGTAGTGATGACATAGCGTATACATACTTTAACCCTGCGCACACCAGGGCCTCTCGCACAGGAGGCTCCGGTGTGTTTGCTCACGCACTCTTATGGAATCCGCATCGACTGCCACAAAACCAGGAGAACCTTTTCAACATGATTTTGAATATCTGCACAAGAGACTTTCTCAGGGACAGTAGCATCGCAATGGACATAGAAATTATCATAATTACACTTTGAAATTCTTTTAGTCATTAAGGCCTCATTTAGAAAGGGGGAATCACAAACTATGAGGCAGATTTATAAACGTTCCAAAGCTTTATGCCTCTTTCTAAATAAATACATTCTCCATTTTTTAAAATATATATTATTAAAGAATAGTTGGCAGATTGTGTTGAATTCTGTCCCCTGATGGTCCCTCTTGTGGCAGTCTCTCGTATTGCATCAGAGACCCGGCAGTCTCTGCCCCCTGTCAGTGTGTGCTGCTCTCTGTGACAGGTGGCCGCTTCAAGAAGGAGATTGTGGTGGATGGTCAGAGCTACCTGCTGCTCATCAGAGATGAAGGGGGCCCCCCGGAGACACAGGTGGGTACTGCACATGTGCAAGTGGCTACGTTTGTACAACCACACCAATAATAATTTTTATTTGTTTATTTAGCAATAATGTGCTTTATTATAATCACGGCTATATAGCGTAGCTCACTTTAGTCTTTCTTTCATTCTTTCTCTCTTTTTCTGTGGAAAATGAGCCGGGAGTTTGTTTGTTTGTTTGGAAAGTAAGCATTTAGAGAACTGCCTGGCCAATTATGAGGAGGCGTACACTCCGCAGTGTTCTCAATAGCTGGAAAACAGTGAACATGTTATTGAACAGTTCAGAAAAATGATCATCAGAAACAAGGAATGGATCTTCATGAGGGATCAGCTTGTAAGCCATTCCATTTAGGGATCATTGTTAGTCTGTAACTGGAAGTGTACCTGGGAGCTCTCATTGGCGCTTACACACAGAGTGATTCGACTGAAGACACAGATCCTCAGTAATGTGTTTACACTTTGATTTGCTAGAATCCCAGAAACTCATTTCCTGAGCTGTCAGCTTGAATATTCTTAGAGGGCATGGTTTAAATTAAAGAGGATTACTTTTAATTATTTTCAGAAATGGAAGTCGTAGCCAAAGATTACAAGATTTTATTAAAATAATTATAATCCAATTACTCATTAGTTTGGTACAAATTACGTTTGTGATTTGATCTCTATACTGAAGATCAGTTTATAAATGCATGATTTTTTATTAGTAGTTGTTGTTGTTGTTGTTGTTGTTGTTGTTGTTGTTGTTGTTGTTGTTGTAGTAGTAGTATTCTCATCATCCACCACTGGTGATGGATGTCCTCAGTGGCAGAGATATTATTTTGCATGTACCCTACTTAAGAGACGTGATTGTCCATTTGTGATATTACTTTTGTTGTAGCTGTCTTCCCAATACCTTTATTGATAAGACATCTATAAACTAATGGTTCTGACTGAACTATCCAGGTTGTGCCAGATCAGTAAAGGGGATGCTGTTTTGAAAAGGGTTCTGGGGTTCTCTGAAGTGGCAGTCAGCAGATCACAGACCCAGGGAGCCCCCTTCACAGGTACGTCACATCACTGTCCCGGGGACCCTGTGTTCTGGATTATCACAATTCTTCTTATTCTTCTTGTCCTCCATCAGTTTGCCTTGTGGGTGGATGCTGTCATCTTTGTCTTCAGCCTGGAGGATGAGAACAGCTTCCAGATGGTCTATCACTACTACAGCCGGATGGCCAACTATCGCAACACTGCCGACATCCCCATGGTGCTGGTCGGAACCCAGGGTAAGATTTCCAGTGGCCGTTCGATCAAGATAGCCAGGGCTTTCAAAAACGTTTTCTTAAAAAGGTACAGTAAAATGTTCAAAGGTCATTTTTGCTAGATTTCCAGACTTCATTTTCAATTGGGTGAAAGCAATGTCTCCCATCGCCACACTGAATCCACTTCCTTGCTGCACAGCAGGTATTAGGACCACACAACTGTGCCACACGCTCACAGGCAACGTCAGGTCAATGCAATGTGAGGTGGCAGGAGTTCAATTGAAAACCTGTATAAGGCACTTGCGAGAATGCAGTTGTGCTAGGCACTAATGAAAGGTGAGAACATGATTTTGGTTTGCTTATTACCTCTTTAACCCCTTAACCTCCACTATAATTGACACGGTTGTCTGTGCAGTCCACAATAAATAAAACATGGAAAACCTCCTCCATCTACTACCATCACACATTCTGGACACATCAGTTATAAATTATGAGTGCATAATGTATTTTCTTCATTTCTATTGGAAGTATTGGAAAATCAGTTCTATCTATACTGCTATGCAGGTAATGGCAATTTCAGAGGTAGTGAAGATGATGAAGAATGAAGGGTTAATACAGAAATGTTCATTCTGCTCGTCGTTTTCCTGATCCAATACTCAAGGGTAACACAGACTGTTTTCAAAGCAATTGGTTACACATAGGAAACACATTACAAATGCAAATTGAATGTTTAATATTGCAGGAGTTGTGTGCCAGGGACCTGGAATTATCATAAATGCCCTGTGTATCTCAGCACACACTCCTGGATTATAGGAATACGCATACTTTGATTTCCATGCTACATGATCAGGGGAAAACAAATGTTGGTGGGTTATTGTGCTGGTAATGTGTGTTGTTGGGAGGGATGCCGCTCGGTCAGGTCAGGGGTCCTGCCATCATTTTCCTTTTTTAAATATCCGAACAGGTAGCTAACGAGAAGAGCAACATTCTGTACTTGCTGGCTGGGGAGGTCGGCTACATAAAAGCATGATGCCATATAATGTAGCAAGGGGTAGAATTCGACTATATTGAGGCTTTAGAAAATATGAAATTGGTCAATTATACTCCAAACAGAAAGTTCATCTTCCCTGATGGTACTGATAGCTTATACAGTTCTTTACACACCACCATTGAGGTCTGCACCTCGTAGTGGTGCTTTACCCCCCTCTTGTGGTAACAAGTATTTATTACACGCAGGTTACGATGTACAGTTTGAAGCCTGATTCGCATGGGACTCACTACAAACACATACAGTGACTTCCTCAAAGTGCTGCTGAAGCAGAGGATATCTGTTAAATCACCATACATGGACTTTTCATTCACCAGGAGTTTGATTGTGAAATGATGAAGGGCACTTCTGATGAAACTGTGCGTGCTCTTATTTATACCCCAGATTTGTGTGAGCCGTTAAACTCCCTAATAAGCCTCTGAGAGGGGAGCGTTGTGGCCAAGGCTGGTCAGTGGCAGGAAGTAAACCCAGAGTCAGAAAGCTGCAGTTTAAGTGTGGATGCACACTTTTATTAACAAAACAGGAACAACAACATATTTAAAGAAACACAAATGAAGACCGTGCCAAAGCTGTGCTGTCACAGTGCACAGGGAGAGAGCGCAACCTGCGGCTCTCAGCCGGCCCCTAAACTAACCCTCCAACAAAGGCTCTGCTGTTTATACCAGGTGGCTGGGCTTGATTGACCATCAATTATCAATCAAGACCCAGCCGAATTCCACACATGGATTTGGCAGGAATGGAATTAACCCCATCCCTGCCGACAGTGTCAAGCTGGGTTTGTGCAGCAAACAAACACTGTATTCACATGAGTGCCTCAGCCTGCCACAAACCCGTATAGAATAATAGGTTCATCTCAAGTAGAGATAGCAGCAATGTCTCCCATACCTACATTTAAAAAGAAATACTTACGTATTTCTCAGTAAAGTGTGTTGAGCTCAAATGTACATGACATTGACTCTGCTCAGTCTTGAGGTGCTTCTCCATTTTTCACACAGTAAAAATAGATTTTCCTCTCGAATAGTCATTCCCCACAACATGCCAATAAGGAGCTGCTAAGAATGCTGCATTTACAATGTGCGGCCTCTAGATGTCAGCATACACTGTGTAAAAATATGTCTGTTCCAAGCTGATTGGGGTACAACAGTATGTTAAAAAGCTTGAAGTTTGGTATTTAAAATATTTTGCATACATTTAGAATTGTATAGTGTATGAAGACATAATGCACAATAATCAGCACATAGAGGTAATAAACCACGTTTTTAATAAACTGAAACTAACAGTAGCCTATGCAGGAGTCTGCACAGTGAAATCCTTTCATGTGATTGTGTTTGCAATACCTCAATGAAGCCGTAGGTGTGGTGTAGGGCGATTTTTACATTTTCGTATTCAACAGCTTGGAACGATTAACACAATTGCAATCCATCCTGCAGCAGTCAAGACCGGATTGCACTGAATGTTAAAGCTGAAGCCTCCTCTCTCTGCAGACGCCATCAGCTCGGCGAACCCTCGAGTCATTGACGACGCCAGGGCGAGGAAGCTGTCCAACGACCTGAAGAGATGCACGTACTATGAAACCTGTGCCACCTACGGGCTCAACGTGGAGAGGGTCTTCCAGGATGGTAAGGACTAACAGTGCCGTAGCTGACCAGCGCTTTAATGCACATTCAAACACATTAGAGATCCACAGAAAAATCACCACTGGTCATGATCTCAAGAGAAACTGCTTGATGCTGTAACATTATTCTGTCTTTACTCTAATAAAGGATTTGGTGAGCACTCTTTGGCTGGGGGTAGGTGTTTGCCAGGAAAACGGAAGTTGCTTATAAAACTTAAATTCACGCACTGCACTGTGTCACGCAGCCTGTTCGTCTTGCAGCTATTGGTGTCCTCTCAAATTTCTCAGCATAAGACCTACATGTAAAGGAAGCATGCTAATGTTCATAGTGGCCATGTTCAGAAATACAGAGATATGGTAGCAAGTGTACCAGTCCAGTACAATTAGTTTCACTGATGCTAGCTGGGTCACTAATGCACTAAAGTGGTCAAAGTGCAATGTGAAACTGGGCTGTGATGTCTGGCCATCATGCTTGTGAGGCTGATGGCTTCTTGATCCAGTCCCCTGTCTGCTGGACACCCTGGCTTTGAATGTGGTTCTGTGTAACGATCCTGGGGATCCACTGCAGTGCACTTGCATGTCTGATCCTGTCCGCTAGGCCACGCTACAGCCAAGTCTCTTGTAATATAACCTAATCTGTGTGTGTGTTCATGTTTGGGTTGTGTGTGTGTGTGTGTGTCTGTGTGTCGCTGCCATGTCCATCAGCCGCAGAAATCGAGAGCAAGAAAAGGCTGAACTCCTTATTATTACTGACACTGTCTCCCTGCATATTTCATTTCATTATCCACAGTTAATCACGTGTTTTAATTATCCAGCAAAGTGGAATTCACTGATGAGGTTGAAAATGATTATTTTAATGTTTCGTGTCGCTGCAGTGTCTTGACAGCAGTCTCATGCCTGAAGCGGAGTGTGTGCGTGCTTGTGTGTGTGTGTTTGTACAGTTTGGTTTAGTTTGCCTGAATTAGCCTGATGCTCCCATTAAAGCATCCACTTTGGTGTTTTATTATTCACATGATCTTAATTTTGAGATTAGGGTCTGATGTATTAAAAATAATAATAATGATGTGAACGAGCTCGCTGCTTTCTCTTTATTTATATTTTTGTTTACTTTCCTCCAGGTGAAATCTAGAGTTAAACTTGAAGTGAGATAATAATACTACAACACCGTCTTGGGCCCTAGCCCACACTGATTTAATGAATATTTTATTAGGGCTTTTTAATTAAAATCCTAATTACTGCACCTACCCGAATTGTAAGATTACACATTGTGCGTAGGGCATCTCTTATTGTAGAAGATATTTCATTTCAATCTCAAACTGTTCAAACTGTGTGAAATGACGTCTCATGAGCCCCACACAAAACAATTCAGTTTATTTCAACAAAAAACCTCAGTGGTTTGAGCGCTTGGCACTGTATTGGGTCCTTTTTGGATAGAGCTAAGTTTGCTGTAGCACGCTCCAGAATTACTGATAATACTGTTAGTGAGCACCACCTAGGTTCTTTGTCATGAACAGCACGCTCACATTTAACTCAGGACTGTTATTAAATGCACTTCCAATTACTAGATTCAGAATCCTGTAAAGAAAAGCACACACTTCTGGGAAGTATTCAGTATGTCAGAACAAAATGTTTTCAGGGATTAGTTACCATTCCTGGCCTATGCAGGACTCTGCTGCTTTACAGTATGTTTTAAGTGAGCCGGATTATTAATAGAAGACGTGTATCAGCAAGTTAAGAGGAAAAGAGAGACTGCGACTTAACATTTACCATTAAAAATAATTGGTGCAGTTCATCTAAGTAAGTTTAGAGTTTATTCTAGGGAGAATAAAAATGAGAAGCAATTTGTTTAAATAGGGTCAATCTGAAGGGGCAGATTTTGCAGTCTGGATTAAATGATTAGATAAGCGTTGATGTAAACAGCCTGTAATGTGCATTAGGACTAATACAATGCAGAAACATTCCCCATGTAGGGTTTATTGGGTCAGGGATGGGCTTGTCTGAAGGTCAGAATGGAGCAGAGGAGAGTGGATAAATCAGTGGCACCCCCCATTAAAACATGCGTATCGCTGGGTAATTTAATTATCCCAAATACTGTATCGCTGGCACTGCAGCCACACTCATGTCAGCCTAATGTACAGTAATAAGTGCATTCAGACTCGCTCGCTCTGCCTTTTGTTTTCTTAGCGGAGAGTAATTGAGCTATAATAGAGGAATTCTTTAGATGGCTGGCAACATTTTCTTCCAAGATTTAGATTCATTTATTTATTTTTATTGTTATTATTTGTATTGTATTCATTTTTTTCAATGTAATATTAAATTTGTTTTCCCCTTTGCTCAATGTTTTTTAATATTTCAATAGTTTAAATGCTGGGATTATAATATGATTATTTTTATTATTTTATACTAAATTATAATACATTTAATAATACAAAGATCTTCCCCTACATTTTTTCAATGCACTTAGTGATTGTAGCTAACAACACCCTTTCATAACTCATGCAATACACGTCACTATATACTGTAGGTCTAAATGTGCAGTTTTAAAAGAAGCAGATTTCGTTAAAACATCTGGTACTGAACTGGGTTAAAAAAAAGCTCTGAGTTGGCTTATTTTTAGGAAGTCTAATACTGTTTCACTTCATAGGTCATTTCACCTCAGTATTGTTTTAGGGATCAAGCAGATTACTGGCAGAAAAGCATGTCAGTCAATTTGGGAGGCTGCTGATTGGTCAAAGACAGGAATGAAAGCATGTCAGTCAATAGGGGAAGCTGCTGATTGGTCAATGACAGGAATAAAAGCATGTCAGTCAATAGGGGAAGCTGCTGATTGGTTAACGACAGAATGAAATCAAGGTTTGCAAACAGATTTCTTTCAAATCTGTTATGACACACTCTCCATTCAGAGCTGAGACCTGTATAGTGAATGGAGCTACACAAAAGGAATTATTTTGTCCGCTTCAGCCACTTTAAGACAGAAACTTTAAGTACCCATAGACCCTGCTGAACCCAGTATTTTTGTCTGCAGTGCACAAGCGAGAGGTCATGTTTTGAAAAGGGATGGAGCCTTTCTATCTGAAACATTTCCTCCTCCTCCTCCTGCTGTTTTATTTTATTCTGTATTTTAACGAAGTGCAATCAGTTGGAGGACTGGGCGATTATTAAAATAAATGAGTCCTGGAGTGTTTTGATAACACATTGAACGAGTTGTCTTGCTCTTCTTTAACCACTTCCTCCTCATTAGGAGACAGAAATTGATCTAAAGGCTATACACTGGCTCCACGACCCAGCGTCCTGCAGGGTGTGGACCCCCCCGAATCCGCACATGGTGCCCCCCAGGGTCACCCCCAGTGGGCTGGCGCGGTCACACAGAGCAGGGAGCTGGTCCCAGGAATTGTTTAATTACTGAGATGTAAGTGAGGTACAACTGTGACCTTTCTCCAGATAGCTCGGGGAGCCGACACGCTCTCGTTATGACTCATTAGCTAATATTTATAGCGTTTCGCAGCTAACAAACTTGACAGGAACGTAATCAACTCGCCACGATGCGCTCTTTCAACGGCACAACTGTCTGCTTCAGCTAAGCGTCCGGGCTGACCTTTCAGAGGAAAAGGTTAGCCGGTGCTGAGACGTTGCTGACTTGGACTGTATAGTGTCTTTTTCTGGATGTTGTGGAGCGTAGTGTCAGTTTGAGAGAGAATATTTTGAGGTTCAGTGGCTAGGCTCAGTCTTAACCAGCCATCATAACACTGCCACTGTTTGTGTTGTGGTCCTAAAAGTGTGTAATCATTTTATCTGGATGTGTGTAATGAATATGCTGTTGTTGCTTGAACATTATCACAAAGATCAAGTGATTCTTCTTATTTTGTAATATGTTTCAAAGTTTCTGTTGCCTTCTATGACTGCAAGCAAGTGCAAGGTTTGCCCCACCTCCATTTATTTATTTTTTTAAAAAAGGATAAAATAATTTTTTCTCTTCCCCAAAAAAAGCAAACTTTACACTTGCTTAAAGCAATTGGTCTTAAATTAGTAAGCGCTAGATTTCTCAAGTAATCAGTTTACCATATCTGCCTATGCAGATTGCTCCAGTTTTCTCTATTTTTAAAGTATCTTGATTTGAATGAGCCTCTGATCCAAACTCACCTGTATGGTTACTGTCATTTTTCCTTTTCAAAATGATACCTGGCATACAGATGGTTTTCCAGAATTCCTCATAAGAGACTATTAAAGCATTGGGCAGCCTCACTACAACCAAGTGTGATGTGTGGAAGATCTTGTAATGGAGAATTTCAGGATGAAACAGCATGTATATGTAATTGAATGATTTATAAAGAAACCTTCTTCGTATGTATCCCTGATTTCACAAAAAACAGCAAAATATAAATTCACTTTCCTTGCATGGCACACAGTAACGCAATTCCCATGTAGGACCTCTAAGTGGCGACAGTTCAGAGGGAGCAGCCCCTTCCAGTAATTAATGGTCCTGACAATGAAAGCTGGGCCGCTAACGAAGACGGACAACTCTAATGATTTATTTTTAAATGGAGTGAAGTATTGGTTAGTAATAGTCCTGCTTTACATTACTACAAGTGCTTTACATTTAAATATGCCTCTACTGTAGCATGAAACGGAGCTCTGTGAGACTGCTTTGTGGCTTGCAAAGGAAAAGCCTTTCTAAAAATTTTAGAAACTACATCCGCTACCAACAGTTTGATGGAGGCGGCGGCAGTGAGCAGGGCTGTGTGTTGGTGTCAGGCAGGCGGTTTGCTGGGGTTGCTCTGCTCTGTATGTGCTATCAACTACAAACAGAACATTGAGAACGTAGATCTGTCTTACAATTATTCCAGTAACTGAAGAATGGCCTTTTCTGAAAACAGAAATGTTGCATCTATATGTATGTACGCTATATCTGATAAAGGACTTTGATTTTAAATTATGTGATTTTTCTGTTTGCTCAGTTATCTGTTAAATACAGCATTTTCCAGTTGTATGTATGTATGTATGTATGTATGTATGAAAGTATGTATGTGTGTGTGTGTATATATATATATATATATATATATATATATATATATATATATATATATATATATATATATATATATATATAATATATATATATATTTTTATGTACTGTATGTATGTACAGTGTTCTATTGGAATTATAAAGTAACTGGTGATTGCCCTTTACTGTAGTGAAAGCTTTTTTTCCCCCGTTAACAAGGAACTGTCATAAATCTGATAAAATGTGAGACGTTTCCATTAGAATAAACGGTCTTCCCGCAGTGGGAACAAAGATTAATGGTTAAAGTTAAATTGTATTAGCCGTACAGTTTAAATATTTAACATGGTCTTATCATAACTGTTCTTAACAGTTAAAGTAAAATACAGCATGGGATGTCTTTATATGTATATGTAGAGATATATCTCCAGGCCACTCAATTTACACTGGCTATTACCCTGGAGCAGAGACATGAGGATTTGCACATGTCTGGGGTGGCTCTGAGGTTAATATACTGCATCGGACCTCATTGGTGCATTATTATAAGGCTATGTATACACTGTGTGTGTGTGTGTGAATATATAATTACCTGCGCACCAAGAATCTGTTCTATTACCATTGCTTATGCATCATTATGTGTCTACTGGGTTTTTTTTTTGTTTGAGAGTGTTATTTGAAAATGGGAAGTTGGTGGACAGGTTCCAGTTGCTTTTATGAGCAGGCACTGTGATATGATTATTTGTTTAAATTGAACCCCCTCATGTCTGGATCCAATGGGGAGTTGAATGGTCATATTAATCATGAATCTGATTTCAGAATTTTTTTTATTTTTTTATTTTTGGTGGGGGGGGGTTCTGTGTAGGGTTATTTTGGATTCAATATTTACACATCAATACCCCAGACCCCCATTAGACATTCTGCTTTTACTGTAGAGCTGCCCTAAGAGCAGCAGATTAACCTGCGTACTCCAGACTGACTTTCATTGTTTTCCAAGGGCACCAAGTTCTAAGGAATTCGTAAGCAATTAACTAATCGATGTGTTCTTTGATTTCACAAATAGCTGTAATAAATAAATAAACACACAAACAAATAAATAAAGTTACAAAAAAGTTCTGCTCCAAGTGTTGCACATGGCCTTGCCCATTCCACATTAGAGAAGTGTTTCTGCCCTTGGACTGGGCTTTCACCTGAAGGTAAATGTTTATTACAGACTTGTCATTAAACTTCACTAGTTAAATAGGGCCAATTAAAACAATAGCTTCATTTCCAGTGAATTGAACCAGCGTGAGGTTTATTGGGGGTGCAGACAGAGATGGATGGGCAGTGAGCTGGCTGCATTAACCCTTTCCCACCCGCACACCGCCTCAGACCTTGCAGGAAGGCTCTCTGTACTCTATCTGAGTCCTGTCTGGCTGAAAACATGCATTTAAGGTTGTGAGATCATTAAAACCCATGTTAGCACAGGCAGGTTCATGATTATGATCAAGGGTAAAAAAAAAATTCATACTTCCTTTACAAAAAGACTAAAAATGCTATTCACTCAACCTTTTCAGTAAGGACTCTGTGTGATATTGTGTATACTCTTATTTACAGAAACCTTGCCAGCCAAAATGTTCTCTGCAATTGACTGCTGTTCTCAAGTGCCTTTCACCACTCATTTCCCTCTCTCCCCTCCCATCCTCCCCTGGCCTTTAACAAAGTCTCCTGATTAAAAAATGAAAGATTCATTTTCATTGGCCTTTAATACATGACCTGCCTCTTGCACTCTGTGTTTTGCGTAATGATTTTGAAATCTGCTAATATACAACCGGCCTGCTGCCCTGATCGAAACAGTCAATGGATGTGAAATGACAAAGTGCTTCCATATTCCTCTGCAGTTTTTCAATGGTTAGGGGGCAGAGGGGCTGTGATCAATACTCTGGATGGTGCGGGATTAATTGATATTGCCCTTTCGATATGATAATAGCCTGATCAGGGGAAGAATAATGAAGCGCTCAGCTCAAGCACTTTAATCATTGTTTAATAATTGCTTAGTCTTTAGTTGTAACAAATCTGGGTTTTTTTCTTGCATGGGAAGTTTATTTTAGAACGCTTTCTTGAGTACTGAATTCATCACATCCTGCAGAAGAGCTCATCACAGGAAACTAATGGACAAGATACTATATAAATAAAATCCTCCACGTCAGCACTGTCGAGATTTATAGAGTGGTTTGACCTGTAAAGACTGGTAACTCCCTCGGTTGTCAATTCATAGTTGAAAATAAGCTCTTGGCATTGTAGCTGAAACTGGGCTCAGCTACAGTACCTGGCTTTCTCCAGGGAAAATAGTACAACTTTGAGTTCAGACTTCACGGTCTCCATGAATAACACTGATGTTTTTTGTGTCTGTAAGAACAGGATAAGCTGAGAAAATTCCATGGAAGTCATCTTTTAAATATAATGCTGTTTCTTTCTCCATAGACCCAGTGTTCAAACCAGGCTACAGTTTCCCAGTTCACCCAGCTATGCTTATACTGTAGTATGGATTAATTGTGCTTTACTATGGATAACCATGGTTTTAACAATGCTTTACCAACTTCAATGAAAAACTGTTTTTACAATGAAAAGCTTTTTCAGCACGTACACTGGCCAAAGTTTCATAATTTCTTATTGCTACACACAGAGCAACAGAAAAATCAACTAGATAACATTGCCTTTCGTTTTTTTGTTTTGCTTTATTTTCTCCTCCAGTTGCCCAGAAGATTGTAGCGACTCGGAAGAAGCAGCAGCTGTCTATCGGACCCTGCAAGTCTCTTCCCAACTCCCCCAGCCACTCCTCCGTGTGCTCAGTCCCCATCTCCACAACGCACATCAGCCAGGTACTTTACACCACAACGCACATCAGCCAGGTACTGTACACCACGACGCACATCAGCCAGGCACTGTACACCACGACGCACATCAGCCAGGTACTGTACACCACAACGCACATCAGCCAGGTACTGTACACCTCAACGCACATCAGCCAGGTACTGTACACCACAACGCACATCAGCCAGGTACTGTACACCACAACGCACATCAGGTTTGGCTGCATGTGTATGACGGAGTGTATGGGGTATTGAATGGATTGGAACTTTAAATTTACATTGCACATGAATCCACGGATATTCATTACTTTACACACTAGACTAGCAGTTTGAGCCATTCCACTGTAATTAGAAATAACTGCACAATGCTGAAACTGAATGCTAAGGTGAAAACCTAGCGTACGCTTATGAGAGAAACCACCCCCTTTTTATATGTGGCTGTGCACTTCAGAGGTGCCGTGCAGGTATCCTGCATCTTTACACTGTTCTGTTTCTTGAGCAGGTGAGAACCCCTTGGGGCAAACTGACCTCATTACGATTCCTGATAACAGCAGCAGCGCCGCACACAAGAATAATAATAATAATAATATTGATAATAATAACAGGGAACGTATTTGTTCTATTAACCAGTGCATTTACCAACCTTACCATCCAATTAAAAAGTGAATTTGTACTGTAACTGTAGGGGAAGTCGAGGTCAGCAAAGACAAAAGATCACGGATAGTCAAGGTGGTGGTGGTGGTCTATTTTTGGTTTTGGCCAGTAAAATTATTGGTTGAGGGATTCAAGCTTTCTTCTGCAACCTCCTTGAATTATCCAGCTACAGCATTCTGAACTATCAATTGAGATGTTAGGTTAACTCTGCACCCCAGGTTCTCAGCACTTTCTCATGAATTTGTGTTGTAAATCCAACCTTGCATCCTGGTATCTTACTGTAGCAGCAATTATTTGTTTTATTTAGAGACACACACAGTATATACTGTATTTGTTTATGAGTTAGACACATGGAAAACTGTGCTGTTTAAATCAGTTCACCTTTTTGCACAAAACTGCAGAAAGCAGTTATGGCTGATAGGAGCTGATGTCATTGATCTGCATTTTACATTGAATTGATTTGGAACAAAACAGTTAAAATCTGTTTTCTTGCATCAACAGGAACTGTAAAACAAAATCTTTTATTCATTATTTTAAATCTTTCTTCCTTATTGATGGCTTTTGACGCTGATGCCAGTTAGCAAATGATAGTGGCCGTTGCTGACAGATTACAAAGCTGACATCAATGGCACTCTACTCTTAGGCAGCTAAACTAGGGCTGCTTTTGGTTGCAAGTGAATGTTTTGTGAATGTTTAAACCCAGAAAAGAAGTCTGAAGAAATATCCTAAATGCAAGATCTTGACCTGATGAAGGTGACACATATTGTGGAGGCATCATGTTGCAGCATTAGCTTCATTTGTATTTAAAGGGACACCACAGGAATTCGAATTGGAAAGTGTATTTTGATATTGCGTCTGGGGAAAGGATAATTTGAGCCTCCTACAAAGTCTGATGCAATTCCAGGTCCTTCCTTACCTCTTGTCTTTTGCCAGTTGAGCCCCCAGTCACCCGGAAAAATAGAAAATGACCTTTTAGGTTGAACAGATTCATTTTTAGCTTTTTTTTTTTTTTTTTTTTTGTTCAACGTCAATGCAGATCATTTATTACAGGCGTGATAATCCCCTGATTTAGTGTGTGGTTCGCTACCCTAGCTTTGTTCATTGGTAATCAATTTGAATTGATCAGACCGTTCATTTGTATAATAAAGTTGGCGTGACTGGAGAAGAATTCCTCCTGGGACACAACCATTCACGTTTATTTTAGTTAATTGTGGGCTTCCTCTGAGTCATATGCCTTTACATGGGAAAGTGCCTGGAAAACCAGTGTAACCTAGTTAAGAAACATCCCACTATAAAATATTTAACTAGGAAAAAAAAACCTTGAGCTACAGTGTCTCATTTGTAAGAGTGTTCTGAGACAATTGAATTATGTGTTTACTGGGGTATATTAATTATCAGGCATGTAATTAACGGACTCAGCTTGTATTATCACTGCTGGTAATACGAGCCATTCATGGAAACCCCCGTGGGACCTGCTGGTTCAGACCACCAGCCCCTACCAGCCTGACAATACTGGCATCAATGGGAGCTCAACTCAGGCTGAGGGTGATTGATGTCAGCATCCCAGCAGATGGCAATCTCCAAGACACGAGCGAGCCTGATTGCACTGATGTGGGGTTGGAGCTCCCTCATTGTTCCAGTCGTTAAGGGAATTCATGGAAAAAGCAGACCGTAGTCTCAGAGCTGGACACCACTCTTCTTACGATACTGGAAGCCTTTCTTAGAGAACTGATCAGTAGAGATCTCTCCAGCTTCACATGCAGTCTTATGTCCTCAAACTGTGATGTCCTATTATATCTTTTCATTATCTTTTTTACCATGCCTCTTCCTATTGCGCCAATGTTTTCATTCTATTTCCCTAAAGCTGATATTCCGCTAAATTCATGCCCATTGTGATTGATTTCCGTGATGCAGAATTCCATGCAGCAATGTAACTGCAACACATTATTTTGCACGTGGTAAACGCGTTTTCAATTGATTATGATGGTTTTTACTCATTTGTTGAAGTTGATTTCAGTTCCGTGCTGATCGCAGTTGTTGTGTTTTGTCTTCTGTTTTAAAGACGAGCAATGGCGGAGGCAGCCTGAGCGATTACTCCTCCTCCGTCCCCTCCACCCCCAGCACCAGCCAGAAGGAGCTGCGGATCGACGTCCCGCAGAGCACCAACACGCCCACGCCAGTGCGCAAGCAGTCCAAGCGCCGCTCCAACCTCTTCACCGTGAGTATCAGCCCACAGTAAATCAGCAGGACCCAACACAGCAGGTGTGATCCGTTGGCCTTTCATTCCTTTGCCCTTTACTGACAGCGCCATCAAACGGCCACCTGTATTAGATCTACTGGGTCAAGGTGGCCTAGAACTGCTGGCACTCGGTGCTTATAAGTGATCCTATTATTCTGTCCTGTGATTTTAGCATAGATGTTCACGTCACAAAGAACGCTTTCAAACTTTGTGTTGGTAAACTATCCTGTTCCCCTGTTATGTGCCGCATTGGCGGAAGTGGTCTGATGCTTCTCCATTTTTGCCTATGCTGCCTGTACACAACATTTGTCGACCGCTGCAAGGTACAAAATGAGCTGTGACTAAAACGTAACTGAGGGGAAATGTGTCTTCTCTGCAGTCTCGGAAAGGAAGCGATCCAGACAAGGAGAAGAAAGGACTGGAGGGCCGGGCAGACAGCATTGGAAGCGGCCGCGCGATCCCAATTAAACAGGTACGCTTCAGCTTGCCGTCTGTGGCCGGGTAATTGGGGCCAGCACCAGCTTATTGTTTGAAAATTTCCCTGTGATCCGGCTTCACACAGAAACGAGTCTCGCTTGATGCTTTCTCCTTGATTAGCGGCGAGAGCACGCACTTGACATCAATTAGACAGAGGTTCTCGGGTGTATTGAAATGAGATCATTAGGATAAGAAGTGGGAAGAAAAAGAGAGGGGGTCCTAATGAAGTCTGCTGGCCACATATGGACCTATCTCCCGTCTCCTGTGCATTTCAAATGGAGTCTTTTGTGTGTGGTAGCGCTTTGATTGGAACATCACAATCGACAGGGGAAAAATCAGAGAGCAGCACACACAGACCCCCTGTGATCTGAAAAAAATTGTTTCAGTTGGCCTTAATTTGTCATGTTTGGAAAAAGACACAAGTTTCAGATGTGTTGTAAGAATGAGGCAATTAGCGTTGCTAATCATGGCTCGCTGTGTCATCTGCACAACCTTGTTTGTAGTTTGCTATTGAACAAATTGTAGCTGTGATTAGGGTCCCCTTCAAATGAGATCTGCTTTTTAGTAGTTCTCTGCAGCTGTGATATATACCACCCTGCGAACACTGGAGAGCTCATTTGACAACTTTTAAGGCATAATCTGTTGAGTTTGAGCTCCCTGTCTGTCACGAGTCCTGTCTGCACACATGCTGGATTCAAACTAAGAGAAATCCAGCTGAGGAGTCCTCTATTTATATATTAAATATGTATATAAGATTTCTCCACTGAGGCCCTTCCTATGTACCGTTGGCAAGTGATAGCACATTTGGCATGTATGCAGTTGCAGTAAAGTAGGAGATTAAAGCAACCAAGTAAATGCCTCATAACTGAACAAATCGTGCAAACAAATGGCTTGTAAGCGATAGGTTCAACAACACTGTGTACTGTTCATCATCTGCTGAAATCATGCATGAGGTATGTAGGTCACTGTGGCAAAGTGGTTAAAAGTGTGCAGGTGATCAATAGAGAGACAATTATAATCCAGGTACAATGTTGTTTAATGGGTTTGTAAATCCTGTGCCTGACAGCAAAACAAACAGTAAACAATAAATGATGCTAAGTAGTACAGCGGTGTGTATTACTTCAGTTTAATCCCCGGGTTTGTCCCGAAACAATAGTCCCGTTCTTTATACACCCACACGAAACACAAAACACATACACAAGTCCGTTAGGGAGTGAATTAGTACTCGTGGTGCAAATACAGTTATTTGTGATACAAGTGCATTGCTGTTCCGGGTTTGTGCTGGCCCTTGGCGACAGCTCCGGAACGTGTTAGCTGTCTACTAATAACAAGAAACAATTAGAGACAAAACAAACAAACACTCACAATACATTTTCTGTCACAAATCACAGGTCCTTCTAGGTTGTTCTCTAACCAAAACGAAGGAACAGATTACGCCGCTTTGTCACCTATTTATACCGTCACACAAGATCCCTTGGTAAACAATTGCAGCCGCTCCTCCAATCCGCGGCTGCCACATCATATCTTTTCCGGGTCGATGAGTTAGTGCACCAAAGCTCCGCCCACCTTTCTAGATGACCGACTTTCTTTTAACCCTGGGAATGAAGTGTCAAGCCAAACAGTCCAGGGTACTCTGTTCTCGTTACTTAGCACCCTCACAGGTCGGGAGGGAGATTTACCACCAAGAATCATTGTCTTTCTGTCACAGTTACGCTTACATTTTTACCTATATCTTGAGAACTGCTTGTCCAACTGTGATGATATTTGCAGAAAATTCCTTAGCATACATTCTTGAGAATGTACTGTAGACTGCATGGTGGAAATTAGACTTTGTTGCATAGCAGTTTGATTTCATCAAGTTTTATTTTGAGCTTAAGAAGAATACAGGTGATGATGGCTATTCCATAATCTACAAGACTGGGTTCTGTGATCTAAGGGTTAAAGCAGTGGTTGATATTGTGACACTATAGTTAACCTTGCTTTAGATCTTGAAAGATCCAATCAAATGAGATTGTATGAGACTTGTTTCAAATCAGGAAGTTTTTTGTGTGTGTACAGTAATTAAACCCTGATGCACAATGTTTGTTCAAGGCTTAGCAGTACCAAAGCAGCAATTTGTTGTTTGAATTCCCTCCCTCCTCCTGTGTACAGAATAACTTCTTCATTTTAAAGCTAGCTTTTGCCTCTCTTTGTCATCCTTTGAAATATCAACCACCCACCCTTAATGATTAAGGACAGTTCTTAATGAGCTCAAACTGTTGCCACTGCCCAGCTATCCTGAAATTTTCCCAGTCTGAAACGCAGAACAAAATAGCTAATGGGTAGAGGTGTATGAAATATAATGGAATTATGGGTAGACCTGCAAGTTGTCATTTCTTTTCTTTGTTTATAGATACTTAAAGAAAATAAAAAAGTAATATTAAACACTGCGTTGTAGCTTCTGAGGCTGATAATTCATGTATAGTTAACAGCCAAGTATCTGTTGTCCTAGAATGTTGTTTTTGGGTTTTTTTAAATGCAAGTTAATGTATGTTTTTAGGTCTATAAACCCCCACAAACCTCCCTCAGTCAATTTGGGTGAGCATCGCTGTCACGAGTTTTAAATTGTAATTCTACAAGGAGGATAGTAAGGATTTAGGGCTCTCAAATAAAACAAACCCATCCAAAGGAAGAATAGGAGCCACTCCAGATGAAATTGTTAAAAGACAGAGACGAAAGCGTGTCTGGCTGTATGCGGAGTGGGCTTGTCTGGTATTCATGTTTCATTGCAGGCAGAGTTGTACATACATAATCACTCGATTGCAGCGGGGGCCCTGCGAGGTCCCGCCGTTCCATTTGCATAAATCTTGTTAAGTCAATGGCAGTTAATGAAGTACAAATGAGCCTGGAGAAGGTGACATGCAAATCGCTGATGGCAGATGGGAGGTCTGTTTTTATGGCAGGACAGCTGTGGTGCTTGAGTGCGTGTGTGTGTGTGTGTGTGTGTGTGTGTGTGTGTGTGTGGTGGTCGAGTATTATTTACAGGGTTGTAACAGTTTTTGATTACTTATGCAACATTAACTATAATATATATATATATATATATATATATATATATATATATATATATATATATATATATATATATATATATATATACATACATACAGGGTGATTACAAAGTATGTTTACCACATCAATGATATAGTGCGTTGATGTGGTAAACGTACTTTCTAATAACTCTGTGTGTATGTGTATATATTGTGTTTGTAAAAATAACATGTTTACAGTACTGTGTTAACTTTCCTTTCAGATAGCATTGTAGAGATAGTTAGGTAGACTGATGTTGTTGTTTAAGTTTATATGTATATATACAGTATTTTTTAGCTCGAGAAATGAAAGTATACAATGTCATTATGTAATGTAGTGTATACAGCAAGCGTTGATAGATACTGGTGCATGTGCCCAGATTTGTGTTGTGGAGCACTACTGTAATTGTGTTGTATCTATTGTAAGTACATAGTGGTTGAGTGGATTGTAGCAGTTTAACTCTGCAGGATTGATTATGACAGGATTCACCAAGTACTCAGCATTTATAAGTATTTTTATGATAGTGTTTATTTAAAGTTATGCAAGATGCACTTTACACATTAGACTCTTGTAATTATTTTTGACTGCTTATATATTTAAATGATAAATTATTTCCACTTAACATTGCTGGTGATGTATCTGGTGATGCAAATGGCACTGGGTTCTCCTGTAATTCTCTGGTTCCAGGGCTGTGTTTTGCAGTGTGTTTCTCTGCACCTGTGTGCGTTTCGGGCCGCAGCTGTATCTGTGGCTCTGTCAGCTTTCGCAGGGCCTCTTCGTCCTTCATACTCAAGGCGTTATCTGTAAGCCAGCCTGTCCAAACTTCACTCATCAACTCTGTACCCTGCCCTGCCAAAACACATTCATATCACATATCGTGAACGAACACTTTGCTGCATTCTCAGTGGAGTTCCTAAAAGACCTGTAAGCAGGACTAAAAAAGTAAAACAATCAAATAAAAAAACAAGATGTTAAATGTAAAACTAGTGTGCCGAAGCTGTGAGCTTTCAAAAGCTGCTTGCCAACACACAATACAACATAGGGTTAACTAAGCAGAAAATCGTTTTAAATTAAACTCTCCTAAAGGAAGACTTGTTTGCTGTCATATTTCGCCAAATGTGTATTTGAGGAGTGCTTCATCTTGACAGAGTAAATAAATGCTCTTCCCCGGTAGCGAGCCGTGTGTGGCAGCGCAGTGCGGTATGGATCTGATTTGAACACTGAACTGCTAATGTTTGTGAAACTCCTCATGTACCCTCTCCCCAAGATGTCATCCGCAGCGGAAAGCTTTCATCGTCGCAGGTTATAAATGTAGCACTTGATCGCAGGGAAATGCTTGTAGAGTCGTACACAACACACTTGTCATTTTGTTAAGGAATCAATCAGCTTGTCAATTCATCACAGCCCTACGGAGATTCACAGCTCGCATCTTATCAGGCCTTGCTTTTTACTTGCTGACTGAATCATAGGCAGCTCCCAGTCCTCAGACATCACGCTAAGCCACTCAGCCTGCATGCATTTGGAAGTGGCTGTAACTCAGGGAATATTGCACATGAAGCAACTGTTATGGTTGGTATTATACAGACTGCTGTGAGTCCTAAATTACAATTAAATAACAATTAACTAATGACCAACTTCTCCAAGGAAAGGTGTCTGAGGGATGCACCTGGGTGTACCTTGTATTTTTAGACATTTAGATTGCAGAGTTTAGCCTTAGATACTTGGGTGTTTGGAGATATCTAACCATTTGAATGGATGAGTGTGCTGATTGGACCTCATTAACATGTGTGATTGTCCATGCATGTACATGCTTTACTACACGTCCAGTGGTTACATCTTGTGTCTTCTGAAGCATTTTGATTAACAATGAGTGAACAGTAGAGTAGGTTTATAATGTGATGAATCATTTATCTGGTGTCCTGTTAAAGACCAAATGCTTGACCTTTCTAACCTAAGATGTCAAAGAACCTGGATCTAAATATGAAAAAACAGCTTCACCTGTGGAGAATGTATCCCAGGGGATAAGCAGTGCCGTCTGACTCAAGCCTCTTAACCTGTACTTAATAAAGTGCACTGCTCTTGACAAATATGACAAGGTTGCAGGGGCTATTTTTCTTTGCTTTTTAAAACTGACTTTGTGGATCACAGTGTTGATGATGAAAAAAAAAAGAAGAAAAATAAATTCAGCTAAAAAGATCAGCAGATCAATCATGGCAGCCCAAGTGCAGAGAAATGTTGTGTAATTGGACACTGGAGACGAGGGGTGATATTTTACCAACACTACAACCAGAGCATGCCAGGATAATAATGAGCCTGCTTATTGCTCGCTAAAATAAAACAGAACATTTTCTGCTTAGAGGCAAGAAATTAATTTCGGAATTGGATGTTAATTGATTTGATAATTCCCTGTGGTCTTTCCTGTTCTGAGTTTGCTCGTCTCTCTCTAACTTCCTCTTTCCCTTTCACACGTTCCCTCGACGTCTGGTCCCACAGCTCCCTCCCTCTCCAGATCTGCTTTTCCTATTAGATCTGCTGTGTCCTTTTCCTCCGGAGTGGAAATTCGGGTTCATCTTTAACCCCATGAGGAATTATTCAGCAGTTGTTCAAACAGATGACCAGATCCAACTTCTCAGCAAATATTAAGCCCTATTTCATGCACTTCATTGCAAAAATGAAATGTCGGATGCTGTCCTGATATACAACCCCCAACAGCCTGTACCCCAGCATGTGGTGCAAGTTAAACTCTTGACCTTGCTGTGGTTGTGCTGTTCATACTGGAATTAAACGCAGTCCTGTATTTGCCGCTGTGCTGCTGCTGTGGTTCACTTCACGCGATACCCACGAGCCCTTGTTCTCACGCTGCTGTGAAGCTGCTGTCCGTGGGGTCCTGCCTCTCTCCCCTGTGCTCTGTAGCTGCAGTGTAGCTCATGAGATCGCAAGGCAGCGCACTCATTATCAGGCTTATTATTCTACCACTCTTACACAAGGTTACCATGTTACTTGGCTCTCAGCTACAATAAATCCTTTCAAAATTGCCTTCATTATAACATGCACCTCATTAAAGCATGCAGTATGCGCGGCAAGCAAGGGCACTTCTAATGAGGGTGCGGTGCATTTTGCATTTTTTCTGCAATTAAACGGTAAAGAGTTTCAAGTTTGTTTGGTTATTGACAGCCTGACTGTACTTCTGCAAAGGTGGAGGTCGAACCGTGGTGTCACAAGTCCTAGCTTCAGCATTCTTGCAATGACAAAACTTAGTAGGAAAGCTATAACTTATCCATAACTTTCTCATGCTGTGCTAATGCAGTAAACATACAGCGACATATGGTGTTGGAAAAAATAATTATCTGTACAGATCAAAAATACTTTGTCCATCATGTTGGATGCAAAACAGGTCATTTTAAATGACTCCAAGTTCAACATCTGATGAAGTAAATGCATTGCAACAATTGTTATTTTCCTCAAAACTTTATATTGTTTATTTTTTATTGATTCTCCTATGGAATTCTGATGTGAAGGTTTGGTTTTGCCGTCCCTGTGTTAGTCAAAGCGGTCCCCCTGCGCGCTCGTGTGTCTCTTCCCCAGAACTTCCTACAGATGTCAGAGGACTCCCTGACAGTTGCGATGTAGTTAATAAATGTGTTGAGATTTATAAGCATTGTTTACAGAACCTGTTTACTGCTAGAACTCCACCAGCATCTGTTCCTTGTTCCTAATTAGCTGCTAATTACGGGAGAGCTCTGAGTGTGCGTCTGTCACCAAACTGACTGAACCGTTTTGCATGAACATTAACAAATTAATTTGCAACGGCACTATTGCTATGAAAGGATGAAACTGAGGAGCGAAGCGTTGAGGGGCTGTGCAGCCGCTGCTCTGCCAGGTTTGAGATAAGAGCGAGGAGCCGAGTGCAGCTGATGGCGCATGGTGGGTTATGAGGAATATCCCACTGTTCCATTAGGTCGTATGTCCCCAGAGCAAGTCGCTTCTGCTTCGGTGCCACTTTGTAGTTTATTTAATGAAATATTCCACCATGAGAAACTGTGTTTTAATCATTTTTACAGAAATGTAACAAGACAGTGCTGGCTTTAGGGCCAAGTTAACCACTCTATGAGCTAGTGTTGCAACCTGCTGCCTTGGTCATTATGTGTTAAGTAATAATAGTTTATTGTTCTTAACTCCAATAGCTGTGCTGTCTTGTTTGTAAAATAGACCTGTGTGGAAATGCTTTCAAGTAATACATTATAAACTGAATTTAAATTGTTAGCTGCATAGGTCATTTTTTTAAACTGTAAGAACCGTAACAAATTTCAGTCTTTGCTGAAAACCTTACTCAAGGTACAGTGATATAATACATCCTAGCCTTGTCTAGTCTTGTCACTGCCGTGTGATGAATACTCTGAAAGAGGGATGCTGTTTGAGTGCTTGTACAGCATGGACGTGTTCCATCAACAGTTATTGAAATATCTGTGTGTAGGGCTCCCGACGGCACTTAATGTTTCCAGATACAGTGTTTATCTGGTCGCGGTTGATTGATTTCTTGACTCTGAGCTTTTTATTCAGTGTTTATGACAAGCCTGCATGAAGATGTTTGCTAAATGAGATCTGTTTTTACAGGGATCAAGAACGGAGCCTGAAAGTAGACGACCTTCATACAGAGGGGCCAAAAAAGGTCATTAACTGACCAAGGTCCCATTTTTTTCTGTTTTGGGGTTATTGCAGCTGTAATAATCTCGTTGGGTATTCAAAAACAGAATTTGTTTATCCTTGCTACAGTTATAAAAAAAATGAGAGAAATACAGGGATGGAAATAAGACTCCTATTGCATAGCATTTTCACCCATTTCAGGTTTTATCGCAAGCTTGATTAGCCCTTGTGTGAAGCACAGGCGAGTATCTTTTTACCTGCAGGGTTGCTTTGTGGTCCAGTGGTTAAAGAAAAGGGCTTGTAACCAGGAGGTCCCCAGTTCAAATCCCACCTCAGCCACTGACTCATTGTGTGACCCTGAGCAAGTCACTTAACCTCCTTGTGCTCCGTCTTTCGGGTGAGACGTAATTGTAAGTGACTCTGCAGCTGATGCATTGTTCACACCCCCTAGTCTCTGTAAGCCTTGTATAAAGGCGTCTGCTAAATAAACAAATAATAATAATAATAATGCTTGTGCATTGTCATCAGTAGAAGTTAACAGATTCTCGGTCTCTGCTGTGCTTTCAGAGAGTTCTAAGCAGTGCTGACTTTTCTGTGTTCAATTGGCTGGTTAATTCAGGTGTTATTTACCCTGCAATTCATTAGTTTTACTCTGCCATTGGCAGCGGACAGGCTGTAATTTCACGCCTTGCAATAAAAGATGTCTCATAATCTGCTTCATTTAGCAACTAAGGAATTTAATGAAATTAACTGCAGCCCTAATTAAGACAGTGAATATTAAACACCCGTCATCAAGTCTTTAACGAGAAGGACAAGATCTGCCTTCCGCTGGATTGAAAGAAAGAAAGAAAGAAAGAAAGAAAGAAAGAAAGAAAGAAAGAAAGAAGGAAATCCCTTCCTGGTAAACAAGCTGCCTGCTACAGTAACTGTGCTGATTTTCCTGTGTATTCGCTGGTCTCTTACATCCATTGAAGATCTGTAAGGAATTACTATTACCAAGATGCTTCTTTGAGGACAGCCTTTCCACTGTGTTAGCAATTTAGTGTAACACCCATTTCAGTAGTTTTCAAAGTTACCGTATATATCTGTTTGTTTTGTCCTGCAACAAGACTCATTTGCTTGATTGCTTAAGGTTTACCTGAACATGGTAATATGACTGCTAGAATATAGCAGCATTACTATACAGTACACGTCATATCAAGTATGGGCTTTTTAATTTTGCTTTTTAATATGTCCAAAATCACTTTGATTTGGCTGTTGTGTTTCTCTTGGAAGGGAAGTTCCAAGTTCAAATCTGTATAGCCGTGCATGTATGAGTATATATAGCAAATAACAAAGCAAAGGTCAAAAGGGCTTCACCCCCAAAATAAAAATAAAAAAGTTTTTTTTTTTTTTCATCTCATTGTCAAAAATTCAAACTCAGTGAGGTTTTATCTCCTAATGAATTGAGACTGCTGAAGTAAGGATTGGGTAATTGAGTTTATAATTAATTATCCAGAACACTCAGCAGATAAATCAGTTGCAGAGAGATTTTTTTTTCCCCCGATATTTTATTTTATCTCCTCTTTCCCGTTTTCCCTGGGGCCTGCCCTTCTTTGTCCTTGCGCTGTCAGGAAGACTTTATCTCAGACCCCCCTGTGTGTGTGTGTGTGTGTGTGTGTGTGTGTGTGTGTGTGTGTGTGTGTGCGTGCGTGCGTGCGTCCCCAGCCCCAGCCCTCGTCTCCTGGGTGCTCACTCTGGCCTTCCCTTCCACACAGCTCTCCCTGTGTGTGCAATCAGCGAGCCTGTCTCCCCGCGCTGATGATAAATTAGCAGGAGGTGTGAAGGCGAGCGGCCCCTTGCAGATCGGCTCTCCGATAGAGGAGCGCGGCTTTCACTGGGTGTCAGTCACTGAGCTGCGGACCCTGGAGGCGACTGACAGCCGCTGACAGAGAAGCGGGACGTCCAGAAATCAGAAATGAAGCAGTCGGTGGACTGGGGCCCACGTACAAAGGAAACCTGTAATTTGCTCGGCTTTTCGGTGTAGAACAATGCCGGAGACGAAATGAGATTCCATGGCCCCTTTATATTTACCTTTATCTTCCAGATTGTCTTTTCTTTTGTTGGTAATGGAACTAAAAGAAGAATTTTTTTTTTTTAGTTTGTTTCTTTTTTTGTTTGAGGGCAAGGCATGATGTAATTTTCTGAGCAGCTGTTGAAATTGTCCATTCTGTACAAAAAGAGTTACTAAATGCCTGTCCAATGGACAGACTTTTTGTCTGCCGTTTAACAGAACATGACCCAAATTGAAACGGTTTTAATTGTGATGCTTTAAATCTGGATCATGAAATATTAGCACTTGAATTGAGAACCTTGATGGAAGTTTTTAAATGTCTTTTAGTTATTTGTTTTTTATTTTCCAACGATTGCCCCAAAACTGCAAATGTGATTTGATGGACCAGTGCCTGGAACAGAGCTGGTCTGGCAAGAAGACTGCACTTCTCTATACTGCCTCTAGGGCCTCTAGGGCAGTGCTGAGCCTCACAGAGTGCAGTGCACCCTCTGTTGATAAGCAAAGCATGTTGTTTTATTAAGACAGTGTGTTTCAAACGGATTAGAGGAGACTCTGTGCTTGGGACAGGCAGGACGGATAGCTTGTTTTCCTTGCCAAGTCGTAGAGGGTGGAGCAGGTGATTATTCTGATTTCCGATGTGCAGGCGTGGTGGCTACCACTGAACACTGAACTGAAATGTGTTCCCTTCTCAAGGGGGGCGATGTCCCTTTAGGTGACCATCCTCACATCATTGCAAGCAACATTGCCACAGCCTGCACTGTACGCACCTAACATGCTGTGGCAGTAGCAGCATTTAGGGCTGCCGCAAAATCAGCAGTATCAGCAATCAAAATGTCGTTAATTTCCGCTGTTGACCTTTTAAAGATGCTGGTCGTAACGGGTCTTTGTTCATACAAAGTCGTTATTCCCCTCTGAAGGGTTTGCATGTTCTTGACGGCAGTGATATAGTGGACTGGCTCCTGTACTGTATGTATTGTTATCCAATTGTGATGAGACATTATGTAAAACAATTTACTGAGAGTTTTAGAATCTGGAGATATAGGGAGGGACTATCGGCCCATGTGTTTCAGGTACATTTTTACATATACATTTAAATATATCTCAAATAAATCTGATTGTGAAGACATTTGTGTACTGCTCTCTGTGAGGATACATATCCCTTGGAAAAGGTTTTGATTTTTGCATGTGGTGTGGCTGGGGAAATGCTTGTTTAAAAACGTGGATGCATCATTGCTGTGTTGCTGCTTTGATCTTTTCACTGCAGCTGTACATTAGGCCACATTGTGTACTAGCCAGTTAAGGAGTGGTTGGGAAGAGGCTTCATACAGTGCTTGTTCAGTGCACCGTAAGTGTAATATGATGATACTTACAATTACAAGCTGTACTGTGATCTTCATCCACATAGTGCTTGAAGCGTAATAATGACACTTCAAAAGGACTCAAAGGTGTTCAATATCAAGTAGTTAAAGCATGCAATATTGGTGTTTGATTAAATAAATAAATAGACTGAAATTGCAGCGATACAGTGTTCAAGTAAGAAAGCAAATGTAAACCCAGTTTTCAGTCTTTTAAAGGGAAAATGGGAACCAGTACTGTAGTGCGACTTTAATAATGACAAATCATACCCATCAGAAGTCTAGCGTGCCATTCAATTAGCCTCACTTGTAAAATGATAGCCTGTCATCTCCAGCAATGGATGAGGAAAATTAATAAATTGCATCCTAAATAGCAGGGACACTTAAGAAAAATTGGCCAGCCAGCTTAGCACAGCATGATGCAATGGGGCTACCTTTGGCACCAGATTCCATGCCTTGAAATTCTGCCCGTCTCTTTATTAATGGACGCTGGCTGCTGCTGACAGCTATGTTGCTACTGGCAACTTTCTTCATTTAAAATTAAAGCTCTCGTCAAAACCCATTTACTACGCTGCAGGGTTGTTTTAATTTAATTTTTTTTTTTGCACTCAACTTACAACAGAGGTTTCTTCACTGGTTCTCACTCAAGAACTGCACAAATAAGAACCAGTTTTATGTTTATATCAAAGGTGTGTGTCTGCGTGTGTGTTTGTGTTTAAAAAAGATCAATGTAAGGATTTTGGATTTATGCATATTGATTTATATTATTTTTCACCCAGCATTGCCCAAACTAACATTGCATCTTGTTCTCAGTTCTTTGCTGTAACACACACAGTACTGTAGACACAATCTCTTGGAGAAGATGAAGGCGCAAGCAGAAAAGTTTCTCTACTTGACCTTCTTATAGGTGTTGCAAAGCCAGCGATGTTTGCTGTAAACTTAGAGTTGCATTGTTGTACTGATTATTTAGGGAGGCAGTTTGATCTAGTGGCTATTGCAGGAGACTAGTATGTCTTTGATATGAATCCCCCCAGAACACAACTGTCTCCTGACCTCAGCAGCACCATGGTTCCACTAGAGAGGAGATGCTGCAGCCCTGAATTGTAAAATATTCTCGTTGTGTTTCTGAATCTCATATTTAAGGATTTTGTTTCGTCGCTTCAGTCGGACAGCACAGGATTCCTCTTTCCCCTCTGTTGTTTTTAATTGAAGGCAAAGCCAGGAGATGGGAAACCTCATAAAGGGTTAAAGGTTCTGTTTACACGAAACGGCGGTGCGAGGGCTTGCTGTTTGTGGGAAGATGTGTATAGAGGGGGAGAATCGCATGCAGCTGTAAACCTCGGACAGTTAACTGGGTTATGTTTCTCCTTTTGTTATTGCAATTTACTGCCAAGCTCTGGAGAGGAAAGCGGATTAGCCGATTATTTTGTGTTTGATCAGGATGCAGAGGTGATAAGCTCTCGTGTCTCGCTGTTGTGTTTGAAGCCGCTCTTGGTGATGTTGCCGCTACAGCGGCCAGTGTGTAGAGCCTGCTAATGACAGAAGGGTCACCCTGCTCAGCTGACCTGTGAGGAGCAGCAGGCGGGGCTTAGCTAGCAGGGCAGCTTGTCTCTGAGCCAGCGTTCTGTTCACAGTGACCTGCAGGGCCGTCAGAGACGGTAACAACGCAATTAAAACTACTCTTCCCAGGATAGAAAGGAAAGCAAAGGCAAAGTAAATGAGAGCCCAGAGTGATATACACCCTTTCTTAACTCTGTCTAAAAAAAATAACTGAATTCAACATTAATTCTTGTCATTGTGTGGCACTTGAGAGGGGGCGTTGCCATGCTTGTTGTGGTACAGCTCATGGTTTGCAAGTTAACCTACATTGGTTTGTCTAAGTGGATTCCAACTTTGAAAAAACATTGCTTTCACTGAGTCACGGAGCACTGGTGTAGGGAGATTAGATTGCTGATAGCCAACGTTCAGTCTCTGAACGGTGCATGATATATTGATCTGGAGCAGCACAATGTCGCCTTGCACTTCTACCTGCTGCCTGTGGCCACATGCAGCTCTTGTCTCCAACTCTTCACGCTGTTGCCGTAACGATCCCCCATAGCATTGCGCCCCTCCGATAGCATTGCGCCCCCCTTCCCACCATCCCTCCACTCACCACTCTGACTGATTGGCTCATTTACACTCTGCCATCTCCAGCACCCTAACTAGATCAATACATCTTTGTTGGTAAATAATTGCTATTGAGCAGGGTTTTAATATAAATTTATGAGCATCGTTTTATCATGGCCTCTGGGCACACTGAGATACTGCGCTATAGATTTCCTATAACGCTTAACATTTATTGCATTAACATTGCAGGGTATTTAAGACGAAAGGTAAGCTCTGCTTTGAAGTAACCAAAGAGCAAGGCAAAGTCAATTCAATTCAATAGGGATCTTTCACAGCTAACCCTGCTGCTCCTGAACATTCAGGGTTATGCGATCTTGAGTTTGAAAGCATGCAGTTCATTGAAAGCGACTGAGTTTTAAATTTGAGGGTACTGAGTTTGTTTTTGTCCTGGCCAAAGCTGTGTCTTCTATCAAATGCACAGTCAACCTTTTCTTAAGGTGATGCAAGTCATGTGTATTTATTGTGGCATTCTGATGGTCCATAAAAGTAACAGAAAATGTTGAAGTAAGTGTGCACACCCCCATATACAGTATAATTCACAGCCCATATGGAACAATCAGAACTCAACTGAAATGTGTAGAAGTGTGCGCATTACACTGTGAAATATTACTACAGGGCAGTGTTGCTTCCAGGAGATCTGGGGAATTGTGAAGCAATTAAGAAATTAATAAAACATTTACCAAGAAGGTTGTGTGTTTTCAAACTTTCAGTGTACAGTAGCCATGCTTGTGTTAACAGCGTGCGCATTACATAATTAATTTCTTATTAACTTTAAACTTGCAGCTGGTGCATCTGTTTTTGTTCCTGTAGGCGACCGCTCTTGTCGTCAATGAACTTTGGTGATTTTATTGCTGTTTCATTAACTGGGGAGGCAGACTTCACTGCTGAGATTGTGTTCATTAGGTGCAGTGCAGTCGCTTTGCATGTTAATAAATAAGAAGCAGGTTGTTGAATAGCTGTCTGTCTCATGTGGCATTTTAAAAAAACTGTCCTGGCCAAAACTTCTCATAACAGGGATGGAAATAAGACTTCTATTGCATAGCAGTTTGATCCACTCCCGGTTTCACTATGAGTCTAATAAGACTCTCCTGAGCTTGTTAACTATACACTGTGGCTAATCAAGCTTGTATTTAAGCCTGGAATGGGTGAATCTGCTATACAATCAGAGTCTTATTTGCATCCCTTGTATAAGACAGTTTAGATTGACACAGTACTAAATGTTAATGAGTACATTTTCCAAAGAAAAAATAAATCTCTGATTTTCATTGTTTATTGGCATTACCTGTGCAAAGATTGGTGTTGATGGTGGATGCAAGAGATGTGAATGTATTGCAACTTCAGGACAGACAGGTGTTTAAATTAGTTGGCGTTTAGAAAAGAAGAAAAAAAATCACACTTAAGGTACAGTTGAAAAATCCCACTGTGCCCGAGGAACATCCCATCTCATCTCTCCCGCCACGGACTTGTGAATATGATCGCAATCTGGGCTCTCCTGATGGGATATGCAGGCTGATGCTTTGAGGTCTGGTTTGATCTCTGGTTTGATAGCCTGGTTTATTTGGCCTTCTTGATGGGGCTGTGGGGTTATCACAGGGCAGCGATCCAGCTCTCCTCTTTAGAGTCAGTTGTGATGGGGGTCATTCACAGGTAAGCACCTGATAACAGTAACAAGTTTGTTTAGAGTCTAGGTGATTACTAGTGTCGGGACGGGAGGCCACCTGCCTGCAGCAAATACCCCCGCGGGGTCGCCCTTAACCTGCCCGACCTTTTAGGCAAAGAGATTAAACAGGGTTGATCAGAGGATTAGCACAATAAAAATACCCTGCAAACATTAGAGCATATATTAAATAATTAGTATCAAGGTTTGTCTGTTCATGAAGCACCCCAGCTGATCAGGAAAACCAAGCCACTACAGTGGCATTGAAAGCTCCAGAGCTGTCTATAAATAACTCCAGTATTTGCTGTGTTCAGGTTTATTATAGGAAACCGCTTTGACCTGAGCTGTGTTTTCTTGTGTGCAGTTGCTCACTCGGTGGGTGAGAACACTCAAGATAAGCCCCACATGGTAACCAGGCAATGGGAGCTGTCATTCAAATGATTATTTCTACTAATCCAACACTTCCTCCTGCTAATCCCGTACATACTCCTGTGTGTCATTGTTTCACGGTTAATTTGAAAAGTGTTAAACTAGTCCCTTGTTTGCCCCTGCTAGGAGGGTTTGAAATGTGTTAGCGGAGACCAGCTGCAAAGATGTTCACTTGCTTGCAGGGCAGGCCCCTCTTTTTGTTTGCCTGTGCAGAACAGTGCACTGTTCTACCTTTTTAAAATTTAAGAAAACAAGATTTGTTGAACTGTATGGGGTGTGAGAAATTGCCCTGCCAAGACTTTGGAAAAAAACAAAAAACAGATGCAGTGTGAAGTGAAGCATAGCGAGGAAACTTACCATGGTACACGGATACACACTGTGACTGCAGGGGATATAACATGCTATACACGTATTAAACTGGTAACATATATAATGAGGTACAGAATAGACCAGATAAGGCTGTACCCCCTGTTGTAACTCCCAGTGATGCGGTTGTATTCACTGCTTCTTTTGTTTCAGGGTATGCTCCTGAAGAGAAGCGGCAAGTCTCTGAATAAAGAGTGGAAGAAGAAGTATGTAACCCTGTGCGACAACGGCCTGCTCACCTACCACCCCAGCCTTCATGTAAGTAAGGGATGTTACACAGCCTTCTGGACTGTTAATACACATTCATCAGGAACCTCTCCAGCACTGCGACGTGGGGGTGACATTTCCAAAAGCCCTGAAGTTCTTCCTTCTCTTGACATAAACCGTTGTGCAATTCCCAAGTGGTAGACATTTTATTACTATTGAATGATAGTTTAGTCAAACTCTTAAGAGATGTAGCCATGTTATATGTCCATCTATATATGTATCTATCTATCTCTCTCTATCAATACGCGCCATCCGTGAGCTATGACAGCCATAGGTAGAAGCCTATAAAGGTGATGTAGGCACTCTGAGTTATAAAGGTGATGTAGGCACTCTGAGTTATAAAGGTGATGTAGGCACTCTGAGTTATAAAGGTGATGTAGGCACTCTGAGTTATAAAGGTGACGTAGGCACTCTGAGTTATAAAGGTGACGTAGGCACTCTGAGTTATAAAGGTGATGTAGGCACTCTGAGTTATAAAGGTGATGTAGGCACTCTGAGTTATAAAGGTGATGTAGGCACTCTGAGTTGTGCAGGTGCTAGTAAGGAAAAGCCAATCAAAGAGTGATTTGTGTTCATTAGGCGCTTGTCAAAGCTGAAAGATTGTTGTAATGAAAGCTGTGCTGCGGGGGGGCCCCTCCCTGGCAGTGTCGCCCCCGCAGTCACGCCTCCTTGCCTCCTCGCCTTGCGTGATCTCGGGGCAGCGAGCTGCCTTATCATTACATTAGGATAAGCTGTGAAGTAAATGAAGCAAGGCTTTATATGGGCTCTGCTAACTCTCAGGCTAGGCTCACTCCCTCCAGGCCTCTTTAAGGGATTCTTCTCAGGGTTTAAGATGACTGGCTTCCCGTGCACTGGGGCTTGCTGCATCATTCTCATTCAAACACAGCCAGCGACTTTTATTTGCTTTTTTTTTATTTTTTTATTTTTTCTAGAACATTAAGTTGTTTTCTTTTTTTTTTTTTTCCTTCTGGCCTATAATATTGAAGAAACGTTTATAAAAGTTAACTAGTTCATCCTTGTTGCCTTGACAACAAATAATCACGCCCACTAATGCTTTTATAGTTCTAAAATCTATAGAAAAAGCTTTAGAAAATCTTACTCCTTTTTGGTCTACACCAGTGGTTCTCAATCTGTGGTCCGTGGAAAGGTTACATGACGCAGCAGCATAGTTTATAGATCCCATTGCAAACCCAAAATTTGAGACCTTAAAAACTCAGCTACAGATACAGGAAGGCAGTGCATATATGGAGAATATCTCCAAGTAAAAAAATGTCTAAACTCTCTGTCATATATAGTTTTAGAGTGTCTAAAATGTATTAGTTATTTGGGTGTTTTCGAGTATTGTGCTCATGTGCAGCATGTACAGTAGCACACGAAAGGGCGTATGTTGTGTTGCATTAACATACGACTGTAATTGGGTTGGATGCACGAAGCGAAGCAGTATATTTGTTGTAAACATTAAGCTGGAGGTTTTCAGCGTTTCCATTTATTGTAATTGATTTTAAATGAATGAAGCCTCTGTGCTGGTCTCAGTCGCTCCGTAAACAGAGCTGACATAACCCGCAATGTTAGCCTCGTTAGTGACCAAGCATTTAAAAATGCCCATCAATTATTTTTGTTGATAATGAAACGATACAGAAAAGGATTTCATTAAGTTGTTGACTTGTTAAATCTTTGTGTCTCTTGCTTTTTTTTGTCTTCCAACGGAGGATTTGCTTTCTGCTGTGCATTGTACTATTTTGCATGTTAAAAAATCCTCAACAGCCAATCAGCATGCAGCATCCAAACATTTGTTTTATAAATAAAGATTATAGCTGGACACGTAGCTCCGACTGTGCTGGTACCTCATGGATGTAATGTAACTTCACAGATTATTAAGTCACATAAATCAATTTCTGCTGTAATTATCAATTTAAAAATAAAACAGTCCGTTTTTCCCCCCATTTCTGTAAATTCTTGTTAATGAAAACTAGAAATGTTCTTTAAAACTCCAATTTTAAAATAACTTTGCTCACAGAAACAGGCCCACCCATCGCATTGAAACAAAGAAAGGTAAGTCTACGGTAATTCTTAGTATTATAGTGAAATAATGTGCTTATTTCAGTCACCAATACTGTTTATTATGTGGGTCTGCCGAGATCAAAAAATTATTCAGGTGGTCCGCAAACAAAAGTGTAATAAACCGTATACTCTGAAATGCATAACATAAGCAAGGAGCATTTATAACTGTAGTGTATGACCAAGGAGGGCATATTTCATCAACCATTTATTATGTATTTTAGAACATTTGCACATCTATTAAGTTTCTTTTGTTTCTCTTGAACTTTCACCAAAGACAGATCACTGCTATTTGCTTTATTTCTTCTCATTGATTTATTATTGTAGTCAATATTTTTGTATTCCTTGTGGGCCATTTAATTAAAAACAAGCAGGCAAAGCAGACTTTATTGTTTTTTTCATTGCCTTAAAAACATAGAAGCTAATGTTGAATCCCCATGTTTTTGTATTTGCCAGATTGAATCGTGTTAATTGATTTATTTCTAAACTGGTAGTTAAATGATCTCACCGTAGCACATGCAAGCCAGGCAGCACAATGCCAGATCGCTGTCGTCTGAACAGGGAGCAGTTCACTCAATGTTCTACACTTGCTTTGCTGGGTCTGGAACTTGATGTCAGGAACAACATGTTTTTGACTGCCAAAATACAGAACTGTGTTATTTGTAAATGTGTATTTATATTTTTCAGTAGTGTTTTAGTTTTATTACTGGGCAATTTTACATCAGGGGTGTACAAAGTCGGCCCTTCCACTCCTGGTCTTCGTTCCCTGTTCTTAATTGTTTAATTGAACCAATTAAACCTGCACCCAGACGCTCAAGTTGTTAATTATCGCACTTTACCTGTTAAACCTGGAGTTGAATGGCCCTCCAGGACTGTGATTGGTGAAGTTCAACAACATAGAATAGCACAGTCCAGAGGTACTGGAATCAAACATATGAGCTACTTTACTTCACTTAAATCTTTTGACAATAAGCACTGCAGTAACCGACATGCTGGTTCTGTCTTAGTCCCCAGATGCTGTAGTTTGAACACAATTCAATGGCTCTGTACGGCACAGCATCTCAGTGAGGCTTTACAACTAGAAAAGCTTATTAACGTATAGAGAACTACGTGGTAAGCCTCGGACACCAAAACGGGCTGCCACTGTTACACAGCTGCGAAAACATGAGGCAAAGGAATTGGATCTGTGTGAAGGCGTCGCTGAGGAGAGTGTGAGAGAGCACTGCCGCCTGTCAAGGATCAAAAGGACGAGTGATTCTTCTCTCTCTCTCTCTCCCCCTGTCAAGTACTCTCAACAGCTAGCAGGTTTTCCCTGATCACATCTCATCGGCAACAGAGGCATCAATTAGCATGTTTGTTTGAGGCTAATTGAATGAAACTCAATCATAGCTCTTAATTGCTTGACTATGCGAAAAGAAATCACATTAATGGAGATAATTAAGTGGATGGCAATAGATGCAACATAATTAGAAGCAAACTACAAAAAAAAAAAAAAAAAAAGCATTTGAAACAACACAAACTGTATCGGCAGACGCCGAGGTATCCACTGCTGTCCAGCTGCCCCTTACTCCCCATAGCCCCCCTTCAAATGTATTCCTTCCCCAGAGGGTTCTTTAATGCCAGCTCATAAGCCTCCACCATTTACGAGGTGCAGATGATGAACAACACGAAATGCAGATCGAGTTGGAATTGCCTCTTTCAAGCTGTTGAGGTCTGAGATGGCAGTTCTGGGGCCCGTCCCTAAAAGCTCTCTAGTGGCTTATTATGAGCCGTTAAGAGCACTTGGCTTTGAACTGCCCTTTCGTCTACTCTTCTAAAGGTGGTGGTGGGGGTCGGTCCTCTTGTTCTTCATCTTCTTTTTTTCTGTTTTGTTTCATTTCGTGGTCAGCGCTGTGAGCAGCTTTTCCTGCGCAAATTAAGTCAAGCGCCTGCCTGCCCGTCTGCCTACCTGCCTGCTCGGTCACACAAGCAGGATTTGCACCTTAAAACAATGGCAGCGTCCGGTCCCTGCTTCGGAGCAGATCAGAGAAAGGGGAGGGATTATCTAGTATTAGTGTGGTTGGTACTGGTTACAGGTGCCGGTGTGATATCTAATTCTTTAACATGAACTAGAAACCTTGCACAAGAAAAGATGGATGTGTTTTATGTGCCAGGTTGTGAGAATAAATATTGGTACTAACTTCTACAAACTTTAGAACAAGAAAAAACAAAATATAATGGTTAAAAATAATAAAACTGCTAGTATGGTAATTATCATAGCAAAACTGAACTATTGACCTTAAAATGTACATTGGACATTGCTGGGTTAACAATAGCATGAAACCACTGTCTCCAGGGTTGGGGTCAATTGTTGTTTTTCGATTCCAATTCCTTTTTAAAATGAATTCCCAGTTCCAATTCCATCAAAGAAATTGGAATTGATATTTTAGGGACATATTAATTTAATTTGAATCCAATTTAATTGACTAACAGTAGCTTCAATTTAAGTTTTGTTACCACTGTGACAAGCTCATTTTAACAGAATACTTATTGCTAATTGCAATTTTGATCAATGATGTGTTGGAATTGATTAAAAGGGAATTGGAAATTGATTTTAAAAAGGAATTGGAAACGGAATTGGAATTGAAAAATTGTCTGCAACCCTGACTGTCTCCTGACTGGTTGGCATGCTGAAGTTTGCTTCTCAAAAGACTGTGTGTAGCTACTTCTGCTATTTACTTTCTTTAACAGAAATAAAAGTTTTATGGCTCATTTACACTTGTTGTGAAGGAGGTTAGAGATTCTAGAACTGGAAACCTATTTAACTCTAAATAAATAAATGAATGCTGAGAAACCGAAGTCGGTTCGTACAGTAAAGTTTAAATAAAACTAAAACTTGGGTGAAAGTTGTTGTAATAAGGAGAGGTCAGGCCTGGTGTTTTACCCCTAAGCCTCCTGTTCAGTGTCAGTGAATCTCTCCTATGTGTCTCCTCAGGACTACATGCAGAACGTCCATGGCAAGGAGATCGACCTGCTGCGCACCACCGTGAAGGTGCCGGGGAAGAGGCCTCCCCGTGCCATCTCCGCCTGTGCCCCCCTCTCCAGCCCCAAAACCAACGGGCTGACCAAGGACATGAGCAGCTTGCAGCTCTCCCAGGCACCAGGTGAGCGATCCAGCCTCCCGCGGGGTCATTTACAAACTAGCGTGCGCTTCTCCAGCCCTGGAGAACAAGGCTCTTTGATTTTCATTAATAATCTTTGATTTTCTGCCCCCTTTGGTCACTGGTTTTATTTATTTCTTTATTTATATATTTATAGATCTATTTTTTAATTAAACAATTCTCCAGGTATTAATCCATGAACTCATCCCTTCCAGGGATAGGTTAAAACAAACACAGACGCATGTTCAGTGGGGTGAGCGACCCCTCTCTACCGAAAGCAGCGCCACCCCCTCCCCGCATCTCTAACCCACGAGTGCAACATCATGTAAGGAAGCTAGAAAGACCAAACTAATAGCATGAATATTCAGTGACCCAGAATAGTAATTATTGTCATGAATATTAATACAATGAGACTTCTCTTTCCACTCAGCCAGCTCCGAAAATGAGGTCTAATGAGAGCGAGAGAGAGAGAGAGAGAGAGAGAGAGAGAGAGAGAGCGCGATGCAGAGAGATGCAGATGCTTTTTATTAAAGCACTGGGTTTAAGGATCCCATTGTCTTGTTCATCATGTCCAAAAAACGTGTGACTGCTGGAATGGAGCGACCCATATTATTCAGACGGAAAATATTCTTATTGTTCCAGTCCTAAGAAAAAAAAACATTTTTATTTGTAATAGCTCTTTTCATGTGTGCTTGACTTTAACAGGAATCTCCTTTCATAAGCATGTGATTTAAATTAAAATTAAAGAATAGTAATAATAGGAATCTGTTTGTAGGTAGTGTGGACAACTACTACAGCTAACTTTACTTGGTTAGGAAAATCAACCAAATCAAGCAAAAAATTACAGACCCCACTTTGAGATCTTCTTAGACTGTCACCAAATCTGATGATGAACCTCAGCCCCCAGTAGAGATCATTTTCAGTTAAGTAACATGACAGACGACCTGTATTTTTTATTTTATTTCACTACATTGCCAATGATGTACCCACCCTAGAAGGATGTATTAGAACCTAGTCTGTCCCAAAAACACTGTCAAAATTCTCTCTTCAGGGGGTTGAACTTTTTCACAATGTAAAGCTCTTTTTTTAATACAGACTAGACTATCTGTGTTGGAGTTCCTACCACAAAGGGAACACTGAAGATGGCTGGTATTTGGTCTTTGAGTGTAATGTGAGTGAGACACTCTAACCCCACCAGCACAGGAGCCCAGTGGTTAAGACGCTCACTTGCGGTGCTCATGGCCGCTGGTTCAGGCCCAGCCTCCGTCCTGTTTCACCAGTGTGAGAGTATGTATGTGTGTACATCACTCCAGCTCCTCTCTCTCCCTGTCTTTCTGTTCTCCCTCTGTCTCAGTGTTTCGTGCTGCCTGCCCTGCCCTGGATTAATGAGCCCAGGGTGCAGTATGAGCAGAACCACATGGCTTTGAGCTAATGGGTCCAGTCATTTTTACTCTTTTGAGTGGTAGACGTACAAAAGTAATTGGCTGTGTAGAATGACAGCACATTGGCTCTGCTTAAGGATATGTTCTCCCCACATTGTGTGGTCCACTGGTCCAAAGCGTTGTGATCACAGGCTGTGGTTCTCCCCGCTGGCATTGTGCTGGCTCTGAAGTGAATGTAATCCTGTTGGGCCAGTGACATGTAATCTGGAATTGGGGAAACGGAACTTGTCCTGCATGTAAGGCTTCATCCATTTCTTTTTGTTTCATTTGACTATGAATGTTTGGGTCTAGGAAAGGTGGTCATTATATACGAGCGCTCCTGGTGTGTTCATTTAACAGGTGATTACATTGAGACGTGAACATTTCATTTTCTAGATTTAGGCTGGCAGAGGCATCATATCATATAACATGTGACAGATCACTGTACAATAGATCACACTAGCAGGTAGTTTTCTTATATTTTTGCATTACCTGCATTACTTCAAAAAGCTTATTTAAAATAAGTGGTTGCTTACTTCGTTTCCACAAGCGTGTGTATATATGTGTGTATATATGTGTGTGTAAAATATATATATATATATACAGTACTGTGCAAAAGTTTTAGGCAGGTGTGAAAAAATGCTGTAAAGTAAGAATGCTTTCAAAAATAGACATGTTAATAGATTATATTTATCAATTAACTAAATGCAAAGTTAGTGAACAGAAGAAAAATCTAAATCAAATCCATATTTGGTGTGACCACCCTTTGCCTTCAAAACAGCATCAAGCATCAATTCTTCTAGGTACACTTACACACAGTTTTGAAGGAACTCGGCAGGTAGGTTGGCCCAAACATCTTGGAGAACTAACCACAGTTCTTCTGTGGATTTAGGCAGCCTCAGTTGCTTCTCTCTCTTCATGTAATCCCAGACAGACTTCGATGATGTTGAGATCAGGGCTCTGTGGGGCCATACCATCACTTCCAGGACTCCTTGTTCTTCTTTACGCTGAAGATAGTTCTTAATGACTTTCGCTGTATGTTTGGGGTCGTTGTCATGCTGCAGAATAAATTTGGGGCCAATCAGATGCCTCCCTGATGGTATTGCATGATGGATAAGTATCTGCCTGTACTTCTCAGCATTGAGGAGACCATTACTTCTGACCAAATCCCCAACTCCATTTGCAGAAATGCAGCCCCAAACTTGCAAGAAACCTCCACCATGCTTCACTGTTGCCTGCAGACACTCATTCATGTACGCTCTCCAGCCCTTCGGCGAACAAACTGCCTTCTGCTACAGCCAAATATTTCAAATTTTGACTCATCAGTCCAGAGCACCTGGTGCCATTTTTCTGCACCCCAGTTCCTGTGTTTTCGTGCATAGTTGAGTCGCTTGGCCTTGTTTCCATGTCGGAGGTATGGCTTTTTGGCCGCAAGTCTTCCATGAAGGCCACTTCTGACCAGACTTCTCCGGACAGTAGATGGGTGTACCAGGGTCCCACTGTTTTCTGCCAGTTCTGAGCTGATGGCACTGCTGGACATCTTCCGATTGCGAAGGGAAGTAAGCATGATGTGTCTTTCATCTGCTGCAGTAAGTTTCCTTGGTGGACCACTGCGTCTACAGTCCTCAACGTTGCCCATTTCTTTGTGCTTCTTCAAAAGAGCTTGGACAGCACAACTGGAAACCCCTGTCTGCCTTGAAATTTATGCCTGGGAAAGACCTTGCTGATGCAGTATAACTACCTTGTGTCTTGTTATTGTGCTCAGTCTTGCCATGGTGTATGAGTTTTGACAGTAAACTGTCTTCAGCAACCTCACCTTGTTAGCTGAGTTTGGCTGTTCCTCACCCAGTTTTATTCCTCCTACACAGCTGTTTCTGTTTCAGTTAATGATTGTGTTTCAACCTACATATTGAATTGATGATCATTAGCACCTGTTTGGTATAATTGTTTAATCATACACCTGACTATATGCCTACAAAATCCCTGACTTTGTGCAAGTGTACCTGGAAGAATTGATGCTGTTTTGAAGGCAAAGGGTGGTCACACCAAATATGGATTTGATTTAGATTTTTCTTCTGTTCACTCACTTTGCATTTAGTTAATTGATAAATATAATCTATTAACATGTCTATTTTTGAAAGCATTCTTACTTTACAGCATTTTTTCACACCTGCCTAAAACTTTTGCACAGTACTGTATATATATATATAATTAATTTATTTTATATACACATATATATATATATTGTCTTCACAACAAATAGTGAGGGATTAGAACCAGTTTTTTCTGTTTCGAAAGATGACCTTCTTGATAAAATACATAATATTTTATTTAAAAATATATCTAATTGATGTTATTGACATTTTCCATCGTTTCCAAAGATTTTGATTAAATGTGTTTGTGTTGTGTGTTTGATTTTCCATGTTTACTTATGAATGCTTGTCACTGACTGACTGAGAGCAGAAGATTTTGTGCTATGATCACTGAAAGTTTTAATATGAAACATAAAGGGCCCTTGATATGAAATGATGTGATGACAATAATTATCTATGGGGGGTCCTGGTAAGTCAGCAGTTACAAGATCAAAAAGAATTAGAAAAAATACCTGAGTGGAAATTATCCTAGATAAGAAATATAAACAAAATAGACATTAATTGGTGGATAAAATATGCCTTTTTTTTTTTTTTTTAATGGATTGCTTTGTGGCTTCAGCATAGTATATCTAGAATGGAAATATGTTGCCGTAAATGCTGATACCTGGCTTTGCTAGCAGTCCTGTATCTGTCTACGGTCATGGAATCTGCAATGACCAATGGCCACCACTAGAGGGCAGTCCCTGAATTAAGATCCTACCTGCCGTTGAGATCAATAAAAGCATTATGTCTCCACTTTTACCAGTCTAGCTCTGTACACAAGCACTTCCTTCAAGTTAATCAACAGAATATAAATTTATATATATATATATATATATATATATGTGTGAAGGTTTTTGAAAAAAAGTAATTTGATCATACCGAAGCCAAACTGGCACTTGCTTTAATCAAGTAAAACGCTGGAAACACGAAGCAGGGAGACAGATGTGACTTGTGGCATTTAAAAGTGGGACCCACTGCCGTGCTGTGATGTTTCTCCGAAGTAAATCCCAAGGTAATTATGTGTGTGTGTAAGCGGTAGTGGAAAATGTTAAAAGCAACCTGCTTTGACAAAGGAAATGCGAGCAAAACCTAGTGAGCATAATGTATCTAATATTAAAGACGGGATACAGGCACTCTCTCTGGCCTTTCACAAGCAATCGGTCTCCAGCCAGCAGATTCACTGGAGGAGATGCTGAGCTGCTGCTGCTGTGCTCAGGCCCTGGCCATGGTAGTGTTTTGCAGGTGGTTTTGGCACTTCTTCATTACCAATAACTTCACTCCATTCCTAACCCCTCGTGGTCCACCTCTTTCTTTTAATGACCAGCCTGACACTGCAGTTAAGACTTCTCCGTGATAATCCTTGCGGGGATGGGAATAGGACCTAGATGTCGATTTGTATCCCCCTGCTGATTCCTATTTGAGGGACGTGTGTGTCACTGTTGATACAATTGTGGTCACGCATGTCACTGAGAGTCAGAATCTGATAATATATGGGAAACCCTGAACTTCTGTCCGTCTGCTTTTCCATATTCGTACATGATATGTCGATGGATGCCGGTCATCATGTTGATTTCCTCTTTCATTATACCGCTCTAATTTACTGTTTACCCTGGATAACCCACATATATTTGTTTGAGGACACTGGGTGTTTTGTACAGCACGCTGCACATTTTTCAAATCCTTTTTGACACCCCGGCGTAGGTTTTACACAAAGTGAAGGAATTGGAACGTAGTCAAGGCTTCGGGTGCAAATTGTAAACCTGGGTCTTGAAGGGGTGTCCACCTGCGAAGGGGAATTTAACACACACAAAGTATGAATCAATGAGCAGATTTTACTAAACCCAAATTATTTAACCCTTTCAGGCACAGTGACGACCAGCACATCGGCATCTCAAATGGCCAGTGGGATCAACCTGGTTGCCTTCAACAGCCGACCGGACGGGATGCACCAGCGGTCCTACTCTGTGTCCAGCGCTGACCAGTGGAGCGAGGCCACGGTGATTGCAAACTCTGGCATCAGCAGCGGTAAGTCTCTCCCTCCCGGACAGCCTTCCCTGGGAATCTGTATTACTGAGATCACCATGAGGGGAAAATAATCTAGTTTTAGTAGGATAAGAAATTGCAAATAAAAGAGAGAAAAAAATATATATACATAGCACTGGTGTTGAATAACATGTCTTGATTAGTTCACGGGGAAAAAAAAGCTATTACCTGCCACTGGGGCGTGCTTATTAAGAGAATATTATTTTGGGCTTCGGTTATATGGAATCAATACACAAACAACTGTACTGCTCAAAATGCTTGAAAGCAGCAAGAAAATGTATGACAAACACTACAAAATAACTGAGTAAGTGCAATGCAATGTGCAGTTGATATTTTCTAATTTGAATCCATGTGCAGGCTTATCTTTCATTTTGCTGAAATTAGCCTCTTCCCATCTGAAACCCTGCACCCATAATGTTTGTTGTAACTGCAGATGCCACGGATAAAGTTAAAAATAAAAATAAAATAAAAATAGTAAAGCATGCTGGAGATAATTACTGCAGTTCTGATGGGCAGTAAGAAGGGGGAGGGGGGGGGGGGTTAATTGTAACCGGGCACATCACTGAGCAAGCTTTCAAAGGTGGTTAAATTTAACTTAAAAAAAAAAAAAAAAAAAAAAAGGTTTCTGTATTTCATTAGCACAAGCCTGTGCTCTGAAACGGCATACAGAGTTTTATATGACAGAGCGTCTTGTGTCCTTATTACCAAGCCACACAGGAGCCCCAGTAGATCCACCATTTAAACAGACACCTTAAGATCATTTGTATCACAGAGGACAGTGCTCTGGAGTAAGGTGCTTGTTAAATTAGGAGAAACGAGAGAGACGGGTATGCTGGGCTGCATGGAGTAGCCTCCAGTGTAGATTCTCATATATCCAGCATTGATCCAGCTGTCAGCTCCTAATGCTGCTTTAACTGTTTATCAAGCTAATGGGTGCTGAGAGACCACGATTATCAACTCCGGATTCATTTTAGCAGGGGGCGGGGAGGGGGTGATGGTGGCGGTTGTTTGTGGAGAAAAAAAAATCACGTTTTTTTTTTTTTTTTTCAATTAGAACTACAGCTTTTTTTCCATTCCAGGGAGAGTTTGCTATTGAAACTCTGCGTGTTTCCCCCTGTGTGATGCCTCTTCTGTTCTTTTTGCTTGCCCTGACAGGCAGCTGTCACAGGGTGCTGGAGCAATGTCTGATGCTAAGCATGGGTGACAGGGTTTATCGCAGCAATGCCCCATAGTAACTTTAGCAGCTTTTATTATTTTCATTTTTTTATGAGATCTTTAAATAAACAATTAGAGAGTCATAAACACTTAAGTGTGGTTCCAGGGGTTATGCGGAATCAGAACATCATAACTTTGAATGACTTCTACTGTTCCACAGTCCTCTGTACTGATTCATCATACAGCAATGAAGACACCTCACCATGAGCTACAAGATTTCTGCCATACTTTGGGTTAAGGGGGCACCTCATTTATATTATTTCGGACACGCAACCACCAAAGGTCAACTTGCAAACCCCTTCATATATAAGCCAACATTACAAGGATGCTCAATGTAATGTAAGGAAGCAAAGTTAATTTCATATATTGGCCTTCAATAAATTAAACAAAACAGGCAATATTGTTATTTAAACAGAAAATGTCAAAATGGACAAAGCCATGTTCAGTGTTACCCCAGGTTGCTCTCCTCTGTGTTCTGTGATAGTACTGCCCAATAACACCCTTTGTCTGCAGTAGGGACTAACAGTACCATCACAATTAACTGTAAAACAATGCAGCCGTCTCTGTCAAATGAAACTGTGAGCTACAGCAGGAAGCATACCTGCCAAACTATGAACAAACACGAGGGCGAGGGGAAGCGCTTCGGTCATACTGCTGCAAAACGCTTTCCCAGTCACTGTCTGAAAAATTAGAAATGCATAGGCTTTTACAAATAAGCTGTCTTTGTATCTAATGATGTTATTAGATGGAGGAAATGATTGTATTTATTGTGATGGCTGCATGACTGTAGGATGTAAGTTGATTACTCGTCACCTCTTGCCCCAGGAGATCACAGGAGATCATCTTGCCTCTCAAAAGAGGATTCATTGAAATGCTTTGCCTCGATCGTGCGCCAGCTTGTGTGGATCAGCTGTTTGTCAAAACGGTTGGCAATAAACTTTAATCCCTTGCTGTACATTACTGCATTTTACTACCTTTTGTATGGCATTAGTTTAAGGAGAAGTCAGAATCATAAAGGTACTCGCTGGTTATTGCTAACTTTAGAAAATGCATCCCAGGAGACATACCGTTCTTATGCGTGTAGTTTGGAGAATGCAGGCAGAAGCCAGGACAGTGCACATGGATTTTATCAGTCATACTGTTAACTCCTACCTATTCTGTTCATTCAACTAACCCTCTGACTGCCAGGAAGCGTCTCGGGTACAGGGCAGTTCTCAAGAGCTCCTCCACTGCTGCACTAGGTTATATAGGTTGGTTCCATACTCCCCGCTATCACTGGATTGAGCAAGTCTTCTGCGCAGGACACTATAGCAGTGGTGAGGCGATGCATGTGCTTCTACAGTACGTACCGTGCATTTCGAACATCAAAATTAACAATAGAGCAAAAGCAAAGGGAGTGTAAAACCACCCCATAGGGAACAGCCTGAGAAAAGCATTTGCTAGGAAGAAATGCCTTAAAACCAGTATGCAAGCCTGTGTTAAATGGGTGACTCCTGATGTCCTTGTGCTTCACTCCACCCTCTTGACATTCAAGGCCACTTTCTAATGCCTTTTGCAAACTCGGCCTTAGATCATTTTCCTTAATTAAATTGAAATAGTAATAATAATCTGTTTTAATTGGGGACTCAGTTCTTTTGGCAAACTCCAAACCTCAAAGTTTTCTAACCACTCTCTGGAGCTTGCTTTAGGCGAATGCATTCGGCCCTAATCACTGCAGTTGACTAACCAGGTGACTAATGTTCCTATTTTAATTTCCCTTTGTCTCCAGGCTACTGTGATGTATTTTCGATCCCTTCTTAACAACCTGGCCCCTCTTGTCCTTTCCTTAGTCCTTTAACCTCTCCCAGTGCCTCCGGTCCCCAGAGCTGATATGCACTGTCTTGCTGTTTTTATTTTCCCGTTATCTTTCTTGCCTCCAAGGCACCTTCTCTGCTCATAGCACCCAGGCGAATAATCAGTTGTGAGGGCTAGTGACTAGTCTAGTACTGGAAATCATAGCTCACGGTAACTATTGTTCCTTCTGCCCTGAGACAAGGGAGTCACACAGATACATCTACGTGCCTCAGTATATGTGCTGGAGGGAAAGCAGCGCAGTTCTATAAGCAGTGGGCTGTGTTGTGGAAGATTCTCATGTTGAGCCCTAGCTCAGGGAGTGGGAAAGCAGTTTGGTTTTCGCACCGTTCTTTTCAAAGAAAACAGAAACAAAAAGTTTTTATTCACGGCTACTTCAAAATCATGAAGCAACGTCATTGCAACAGCAATATCCCTTGAGATATCATTTTTAAAAGATGCACCTGGGGTTGCACAGTATTACTGTATCGCAGTCATTCAGTTCCGTAAAAACAATACCATAACTGGGCCCAAAAACTCAAGTCAGTGTTTAGAAACATCCAATTCAGTTTGTTTTTTATGCATACCAAACCTGATTAGCCGATTTAATAAATACCATAAAAAGAAAACGATTGGACTTGCTAGCTGTGTATAAACACCACCTGCTTTGCTGCGTGATTAAACAGGTTTGACTGCACCTGATACACAGTGGATAGATAGCCTGACTTTAATTACTGGAGCTCCTCTGTTAGGGGAGCTCTGACCCTCTTTAATCAAAGCGTTTTGCACGTGTGCTCAAACAGCCTTGTTTCAGCTGGTGGATCACAGGGTAAGTGCAGGTCTTAGAGGGGTGGGGTGGGTACATTTCTGCATGCAACCCAAGACTTTGAAGTGCCCCTCACCTGTTGCGCTGTGTGATCAGGACCCTGGACTGAGAATCCCCCCCCGCAACCATCACAACCAGCCAAGCGCCCACTCCCACTCCCTGGTCCTGGTCAGAGCCCACACTGTCTAATGGGGGCAACTGATACCATCACTTAAATCTGCTTATAGTGGAATGTCTGTGGTGCACACACACACACATATGCGTATGCCTGTAGAAAAAGCATGGCACGCGCTTCTAAGTCAATTTATTTTTCACTAATAGCGCACTTGATATAGAACAACAGCTCCACATAAATGTTCTCCAGCTCTTGCAGGCAAAACGATACTGTGATGTTCTGTAACTGGCTCACTTCATAAGTGTTTTCCTTCTCTCCTTTCATTCAACCTGAGATCTCAGGGCCGCACACAAACTCACAGAGTTTGCGCTGGGAGGAATGGAGTAATGAATGAGTAAATGAATGCACATCCAAAAGGACAGGTCAGTGCAGATTCCATAAAAGCTCCATCTCTGTGCTGTGACAGAGGCACCTGTCCTGACTGAGGGATGTTGTTTGCAGTAACTGAGCTGGAAAATGATACAGCAGTTATTGAGATCGCCCTTGTAAACTCATGGTTAGGAGACACCAGGAATTGACAGTCCTCCGCGTTGATCTGGCTGCCATTATTTCCTTCAGAGGGGTAATAACAGTTAGAAACCTAACCAAGCCCTCGCACCATCGGTTCTCCCAGGGGCATTATCTTACGCTGCCTGTCCACACATGAAAGAGAAAGGTTCTCATAGCAAACCGTCCTCTGCACGCCTGACTTCCAGGCTTCAAAACAGAGCATGGTGTGTGTGTGTGTTTGTTTGTTTATCTGTTTTAAAAATGTTTTAAAAAGTGCATTGGCTGTGTATGTGGCTTACATTGTTTAATGAGCATTATTATTAAGTAAATTATCAAGACTGATAAATCACCAAAGGGCACTTCCCTTCTCGGGTGGTTAATGTATACATTTTGCCCCGTTTCCCTCTAATAGTCACGGTTGTGCGTTCAGACCATAATCCCACCAGGATCTGTACCCAGTATCTCATACCAGATCAGTAATTTATACAACTCCAGTGCTTGGATGTGGAGCCCTTGCTGTTTTCTAATGTTCTGCTGTTGCCAAGCAGCTCTGGAACTGGCAGCCAAAGAAGATAGAAGCATAACGGGCAGAAACTGATTCCATATCTGCAGCCGTGCCTGCACAAGAGCCCATTGTGCCCCCGAAGTGAAACTGATCCCCACGTGTTTAACAGCAGAGCAGGTGTCTTTGATTGGGGGCTACACAGGAATGTCAATAAGCGGGTCGTCTTACAAGAAACTCCACATCCCACTGCGTCCAGCGGGCCCACCCACAATTGAAGATGCCCTGTGATGTCGGTTAATCTAACCTGGATGTGCTTTGTGATTCTTACACAGTGTGTGTGGTGCAGTGATGCTACAGTTAGTGCCTTATTTATTTAAAAGAGCTTTGATGGCTGTCTGACTTAACTCTACACAGGAGAGCAGTGATGTAGAGAAAGTGCAATAGAAGCAAAATAAATCCCTCCAGTATCATATTATGTAGTGGTGGGACTCGGGATATTATTGCCAAACACACAAAATAAATGCACCGCTAGCTGCCGGGCAGTACAGGTTTACTGCAGAGGGGTTTTGCCAGTGATGATGTTCATGCCCACCTTGTTGCAGATCTAGTTTTAAATCCCATCTGAAGAGCTGACTTCAGTTTGCCTTTCCTGTCCTTCAGTCGCATCAGGGAGAGAGAAAACAGAGAATAAACTGCCACCCCAACCAAACAAAACCTTGCTTTTTTTTTTAGATGTTGCTATTATTTATCTTTTAACTTAAGAAAGCAAAACATTAGCCTGAGCAAAAGTAGCTGCATCAGTCACAAACACCCCATGCTAAGTGGAATAACATTTTATCCTTAAAACCAGAATCTTAATGTGCAGGCCATTTTTATCAAGCTGTCAGCCACAGCCCATCACAGTGAGAGAGAGAGAGAGAAATGGGAGAGTGAAAGCGAGCAAGCTGGCTCACCGCAGTCCATCAAACTCTGGGGATAATGATGGGCCGGGCAGTTAATCGGGTACAGTTAATTGTACGCTTCGAGATGGCATCTTGTCACCAGAGATAAGTTGTCACGTTTTCCACTTGAGCTGAGACTAAATGATTGTAAAATAAGTTATGAGTGTCCTTGGGGCTGTCTGCTGTTGCGAAAGACTGGGGCAGTGTTCCTGGGTGGGGTGGAGGCCTGCCATCACTCCAGCCTGGCTGGCTTGATATTTATGTGAACTGAATGTTATTTTATTCAGCCCCCAGTCACGGCTGTCAGATCGGCGAATGAAAAGTGAAACTGCTTCCCTACCTCATGTTTCTTGTCTCCTGGTCTGCGAGACAGATTATTATTATTATTATTATTATTATTATTATTATTATTATTATTATTATTATTATTATTTTGCTGAACACTGATTCCTGATTGGGGGAAAATTAATAGGAAAGTCTCAGAGAGAGGAAACAGAAGAAAGGGCCATGACTTTGGGATGCTTGATTCTCAGTTAATTTTGGTTCTTTGTCATTTACCTTTTTATAAGCAGTAGCCCCGCTTGTGTGTGGATTTGTTCAAGTCCTGATTTAACCTTTTGGTTTTCTGTTTCTTTTCACAAATAACTTTAAGGCAAGGTAGCTGATTGTTTTATTGTAGTATGTTCTATTGCAGAATATGATTGATATGAAACAAGCATATCTCTCGACTCCTGTCAGAAAAAAAGTGTCTTGATAGAGGCATTTACATTCTTCAAAGAAAAAAGTCAATAAGCTGCAGTACGTGATGGCTGGATTGTTCTGCGTTTTTAAATGGCAAACTGTTATACCGTTCAACTTGGACATGATGCCAATCTTGCTTAACCAGGCCTACACTGATATTAATATAATGGAGCTGCTCTCTGGTTTTACCAGACAGCTGAATGTATCTCAAGAGAGCCAGTCTTCAGTGTTTATATATTTCAGCCAGGTTTAGATATTTTATAAACTTGTACGTTGTCAACAGCTGGCTTTACGTAGCTGGCAGTTAATGTGGCCATAGGTAAAAGTCTGTTTACTTGTGCGGAACACTATGTACCAGTGCTCTGCACAACCAATGCACACACAGACTGTAATCCAAACCTGGCCTCAAACAATGATGGGACCTTTACAATCACTGGGCAAAGTTGCTGTAGACATTCCTCAGTGATAGCGGTGTATTTTTGTGTTGGATAATCTGTGTTCCCTTCTCTTCTGCTACAGACACAGGCCTGGGTGATTCAGTGTGCTCCAGTCCCAGCATCTCCAGTACCACCAGTCCCAAACTGGACCCCCCTGCCTCGCCACATGCCAACAGGAAGAAGCATCGCCGGAAGAAGAGCACCAGCAACTTCAAAGCGGACGGCATCTCCGGCGCTGCCGAAGGTAATTGGAGCCACGGGGATTCCCAGAGCAGCTCGCTGGGTCCCGCGCTCGCTCATCTAGACTGGGGTGTTTTTGGTTAGCGGCCACCAAGAGATTCTCTGTTTTGTAAACAAAAAAATATGGTTTGTTTCATACCAAGTACAGAACAATGAGCTGTTTACTGCAAAGTGTCCAGTGACCTTACATTGTACTTCCCCTGGTGTCAAGTCAGGTTTGACCTTACCTGGAGATGTAATGTTATGGTGCTGAGATTTGGGGGGAGTGCAGTATGTTTTTTTGTAGCACTTACTACATCAAGCCATATATATGTATTCAGTCTTAAATACAGCTGACAAATCCTGATCTCTGAATACTGTAGTTGCCTGGAGAGCACAATCCTGTGCCCTCACTTGAAAAGGTTTAAGCCCATGTTCTAGTCAGTGACCCCTGTAGTTGTCAGTAGCACAGATAACTCTAGTCCTTGCCCAGTTCCAGGTTATATACAGAATATATCTGTGGCTTGAGCTCCAGTTGATGGCTGTGTGTTGGTCAGCTCGATAGCAGACTGCATAGATCAGGGGGATGGTCATTGGGTTGTTGGGGTCAGAGTGAAGAGGATGAATGCCTCAGTCATTTCCCTGATCTTGCCTCTTGATTGTTTTTTACATCGTCTTCATTTTGATGGAAGCCACATTGAACCTTGCATATTGAGCGCTCTTACAACCAGCTGCTTCTATTGCTTCTGTGACTCCTTCAGCTGTTTTAATGGAATACAAAAGCATTCCAGATTCCTTTTGAAAATACTTGCAGTGGCCCGGTGGTCTTGCATGATTAGCACCTTCAGAGCAGATGTGTGTATCAGAGGGAGAGGCATGAACTTTTTCTGTGCAGACTGGTCTGCTCTTTTCAAGATCAGAAATCAGAAGGTCAGGCTCTTGTCAGTGTGTCTGTTGGGATCAGGAAGTGTGAATTATTGGACAGTCGTGTAGCTGTGTTGTTACTGACACACATGCACAATAGCACTTTGTCAGATTCACACAGGCCACACTGTCTGTGTCATCAGCAGAGGACTGCCTTTGTGAGTGCTGACACTTGAACCACGATCCACACCATTTGTTTCTTTCTTTTTTTTTTAATCAAGACATTAACCCCTTGAGGTGCAGCGGCTCATTCCCATTGGAACCCTGATGGTCTCCCCATTTTTTTTTTTTTTTTTTAAATTAATATAATGGTGTTGGTATACTGAGGCAGTACAAGTGACCAGTCCAGTCACTCGGTGCTCAGCTGGAATTTGAACCGTGGTTTCCCTCTACGTTGTATTTTTGTGTAGCATAATGACTTTATGAGCTGCATGATTGTCGATGCTTTAACTCCATGCCTGGTTAAATCTCTAGTGATAAAAACTAAAACAAAAAGCAAATCCCATGTTTGTATATTCGGTAAACATTAGATTTAACCCAATACAAAAGCAGAGACGAGTAGAAGTGTGTCAGGTTTGGAAGCAGAATAGGGCTTTGGAAACAGGTTCCCAGGCACCCAGTCCTCATCTCGTACCCTGTAATGAAGCTGGTGCTGCCTGTTTTTAATAAGCTCATTTCAGTTGTGCTGTGCACAGCCTCACCAAACCTATCGTGGCTGAGCCGCCGAGGGTTTCTCGTCTGTCGGTACCTCCCCAGCATTAATGGGCTGTAATGTGCTGAGCCCTGGCTAATGAGATAAAGAGAGATTAGTATCAATACTGAAGGAGAAAATGAACTCCGAGTGCTCAGCACCACAGGAGGGGAACGGTGCCCACAACAGGATTAATGGAGCTTTCTTTCACTTTGCTTTAGTAAAAGATGCTTATTTGTGGCTGGCAGACCTCACGATGCTGACGGCCCACAGAGAGAGTCCGGGCTTGTTCTGTGTGTGGCCCCTAGAGCAGGTCCACAGAGGGCACTGTCATCAGCTAGCCTGGAGAGGGAGGAGAGGCATGCTGCTTTGTGCATGGTTGAACTGCAGAAATACATTGGGAAGAAACGTGTACATAGATTAGAAGGTTCTGCAGGAGAGATAACTGGTGCTTGGAGGTAACAGTGTAAAACCAAAAATAAGTAAAAACTTACAGGCATTTGAATATGCTGTATTCAAAATATAACTCAGTTTTGAAATAACCCATTTTACTCATTTCTTCAATGTGCAGTACTTGTGTATAGCACCACCTTCTGGAGGGTTCAGGGCAAATGCCTATTCTACAGAACTGTTGTCGTGTCAGTGTTTTCTCTTTTAGCCTGGTAACATCACCCATTGAATACAGCAGCATGCTTCTTACTGATGCAGTGCATTTCATACAGTACAGGTTGAGGAGTGTGGTGGCCACTGCATTTAGACTGTGGGGCATTTGCAGTGGAGCTGGTGGCAGGCGTGTGGAAGCACCTTGCTATAGTAAGTATGAAGTGGTGAGAACGTTCTCCTTCACGTGTAGAACACACTTTGCGTGCTGTCTAATTTAATCAATATTAGGACTGACCCAAAGAAAAAAGGAAACCGGGTGTTTACAGTGCTAGATTGAAGTCTCTCTATTATACCCAGTTTGTGTTTTATCTTCTTGTTTTTCTATCTTGTAGCCACCTAGTTAATAAAAACAATTACACAAATTATTTGCACAGCTCTACGTTTTTTTGAAAGGTTTACAGTTGTGAAACGGCCCCTTGCAGGATTCCGTTTAGCCATTTGTCAGCTAAGCACTTAAGTGAAATATTATAAATAATCTAGAGTATTGAAATCTTTTATCAGCTGTGTCACTTTCATTATTCAGTAAGCGATTAGTAACAGTCTCCCAATTTAGCCATTAAACACTTGTGCGCTTTGCCTGCGACTGGTGTCATGCTCGCGGCCGGATGAAGTATACCGCTGTCACTGCCGTGTTATTCATTGAGACGAGCTTCTCCCAGGTACAGGCAGCTTGGCATGTCCAAGGTTTCATTATCTTCAACTCAAACCAGTCTCCCCTCATCTCCGCAGTAATGAAAGGCACTTAAACCCTGACAAGATCACAGCGCAGCAGTAAAGCAATGCTGGGCTAGTCTTAGGCTTCTACCAATCAAGCTGGGATGTCTCTCAAAACTATCTGTTAAGAACCTGTGATGTGCCAGTATTTAACCCTTTCTTGCTTAAACTGCTGACCCCACTCCCCCTGTTAGGACCTATCCCAGTTTTGCACACACATACTGTAACAGAGAGCTCTCAAAAGCTCAGAAATGTGTGGACTGCTTTCAGCCCCTTAGCCCTCCAACTCTTTTTAATGTAGCCCAGAACCAAGCTGAAACAATGCAATGATGTCATTCTGCAGTAACTATAATGAGTTACACTGGTTATAAAGGGGCCGTGTGCAGTACTGGAAACAGACGTGCCTGCTGCTTTAGGAATAGACTGCTCCAGAGGTGAAGGGGGTTCAAAGTCATGATTTCTTGTAATAGCTAATTAACTAGTGAATTAATAAAGTTGTTTGCCAGTGCTGTGTTTCCTCACTGTTCTCACTGCGCTACTCAGATTTGTTTGAGCGAGCAGGCAGAGCCAGCGATCGGGAGATGGACAGGGCAGATAGAGTCTGTGTGGAGTTATTAACATGGATATGATTAATTGGGCCGACGGAAATGAAGACCCAGGGCAGGCCCGTGGGGAGCCCCAGCCTCTGCCCTGTTTCCTCTGTCTAAGCCTGCGGACTGGAAGGCTCAGTCAGTTTAAAAGTCCTCACCTCATTAAAGTGCTGTTCCAGTGAATGGTAGATATTGTTGCTCGAGTCCTAGCTACCCTCAACAGTTTCTGATCGTACAGTGAAAAACTGATTTAATCAGCTATTATCGAGTAGATAATATATAATTAATCTGTGAGCACACTAACCCAAAACAAATTAAATAAGAACCTCTAGGTTATCGCGTCAGCCCTCATTAACTGCAAACTAGTGCACGCATACACAGACGCACACACACGCAGGTATACAAAAACGTCCCTATTTCCTTATAAGAAAATCTATATATTCACTTAAGGGAAAAGTCCATTCCTCCTTGGTCTTGCCTTGCATCGTATGATGTTTTGTCAGCGTTTCCCAGCCCTGAGTTTGGTGGTCTGGTGATCACAGTTAAACAATTACAGCCCTGCTGGATAGCGTTAAGTACCCCTCATTAAATAATGATACCTTTTGATTAGCTGTTTTGTAAGCTCCCAGGATCTTTGAAATCCGATAGTGCTTTTAGAGGTGCCTGTTAGTGACAGGAATCCTGCAGTGAATTGTGTATTAAAGAGGGTGACCCACAGTTTCCTGCACATGAAGGGGGTAAGCACTGAAAAGAAACGCTTCCTATTATTACATTGTTCCCCTCTTAACTGACAGCTAAGACCCTAGGAAAAGTTTTTTTTTTTTTTTTTAATATATATAAAAGAGGTAGTGTAATTTCCCAGACAGTACCCAGAGTCAAGATGGTCTGAGCATATTAACGCTGTATGGTGGATGGACAATCAGGACCCTCTTTCTCGGCACAGACTGTACTGTACTGTCGAATATGCATATTTCCATTGCCTGATCACCTGGCATCTCAACTGATTTTACATTAAAGTGACTGTTGGGGGAGTTCGGCATTATCTCAGTGTAGGATTTGGGGGATGTACACATCCCTGAATGTCCCTTTGTTTTTTTCGCAGCACTGTATATAGAGTAAAAAGAGTTAATAACAGGATACTGGGGACTTAAAACCACATTTCTTGGTAAGGACTAAATAAATGAATGGATCATCCTCGGATTAGTGCTGATTGCTTAGCCATGGCCTGCCTGTTAAAGTAGTATCCTCAGCCTCAGCAGTAAGTGGTAGCGACTGTATATATATTAATGCTGGGACAAATATTTCGGTTTCCAAAAACAGATGTTTGTATTCGCTAGAAATGACAAAAATACCTTACACTTATTTACCGTCTCACTAGAAGTTGCACGACAGTTTCAAAAGTGGCAAATGAAAAAGAGCTTTGTGTGATATGTGAGATTTAATATATTAAAAAGAAAAAAAACACAGGAGCTCTTCCGCCTCTATTTAAAAGTTTTAGACAGCAAAAAGTAAACAAACCAGATTATGAGTGTACACGCATAGTGATCTCTATGGAAGGCCATCTGGGTGAAAAAGCATTGTGCTGCTTTAGAGCGAGTCAGAATCTCATGGGACAGAAAAAAGGCAAGCGCATCATTCTGAAATGCCTCGCTTTACAGTGCCCAACTTTCTGGTGTGTTGTGTAGTGATTTTTATTTAGATTTTATATATTATATATTTTTTGTTGCGACTTTCTGTTATGTGGAATGTAATAAACGAGAACCAAAATGCTGAGTTTTTTCCCCTTCGTTTTACAACGCCATTTCTACATTTGTTTTATTTGAAGTGTTTAAAGTTAAATTTCAGTTTTCATTTGCTTATTCAGCTACAAAAAGACGCAAGTAAACCTCATGTTATTACTTTATGAAAACGTGTCTATGGCCACAGTTTACTGCGAAGAAACGGCAATGGCAAGGAATGTAAAAAATAAATTAAATGCATTGTCAACTTTATGTGCTGTTTATGTCGGGAATAAACAAAACAACGTTTAACTTGAACTTCTATTTGGCATCCTTTGTTTTGTAGTTGTCCATCAAATCAACAGTACGAAGGTCACTCTTGAAATCAGGACTTAAAGGACGTGTTGCAGTAAGAATATCTCTGTTAAGAAAGGGGAACGAGACTAAAAGGCTAAAATATGCAGAAGAACACAGAAATTGGACTATGGAACAATGGTCAAAAGTGATTTGGACTGCTGATGGATGGACAATGACACCTGTGCCTTCTGCCAGGTCTGTTGTCAATTCAACTCTGGTCTTCTTTCTATTCCTTAAGTATTGCTCATCCTTATTAGACAGCTTTTTGGGTCTTCCAGGGTTTGTCAATTACAGATGATGTTTCTCTGTACTTGTTGATTATGCTTCGGATACCACACCTTGAAAATCAAGTGATGAGAGCTATTTCGCTCAATGCTTTTCCTTCTTTATGCAAGTCAAGGTTATTATAATAGTAGAAAACACTAGTGGAGGCTTTGAGTAAATTGTTGATGCTCATAATGCATCAGAGTAGAAAAATGCAACATGTATAAGACTTTTGCACAGCAGTGTGTGTGTATATATATATATATATATATATATATATATATATATATATATATATATATATATATATACATACATACATACACACACTGCTGTGCAAAAGTCTTATACATGTTGCATTTTTCTACTCTGATGCATTATGAGTGTGTGTGTGTGTTAAGGTCGCTACAGGGTTGCTTTGTGACAAATACATTCGATTAAAACTGTACTGGTTGGTGTTATGATTTGGACCTGTTGGTTTGTACTTGTCATTTTTGTGTCGGTATTCAAGTTCTACTGCATTTTTGTGAGTTCTTGGGGCATCTTATTCATCTGAAAGCCCTTCACTTGTGTGGTGATGGAGGAAATCAGCACTTTAGTAGTCCTGTTTTTTCCAGTCAGTGAATATCCACAAGAAAGCTCTTTACCGCTGAAGATCAATGAGGCAGGTGCTGTATAAAGTGACTGTATTGCCTTTTCAGTATGTAATGGCCCGCATTTAGTGCTTCCTAAAGGTACATTAAATTCAAGTGTAGAACTGGAGCTGCATTATGCTGTGTCCTCTGTCAAACACGTGGCATATTTAATTCTGAGTAAATGAGCATCTCTTTAACTTCCCTGATCAGCGTATTGCATTCTAATCCAGGTGATTAAACTTTCTAAAGGTTTCCAGACGACTTCATTTATCGCAGCAGAATGCACTGGCCCAACCTGTTTAAATGTCTTCCTTTTTTATGCAGAGGTTGGTTATAAATATTGATAAAAATCAATAGAACTATAGAAACACAAAGGATAATGTCAATCTAGCAACAGAGCTAGTTCAAAAGCAAGCACGTTTTAATCAGCGTTATTCTCAATTAAAGGTATTCTCAGGATCATCTTGATCCTCATGGGTCCTGAATTGCTTTTGATTAGAAGTAGTAATGCACTGTTTGCAAGAACAGATCTGGTACATTTTTAATTTTACATCTCAAAAGCACCAGCATAGCAAGTACTGTATCTACCAGTTACCAGCTACACTTACTATACTGTAGCGATCAAGACTAGCATCCTGCAGGGTAAACCCTGAATGAGAGCCAGTGGGCTTGAACCCTACACAAGCTTTATACCGAGCTCTTTCTGTTCCCCATTTCCATCTTTATTAACAGACTTCTCGGCTGTGGCATGTTTCGTCTATTCTGATTTCATTCTAGTCTGTAGACAGTTTGTTGAATTGTTGAAAGAGAAGGCTTCATACTGTCCTTCTGCCTGTCACTTTCACCCCATGTCTTCTCCAGGAAGACATTTTGTCCCCTAACACCCCTCCATGAGTGTACTCTCCTATTTGTGCACATTTATCACACAGCACACCACAAGCCCTATTCAGTATGAAGGTTGTTGTCAGACTATCCTCTAGTGAGGTTTTTTAATTTTTTTTTTTTTTTTTGGGAGACCAGCCAGATTAGTAGAAGACTAAATGCAGCTTTTACTTATTTTATTGTAGTACGAAGCAACAGACTGGTCCACTGCTCAGTTACAGCCGTGTGTCTTCCTGGATTTTTAATTTTTTTTTATTCGAGACAAACCCGCGTGTCACCCCAAAAGTGTGATCTTCTGCTACTTCAACCTCCCTTCCCTCGCCTCTACCCCTCACACCCTTTGCTTAGTGTCCTTATACTTGCTTTAGTTGTTGCTGTTTTTTGACGTCTTATTTCTCCCCTCTTTTTGTTTCTTTGTTTCTTTTTGTCTTTTCTTTTTTTTTCTCTCCCTCCGCTGTCCGGATGCAGCCAAACGTAAAGCTTGGAAACTAAACCGTGTTGGTAGCCTGCGCAACATTTACAACAGCAGCAGCGCCAACACTGAAGGTAAATAAAGAAACATACAAAATGAAAACCTCTTCCCCCTGGGTCCCTCCTTCCCTTTCTCCATTCACCTCTGCTCATTGGGGACAAAATTGCTATTAGTTTGCCTGGAGCATGCTTTAGATTTATCCCAGTGTTTTTGAAGTCAAACCGTGACTTGTGTGTGTGTGTGTGTGTGAGTCTTGTGTACGTCTCTATTTCAGGTATAATTTTGACCTTTATTTGTCTCTGTAGAACGGTAATGTTTAAATTACTTGCAAGTAAAAAAAAGCAACAAAAAAAAAACATTTCCTCCTTTTAATATATATATAGATGTGAGCAATCCTTGTAATATTTTAAAAGGGTGCGAATAGTACCGAGAGTAATGATCTGTGTCACAATGCAATAGGGTGCTGTGACATTTAAGTACAGTCTTTTAATTTGTGTTTTTTCTTTTTCCCCTCCTTCATAATGTTGTCCGTAGTTGCAATTCAGCTGTGTGACAGCGCCAGGTCATTTGCATGTGCCACCCTGCTTGTAAATTGTGTATATTGTTGTGCTGTTAAAGGTTGCCAGTGTCAAAGTTCACTAATTGACTTGCCTCAGCTTTCTTGCAAGCATGCCGGTACAGCTCCAAGCTTTTTTTTTTTTTTTTTTTATTGCTGTTGCTTATTTAAAAAAAAAAAAAATGTAAACCTTCTTTTATTTTTATAAACACAATTATAAATGGGCTTTTTCATAGATAATGTTGCTTTTTTAAATATAAATAGTGTGTGCGTGTTTGTGTATTTTGGGGGGGGGGGGGTCTGTGCATGATTATTATAGTTTTTATTATAACTGCCACAGGCCCTTTTGGAAAAGTACCAGCTGGGGTAATGGAATCTCACACGAGGGGTATTTGGAATGCACAGACAGTCACGTTTCAGCGGGCATGTTCTAATAAGCGTGGGGGTCACGGACGCACAGCCTAATGCCCTTTTTATTCATTAATTGACTCGAAAGCGTAGGGAAAGGGGTGGAGGCTGTAATTTATGCCTCCATGTTTCAGCTTTCTGGATTGTTGGTTTCGATAATTGTCAAACAACCTCCCCTCGCCCAAAAAAAGAGCAGAAATGTAATTGTGATTAGAACATTATTCTGGAGCCTGAAGGGGTTCTCGTGTAATAGGGGTCTGCCCAGTTTGAAGTTCAGAATAAATCCCACTCATCCTGTATGCTCAAATAGTCACTCGCGAATAGCATGCAGGGCAGATTTGTTGATTTTCTTAACATGATGTTTGTATCGTAGCTAGGTATAAGCTAGTCGATGTAAATAAATACATACAACTGGACCAATAATAATAATAATAATAATAATAATAATAATAATATAATTTTGAGATTTGGAATTTATTGAATGTGAACAGATTAACCACAATTACAAATATATAAATATATATATAATCATTCAATGGCATTGCAGGAAAGCAATAACACGATAAATGAGAATTAATTTTAGCTATAATATTCTACTGTTGAATTATTCATTAGAATAATTGATGATACAAGTCATCCAATACTATTTGTAATATGCTCTGTGGTTATTCTGGCTCTAGCTGACAGATGGACCACTTGTAGAGTTTTCAGATCCTATCCTTGAATGGACATGATTTTGAGGTTGAGGTAATCTTGTGTGAGGTAAGGGAGAGAGCAATGTAACAAAGATATTCTCCAACAGCGCAGGTGATCTCAATGCAAGCCCCTCTTGAAAGGGGATTTCGGCCTCTACGCACATGGCTTACTGGCAGTTGACACAAAAGCATTTGTTTTAGTCTTAAGCCCGGATTTAACCCAGCTGGTACGTAAAATGCAATGAGTTACACTACAATGACATTGCTGCTGACTTCCATAACTTTACTGGAGAAGAAGGGGTCTGATCAAAATTAAAACAATATGTAGATGGGACAAACCTGTGTTCTTGTTTTTTTCGGTGTTACAGGCATAGTGGTGCATGTGTTTTTGAAAGTGTATGTGTGTGTGTATATATATATATATATATATATATATATATATATATATATATATATATATATATATATATATATATATATATATAGTTTTACATATATTAGACAGTTATCATGATATAATAATGTGAATCAGTATAATAAAAACGCCATGCTGGCTGAGTGTGGTTATTAGGGTCACTAAGTTTGGGTACCTACATCTGAAACAGCAAACTAGCAAGCTGTAAACAGACTGATCCTGGCTCTGGACCTGCTTGCTCCCTCTCCTCTCAGTCCCATTCAGAAAACAAGACATTTTCAAGAAACTCAAGACGCCATAGGTTTTAGCAATGAAAGACTTAAAACTGTTGTACTGCGCAGTGTACATTGCACACTTAGCAGCCATTAACGTGTGCAATGAAAGGCAACACAATGATCTCAAATGAATAACATGTGAATATAGTGGGGATATTGTACAGTAAATCATATCAGCGAGTGTAAACATGTGAAGAAACCTTGTCAAGTATAGGTCACATGTTCAGCATTGCCTCATCTGCTTACATATATTGGTCCTTTGTAACCCCCTTTGTGATGGTGCACTGTGCTGCTTTTAAAATGAATTGTTCTGCGTCATTCTTTGCTGTCAGTGCTGACGATGTTACTAAAAGCAATTCCTCCACCACGCTGCCACGGCCATTGAAAAGTCGAAAGCGGTTTAGTTCTCCAGTTGGGTCATACTCCGAGCCCATGTGGTAATCAGTCTTTGGTAAATTTCGATTTTGCCTTGAATAGATGAGTTGCAGTGATTCCCTCTTCATTACATAATTATTCAGCTTTCCCTCCTCATTTCTTTCCATTATAAACTGAACCAGACCAGGCTCTGATCTCTAACTACCCCAGTGGATCACATTACAGGGCTCCCTTTGAGCACGTATCACTTATGAAATGATGCTTCATCAGCGGTTCACTAGTTCTATCCATGTGTTTGTCCCTGACGGCGTTTTGGGTCTGAATTCTCTTCTATTGTTAACGGTTTCCACATGTTTCCCTAACCCCTGTGCTCCGAGCCCTTTAACCATGTAACTGTGTAGATGCCGATGTAATGTGGTCCTAATTGGCCCTTAATTGGCCCATTAACCTATTTGAAAGTTTGGGTAGTAGATCCATATGTCGCCGTAAAAGACTTATTATAATGTGATTGACCTTTCCATTGCACTCTGCCTGAGATGACAGTCCTGCAGTGTCGGAGTGCTCGGGGCAGCACATGGCCGTAATTAGAGGAACATCCTGGACAATTAGCAAAGCCTGACCAGTAAGGGCACTGGTGGTTTAAAAAAAGCCTGCTTTACTTCCTGCGCAGGACAGGTGTCTAGGGTGGGAACTCCGAAGGTTGAAGCACCATTGATCTGCAGTAGGAAGTTGTAGCGTTCCATCACCTGGACACTATTTATAATCGCCTGGATTTGTGGGTACTGAAAGTGGCTGTTCAGTGGCTCCCACAGGTTCTGGTGGCTCTTGTTCCATTTCTAGACACCATTTCCAAGGCCAGCTTCAAAAATGGTTACAAAATCGGAATATTGCAAGGTAGATTATAGAATGCACTTTGTAGATTCTTGTGGAGTGTGCACCATGCCAAAGGCACCACAGATTTGATAGATACGGCAGTTGATTTATCTAATCAAACCCTAATAAATGTGTTCCCTCCAGGACTAAGCTCACACTGCTCTCGGCAGTAAAAAAGAGGTTCTGTTCCTGACGCGTCTTTCTGTGTCATTTCGGACAGTATGACATCTGTGAACCAAAGGGAGTACATATTGCTGCTTTTTATTTGTCAAATTAATATAATCATTAATGAGTTTTAACACTTATAATGGAGACTTGGCTTGTTTAGTATTATTGTGCTGCAGTTGTTTTTTTATATGTATATATAAAGAGTGTTTCTTCTGTTCTCTTATGAAGTGGGCGACACACTTCTCATTTGCCTTGTGGCTAATGTGTATTTCAAACTGTCCGCTCCTGTGGGAACGAGGGATTTCATGCAGCTGGGACACCCTTCCCCTGCACTAATCATGTCTTAACGTAGTGTCACCATTGCATCCTGCCTTAATTACAGTTGTGTATGTACTGAAGATCTTCATGAGACTCTGAGGATTCATGCTTCTTTCCAAAGAGGATTTGTCCCCATGGTAGGGAAAAGCAATTTCATGTGGCTTCAAAAATACATTTAGCACTAAAACAAAGACCTGGTTCTACATTGACACCAAGCTGAAGCAGACGGTATACTAGGAGTCGGAGACCAGGCACATGAGTGCATGGCTTCAGTCTGTACTGTATGTGAATTCCACTTTGAATTCTCGCTCAAGAATCACCCCAGGAAGGGAATTCCAAAGCTGAGGTGTGTAGGAAGTGAAGCCATTGTCCATTGTCCTTAGTTGGTATCAGATGGAGCAGTGAGGTAACTGAGGTCTACAGGTCTTTCAAGCTGTATTAAGACCAACAGTGTCGTGCCTTGCCACCAAGAGCACACACATCCAAACACACCACACACACACATCCAAACACACACACCATACACTCACATCCAAACACACCATACACACACATTCAAATGCACACACATCCAAACACACATATCCAAACACACACACACACACACACAGTACTGTTGGCTTGATAGTAGAGGAAGTAAATCCAAAGTTTGATCTGTTTCCTGTCTCTGAAACAGGACCTTCTCCCGACAAGCGGAGATGAATGGCCCCCATTAAATCCCAAACCGTGTTCTTTTACTTTCAGAACAAGAGGAGAACTTTGAGTTCATCATCGTGTCGCTAACGGGGCAGACGTGGCACTTCGAGGCCACCACCTATGAGGAGCGGGACGCCTGGGTGCAGGCCATCGAGAGCCAGATCCTGGCCAGCCTGCAGTCCTGCGAGAGCAGCAAGAACAAGGTACTGTACCTGGCACTGCAGAGAGACAAGGGAGGGGCTGCCTGACTGGCCCTCAAGCTCAATGCTCAATGCTCAGAGGGTAAAGGAATCACTTTGATTTGAAAAGAAAAAAAAAGAAAAGAAAAAAAATGTCAAGAAATTCTAGCGCACACCTGTGCGTTGGCCCGTGTTTTATATGTTAAGTAATCAGTTTGTTTCAATAACCCACGGTGCTCTGACCCCAGTGTAGAATTAACACACAAAAGCAGTGGTATTCTTTTTATAGCAGTTTTGTTACGTCTGATCTAGTAATTGAATAGAATAAGAATTTTGATATTAAGCTATTATCTCATACTGTCCATACCTTGATGCTATTTAACATTTGCCAGTGACCACTGGAAATACTGTAATAGACCATTAAGATCAATACACTTTGAATTCATACCCTTTATTTCTTACTGTACATACAATACACTTTTTACTGTAGACATATATAGCAGGTCATTTACCTTTTATAGTGGTTTAGCAATGTTTGGCTTCTGCTTCACAGTCAGCAGGAACCAAATTGTAGTGTAGCAGCACATGCTATTCCAACAGTGCTGTCGTTGCTGCGCCTCTGTATTGTCCCTGCCCCCAGTACACACTCACGCTGGTAGAATGCAGGGAGCCTGCCCTGCTGCATGTGCATTAGACCATTTCATTAGTAGGAGTGTAATGGTATGACAATATACAGACATACACACAGCCCCCACAATAATGCTAATTATAAACAGCAATTACTCTACCTCCTAAAAAAAAAAATAATACCCTGAGCGCCATTTATTTACCTGCTTAAACCAGAAAGGGGATTCTGTAATTCAGTAATTCTGTTTTGGCCTGGGGGCTGGAGCAGAAGTATTTTAAACATGAGTGCTATTTGTTCGATTTTATTTTTGTTACAGTAAAAGTAATGAGTTGCTTTATTTACACATCACAGTGTCTTGAGTGCCTTGCATTTTGCCAGTCAGAGCTAGCAGAACCAAGTTGTGAAGCAACTGCTGTACAGAACTAATGTGTAATACGTTGTACTGAGACAGTTTTATATTGTGTTCTGTCCTGTGTGTATAATATATAGGATTGCTGTGAAGTCACTTGCAATGAAACCAGGCAGACTACCACCATGGTGTTATAAATATATTTATAACATTTATAAACGGCAGGACAAAGCATTTTTATAGGTGAACGGGTAGCATCAGTGGTCATTTTACAGAACCTTTGCACAGAACATGTGCAGATTTCATCTTGAATCTAGCGAGTATTCACTGAGGTATTCTAGCCCCTTCCTGTTAATTGCATTTCCTTTCTAAATCTCTTTTTTGTATCGCTTTGTCTGTGTGCAGTCTCGCCTGACGAGCCAGACAGAGGCCATCGCCCTGCAGTCGATCAGGAACCTGCGTGGAAATGCTCACTGCGTGGACTGTGAAGCACAGAGTGAGTCCTCTGCCTGCTTATTCATACCTACAGCTGTTAGTCCAGACCATCCTTGTGCTTCTCAACTCCCAGCCTGAATAAGAGAGTGGAGGTGTTAAGAAAATCAGATCTCTACCAGTGTGTTGAGTAAAACCCCATCGGATTTGCTTTAGATATGCATACTAGGTCCAAAAAAAGTATGTGCATTGACTTATGTTTTTTGCATATTTTATTGGGTTACTACGTTAACTAAAAGGTATATCAAATAATCCTGAAGCATGTAAAGCTAAACCCATTAAATTACATGCACAAGCAGTTAGCATATGGTAACGATATGATTAAATCCATTTTGTTTCATTTTCTAGGACTTCTGTAAAATAATAACTTTGTTAATGAGGTTTCGTAATATTGAATCTGACTGCAGTACAGTAAGTCAGCTCGGATGCTTTCTTCAGTGACCCCCGTTTCCTCCTCTTGCAGACCCGGACTGGGCCAGTCTGAACCTGGGAGCGCTGATCTGTATCGAATGCTCGGGAATCCACCGCAACCTCGGCACGCACCTGTCACGGGTTCGATCCCTGGACCTGGACGAGTGGCCGCTGGAGCTCATCAAGGTCATGTCGTCCATTGGCAACGACCTGGCCAATAGCGTGTGGGAGGGGAGCGCACAGGGGCGCATGAAACCCGCACCAGATTCCACCAGGTACGACCGTGGCCTCTGTGTTGTACTGTGTGCTTCAGAGGAGTGAAGCTAAAACAAGAAACACACCGTGATGCGGGAGACTACAGCTCCCTTCTGAGAGCCCCCTGCTGGTGGCTTTTTTATATTGCAGCTTACTTTCTTTTATCAGTCATATCTGCAATAACTACAGACACCTTGATAGATGTTACACCTATATTATACTTACTGTATACATACATTACTCGTTTTACACAACTGGTCAGCAAGATCTGATTTCTGATAGTGTAGAGTGCAGAGAAGGCTGAACTGTGGAAGTATGTAGCAAACAGACACATACAAGAATCATATTTTACTGTAAATCTCAATCTCACTGTAGGCAGAGACACTTTCATTGCAGATTAAATGTGCAAACTTGAATTTAACATGAAAATCCAATGGAAGCCCTCTAAATAAACCCATGAGAGAAGCGTGTAACATTGCTTATGTTAAAAAGCTATTTACCTAGTTCTGTGGAGTAGCATTTTAAGTCTAGAATGTTGTGCTGGGTTCATCTCTCTCTCTCTCTCTCTCTCTCTCTCTCTCTCTCTCTCTCTCTCTCTCTCTCTCTCTCTCTCTCTCTCTCTCTCTCTCTCTCTCTCTCTCTCTCTCTCTCTCTCTCTCTCTCTCTCTCTCTCTCTCTCTCTCTCTCTCTCTCTCTCTCTCTCTCTCTCTCTTCACCTAAGGAGCTGGCTGTAATTATCAGCAGCCCAGGATCAGCAGTGTGGTCTACACCAGTGATCATAACAAATTAGAGCTGACTGCTGCTCACATGAATATTGACTTCCCATTTTACACCAGCATCATTAGTCATGAAAAGCTCCTTTTAATTACTCCCACCGAAAAAAAATCTTTCAGTATGGATCCTGTTTGGCTCCCTTCTATTTATTTTTGACTCTGCATCTATTCACTGTTACATGTGGTGTTATTTTTTTGGAGCCATGCAGCTCATTTAGTGTTGGAGGACAGATTAGAGTGGGTGTCAATATTATCTCAATTAACCTGAGCCTCCTGCCAGAACTTTCCCCAGATTTCACTAATTAGTTTCAATACCACTTACACAGAGGATACTTCAACTGCTCTGCTTGCTCACCCTCCTGTCAGGGAGAACTGAAGCCCTCTCTATTGACAGGGATGGAAATAGGACTCCTACTGCATAGCAGGTTAATGCATTCCAGGTTTTAGTAATGTGTTTGAGTAACCACAGTAGCAAACTCAGGAGTTTCTTATTAAACTCCTAGTAAAACCAGAAATGGATCAAACCACTATGCAATGGGAGTCTTATTTCGATCCCTACATGCAGAATCTCAGAACCCAGTCTACTTATTGCTGGGTAATTATATATATACAGTACTGTGCAAAAGTTTTAGGCAGGTGTGAAAAAATGCTGTAAAGTAAGAATGCTTTCAAAAATAGACATGTTAATAGATTATATTTATCAATTAACAAAATGTAAAGTGAGTGAACAGAAGAAAAATCTACATCAAATCAATATTTGGTGTGACCACCCTTTGCCTTCAAAACAGCATCAATTCTTCTAGGTACACTTGCACACAGTTTTTGAAGGAACTCGGCAGGTAGGTTGGCCCAAACATCTTGGAGAACTAACCACAGTTCTTCTGTGGATTTAGGCAGCCTCAGTTGCTTCTCTCTCTTCATGTAATCCCAGACAGACTCGATGATGTTGAGATCAGGGCTCTGTGGGGGCCATACCATCACTTCCAGGACTCCTTGTTCTTCTTCTTTGTTCTTCATGACTTTCGCTGTATGTTTGGGGTCGTTGTCATGCTGCAGAATAAATTTGGGGCCAATCAGATGCCTCCCTGATGGTATTGCATGATGGATAAGTATCTGCCTGTACTTCTCAGCATTGAGGAGACCATTAATTCTGACCAAATCCCCAACTCCATTTGCAGAAATGCAGCCCCAAACTTGCAAGGAACCTCCACCATGCTTCACTGTTGCCTGCAGACACTCATTCGTGTACCGCTCTCCAGCCCTTCGCGAACAAACTGCCTTCTGCTACAGCCAAATATTTCAAATTTTGACTCATCAGTCCAGAGCACCTGCTGCCATTTTTCTGCACCCCAGTTCCTGTGTTTTCGTGCATAGTTGAGTCGCTTGGCCTTGTTTCCACGTCGGAGGTATGGCTTTTGGCCGCAAGTCTTCCATGAAGGCCACTTCTGACCAGACTTCTCCGGACAGTAGATGGGTGTACCAGGGTCCCACTGTTTTCTGCCAGTTCTGAGCTGATGGCACTGCTGGACATCTTCCGATTGCGAAGGGAAGTAAGCTTGATGTGTCTTTCATCTGCTGCAGTAAGTTTCCTTGGCCGACCACTGTGTCTACAGTCCTCAACGTTGCCCGTTTCTTTGTGCTTCTTCAAAAGAGCTTGGACAGCACATCTGGAAACCCCTGTCTGCCTTGAAATTTCTGCCTGGGAGAGACCTTGCTGATGCAGTATAACTACCTTGTGTCTTGTTGCTGTGCTCAGTCTTGCCATGGTGTATGACTTTTGACAGTAAACTGTCTTCAGCAACCTCACCTTGTTAGCTGAGTTTGTCTGTTCCTCACCCAGTTTTATTCCTCCTACACAGCTGTTTCTGTTTCAGTTAATGATTGTGTTTCAACCTACATGTTGAATTGATGATCATTAGCACCTGTTTGGTATAATTGTTTAATCATACACCTGACTATATGCCTACAAAATCCCTGACTTTGTGCAAGTGTACCTAGAAGAATTGATGCTGTTTTGAAGGCAAAGGGTGGTCACACCAAATATGGATTTGATTTAGATTTTTATTCTGTTCACTCACTTTGCATTTAGTTAATTGATAAATATAATCTATTAACATGTCTATTTTTGAAAGCATTCTTACTTTACAGAATTTTTTCACACCTGCCTAAAGCTTTTGCACAGTACTGTGTGTGTGTATATATATATATATATATATATATATATATATATATATATATATATATATATACAGTACTGTGCAAAAGTTTTAGGCAGGTGTGAAAAAATGCTGTAAAGTAAGAATGCTTTCAAAAATAGACATGTTAATAGATTATATTTATCAATTAACTAAATGCAAAGTGAGTGAACAGAAGAAAAATCTAAATCAAATCCATATTTGGTGTGACCCCCCTTTGCCTTCAAAACAGCATCAAGCATCAATTCTTTGAGGTACACTTGCACACAGTTTTTGAAGGAACTTGGCAGGTAGGTTGGCCCAAACATCTTGGAGAACTAACCACAGTTCTTCTGTGGATTTAGGCAGCCTCAGTTGCTTGTCTCTCTTCATGTAATCCCAGACAGACTCGATGATGTTGAGATCAGGGCTCTGTGGGGGCCATACCATCACTTCCAGGACTCATTGTTCTTCTTTACGCTGAAGATAGTTCTTCATGACTTTCGCTGTATGTTTGGGGTCGTTGTCATGCTGCAGAATAAATTTGGGGCCAATCAGATGCCTCCCTGATGGTATTGCATGATGGATAAGTATCTGCCTGTACTTCTCAGCATTGAGGAGACCATTAATTCTGACCAAATCCCCAACTCCATTTGCAGAAATGCAGCCCCAAACTTGCAAGGAACCTCCACCATGCTTCACTGTTGCCTGCAGACACTCATTCGTGTACCGCTCTCAGCCCTTCGGTGAACAAACTGCCTTCTGCTACAGCCAAATATTTCAAATTTTGACTCATCAGTCCAGAGCACCTGGTGCCATTTTTCTGCACCCCAGTTCCTGTGTTTTCGTGCATAGTTGAGTCGCTTGGCCTTATTTCCACGTCGGAGGTATGGCTTTTTGGCCGCAAGTATTCCATGAAGGCCACTTCTGACCAGACTTCTCCGGACAGTAGATGGGTGTACCAGGGTCCCACTGTTTTCTGCCAGTTCTGAGCTGATGGCACTGCTGGACATCTTCCGATTCGCGAAGGGAAGTAAGCTTGATGTGTCTTTCATCTGCTGCAGTAAGTTTCCTTGGCCGACCACTGCGTCTCACGGTCCTCAACGTTGCCCGTTTCTTTGTGCTTCTTCAAAAGAGCTTGGACAGCACATCTGGAAACCCTGTCTGCCTTGAAATTTCTGCCTGGGAGAGACCTTGCTGATGCAGTATAACTACCTTGTGTCTTGTTGCTGTGCTCAGTCTTGCCATGGTGTATGACTTTTGACAGTAAACTGTCTTCAGCAACCTCACCTTGTTAGCTGAGTTTGTCTGTTCCTCACCCAGTTTTATTCCTCCAACACAGCTGTTTCTGTTTCAGTTAATGATTGTGTTTCAACCTACATATTGAATTGATGATCATTAGCACCTGTTTGGTATAATTGTTTAATCATACACCTGACTATATGCCTACAAAATCCCTGACTTTGTGCAAGTGTACCTAGAAGAATTGATGCTGTTTTGAAGGCAAAGGGTGGTCACACCAAATATGGATTTGATTTAGATTTTTCTTCTGTTCACTCACTTGCATTTAGTTAATTGATAAATATAATCTATTATCATGTCTATTTTTGAAAGCATTCTTACTTTACAGCATTTTTTCACACCTGCCTAAAACTTTTGCACAGTACTGTATATATATATATATATATATATATATATATATATATATATATATATATATATATATATATAAACATTAGCTGCCTAAATATGATTAAACAGGATTTTTAACTGACATGTTAACTGACTTGTTTTTATATATTTTTTATATGTACTATTTTTCACTAGGAAAGCCTTGTCTAAGTGTATTGTTAGCATGCAATAATGCAAGTCGTCTTAAATTAATTTGTTTTTAATCAAACCTATTTTAAGCATTTTGAGATCGTAAAGAAGACTACATTTGACTAATGCATTTCATACAAGAAAAAGCAATTAGAATAATATTACATAACGTGTCAAGCAGCTCTCGCAAAAACGTTTTCAAGTTGTCGCTTAGTGAAGTTCTTGTGTCCATGCAAGTTGCTTGGTAAAATGTGTAATGCAAGAAACCATCAATTCTGCTTCAGGTATTATCAAAAATGTCTGTCTGTCTATCAGTATCTATCAGGATCTGTCTATTCACCTAAATAAGCAGTGAAATAAATACGTAAATATAATAGCTTTTAAGTTGTGAAGGCAGCTATCAATAGGATTTCTTTTTGTTTCTCATATCTGTTTGCTTGAGCTGACCCACGCAGCCCCTATTTCCGGTTGATAGCTGTGTATGGACAGAGGAAAGGAACTCAGATGTTGGGCTTTGTGTTTTGGAGAGAGGAGGTGGGGAGGGGGAAGGGGCTGACTTGCTCCCAGCTGTGTTTGGGTGGCATCTGTGCCCCACATGGCACTTCTCTCATTAACAAGTGATTGAATTAATGAAACGCTGCTCACAGCGACCGCTGCAGATCACCTTATCATCAAGGATCATTTTCTTATTAGGTTGATAAGTGGTGTCCGAGCGTCTGTCTTTACAACACCACTACTGTTGTCACTGAGTGACTCAGTGTACTGTTTAGCCTTGTGAACCGATGGACAGACTGCATCTACAGGGCTTCGTTCCCTCGGTCACTGCCTGAAGTGGGCCAGCACTTCCTCAGCCTTGCCTCATTCTTAACAGTTGGGTATTGGCACTTTTTTTTATTGCTCCAATTGGATTATCGTCTTTGTGTGCATTGATTGTGTTGAGCACTGGCATTTGTAATTTTTTTTTAAAACCCTTTTTCTTTCAAGCACTCAGAATAGCCTGTGTCTTCTGGTGTGAAGAGACACCCAACACACACTCCCCCATCCAAAAATAAAAAGTATAGGAGCAAGGAAAAGCCTTCTATTGTGTGCAGGGCTCCTGGCTGATCAATTATAAGCCTCCTTGTAGTCTCTGAAGTGAGTAATAGAGGCAGAAATTTCATTTTGCAAGTGGCTGATTTAATGATCCGATGGGTAATTAATGGCCTGATTATCTTAATGTTAAATATGGCCAGCAGCAATTACACTGACCTCCCGCTTGTCAAGGTCTGGGCAACACTTGCCTTTCAATTAAGTGCAGTTTGGGGTGGAGGGGGGTGGGGATTAACAACCCCCCCCCCCCACACACACACACACACACACATCCTTTTTTTATTCTTAATCTTCAATGTTTTCTTTTTATTTTTTTTATTTAGCAGCAGTAACCTGTTTTAATTGTAATTGTTAATTGTAACTGATGAAAACAGAATAAGATAAAAGCACTGGTATGAATTCATTGATATTTAGGACCTGCTGTGTGTCAGGAATACAGGCATGATGGGATTTTAATTCCAGATTTTTGAGGTGTTATTCAAAAATAATTCTATACTGGTCTGTGCTTAAGACTCATGTTAAGGTTTTAACATCAAGTTAAAACCTTAACATGAAATCAAGTTATTTTAACAATTTCCTTAAGCATGATAATTCCTGTTAAATTGAGAGAAAACAAACATTAGCAGATGTATTGATTGATTAATCAATTCATTAATTAATTGATCGATTGATGTAAATACATACCAATGTATATGCTGGTCCACATTTAAACTACCCCCATCAGAACACCACTGCATTGCTTTTTTTGTTTTTTTTTTTTAAGATGAGGTGCACACGACTCAAACCAGTTTAGAAAAAATGGTTTGAACGTACTGTCGTATGTGCTTCCTGCTACAGTAGGAGCTGGCAATCGGTGGCAAGCAAAGTTGAGTTGGCACCCAGGCCCTCTCTCCTTTCTCATTGTATTAATTATCATGTGTGTGCTATCGACACCAACAACCCCCTCCTTCCCTTTGACAGCCTAAATGAATTGGCATGAGCGGACAGAAGTGACAGTGGCACTAATTGCGACTCATGGTGAGTTATTGTGACTATGGCAGGCATGCCCCAGTCCTCCGTGGTGCTGGAATCTGTTGATGTTTTCCATTTCAAATTTCACATCTTGTCTCCAAATGTGATTGTATGTGATAGCCCTGCAGAGATTTACATAGAAGGTTGAAGCTCATACAGTGTGGCTGTAAGAATTATATTCTCTGCCAAGTTACACTGACCGAAGGAGTTGTCTCCCTTTTGTTTTGTTTTTTAAATGTTCATTACTTCTAATTTCCCCTTCACGGCTCTCGTTCTTTCAATCCTCTTTTCGTATTCCAGGCTCTTTGAACACTTTTAGCATTAATGTGGACTTGCCATTAAGAAATTGCTTTTAATATGTTATACAGTGTTGTTGCTTTAGTGATTTGGTCAGTCCCAGAAAAGTATAGAATAAAAGGGATTTAAGAAATCCACAAACCTCACCCTAATTATCTATGTGAAATATTGATTCCCCCAGCGGGACAGTTCTCAAGCCAGCACGCATATTTAGCTTGATGTTCGGGTAATGAGTGATGTTCTGGCCGTAATAATTTAAGGATGGATTCTGAATACGAAAAGACTGTCACTGTGGAAAGAGATTTTTCTTTTTTTATGCAAGGAATAGCAGTAGAAGATTAAAGATGAGGTTAGGACAAAAGCTTTTAATATCTGGCTGTGGTTTGCAGGTGCTGTTTTAAGCATTAGGAAAGCTATAGGACTCTGGGGGGCCATTGGAGAGCAGAAACCAGTGAGAGGCGAGCGAGGTGAGGTAGTGTTGATTAAGACACTGGGCAGTGAGGAAAAAACCAGTATTAACACTTAAAACAAAATAATAATAATTACGAAGAGGTTCAACATTTTCCTCCCTCATTAAAATAACAACTTTCTTCCATGTCCCTTGTCATTGTGCCTTTCTGTCTCCGTCTAAAAAATTTTGCAATTCAAAAGAAAGTTTCTCAAGCATGTGCATTCACTGAATAAAAAAACAGCATTTCATGAAAAGGTAACTTGATCATTTGGCTATTCAATTTTGTGTGTGTGTCTTTTAAGATATTTTCCTTCACTTTAAATTGAACCAAATTGGATTCAATGCAGTATAGCTTAAAGGAGGATATACACTTGCCTTTAAAACATATGTGTCTATATTTGTAAGGTGCTTGGGCCAGTACATACAGCCTGGAGAGAATGAGGAAGCAGTAACGAGTGCAGCCCTGCGATTTCCTGTGTACTGCTCTGACCGGCCCTGCCTCCTAATTACACCCTGATCCACTGCTCTGGAAGTTGGAAGTGCAGATATTATTTGCATCACAGTTAATTATGGAGCAATCAAACTTTGGCTTTTTCCTCTCTAATTTCCTCTGCTGGCTAATTTCATTAATCACTCCCGGGTTGGCTCTCACAGCTGCGACCGCTGGGTCATTAATTAGGCACATGTTGCTGTAGTGGGTGTGGGGGTGTGTGTGTAGACCTGACTGACTGTGTGTGTGTGTGTTTTGAATAGCTCAGATCGTGACAGAAGGCCACTGGCTTCTGATCTCTGGTGGGCCTGCGACAAGGGTAGAGCTGCAGTGTGTCTGTGTCTGTACAGCGCTGTAAGGCACTGGGCTGCAGCTGATTAAGGCTTCCCAAAGGATTTAGTTGTAATCCCCGGTCTTGGACCTGGGAACACTGGGAACACCGCGTTCCTCGTCAAAGCCTTAACCCCTTAACCTCGTGACGTTTGACATCTGTCCAGAAACTGGACGTTATATCAATAACATCCAATTACAAAGCTTTTTTTTTTATACATCTTAGAGGACAGCTAACTATCATAATGTATACCCCACCACTAGTACTGCTATGGCCAATTTATCTTTGAGCAGGTTTTTTCTTTGTGGTTTTCCCAGTTTGGCAAACTGCTGTCAGTGTTTTTTTTTTTGTCGTTGTTTGTTTTTATGGTCTAGAACCGAAGTCCCAAGCAAACAACGTGAAGTAGAAAGTCAGGACCCTGCTGTGTCCTTATCCAGACCCACGCTGTGCAGGTGCTGCATTTATTCGCTGCTTCTATTGAAGCACAGCACTTAGAAAAGGTAGTCAGTCAGCAGCCTCGTTGTCATGTGTGGCAAGAGCAAGCTAACCACTCTGTCCAAGCCAATCTGCAGGAGTGATCTGTCACTGAGAGGAGCTGTAGATTATGAGAGCCCGGGTGAGGTCCGTTTGATCAATGTAACTAGCTGATTGTACTTGTCATTCCAGCACTATTATCTTCCCAGCCATTGATATGAAGGAACCCATCCAGCGCATTTTAAATAGCTGAAACACAGCGTGCTGACAGGCAGGGCAGAGAATGTTTAAAATAATTGAATTCTACATTCTAATCCAACTGTAAAGGGATTCCTTGATTAAATTAGCGTAATAGATATTATTTTTTTACATGACTGCGTAATATTGCCCGTAATCATGTCCCAACTAGGCTAATGAGCCTTCCAATTTACTGTTGACATTAAACTTGCAAAGAGAAAGGCCATCTCAGAGCAGTTTCTCCTCTATTTCTGAAAAGGTATGCTAATTTGTGCTAAAAAGGGAAAACTACAGGCTTTATTAATGCTTCAAGCAATCATATTGTCTATTTTCCAGCTGACGTCATCCCTCGTTTACTAAATTATTATAACCGCGTCTACGTTCATCTTCCAGCTTGGTATTGTGTATGACATTTAGGGAAAAACAAAAGTAATTGTTAGCAATGCAAACAAAAAAGAATTGACCATGAGTAAATTGTCGTTTTCCCAAATCTGAAACCAATCCCCTTTCTTTTGTAATCACAAAGTTATATATGATCACTCTGCTTACTGGAAAGCTTGATGCTGCTTCGTCTATTTATTTTTATACTGGAATCCAGCGGCGCATCAGGTATAAAAAGGTTCTGTTTATTTACCTCTGCTGCAAAGCCAACGGGCTGAACATCGTACACGCGTCCCAGACAAAGACACGTAAACACCTTGCGGTAATCCTCTGATCGCCGTGAGAGTGACCCGGGATCAGAACATAAAGAAGCTGAAATTCGCAGACGGCTGTGTGTGAACCAGGGTCGGATACCGAAGAGTAAGCAAGTCGAAACCGCCGGCGAGAAGCCGGAGTCGGGGTTTGTTTATTATTGAACAGAGCAGATTAGTTCAGGGATTGTAGATCCACCAAAGTATAGAGAGTGAGGTGAGTAAGCGGGACCTCTGTGTATTAGGGAAAAGCACACACCGTTTTCACAGCACTTTTTATTTTACAGTTTTTTGTAACATGTTGAATTTTTGTTTTACGTACATTCCCATGTATGTACTCCATGCGCTACCATTGCTGGTAGTGTCACATGAGCTGTCTCTGTGTGTAAATAAAACCTGTCTGCCTGCAGGGCATATCAAACACAACCTCTGCCTTGATTTCCTGCCTGTCACTCAGCAGCGAATGCACGCGCCCACACAGCAGACGGCTACCCTGTCACAGCATGTTTTGTTTATGTTTGGTGCATTCTGGTACGAGAGCTGTTCTCAGACTCCTAAAAATAATTCAGACAAGAGCATTAGGGTAACTGAAATGCACATGGAAGGATGGGTGAATGCAATCAGTAAGAAGAAACAAGGTTGGTTTAGACTAGACAGGAAATCTGGAAAGAAAAATAAATGAACGGCTAGTTTCACAGAACCTGATTAACACTAGACTTGGACTACCTTACCTAAAGTAACATTAGGTAGTCCAGGATTAGTGCTAATCAGGGCCTGTGACACCAGCCATATGAATGTGGTTATTGGCATTTTTCCCAGTATTAATGGATTTGGACCCTGGGTATCTGTGTTAGCTGCCTGTTGTATTTAGTTTAGTCCCAGGTTTGTGATTGTACTAAGTAAAGAGGCCATGTAGAGTACAAGCCTGGTTTGCCTGTTGCGTTGCCGCCTCAGATGGAGGTGGTTTGTGGTAATGAAAAGCCTGCATTTGACATGATGTGCATTCTATACCCTCCGCTTATCAGTACAGACTCAACGTGACCAGGGTATCACTTTTCTTTTTTTTCGGTTGGCCTTTACCCCCTGCTTGCATGGCAGCACTGGAGCGTTGCGATCCAGCTGAGGAAACTTCAAATCAGTTTCGCCCATTATTTCAGGAGGACAATTTCAGCGCAATTCAGGCCTGAGCTTCAGTCGGAATGAATCTACAGATAATAAAACGGCAGGCTTAATTATCTGTGTCTGTCCAAGGGCAGCTAGCGACGAACTTGGAAAGTGTAATTGATTTCAGACTTTGTTAAAAAGCCGGGCCAAGGAAAGTGGTTCTTGAGCATGTTATTAAGAGACAGCTTAGAAGACAGAGCCAATTGGAACTTACAGTACACTATACCCGTCAAGGCAGCACCCTGCTGGGAGAGAGCTTGACAGGTGTGCCTCTGGAGGATTAATGAGATCCCAAGCCTCCCCTGGAGCTGTGTAAAATCAGTGTGTTCACTGCTTTGTCAATACCAGTTCATTGCACAGTTATTGTATGGTATTTATGGGTTTAGATCAATGTTAGCTCAGTGTTGGCCTTTTGAAAACTTTCTGTGACAGCAGCCTATTTCAGCAGTTTTTTGCACAAGCAGCAGAGATGCAGTGGGTTTACAGTCCAATTCTACTTAATCTTCACTGTTATAGGCTCAGTTCACGTTTAGTTACAACCAGACTTTGTTCAGGAAGCAGTCAGCACCAGTGTAATGGCAATCCAGTTTTAGTTTACAGCCATCTCATCTCCATTTCAGATTATTTAGGAAACCGGTTCAGTCTGAAAGTTTCTCGTGAATTGGTTTGTTGCTTTGTTTGAAGCAGTGTACTGCAAGTGCCTGTAACACTGTTGGATCAGATAGTGTAGTTACCGTGTGCTGTGCATTCATTGCAAAACCAGATTTTCCATGAAGTGTCCTGGTACCGATACTTAATTCCTTACTCGTAGCAGATTTGTGACGTTCAGCTATCTGCATGACAGATTCAGCCTGTCAGACTTCATTACCTGCAAGTCATAAGTATTTTTAATGGTTCAAATTAGCTATATAATTATTTTAAAAAAAAAAGTTTAAGGAAAGTGGAATGAAGCTGAAAGTAGATGTGGTAACAGAAAGCACTGCATGGGAAGAGTGTGGCTGTATATTACTATACTAAGATAATAAAGAAAATCAGGTCTTTTTTATGGACTATTTACATTGTGTTTAACGATAAAGTTGGAATCCTGGTATTCACAGTATTTTAAACACACTGCTCAGTTTCTTACTTGTTTTGTAGTATCAACTATTTCTTTTTACAGAAAAAAAACCAAACCCTAATAACTCTGTTATATAATTGCACACAGACACATGTCACTTGTACTTCAGTCCCAGAGATAATGACTAACAGTGCTGTGATTTCTCTTTGTATTACACCTGGAAAGTGTTGCGCTTCCTGAGCACAATTATTCTGTCTCACAAAGTAAAATCAGTGATGCTGCAGCTGTGGCTAGCAAGCCCTTTTGTTGCTTTCTGTGAGATTGAAACAGCTGGTGGGATCTCCGTCGCACCCCTTTGAGCAGAACAGGCCGGTGAAAAAGTTTGGTAAACAGACAGCAGGCTTCAGGACCGGGGAGGTGGGTGAAGCCAGGAAGCGGATTGTGTGAGTAAACACAGTGTACAAAGAGCTTAGCCAGGGATAGCAGGGGGAGACACACAAACACAGCCCCGCAACAACAGGGGAAACCACCAAATCCAATCAATTATTTGAGGAAGTGAAGAGCAGCCCGCGCCGATGGAGCTGTGATTGACGCTCCCTTCTTATTACTGCGCCCAGCCAAAGGAAGTGCATTCCAGTAGCAATACATTGAAATCAGTTACAGGTGGGGATGTCATGTGACATCATCTTTCACAGTGGTGTTTTTTACATACTGTAATAATAATGATACTAATACAGCAATAACAATCTCAACTCCTTTTTCTGCAGAGTCACGTTCACACAGGCTAATGTTGGTAAACATGCTTACTTACAATCATATTCAATACATACTGTGAGCGTCCGTCCGTGTGCGTGCGTGCGTGCGTGCATGCGTGCGTGTGTGTGTGTGTGTGTGTGTGTGTGTGTATATATATATATATATATATATATATATATATATATATATATATATATATATATATATATATATATATATATATATATATATATATATTCTTGTATTGTCTGTCCAGCAAACTGTGTACTGTATAAAGTATACTTTTTACACACACATTCATGCTTAGATTGATGAAGCAAAAAACGGACAAAGTGATTAAAAAAAAAAAAAAAAATAAGTAATTAGCAGAACAGGCTATAACAAAATGTTCGATTCCACGACTTTCTTTGGCCAAAAGTCTGACGTTGGCTTAGTTATTATTTATTTATTTGTGTATGTATTTATTTTGCTTAAGGCTGTTGATCTATAACTTGGGAAGATAGACGCTAATACTAATTCCAGTTAGAATCCTAATGAACAATGCATGCCTGATCCAGCGTGATAAGTGAGAGTGCACAGCCAAGCTGCTGATTGGAGCAGGAGACAGGTACCCTCACCCCCTGGCATCCTTGCTGAGACTAACCCACACACTCACGCCCTCTGGCCCTGATCACAGTGTGGCAGAGTCCGGGTAATTATTCCAATTACTGCTCTGTACTTTCAGAAAACATGCAATCAGAGACACAAATTAGAAAATAATGGTTGCATGTTACTTCTTATTGCTAGCAGATTACAGAGTTAATAATCAAGCACAAATGTGCCTGGAAACATGCCTGAGCTGAAAGAGAAAGTTTTTGTTTGTTTGTTTGCCTGTTTAGTTTTTTTCACTATTTTTCAGTTTGTATTGTCGTTAATGATTGAAGAAAAAGTGGGGGTCGGTGGTTTTGATAAGAAGGGTTTATATTCAACCCCAAAGTGAAATATTCCTATTCATATTGGAACTGGATTTAAATGACAGCATCTTGATCCTCTTTTCTTTGTTTTTCTTCCCATAGTGAGTGTTTGAAGCTTATACATTTATTTTGTTCCATCTATACCTGTTTTTAGCCACCTTCACCTTTTCGTTCTTTCTTTAGTGCCGTTTTCTGTTGCATCTTGGTCTATGTACTGTACATCTGAATTGTTTCACTGATTTGGGGGTACCCTTGTTCAATACTAGCTGCACAGACGTGTTATTTTTACTTACACAACAGTGGCTAAAACGGAGGTATCCGTACATGCTGCATTTGTCACATTTTTACATGCATACTAGCATACTTGTTTCAATAGACTTCACTGCTGTGTCTCCATTCTAACCACTGTGATCACCGCTATACCCTTACTGTGTGGCCAGTTGATCTCCTTTAGTCCTATTCCGTAGACTGAGACAGAGATAACGTTTAGTGAAGTGCAGTCTAATCCCTTGCTGTGGGAACCATTTCTGTCTTTCTATGTCTCTCTCACCACGCTTCATAATCTCCTTTTCCAGCAGCAGAGCGGCTCTTGCTGTGAGGATGTCCACTTTCATGGAGTTAAAGGCAGTGCTGCAGGTCACTGCGGAGGCCTGGAATAGCTGTTTGCTGTTTTAGCCCAAAGAACATCATGTAGCTACATTGGGAGATGCCAGTTTTTTGGTGGGTGGCTTAGCCACCAGTGTTGTGTAATAGATGATCCATTTAGTTTATGTTTAGTAATGTTGGCATTGCTCTGTGCTTTATTTTTTAAATTGACAATTGCATCTGTATTCTGCCCTTAAAAAAAGCTGCAGCATAGTACTGTGTTCTTATTGTAGACACTAAACCCAGTGACCCTCACTCTAGAATAGCCTGTCTGACATTTAGTAACCAAATGTAGGAAACTGCTGCAGTTACGTGATAGCAGGTGAAACTTTTAACACTTTGTTGAAAATGCTGTATTTTATATTTAGCATTAATAGGTGCAAACAATTTGTTTGTTTATTAAACAGTAAAAAAAATCTAATAGCACTGTGTATAAGAATTAGATATGGCAGGTGGGACTTTAAATGCCTTTAAAAGATAAACAATGGGTTGATTTTATTTTTTTCTCCCCCTTCTTGTTTTTCTGTTTCCTCAAGATCGTAAAACACACTTGCACAATTGATCAGAGGCTGCTGTGATTATTTATGGGCTCTTCCGAGCGGCTAGCGGATAAATCTGCATCGCTACAAGAGCAAGCTAACCTCATCGGCCAGATTTAGAGATTTACAGTGAGCAGCAGTAATTAAGCCCCGAAATATGTGTGCACCTTTTTCTTGTTTGCAGACCTCGCCTGCGTTTCCCCCTAGCAACGAGGGCTGGGAGAGAAGGCATGCATGCCAAAGAGCAGTCAACTGCTGAGCATTTCCTCTGCAACAGAGAGAGGGCAGCCCCTGCCGAGCCCCCACCCCCATGCTACATTGTTCCCGGCCCCTGTTCCATGCCTGCCTGGTCCAGCCTCGCCACTATCACGAGGAGGCAGGAAGGTCCTGTACAAATTCCTTGCTGCTAGCCCAGAACGGGCTAGCAGAATTCCCAGAATGGCTAGTTCCCTCAAGCCCTCCTCTTTCTCCTCCCATTGTGGTTAATATAGGAAAACAAGGCTACATTTACTTGGACTCAAAATAGTCTCCATTATCCATATTTGTGGTGTTTTGTTTTTTTTTGTAAACTCGTCTCTGGAAAATATCTTCTAATTCAATAATGAAGAACTGAACTAGAGAAAATCTGCAGTGTTTCACAACAAATGCATTCAATTACTCCAGACTTTGAGACGCCCGAGATGGAAACTGACCAAAATGATTGTGCCAGTATAGTTACACAAACACGGGCAAAAGTGGTTGATTGATTGAGGAGAAAGAAGAAGCATCCGCTTGGCTGTGTGTGCGTATGAAACAGACCTAAGGCATTTGACTGTTCATTACCAATAAAGACGTCGGTTTAGCGGAACAGAAGTGATGACCACTGTTGGAACTATGAAACTGTGAGATTCAATGAAGTAATTAAGCAGCTGATTCCCTATGGTGTGGACTCATCACAACCTGAGATTGTGCTTTGGAATCCCAGTCTGCCTCCCCCTCTGTCGGAATGTGTTTTCGCCTTCAGGGTAAAACAAGGGACTCCCAAAATCAGCACGCTAATGCTGGTATCCATTAAAAGAACAGCAGTTTCAGTAGCCTCAAGGCAACTTGGAATGAATATAAAACAGACAGGCAGAAAGCAGTGCAGTTTTAGGAGGGATTTAGCAGTGTGCTATAAGAAAGCCCCAGCTCTTCTCGTGATCTGGTGATGGTTAAGATACATTCAGTGTGCATGGGGGCCACGAGCACGCATCCAAATTGCAGAACTCCCTCCCCAGGGCTCCTTATCTAAATGTACCTCGTTTGGCAGTGTTCATTGTTAAGGCGAGCTTGTGTATAGAAAGCTCTTCTTGAGGGACTGCAAAGGACATGATGCTCTTTGAAAGTTAGTTTATTTTAGTGCTCCTCATTGCTAGTTGATTCATATGCGCTCACATTCACTCCCAGTTTGAACCATATCCCTTATTGACTGCATTTCAGCTTGAGCCACAAGCACAGTTTCAGTGTCCTCCTCCTTGAATAATCGGCCCAATCTGATTGCGATCTTCTCTGGTTCGATAATGGGGTGTCCAGCAGGTCCTGCTTCTTTAAAGGGACAGAAAATCTCTCGAGGAGCTGCAGTGTGCTTGAGACTGTCAGCTCGGAGCTGGGTGTGATTAAGAAGGATGTCACTATGTTATTGATCCCTGGCCCATCGATCAGCTATTGTTATGTGTCGGCCTCTGTGATAAACTGATATGTTTAGCAGATGCTGGTACGAAATACTGTACACAGATCATTTATAATTATTACAGCCACAGTGTTGGAGTAGACCATTTCAATGCCTTAGTTTCACTTACAACGTGAGGCTTTATTTATTATACAGGTTCTCTGATGGTGCAAACAAAGATTGAGCACCTCTCTGTGTTCTATACTCTATGCAGTTAGCTTGTTGTCTGCCCTAAAATGGGTAGAACCAAAAAAAAAAAGCTATCCCTCCTAAATGAACATTATCAGCCAACAACTTAATATCCCCAATTTTACAACAATAAAAAGCAGACCCTGTGGTCACTCTGAGGTCATTCCACTTGTAGCAGGAAGTGAGGCAAAACTAATCCTGATGCGCAATGAAAGCAGGTTGTTTACACTGACCAGATTAGAACCAGATTAGTGTTGATCTGACACAGGATTATACAGAGTGCTGAAACCTGGTCCACACACACCAGGCTTTCCCAGGAAAGCTGCACTGCCCTGTGCTCAGCACACAACACTTAGGCACAGTATCCACCTTGAGAAGCCACAGCACAGTTGTTTAAACCACTCCATTGATGCACTGTCGGAACCATGTTTTTTTTTTTTTTACTATTAGTGCTACAAACTCAAAGCTGTGTGAAGTTGTATCCCCTCTATTTTGCCGAGTAAAAGATGACAGCTGAACTTCACATACAGAGTGCCAAACTGCATCAGAGATCTTTAAAAATAGACATGCATGAGTGGAAAGCAGTGTTGAGTCCTAAATATCCTGTTTCTTTCAGGGAGGAGAGGGAGCGGTGGATCCGAGCCAAGTACGAGCAGAAGCTGTTCCTGGCGGCCCCGCCTCTCACAGACCTGCCCCTGGGGCAGCACCTGTTGAGGTCCACCGCAGAGGAGGACCTGCGCATGGTGGTGCTGCTGCTGGCACACGGGGGTCGAGACGAGGTCAACGAGACCTGCGGGGAGGGAGACAGGCGCACAGCTCTGCACCTCGCCTGCCGTAAGGGCAACATCGTCATCACACAGCTGCTGATATGGGTACGGGCACTCCTGTTCTTCTCTTCTTTCTATAACTGGATAGATAGACAGGTTGAAGTATTGAAATTAAATATTGTAGTTTTGATTTTATCCTGTAACCACACTGTTAAGATTTCATGGAAGTGTAGCTGAACATTTATGTTGGGCGTAGACAGTTAAAAACAACAGGTCTGCTGTACATGGTACATCCTCACATAAATGATTTGCTAGCAGAGAAGAGTGCTGCCACAGCCAGTCGAAATGCATTTCTACAGGATTTTGCTGACTTGCATTTTTCTGTCCTTACCCTATCTGTGCTTTGTCTTGCAGTACGGGGTGGACGTGATGGCCCGGGACGCTCACGGGAACACAGCGCTTGCTTACGCGCGGCAGGCCATGAGCCAGGAGTGCATCGACACCCTGCTGCAGTACGGCTGCCCTGACGAGCGCTTCGCCCTTATGGCCACACCCAATCTGTCCCGCAAGAACAACAACAGCAGTAGCAGCAGCGGCAGCATCGTTGGGGCGGGAAGGATGCCGACCATCATCTGATGCTACTGCACCCTGGTGGCGACCCCCGGCACTGCTGCTTCTGCTTTGATTTTGAACACAGTCCTCTCCATTTTGTGGGGATTCCAGCCTGAATCGGTGTTTAAAAAAATACATATAAATAAATCTACTTGGACTGGTCTGGAGGTTGAGGGAAAAAAACACTTCCCAAGAAAATGAGAGCGCAACTTGTTTGCTTCGTAGACTGTGGATTATTATTAGATTTTCAACCTTACTGTACTGATAAAAGCGTCATGCACTCGCCCCTTCTGTGCTGTATAGGTATCATTTAGTGGAAACCCGGAGGCCTTCGCCTTTGCTCTAGAACTCTGGAAGAGAAGCATTTTCACATCGTTTGCACTGCCGCACCAGTGGAGCTGGGAGCTGGGTCTTGGCTTGTCCCCATAGGAAAGCCTGACAGGCTGAATCAGAGGCCCGGGCAGGAGTTTGTCAGGTTGTGAAGCTCTTATGATGGCTTGTGTCAAACTAGTCAAAGCTAATCTGCCCGCTGGGACCATCGGCTTCATTGCACTCGTACAGCCAAGTCCCTCCTCTCTCTCTCCAGTGCTGTCGCTCTTTCATAGTTCTCTGTAAATAATGAATCGAGGGGAATTTAAGAGCATTAGCCGGGCGGCAGCTACGCGGACACTTCTTCACTCAGAAGAATGAGGAGTGTGTTTGTATACATTTACTTCAGCCTGGGACCTCGAATACACCCTTCTACACTCCATCATGACCAGCCTTCTCTTCATAGCTTTCAGAACAAAAGAGACAAGAGAAGGGATTTTAGTTGGGAATATGTACATATGTGAAGAAAATATTATCAGAGGAAAAACTGTAACATTAAAAAAATAATAATAAATAATAAATGTTCAAGTGTATGACTCTGGGGTAGCATTTTTAACAACTTACTTTTGAAAAGCAGTAGGTGACTTTTTTTTTGGAGAATTGCTACTGGTCAGTTCAGAGCTGTGGTTCTTCTCTTCTAGAATTCAAAAGCATTGTGGTTTTGTTCTGTTTTTTTGTTTTGTATATTTTTAGCTAAGAAACTTGACACTTGTTTTCACTGTTGTGATTCTTTGACTAAATTATGCAATTTTTTCTTTGGTATTCTCTGTTTAAATGATGCAAATGTGAAGATATTTTGGTATTAAAATACATATATATATATATATATATATATATATATATATATATATATATATATATATATATATATATATATTGCAAACCCAAATATCAATGTATTTCTGTGTAGAAGTGTGGAAGCATGTCTTTATTGTTTTTATTGTTTTGTGTTTTTAAATCAATGAAAAGTTGGAGTTAGTGCACTGTGACAGAATGCAGTACATTTTGTCTCACAGTGTTGGACCAGTATATACTTGGGAACTCTGCAAGAGCCAGTAAATACCATGACGTTAACAATGACACTGTGTCAGTGAACTTTATTATTCCAGGGATTAGGTTCCAGGGACTGTTCATTCATTATCCAGCCATTTGATATTCTCTGACCTGCGAGCTTCTGTTACCTGTGTGTTTTGAGTCTGGGGAATTCATGTATTCACAATTTAATGTATCAGTACTACATTATATTTTGAAAGCAGAATAACTATTATCTTTATTATTTGTTATAATGAATAACAGATAATTTATTTTCTTTTTTTATCCCACAAGAATGTCACTTGCATGCACCACTCCTTTGCCTGTCTGAACATTTTATGCTAGAAAACCAACGATGAAATGCAGTAAAGAGAGTGTCCCCTCCCACCACTTCACTTCCAGAAATCCACAGACTCAAAGGCTTACTTTATTAACAGAAGGTTCTATCTCGGTTCATATTGTTTTGATTGTTATTTCAATGTTTGGAATAAGAATGTTATGACTAATTACGGAAACATTTCTGTTAGTTTAGGTTCTCACCAGACTCCTGTTGTTTCCCCAGTGGCTGGGTACCCATGTCTCTATTTCCTGCTCCTATACACGCTCTTTTGCCTGCTGTGGTTTTCTTTCCCCGAACTTTTTAAAACCCTAAATCTCACATCACTTTTGACCAACGATTAACTAAAAAGGGCTTCTTTGGTTGTAGAATCCTCATTTGTAAATATATTTCTTGTTTGTAAATCTTTTTTGGTGGTGTTGTAATTTATAAAACAAAATGTAAATAATTTCTTCAGACCCTTTTTGGTTTAGTCGTTTTTTAAATGATATAACTTGTTGTAGTAACTGGTAAGACTTCAAAACCAGAAGAGGGGAGTGATATAATGAAAGAACGACGTTGCTGATGTGCTTGTGTTTTTTTTGTTTTTGATTTGATTTGCTTTCCGTTTCTCTCTTCATATCTTTCTTCAGGACACACGCAGGCCCAAAACATGCATGTCGTAGAGACCTTCTCACAGTCAGGACTTCTCCTGGAATTAGCACAGTCAGCAATAGATCTCAGAAAGAGATTAGAAAAAAAACTTTATCTGTTTTGATATTTTGTTTTTTATTTAAGCATTGAAAAGAGAAATCAATTCTGGCCCAAGCATTGAAAAAAGAAATCAGTTCTTGCCCATTTCTCATGAAGTTGCATGGCTTTCCCATAGTCCATAGCCAGACTTGCCCTTTGGAGGGGACCAAAGCTGCTGCCCTTTCTTTGCGCGGTTTATGAAGAACCGCTGGGTCTCAGTGGTGCCCCTATCAGATCTATAAGAGAGCTGCATACTGAATAGAGCAGAATACTGAAGTTGTGCAACATCCTCTTTTCCTCTTACTGTGACACAATCTGAAGACCTTGACATTTGAAATGAGAAATATATTCCCGTCACTCATGGGTAGAGGCAGTCCACTTCTGCGGATAACAGAATTCCTCCAAGATCACGGAATTTGCAGGCTCCCGCGGAATTCACATTCTTCCACAGATTTGCCATATTCTACAGCTACAGCATCGTTATAGTTTATCATAAACAGACTGCTAAAGTGACTTGAAATATATAACTTTTAAATTAACGGATGTTTTGTCTCCTTCAAAACGTAGGAGTTAATTAAAGACTGGAGGTCTAATAAGAAGCCTCATGTGATGTGATGGTTTTGTTTGACAGTTTCTAAAGATTTTTCTTACAGAAATGCTTGCTATATTAAATTGGAAGTACTTAACCCATAACCCATTTGATATGATTATGTTAACTTGATTTGCATAATTATACACCATTATTAATATAAATACTAAACACATAAGATGCTCTACAGATATATTTCATTTCTGCAGTCTGAACTGCCTCTAGTCATGTTCTTTCATTCCATACACTGAAGGGCACACAGCACCAGCTGGCTCTAGTAATAATGAAATCCTAAACAACTGGACTCTTTTCTTGTCAGGACTGTCTTTCATTCCATACACTGAAGGGCATACAGCACAAGCTGGGTCTAGTAATAATGAAATCATAAACAACTGGACTCATTTCTTGTCAGAATGTTTGGCTATAGTGAATGCCAGGTTAGAAACACCCCATATTTTGTTTAAGAATCAGTGTTTTACAGTTCAGTTTATAAAAATACGTTGAAAACCCTTGTGAACACAAAACATTCTTTTTTAAGGCTGTTTAATTGAGTCACCTTTTGTGTAAACAGTTACTTATACTGTCATATACATGTTCAATAAAATAAAGCACACTGTTGACTTGTATTTATATTTCACTTTGTTTTCACATGCAGAAGAACAATGTGAGGATGTGTTTTGGTTTGTTTAAAGTTGCATTAGCTGCAGTGTAAGTAGGTAATTAACTACACCGTCTGTAGGGACAGCAGTTAAACTTATCCAAAATGGTTCCTTGGTGAATTCAATATGAACTGAAGTATCTAGGTGGAAATCTGCTGTTCGTTCATTTGTAATGACACTGCCATTAATGGAACTTTAAATAAAGTTAAAAAAAAAAAAAACATCGCCTACGGTCACCATATGCAAGTGCAAACTGTCACATCCTCCTCTGTTTTGCAGTATTTGTGTTTTGAGATAGTGATTTTTAATAGTGATTTTTTTTTTTTCCTCCTGTAAACACAGTTGACATCTAATACACTTTGCATTTCTACAGGCCAGTACAGAGTCTGCTGTACAGTCTCGGACTTTGCCTCTATCTATATTGTTGTTGTCTTGTGTTTTGACAGTATGGTATGGCAAATAAGGAGAGTTGCTTTGAATATTCCGCTCTAAGAAAGCTTGCAAAACGTATAGACAATCCTCTGTAAAGATGAAAAGGGCAGCTTCTTGTACTTGAGTGTTGCTTGACTTGGTCCTGTTACAGGAATTGCCTTTTTGTTTAAATTGCTGTTTTATCTGATACGAAGTCTGTTAAATAACAACAACAAAACGTTTAGTCTCTTAAAAATGACAACAGGTGAAGTGCTACCAGGCAAGCTTTAGGACCGTCCCGTCCCGCGCATTAATCAAAGGTACAAACTTCAACCCATTGAAACTGGCACGACTGAAATACAGAAGAAATACCTCGGATGGGTATTGATAGAGCTAATCTGGGATCCCTTTCAGCTTCCTTCGAGTGATCCACTAATGAGATTTCCAAGAAGCCATGCATGTGAGCCGTACTCGGGTGCAATGGTGTTCATAATAATTAACAGGTAATATGAAACGCTTCACTCAGGATCCAGTGTGGGGATCTAACTTGTTCCACAATTAGAGTGACAGTGGTGGGACTACAGGGTTGTTTTTTTTGTTTGTTTTTTCGGAGATTAGTGCTAGATTTGCTTAGGGTAGCCTGGGGAATTAAGGGAAGTGTCCTCTGATTTATCAGTAAGCTTGAATTGCTTTCTATCGGGATAGATTGCTGTTGCTTGTAATCGTTCAAAAACAATCAAACCCGTGTAAATAGCTCCGGTGCTGAATCGATATGGGTCAGTTACTGGGGTCTCTGCGCCAGTCCAAGCTGCAGAAACGTCTCAGTGAGCTACTGAATCTCTATGGGTCACTTACTGGGGTCTCTGCGCCAGTCCAAGCTGCAGCAGCGTCTCAGTGAGCTACTGAATCTCTATGGGTCACTTACTGGGGTCTCTGCGCCAGTCCAAGCTGCAGTGAGGAGTCTTCAAGTCACATATTTGTTGCTGTGCAAGGTTGAGGCAACTTAGCTCTAGCCCTTTGCTTACAAGCAAAGCAAGCACAATTATAGGGCAGAGCATCAGAGTGCAGGGTAGTGAGGACATATGAGAGGGTGTTTACATTGACCTCGCAGCATTGTCACCCCAGGATCACAGGTGGCAAACTGGGTGATTCCTGCAGACTGGGAAGCATTTCAAGGTGCTTGGCTTCAATTCTGTTGCATGGAAATAGTTTTAAAGAAGTAAAAGAAAAAAAGCAGTTATGTTTTTGTTTGTTTTTGTTTTTTAATTATTACCTCATTTTGGCAATTTTCATGTTTCAAAGCAAGATGATGATGATGCATTATTTATGTTCGTAATGTAACTAAATAAGTATTTTCTTTGGCTCAAATTTTGTATCACTAAGTTACAATTTAGTATGTCTGTATTATTATTATTATTATTATTATTATTATTATTATTATTATGAGTTTGTGTCACCTGTACAGTACTCTGTTGAAAATAGCCAATAAAGAAAATAATACTTCTTAAAATACTTCTGTTTGTTTTGGAGATTTTTTTGGCCGTGTGTGTGATGAGGGTTTTGGGTTGTTTGTTTTACATCTTGACCTGGGTATTGCACTGGTACCCTTAATTAACCAAGGAGGGGCCAGCCCTTTGGCTGCATGATTCCCAGAGGATTTTTGTTTTCTTATGTTTGTTTGTTTTTCTCACATTTTTTAACAAGGTGTTTTTAACTGGTATAAGAGTAGAGTAAACGGCTTTCCTGTGCAGGTTTCCTAGTCTAGGTGAAACATGTGAACAGCACAGTGTATTTTGTGTAGAATGCACAGCTGTCTAAGTTTTATATATATATATATATATATATATATATATATATATATATACAGTACTGTGCAAAAGTTTTAGGCAGGTGTGAAAAAATGCTGTAAAGTAAGAATGCTTTCAAAAATAGACATGATTATATTTATCAATTAACAAAATGCAAAGTGAGTGAACAGAAGAAAAATCATCCATATTTGGTGTGACCACCCTTTGCCTTCAAAACAGCATCAATTCTTCTAGGTACACTTGCACAAAGTCAGGGATTTTGTAGGCATATAGTCAGGTGTATGATTAAACAATTATACCAAACAGGTGCTAATGATCATCAATTCAATATGTAGGTTGAAACACAATCATTAACTGAAACAGAAACAGCTGTGTAGGAGGAATAAAACTGGGTGAGGAACAGCCAAACTCAGCTAACAAGGTGAGGTTGCTGAAGACAAACATACAGCGAAAGTCATTAAGAACTATCTTCAGCGTAAAGAAGAACAAGGAGTCCTGGAAGTGATGGTATGGCCCCCACAGAGCCCTGATCTCAACATCATCGAGTCTGTCTGGGATTACATGAAGAGAGAGAAGCAACTGAGGCTGCCTAAATCCACAGAAGAACTGTGGTTAGTTCTCCAAGATGTTTGGGCCAACCTACCTGCTGCGTTCCTTCAAAAACTGTGTGCAAGTGTACCTAGAAGAATTGATGCTGTTTTGAAGGCAAAGGGTGGTCACACCAAATATTGATTTGATGTAGATTTTTCTTCTGTTCACTCTTGTTAATTGATAAATATAAACTATTAACATGTCTATTTTTGAAAGCATTCTTACTTTACAGCATTTTTTCACACCTGCCTAAAACTTTTGCACAGTACTGTGTATATATATATATATATATATATATATATATATATATATATATATATATATATATATATATATACACACTCTGTACGTGTGTATGTATACTTGTTTCCTTTAGCTTGATGTGTTTATAATACAAACATTATAAATACAAGCAGATGCTTTCATTGAAACAAATAAAGGGAATGTTGCAAGGATCACTGCTGACATATTCTAATCTGAGCTCCTTTTACCTGAGTGACGTGACTGGGAAATCAGCAGTGCCTCCACTGTGTTCCTCAATGTGGGAAGCAGGCCATTCCTCCCTTATAGAAAGGGCAAACAGTGCCTTCTGCTGAGCTGAAGTATTTAGGACTGCCGTTGGGTGCATATCTTCATTGATATACAGTATGCTCACAATAATACCCTTTCACATCAGGAAATTAACAGAACTGGTTTGGCAAATGGTTTGGCAGATTACTGCCAAAAAATAACAATTTTGTATAGCCTAATCTTTTATTCTTTCCTCTGTGTTAGATCTAAATGGTTACATTTCAATAAAATTGCTTAAACGTAAAAGAAACCCTAATGGTTACAATCTCATTGTATTTTAGTTTATTCCTTGTATAATGGAACCAGGTCACTTGCTAGGCCTATACACTATACTGGATACATTTGATTTATTTAAAAAAAATGTACCTAAAGAAAATGAGCAAGTTTAATGTAAAGCATTAAACACTGTCTCAAAGCAGCACATGGTAGACCTTTTGTAAAAGTGCCATGTGCCAATAAAATATAAACTTGATTTCTCTTTGTGGTGGGTGGTGTTAAACCACGATTTGATTGAATTCTTCACTGAAGATGCAGTGTTTGCAATCCCCCAGTGGCAGCTGATGTGACCTGCTGTGCTTTCATTCCGATTCTTAGACAGGAGCCCCTGTCAGCCTGTCCAGGCTCTGGGGGGATCGAGGTGTGTCCCCCGCGAAGGCTGGAGGAGGAAGCTGTTCAAATAGAGACTTTAGAGAGCCTCTGACAATCAAGCTGTGGAATAATGAGGCCAATTAAGGTAACACACAAAACAGTCCAAAGCAACTGCGCTTCCTCTGTTTGAGGATGGGAGGTGTGTAGGTGTGTCAAGTGCTTTACAGGGCTTTTAAGACGTTTGCATAGACCTACTTACTTTACTTTAAACCTGGTCAAATGTGTGCTGAAGATGAATAACAAGCTGCTTTATAAAGACCATTGGTAGGTATTCAAGTGCCTATATTGATCTAAACGCCTTGCTCTAAATAACAGAAACCCTTATGAAACTCAGCATCTCTGATGCATGGGAGTCTTTACAGTGTTGTCTTTAAAAGTCTTTGAAAGACCAGTAGAATAGTATATCAGCTACAGGATAATATTACAAAAGAATCATTTAATGAATGAGTTCTGTGACAGTCAGTGATGCAGCCATGGCATTTTGACATACAACCTTTCTCTGTTTTCTCTTTAGCTTGTGTGAAATGCTCAAGACGAAGGTGATTTTGATGTATTCTTACTCAGTTTTTAAAATCTATTTGCCTAACTTTCAGTAGCTTCGTGGTAACAGCCCTGTGTAGTTGAACTGTTCATTTTTGGTGTGTGTTTTGGAGCCAGACGCAAAAGGGTTTCTCAAAGTTATAAAAATGCATTGAAGTTACTACAGAACCGCGATCAAATCAGAGATTCATACACCAATGGTAATGAGCAGTGGGCGGTTTGCTTTTTAATCCCTTACTCCCCTTATCTATGGAATAGTCTGCGTGTATCTCCCTATCACATGTTCCAGTCGTAACTAATGCTCATTCAGAACAAAGGATTTGCGGGTCAGTACCATGCCACTGTGGTATTGGTTAGGCAGCAGTGTTAAATGTGGTTGGAAGTGAAGTGGCAAGAACATCTTCAGTATGCTTTCAGCTGCGTGAAACGTGTGTCTGTTCATCAGAGTCAATGCCCACATGCGCTTGAGGAGGCAGGAGGGTTCCACTGTCTCTTGTCATCCCCTCTGAGGCTCCTGATTTGGACCCACAGGGTTTTGGAGGTGAAACGCACCTGACGTGGCTGTCGAGACTGCTCTGGAAATCACAGTGCTGTTCACTGATGTTCTAACACAATTTAGCAAACATGCCCACAGATCAGACCTGCTGTCGAGATTTTCCAGCTGCTGAAACAGTTTCATTAGTGAGACGAATGTGAGACAATTTACTTGTGCTCTCTCTCTCTCTCTCTCTCTCTCTCTCTCTCTCTCTCTCTCTCTCTCTCTCTCTCTCCATGTGGTGGCTGGGCTGGGCTGGGCTGGGCTGGGCAAACCGCTATCTTCTCAATGCTCAGAATTGTTGGTGCTGGAGGCATGAGTTAATGTTAGCTGTGTCAGAGAGGCCCTACTGAAGTGTTATGATAAGTGAAACAAAAGTGATTATTTATGCAAGAGGAGCCTCCAAATGCGGTGTGAACTGCCAGACCAGGCTTGATAATAATTCAGAAGGAAAAAGAAAAAAGCCATTGCAGTAGGAGTCCCAGGGTACTGTTTTAACCCTCAGAAGTGATGAGCACTAGTTTTATCTAATGTAGGTGTACTGGTATTATGGAGAATAGTGTTAGCAACAGTGCAAAGGCCATTCTGTGGGCCCTGTCCTATACACAGAGACACACTGGGAACCCTGATGCATTTTTAACTGAAGCGGCTGCATCACTAATAATTATGGTGTGTTTTTTTTTTTATTATTATTATTTTTTAATAGAGGCCGCTAATATAAACCGGCTTTTCATCATACTTACTGACTTATCATTGCATAGCACAGAGAAGACAGAATTATGTTATTTTATCATGTATTGTAGATTTCAGAAAGCAGGCACTGACTACCATACAGCATGCATTTTAGCTTAGCACTGTTTTTGAATGTTTATTCACACAAAAAAAGTACCAGGCTGGATGTAACTGGATTCATTTCAGGGCTGTTCCAGTTGCCATCTGCATAAACACATGAAGTTAAATCCCCCCCTTAGTTTTCCACTTAAGTGCTCCTTGAGTTTAAGAGTGTTACAGAGAGCAGATCAACACATTTAAGTCAATAACCTTTAGGGAAAATGTATCCTTAAGTGTTAAACTCAATACTTAAGGTTTATTATGCAACCAGCCCCTGTCCCATTATCTTTCCAGAAACACAAAATAGTGTTTAAATTGACTGTAAATTACTGTAATTCTGTAATAAAGCAAAGGGTACAGGATGACAAGAATCATTCACGTTTTATCTAAAACAGGCTTTTGTAATCTTTTGAAATGCAGATTCACTTTTGATTAGTTTGCATTCTTGCACTGTCTGTCTGTCTGTCTGTCTGTCTATCTGGGTGTTTGCACACAGCCTTGAGGTGCAGCAGCTTCTGGACTTGATTACACATTCTTGCGGTCAGAAGAACTTCATATTGTATAGTGTGTGTGTGTGTGTATCTCACGCTATATAAACCAGTTGTGGCTGCACAATGATGAAAATCAGTAAGAAATGTGCAGTGTGACCAGTGCCCGGCCCTCATTATGCATGGGAGATCTAAGCGTTGTTTTAAAATAAGTATTTGCTTTATCGCCACTGGCCATGGTGATCCGTGCGCCTCTGGAGTTTCAAATTGTAAATCTACACTTCATTAGAGTCAATGCAAGATCCTCATTAAGATGTCTTGCCAATGTGTGTGTGTGTGTGTGGCCTTGTCTATCCTTTACTCCAGGGTCCTTGGAGAATGCAAACCCGTACAGAGAGACTTGGATATTGTTTGGAGATGCATAGGATACTCTAAGGATATTGCTTGGAGATGTGTACCGTACTCTGAGGATATTGCTTGGAGATGTGTAACAGACTCTGAGGATATTGCTTGGAGATGTGTACCGTACTCTGAGGATATTGCTTGGAGATGTGTATCATACTGTGAGGATATTGCTTGGAGATGTGTACCGTACTCTGAGGATATTGCTTGGAGATGTGTATCATACTGTGAGGATATTGCTTGGAGATGTGTACCAGACTCTGAGGATATTGCTTGGAGATGTGTACCATACTCTGAGGATATTGCTTGGAGATGTGTACCAGACTCTGAGGATATTGCTTGGAGATGTGTACCAGACTCTGAGGATATTGCTTGGAGATGTGTACCGTACTCTGAGGATATTGCTTGGAGATGTGTACCGTACTCTGAGGATATTGCTTGGAGATGTGTACCGTACTCTGAGGATATTGCTTGGAGATGTGTACCAGACTCTGAGGATATTGCTTGGAGATGTGTACCAGACTCTGAGGATATTGCTAGGAGATGTGTACCAGACTCTGAGGATATTGCTTGGAGATGTGTACCGTACTCTGAGGATATTGCTTGGAGATGTGTACCGTACTCTGAGGATATTGCTTGGAGATGTGTACCATACTCTCCACTGTGTTACCCAACTCATGATTACAAAAATGTTGGTATCCCTGAAACCCTATTCTGTGTGTGTGTGTCTGTGTGTGGGTGAGTGACCTCCTACTTTTTGGAATGTAAGAAGTACTTGTCCATTTAAGTAAAATAATGTTGTTAGCGGTTGTTTATTGACAAAGAGAGAATTCATGTAGACACATCTTTCTGTGTTCAGATTTATGGTGTGTTGGTAAAATAATTTGCTAAGGGAGGTTTTTTTTTTCTTCGGAGCTCAAGTCCAGTAAACCTTTTTAGTTATTTACCTTCCCTCTGTTCTTTTAAACAGACTAGCTATGTTGTGCATGGGTAAGCATAAAGAGAGACATTTTTCCCATAATTACAGGATGAGAAAAGCCTGTGTGTGCCATTGACGATTACGCCTGGGTATTTGACAAGTGCTATGAGATCCTCTGTGTCAACAATGCACACAATAAAAGTGACATTGCCATTTAGGGCATCATTGCAACTCATGTTTAAATTGTGCAGTTCTAACCTGGTGAAGCTGCTGCTGTTGCATAGTGTGATTTGCCAGTTTTTATTTGGGCAATGTGTGTTGAGTTTAACAATATTTAGGTCAAACCACATAACTTTTGACTGAGAACCTTTTTTTGTTTGTTTGTTTTGTTTTGTTTTTTTACAAAGCATTATTCCAGAACCAACAGATTTGTTTCCATTGATCATGAAAATAAAAAGGTACTGCACTGCACACATTGAGCTACAAATCTGTTAATGTGTCACTATACTCTTCTACAAGCACAGGATGACTGATTCTAAGAGCACAATCCACTGTTTTTTTTTTTTTGTTTTTTTTTTTACAGAATTTATCACTTGTTTTTGTTGTGAAATAAAAAGAAAAAGCTTAGGGTGTGTGTGGGGGGGGGGTGTATTCATTTCAGGCAGCATTGGCAAGCCAGCATCTATTAGGACAAGCTATTCTCCAGGCTGGTCTTACATCAGAATTAATCATTGGGAGTTAATTTGAGGCTCAGACAAGTTGCTGTTAATTTGGTGCAGGAGGGACATGGTAGAATGAAAAGCTGAGGTCCTGGCCAAACCCCCTGGGTCTCATTTATCAGCCATCTGAGACGGCCTGGCTTGATTACAATTTGCAAAAAAATTCATTAGAGCCAGGACGATTGTCAGATATTTCTTTCTTTCTCTCTCTCTCTCTCTCTCTCTCTCTCTCTCTCTCTCTCTCTCTCTCTCTCTCTCCAGATAAAAGCCATGAAGATGCTGAAATATAAAATCCCTGCCTTCTTATCTTATACTTACACTTTGAAGAGGTTTCTTTCGGGTGCCGCTCCAGTTCACTTGGTCCTTCAGTCTGGTTTGCACTTGTTTGGAACGAGCCCCACTAAAGTATTCTGGTTTGTATCACTTAAAAAGCAGACATACAGCTTGCAAGCCCGTTTTAGATTATAATCGCTGGAACATTTAATAAATATGGTTAGAGATTGGGTATTGAAATTAATTCCTTGAGTGAGGCAATCGGGTCTTGGACTCGTGAGAGAATCTTTAAACATCTATAACATCTTGTTTATGTCCCCATGCCCCGTCTTGTTCGCTGGTTTTTAGTTGAAAGTAGATCCTTAATGTGAACGTCACAATTCCTTTAAGGAATTCCAACAGTTTTATCAACTATGTAAGTTAGAGATATTTTATTTCTGCTCCTGAAAATAACATAACATACATACTTTCATATTTACATTCTGCTGTACTCTTGCCTTAACCATAAGTTTTAACTTGTAATCTTGAAAAGAAAAAAAACGTATAAAAACATGTATTTTTAAAAAAAAAAAAAAAACCTAAATGTATATACTGTTTATTAAGCAAGTATCTATTTTTTTAATTGATATTTCATGTTTTTACATTTTAAAGAAGTATATCAGTAATACAGTTACCTTCACTTTTGAGGGTGTAGAATGCATGATATCAGAAGGCACTGGGTATCACTTCTCTCCTGTTGTGGAAAGACAGCTGTACTGCACTAGAACTGCAGCAGATCTTCAAATCGCAGGATTGTTTATGGCGTGGCATGGATGTTATTTTGTTGGTGAGGTGCAGGCATACGGAAATGCCCTCGAGGACTGCGCTGTCAGGAACGTGCATGTTAAAGCTGCCAGATAGTTATTTGTCATCTACGCTTTGCATTGGACTAAGAAGTGGCGATCAGGGATCAGCTGGCAGCATTGTTAAGACCAAGGAAATCGTTTGATCACGCAGTTTCGTTAAACCTCTGTGTTTTGATGTGTAGAATTGTAATTTAGTAATAACCAGACTGCGCGCTGGATGCCATACAAAGTCGTGAGAGGTGACTGTCCGGTCACTGGCATGTTTTTCACCATGCAGGATTCAATCATGCATCATCAATTTCATAGTTAAGGATATGCATATTACAGGTAACGTTGCTATTCTAAACTCTCCCCTTTGTTATAGACAACGCATTACAATACAAACTGTTTTAAAGTCCTATGTATTTTATAGACGTGTCAGTATGGCCATTTTAGTAAATAAACGCTACAAAGTTTTTTAATGTAGTGTAACTTGCAGCAGTAAACTCACATTCCCATTCGAAAACAAACCATTGAAGAATATCGTTAAGATTGTTTACCTGGTCATTACATATTACAATTCGGGGCTAATTGCATATTTATATTTGATCAAATTAATATTGACTTGCTACCTATTGCATTTTGTAAACTCTAACATTTTTTAGCTTGAGGAAAACTTTAGGGAAATCAAATGTTTATGCAGTTAAATGATCCAATTTGGAACCATGTTTGTTTGGAATTAAGTACGGTAATGTAACAGTGATATTCGTGGCGTATTTCATCCTCCCTGTCCAGTTTAGTTTACAGTGCTTTTTCCCCGCGTGTTAATAGCGCGCCACACTACACCTCCAGCTCCTAATAGGCGTTTGATGGTAATGAAGCTGGACTTGGCGTGAGTCTCATCTGTGAGGGGGTGGGGGTGTGAGGGGTGTCATTATTGTCATGTTTCCATCAAACCGACGAGGGCGAGTGCAAGGTGAAACACATAATCTGGAATTGATAAAAAGAATGACCTCTGCCAACTATGTTAATGATGACCATATGACCTTGGGGTTCATTTAACTAGACTGAAGCAACCCACCCCTCATCACAACACGCCATTGCGATCCCGACAACTGGCTTTGTTAGATTCAGGATGGCAGAAGAATCTTTCTTTTTTTGCAAACTGCAAATCATTGAGCAATCACGTTTTAAATTAACTGTGTGGATGTTTTCGTTTGTCTGATTCAGTGACTCCACCGGTATACTAAACCAGAGCAGCACAGTCTCACAGCCCTATACAGCTAAAGAAAAATATCACTCGAATCATTGAGGTCTGTTTCTGTTTCAAATGATTGCTTCTTGGCAGTTTTCATGTACAAGTGTACACATTATCGGATAGCATTAATATAAGCCGCCAAATCATAAACCTTATGAATAAGTACTAAAACGCATTTGGTATAGGTAGGTTTGTTTTAATATTTAACTGCAGTTAATATACGTCTATATAGTATTTTAAAAAAACAAACTATATTAAAATGTAATAATCATTTTTATTAATCACATTTGCCTTATTTAAATCTAAGAATACCTCTCTGAAATTAACATGCAAGAATAACATGTCTTGCATGGTAAAAAAAAAAAAAAGAAATAAATCCATACTGATACATTACGCATTTATCTCATATAGCCCGTTAAACCTATACACGCCCTTATTGAACAATTAAACTCGCATCTGAGAAAACGACGTTGAGCTTCACATTGCTTAACAATAAACCTGGAAGTCAACGGGATATGCACAACCTGCAATTAAGAAAAGGGGAGATGTTAATGGTCATTAAGTAATAATGACACATAGCCACACACAACACGAGTAAGTCTGCAAATGAACCACTGTGTTCACAAGTTCACAAATCCACAGGTTACACAAGAGAAAACAAATCATGCTGACAAGTTATTATTTACATAATTGCTGATCAGTTTTATTCACAGGACTTTTTTTTAATAAAACGCTTTATAACTTATGTAAGAAGTAAACTACATTTTCACAAAAGGAAAACAAATTAACACCGCGTGCTTTCGTTGTGTCACGTTTCATAAGCTTCAAAATCATTATTTTACAAGGGGGAGGGAGCCAAATCAAAACCAGCCACCTGGATTTCACAGACAAATTAAAATCTGTTTTTAGCAGTCATCATTTTTGAAAAGTTGCTGAAATTATAAGGAAAATTCAAACATGTTGAATTCTATGGTTCTTCAGTCCGTGGTCTTTCTTATATATCTTCAGGAATGTACAATAGAAGGTTAGTAGTTTGTTTTTTTTTTTTTTAATTTGGTCACACACCAGTCAAAATACTGTCGATGATCTTCAATAATATCAACACTTGTCTTTTTTTTAAAATAAATATTAAGTTCTTCAATTCAGATCCTCGTATCTCGCAAAAAAAGTCATAATAAAGGTATTTTTTATTTAATAAACTCTCACATTTGCTTTTATAATTTTATTTTTATTTCTTCAGTTTATTTTTTTGAATATTGTTATTTATTTTTTTATTATTCTATTATTATTGTATTATTTTTAATAGACAGCCCCACCCTGCCTTACACCGAAGTGTTTATAGGCATATAGAGACTCAGGGTCGGGCTTGCTCCATCTGTTGGTGCTGACTTCGAATAGCAAACCGGCTGACGTGCACTGGGATGGGGACCACGATTTTTGGATTCCTGGAGGGTTCGCCGGTTTTGGAGTTGACATTGCCGGCTTTGACGCGCTTCCACTTGGCCCTTCTGTTTTGGAACCAGATCTTGACCTGGACCTCGCTGAGCTTCAGGGCGTGTGCAATCTGCGAGCGCTCCGTGAGGGACAGGTATTTTTTGCAGTGGAATTCTTTCTCCAGTTCCAGAAGCTGTTCGCTGGTAAAAGCTGTCCGCCGCCTCCTGTTTTTGCCCGTTGACGTGGTGCTGCTTGCGCCGCTGGAGCCGTGGAGGTTCTCCTCCAGACCGCTGTTTGGGTCCCCCTCGTCCTTCTGGCTGTGCGCCTGGTTTGCCAGGTTATCATCAGAGCTGTAGTCTAAATCACTGTCCATGGAGAAACTCTCATCCTTTCTGTTGCACTCGTCGTCTTTCGAATCATCTTTGCCCTGCGCTCTGGCTATAAAGGGAAAATAAAATACAACGTAATTAATAAATGCATATTCAACGTGAACATATGCCATTTCCAGTTTATCACCTCATTTTCCTTTTACATTTAAACTAACAGTGTCTTAATAATTACAACTGGTCGTTAAAACTGATCATATTTTAGAAAAATCCATGAAGCAGTCTGTTCTTCAATTTGGTGTATGTTGTAATTCTAGTAATTTGTTCATATTATTAGTATTATTTATACTACTACTAGTACTATTACTACTAATAATACTGATACTAATAGTGTAAGTCATGCTGCTATTAGTAAAGTAAGCATAAATGATATTGTGTAAATATTTGATTTAGCCTATAAAGATTGTTTCCCCAGTATAGAGATCAACCAACATGTAACGTTAAAAGTACACGTATGAGAAACTAAAATATCAGAGATAACGCCTTTTATTGTAATCAGTTCTAACGGTGATCTATGCTGTTTCCAAATATATATGCGAAGTGGTACATTGATATGTAAACGACTGTGTAAAATAAACAGGCCTATACCGAACCAAGAGTTTTGGCACGACGTTATTCAATGTTAAATGATCGTCCAGTTCATTTATGTTGATCAAGTCAGCATAATTACAACCTTTACTCAAAAAAAACATTATTCCCCCTGCTGAGTTTTGTTGTCTGCATAACTCAAATTGCTAATTTGGATGTTTTCTAGGATGGCTACATCTGCTTGTTGCTTTTCATTGCAATAAAACAGTTTCTGACTTCTGCTCTTGATAGCAATAATTTCAATTAAACGAATTGTTTCTGCATTTGTTTGTTTTTTGTACTGTCAACTCAGAAATCGCGCTTACGCTTGAAGTGTAGTGAACTGTACTCGTTTGGTATGTGACCATTACATAGTATTGCATTTGTTAAATCATCTTTCGTTTAAATACCACATGTACTTTTCTGTGTGTTATGCGACTTTTACAAGTGTTTTGTATCCTTCTTAAGCCCGAATAACTACGGAGTATTGTAGAAATGTAAGAGCCTTTGTTTGGAGTCTTACGTTAAATTGCCAACCTTAAATAAAAAACAAAAAAAAAAAAACTTTTTTATAATATTTAAATTATTTTATTACAAATAAAGTAACATCCATGTAATTGTAGAATTCTACATGCTTTAGTTACATTTTATATATATATATATATATATATATATATATATATATATATATATATATATATATATATATATATATATATATATATATATATATATATATATATATATATATATATATATATATAATATATTTACCACCCTGTTGCATTTCAAACAGTGGCAAACAGATTTATTACTATTATTATTAGTAGTATTATTAGTATTATTACTATTTATGCTTTTCTATAATACATCTCGTTACTTAATTTCACAAAATATAGGCTATTAAAATATTAAATCCTAAATCATCATTTTTTAAATGATAGAAAACTGATACACCATCTAAAAAAAAAAACCCTGCGAAAAATGATTTAGAAAAGTATTCTCTTGCAAATATCCCCAGCCATCATCATCTTGACATTTGTCCACAGTAATGTTACAGGACAGACGCATTTTGTAACTCACAAGCAATGCAATCACAATAATGGCTGGAAGAATCGTGTGCTCTGTTTTAACTTCCAGTGTAGACTTGTACAAATCCCATCGAATAGTCTTCTTTCCAGAATGTAAATAAATAAATAAATCACTAAAATAACAATAATATTAAAAGTTTGGTTTGTTTCATATGCTGTGATGTTTGGGAGCACTTGTCCAAAGTGTTTAAATAAAATAAACAAAGTTTAAATCGGTTAAAAACTTTACGATTTATAGAATCTCATTGTATCCAGTCCAAACTAAAAGTACAATATCTTCTTTTGTTACGGTATTATTATGTATATATTTTGCCAGTCCTACAGCCGTCAGTGGTGTTACACAGGGACTCACCGATAGATGACTGCACGGGTTCGGACGCTTGGAATGGTGATAATACCGAGGCTTCCTTGCTGAGAAACGTCTTGCCGTCTTCACCATCCTGCCGAATCTCTTCAGATTTTTCGAACACAGCCTGGAGAGTCTGAGACCCGAACTTCCTTGCCGCCTCCTGGTGCTGTGGAGAAGCCGAGAAGCCGCCGGGCAGCGTGGCCATCAAGGTGGAGGTGAGCGCCATGCCCTGTGCCAAACTGGAGCAGAAACTGCTGGGCAAGCTCGGGATCTGGTGATGGGGGTGCACAGGGGGTAGACCCGGCTGCAGAGACGACTGAGACAGGACGGGAGGCGGAGGTGGCGGCGGGGGCAGCACCACCGGGCGGTAAGGCATGAACATGGGGTAGCCGGTATACACGAAGTGACCCGGACTGGGCTGGGGAGGACCGCCTATGAGGGAGTCAATACTGAACGCTGTGGTGCTTCCCAGAGGGCGCTGCATCATCATTAGAGATGGGCTGAAAGCTGCACTCATATAGACGCTGTAATAAAAAGTAAGTACATAAAAAATACCAAAAAAATAAGTAACGGATTTTAAAAGAAGCAAATAAACTAAACTAAAATCCCAAACGCATTCCAGGAATCTTCAGTTCAGTCCTTTAGTGGTGTATTATTTTAGGCAACTGAAACGTGCTTTTCTTTTTGTCTTTATTTATTTATTTATGTATTTTTGCAGCACATTTAAGTGCAGATTCTGTTTAAAAAGATGCTTCCTTACAGAATACTGTTGCCCTCAGATAATGCAGTTGCGGGTGCAGGTCTCGATTGAGAGAAAATCACTTTAAAATACTGTCCAGTATAAGCTGTAAGTCTTTAAAGTCCGAACATTCCTGTTTTCATCGCTTCTCGGAGCTCCGGTCATATAGAGGAAGTCGAAGTGTTGCTCTCATTATCTCTTCCCTGTTGGAAGGCAGTCTCGTTCTGTGAGGATGACAATGCTGGTCTCGCTCTATATCTATGTCTCTCTCTCTCTCTCTCTCTCTCTCTCTCTCTCTCTCTCTCTCTCTCTCTCTCGTCCTTTCTCTGTCGCACTGTCTCTCTCTCCTAATGTAGCCAGTAGAGCAGGTTTAAATTGCGCTCCTTTGACTTAATCACATCTCCTCTGCATCAGAACCGCCTCCATCTCGCGTCCAAGTTCCTAATTGGTCGAAGTGAAAGGTTGTTCTGGAATTGTAGGCCAGAATTCCATGCCCCCCATTCATCTCGTATAGTCAACACCGGATCGGTTTTATTTAAGTACCATATTATGTGTGTCTTTAGAACGGTGTATGTAAGAAAAATAAACTAAATTCATTGTGTATACTGTTATGTATTTCAAAGCTGTATTACACTAATAGTCCACATTAGCCTTACTTATTGAGTAGCTACACAAATATTTTTGCACATTTTTTGAAATGTTGTCCGTGGTTTCTTTATAGCTTTAAGAACGGCATTCTTAGACATGACAACATACTACAGTCATTGTGTGTGTGTGTGTGTGTGTGTGTGTGTGTGTGTTTGTAATTGGATTTGACACTCCTTAAACTGTGTTCAGGAATTAAACATAAACTCATACAGCAGATTGTAAGCACAATTTATTTAAATAATTGAATGCTTATTTTGGTAACGTTGATTTGTTGCCTATAAAGTATATTTTCAAACCATTCCAATAACCCCCTTATAAAATGCATCAATGTCTGTTTTATTTGATCTTGAGAGGCATTTATTTATTAATTGTGTGCACTATATATATGTGTGCTATACTTAAAGGGGCAAATACCAGCTGTGAAGCAATGGAAGTCGAGCACCGGTTAATTAGTGTATTGAATGGAAGTAGCGATTTAAATCACCGTTAATATCACAACAAACACCGTGGCTAAGCTTTGTGTACTCCCAAGAGTGCAATCCTTATCTCAGAAAATCTACATGTCTGCATCAATAAATACATGCATAAAATAAACAGAAGGTCTCCTGCGACTTCCCCAAATGTTTAAAAGTGACATAGTGTACACGAATTCGTGTTCTAAATTAATTTGATCACTAACATTTTTTGACACTGGCAGGTGTGTATAGCCTATATATTATAATTTAAATTATGGGCAACAAAAATCCAGGAAAAAATAAACAAACAAACATAAATGACTATTATTGACATTATATATTGTTTGAAAATGCAACAACGGCAATGCGCAGAACTTGAAAGCGATGCTCGTTCCAAATCAGATGCTGCTTCGATGGCTTGACATATACTGCTGCACAATCACAGCACGAGCTCCTCTGTGCTTCTCTTGAGTAGGTGAGACAGCGCCGTCACAACAACTTGGCCTTCCAGCCAAATGTACACTTAATTGGAAAATAAAAAGCGGTAATCGATTTTAATCCGTCTATCGATTGTACAATTCTGCTTTCGGAGGTACATCTTTCTGTAGTACCCTTTAATGATGATTTCTGGACACGAGTTTATCTCAGCCCATTACCCCTTGACCCCGGGCTAGATGATGCACTTTATAGCAACGGGCAACTTGTATGAAGGAATCGATCCTGGTGCGGCGCATCATAAACTCCCATTTCATACCTGATCAGCCCGGTTATTTGTTGTCTTTCAGACATTACAGATGGATTTCTCGACCCCTCGCTATTCCTCAGCACGGGGGTTGATTGTCAATTTGTATGATGTATTTAAGGGCTCTTATTTAAAAAAAAAAAAAAATATATATATATATATATATATATATATATATATATATATATATATATATATATATATATATATATATATATATATATATATATATATATATATAATGTGGACAGGCAGCCAAGTTATGCTTGAATTAATATATATGAAAGTATTTCCAGCATGAATACGCTTGAAGAGTATGTAACTGACTGCAGAACTAAAGAGAACAATACAGAAATTAATTTTTCAGTATTTCGGAATTTTGTTAACTTGGTCACGTTTTACCGAAAGAGAAAGAAAGAAAGAAAGAAAGAAAGCACGCATGCAGGCAAGAAAGCAAGGCTGTTATTTCCCGTTGCTATACAGATCCCATGTTCTCCTCTTCGTTTTGGAAACTAGTCCTGAGAAGGGGGGAATATATACTATCGTGTACATCACTGGGAATGCTGCGCTTGAACAAAAGCTTCATGAAAAACGCCAGACGGTGACAACGTTGTTCACTCGTACACCGTTATCCACCCGATGACCTTGGTGTAACAAAAGATATTACACTGCAGGTAATCACTTAAGTAAGCGCTCTTTATTCGTATTAGTTATATAGGTCATTTCATTACCTTATCGCCAGTGTGTACAGTGAGTTTCGGAAGTGAAAGGGGATGGTGCTATTTAGGGAAGGAGGAGATCACTTTGCCATTCACCCCCTGCAAATCCAGAATATTTCCCTATTTTTGACTAGGAGATGCTATTACCACAAAGAGATCCTTGTGTTAAAAAAAAAATCCCCATCAGACACACCAATTTGCAAGATGACTTGCATTCACGCTTCTCCTTTTAAACGTAGGCTACTTCATTCATGGCCCCTCGCTTTATTTTTAATCTGAAAGACCAAAATAGGCTCCATGTGGCTAAGTGAAGTCAGTCTCTGACTTCTGAAAACAACCCCCTCGCAATTATGTAAAAGAGGCTATTGACGATCGTGGCGGAGCTGGGGGGACTTCGCCCGGCTATCTTTCAGTCCGCGCTTGCCTCTTCGTGTATTCTTGGAGTTTCAAAGCATTTGCAGCCCCGTGCTTTATCTCGGGACAAATGAAAAGGCGAAACAAAACAGGCCCCGCTAAACGTGTAAATAGAGCGTCAAGGGAACTTTAACCAATGTAAAAGTCCGTAAATAACGATATGGGGGCACTGCATGTGAAACGGAGACAAGCTTATTCAAAGAATGCTTTCCTCACATTTGAAAAGAACAAGACTTGAGTACGCTCTATAACACTAACCCGTGGCTAGTCTGTACAGATATCTATCTGAAAGATAAGCCAAATTCCATTTAGATGTATTGTTTTTATTACTGCCTATTCCAAACTCGTATTATTATTATTATTATTATTATTATTATTATTATTATTATTATTATTATTATTATTATTATTATTATTATTTTGCAGCACCCTAACTTAAGTTAAAACATCTTGGTCATTTAAATATAGACAATAAGTAAACATGACTTTCTTATATATGTCATACATTTTTTTAATATTCAACCCCAATTCAAATATTAATTTCTAGTGTACATTGGAATGCAGTTGTTTTGAGGAGGACGTGTTCTCCTTCGGTTCGGGAGGCGTAGATGGAACGTTCTGCGGACTTTCGAATAGATTTCTATAAGACCGAACCTGCGGTGTGCACGCTATACACAGCATCAATGGCATTTTTAAGAAACACCCTCTTTCGAAATGTACCCTTAACACCACGCGTCTAACTGTATGTGTAGGAAGAGGGGAGTGCCATGTGGAGATGTGAAGCAAGCCATGTTAAAGAGGACCACGGCATTTTCCTAATCACAGAGGTGGAGTTTTTAGCAATTCAAATCAGGGAGTGATTATTCACAACGGCGAAAGGACTGGGTAAAGACGTGAAAAAAGCGTCCTATCTGCCCTAACGAGCTACCGCGTTACTCGAAGATTCAAGAATTGTGTATGTCAGTGTTATACTACGAATCCGAGCTGATTGTTCGACCCCTGTACTAATAATCGCTTCTAATGAGGCTAGACGATTTATTATCATAGCCCACCGCTTATTGGGAGGGGGCTTATTATAGTTTATAATGGGCGAATACTCATCATTATTTTTAATTTGTAATACTTTGTTTTACAATGTGTTTGGACATATGTCATCTACCCAGCACACTTCTTACTGTAAGGAAAGCACGCCATTAGACGTAATCAGCCTACTCCCTTGCGGCTGTATGAAAACTACTTATTAAAATCAAAGCGAGTTCATATGGGTTATAAAATATGTAAAACATCCTTTCTAATCAATTTGTTAAAAAATATATACGGATATTTTTTTCTCATTTATGGCGTAATCTAAACACACTTCAATAATTAGTTGTGCATTAAATATTTTCTTAAACTTTGTTTTGTTTAGGTTTGCAAGCTGTGGCTGAATCGAGAGGATTGTAAAGCAATGAATGATAATGATATCGATACAAAACCGGATGCATTTGTAACACTTTAATAACAAACGTGTGCAAACAATTTAACTGTTTTTTTAAAATGTTATATTAATGTTTTTATATTTTCTTATTTTTATTAGCGCACTTAAATTCTCAGTACAACAAGGAAAAGCAAGCACAGCTTATAAGCAATCATGATTTTCAGAAACAGGCTGTCTTTATATATATATATATATATATATATATATATATATATATATATATATATATATATATATATATATATAAATTACATTTCGCGTCATTACTCAGAAACCATTTGAGCTGGTTTTGCCATTTCTTGATACAAACAGCTTACATCTGTCTGTTACACATTCCTACCGTTTTTATGTTTTGCAGAGCTAATATAAAGACCTCAATATTGCTTCGAATGCAAAGAGTCCTGTGTTACAATTGACCCCATGACCGGGGACAGTTGTACAGTAGTCGGAGTCAAATGTAACACTTTGTAAAGAATGACAAATAAATAACAACACGTTTTATTTAACTAAAAATTTATATTTATATATATATATATATATATATATATATATATATATATATATATATATATATATATATATATATATATATATATAAACTCAAACAATGTCTAACAATGTTTTGTAATTGGGAGGCTGTACACACACGCAATTACTATCATTCTTATTTAAGACACCTCTTTACTTTTAAAATAGTTTCAAATCGCTATTTAATAGGAATAAATGAAAAGCGCCATGAACACAGCTAGGCTACTGCCAGTTTTCTAAACACTTGGTTTGTCAATATCAACTATTAACTAAGTCCAGCATTGTCTTACACAATGCGCAATTTATGATCCTGCTTACGGTGACTCAGTCCATGATACAAACCTGCAGCCGGTCAGTAGATATTCTGCTGTTTCCCCCGCTCCCCAGTGAAGACTCGAGCTGCGTTGCAGGAGCCTATGAGGTACTAGATCCTTCCTCAGCTAACTTCTTTCTGGCCTTACAACATCTGGACAATGTTATATGGCAAATATCAAATGATTTTGCCTGATGCACTGACTTCCCCTCATTCTGCACTTCCATGCTTTCTCCAGGATGTGTGTAATGGTACGCTCTCACTTAACTGTTAGCATACTGAAAGCAAAATAATGAATAAAAAAAATGAGCTAGTGTTGTATGGGGTCAATTGTAACACTTGTTACAACTGGCCCCAACCCCTGTAAATAAAAAAATAGGTTTGGATTCATGAACTGCTCAGGAACATATCACAAAAATAAAGTTGGTGAAAAAAAATGACTTACCAACCTCAAAAATTGTTTTTTGTAGATGCAATCTTAAGCTTTAAGCACAGGTAGTTTCCTTTCTAGATGCAAGCAGGGAACCTAACAGTGCACGTACAGAGTGAGTTTCATCACTCTAACTTGTTTCAGATTGGAGAAATGTGAGGTGTTAAAATGAACCTGTGTTACAACTGTCCACGGTCTGCCCTACTGTTAATATTCAGAGGGGATTGTCTGTTTTAAACAGAAGGGTCATTATACATATCTGAATAAATAAATAAGTATTAAAAACATAGCTTCCACCTACCTGTGGTACACCCTAGGCTGTGGGATTGAGGAACCCTTTTCTATAACCCCCTGCAGCGGGGTTACAAAGTGAGCCATACTATCAACATCACAAGATTCCTATAGCAAACCTGTTTGCATTTGTTTATCAGCTATTATCTGGACTATCCTGAAATTCACAAACTTCAAGAACTGCTTATTTGTCTTCTTAAGCACTGCATGGCTTTTTTTAAAAATCTGCCTTCTGTGGTGTATTGTCTTAGAGATATGCTAATCCTTAACAACCTGTAAACATGACCGTGGGGGCACCATGGGGGTCAAAGGAGCTAGTGTTTGGAGTCTGAGCCTAGAGCATAGCTTCTTTAAAGGGACCCTATTCAGAATGCTGTCATTATTAGTTTATTATTATTAGTTTATTTAGCAGATGCCTTTATCCAAGGCAACTTACAGAGACTAGGGTGTGTAAACTATGCATCAGCTGCAGAGTCACTTACAACTACGTCTCACCCGAAAGACGGAGCACAAGGAGGTTAAGTGACTTGCTCAGGGTCACACAATGAGTCGGTGGCATTTGAACCGGGGATCTCCTGGTTACAAGCCCGTTTCTTTAACCACTGAACCACACAGCCTCCTACATGTCATACACATGTAGGCTACTGGACTTCAAACAGCATGTAGTATCCAGTACACACCACTGCTATTCTGCACTATAATATTCTTTAAGTTATAATAAGTCAGACCTGTTTTTTTGCCCTATAATTACCTCATCCGCCAACATAACCTCATGTTTCACTCCTATGCTGATGACACCCAGCTTAAAACTTAAAACTCAACACTGGAAGCCCCTCTGCCATGGTCTGGCTCTCGGCTTGCATTCAAGTCATTGAGGCCTGGATGTCTGCCAATTTTCTTCAGCTCAACACTTGCAAATCAGAACTCCTTCTAGTAGGATCTAAAACTCAACTTAAGAATCTCAATATAGTTGCCCTGAACCTCAGAAACTGTCTGGTGCTGCCTTCCCTGAATGTAGAAGCCTTGGTGTACTTCTGGATAGTAACCTCTCCTTTGATGTCCATATCTCCTCCGGGGTCAAATCTTCCTTTTACCACCTTCGAAACATCTCCAAAGTCCATCTTTACCTTTCCCTCCCGGATGCAGAGATATTCTGTCATGCATTTGTTTTCTCTCGACTCGACTACTGCAACTCTCTCTATGGTGGACTTCCAGCACGCACCATAAACCAACTGCAGCTAGTTCAGAATGCCGCTGACAGGATCCTTACCAGATGTAAAAAATGTGAACACATCACCCCGTCTTGCCCAGCTGCACTGGCTACCTGTAAAGTTCAGGATTACTTTCAAAATTCTCCTGCAATGCCCATCGTCACACAGGTCCCGAGTACCTCTTCAACCTGCTGACCCGCTATGTCCCTGCCCGCAAGCTGAGGTCCTCCGACTCTGGCCTGCTTGTTATCCCCAAGTAAAAGTGCACCACACTTGGAGGACGCTCGTTCAGCTTCATGGCTCCGACTCTCTGGAACTCTCTCCCAGCTTTGGTGCGTGATGCTCCCACCGTCGCTCGCTTTAAATCAACTCTCAAGACCCACTTGTTCTCTCTTGCTTTCCATGCTCTTTAAGCCTGATATCTGCTATTAGCCGTTGTTTCTTTGCTATTTCTTTTTTAAGTGAACTTAATGTATTATGCATTTTTTTTTTGCTGTGTCTTGTAAAGCACTTTGTGATGGTGGTCCACTATGAAAGGCTCTATATAAAAAAAAAGATTGATTGATTGATAATTATTTTTTGCAAATAAATACAAATGTATATTTGCACCGAGCAAGAGCCTTAAACCCTTGAGTTACAGCAGACTCATGCAGAGATTTAGTTATCCTGTTAAAGAGCATTCATGTAATGTTTGTGCAGGTAGGGATATGGGGCTATTTCTAATGAATACGACTGATCCCAAAATGTACTGACACTTACACACATTAAATAAATGATGCCTCTCTAGCGGATAGGGCAACAGAACACTGTATAATTTGTACAACTCCCCTTTAAGAATATAATATGTGACCTATATACACTGGTACAAGTTTTTCATATAAGATTTGGTTTTATTGTATAAATAATAGCGTAAAGCTATAAATACTACAGTAATTGTAATAGGAAATAAATAAGAAACGTGTTTGTAATGTCATATTACTAGGCATATCGGACACATCGTTCTACTAGTGGGATCAAACATTTTGCATAGTTTTTAAAAATGTGATCGATATCTTGAAGGAGATTTACATTTTAAAATAATACTTGATGTTTCTTATAAAGGAAACACATTAGTTTCAACTGGGTTATATGAGATTTTTTTTAAAATCTCAATTTATCCTTGAATACATCTTTCTTTTTCTTTCTTTCTTTTTGAGAATGATAGTAGTTCTTCTGAATCACTTTCACGACAATGTAACATTTCTTACAGAATGGTGTAATACTGTAGATACCCCCTTTGCAAAACCAAGGGCATTAACAACCCCCCATCTCCAGGGTCATCAGGACACTGTCTCATTAAACTCATCCTCATCCAAAATTGCAATGCAGACATTAAATAGCAGTATTTTTCAATTAGAGCTGACGAATTCAATCAAAATTCCATAGATTAGGATGAAATGAGGCATGGGTCATTTACAAGAGAATTTAATTGCACAGCTATTAGACAAATAGTATAGCAGGCACTGTCTCATTATCAATCATTTGGGGGCATCAATACTAGGAAGGAAGGGAGGGGGGTGGTTGTCTCTCCACTAATGCACTGCAGTATTTCCACTCTAGCTAATAAATACCCCTTTTTGTTCTTATAAATTATCCAGTTTAATTAACAACATGGAATATGATTAAACTAAATCTTTCCTGCAAGCTAATATGAGCCGTCATTCTTATGGGACGTGGTTCAGTAATTGTTTTGGAAATGCTAAAAAGCAGAGGGTACTGCAGAATCTTGACCATGCAGATCCATACCCTTTGCACAGATACAAAAAACAAATATGTGACAGAATGAATATGTTTTGTTTTTTCTTTGTGTATATGCAGATAGATGATATTAAACACTTTATGAGTGCTGTAGCCCATCCATCATTTTAAATACAACCAGTCTTCAAACATACCCTTGAAATGAATCCTATATTTAGGGTAACTTTGTAAAGGTATACAGTCTAAATTTGTATATAAACCAATGAGTGATTACATTTGTCATGTTAAATAAAAACAGGGAAAGTGGGGGCTTCTGTTGGAACAAGGTTGAAGTATGAAACTGCCAGCTGCTTCCCCAAGCCTCAGAGTCATGAAACAATACAATGCAGGTTCAATTAAATGTTTATTGATTTTCATCTTTTTTAACATCATATCTGTTAACGCACATTATATATGTTAATGAAAATCAATACACATGGAGGAATCTAATGTGTGTGTGTGTGTGTGTGTCGGTAGGGTTATTGATTAATATTTTCATCATGCTCCTTGTTGAGGTTCTGAATATTGCTTTACACATACATGTGCTTAATTGGCCAAATATTGTTCTCCCCTTGATATTAGTTGGAATATTGTTAATATTATTGTCTTGATAGGTAATAACAATTAACCTTATTTTTTTTTTTTAGCATCTCTTTAAAACTGATTTTGGGCTAAGGTAATGAAAAACAGAACTTATACAACAATTACTTAAGTGAAAGTGCCCTTTCTAGCAGCACTCCTCGGCAGTGTGACGGCCAACTGGACCCTGGGCCCTGTAGTGCGGACGCCTACATGGTCAAAGTGTTAATAGTATTGCATTAACTGCCCAACATGGGCAGTATCGGTGTGGAGGTAACATTTAAAACAGCAAACACTTTCACAGGGTCACGCAACACTGCAGAAACATTATCATAAGAATACTAAACATTATATGGCACAGGCCACTGCATCTTATTTGTTAAGAACATACATTAGATTGCATCTGAAATAATCTCATACCTCCCTGGGCTATCCTTATCTGAATGAATGGGAAGCCTCAACTCACTAATATCACTGCTTCATTTCACTCCCACACAGATTACAGCACATGTTCTTATTGTGGACAAGGTGTAGTGAAGATAATATCCAATGGAGCAATTAGACCTAATAAAAGTTTTTGTTTTCTTTATCATTTTTGGGAGAATGTTAGTGTCTTTAAAGATGACAACAAGCCTACATTTCAAACATTTTACAATGCTGTTTGATGTGTTCCTGCAAATCAATGTTACACAATTGCAACTGTTTGATATTTGTATCCGTAAGTCCTGGGCCAACATACCTGGTTGTGGTAGCAGATCCACCAAGTTCCGCTGAGCTTGCGCTACAATTCTAGAACCTCTGTTGTGTTTAGGTTCCATATAGAACCCTTCTCCTGTAGTGAACAGCACATAGTTCTAGGTAATGTCAAGCACGTTTCTAATACTCTTGCTGTACATGACTCTACTGGCAGTGACTTCAAATCTTTATTGATTGTTTCAATCAAAACAGAAATGCATAAAATACATAAGTGCTTCCACAGAACATTGAACTAACATGAAAAACAACTCCTCAAAACCAATAGCAATGTGCAACCAATAATGAAATACAGTACAAGTAGCAGAACAGCTCACGGCATGTGTTAGAAGCTGGGTGAGTCTGCAGCTCCATTCCCAGTGATGCACATGTAGAGCTTTTAAAGCTTGCTAATAAACTTGAAGTATTTTTTCCCTAATATTCTCTTACAATTACTCCCTCCTGTATAAGTGTTAGTAATATCAGGTGAAATAGGCCAGAGGTCTTATTTCATATAGCAGTCATGTTTACTAGCATATAAAAGCGAAATGCTTGCTGTCTACACGCTTAGTCAAATTAATCTTATTGACCACCAGTTGGGGCACCAGTGAGATACCAGTGCATGTGGGACTCCAGTTTGTAATTGTTGCTGCTCAGCTTGTAGTTGCTGGGATTATCAGTGGGACACAGGTATTATAAAGTTCACTTTAAGGTTTTAGAGAGATAGTACAATGGAAAACAATCAATAAAGGAGATCTTGGCCTCCCAGGTAAGCTTTGTTTTAAGTGATAACGTTTAAAGTAGGGAGTTGTTTGGAAATTCCTACCCCAAATTAAGTACAAAATTGATTTAAAACTAATATAAAAAAAACAACCATAGGTATTTCCTAAACAAAAATGTATTTAAAAAAGGATTTGGAACTGGAACTGTCCAAACCCTGTAATGTGATGAAAATGTTTCATTATGAATACTTAGCAGGTGGTCAATTGAGTTCACAGTGCCCCCTGCAGGATGTGATAACTGTAACATGTAAGTGTATACTGAGAAGAGCAGTAAGAGGTGACATGATTGATTCTGCTTGACAGTACACAGTTAAGCAATATTAGCAAAGTATATTATTCCAAGACACAGTAATCTGATTGAAGGGCAGTCCAATTTGTATGGAGAGTATGTTTGTCTAGTTTGTCTTTTAACTGTCTTTACTTATCTGTTATCCAGAGTCGTCTACAACTCCCAATTCACTGTACAATTAAGGAACGGGCACTGTTTAAAAACCATGCAAGACATGCTGTGATTTCCATGCCCTTGTCCCTTGTAAACCCACCCTGAAGCAATACCACTGGCCCATCGATTTCACAACCGTCCGGGGCTAGTAGAGCATCCCCTCGGTTTCTAGTAAAAGATATCGTTGTAGGAACTTTGGCAGTGGCAGCTGTGTAATGATGACATGACACTTGTGGCCACATTGTTTCCGTATGGCGGAACGGCACATGTGCTGGAGACAACGAGGCTTGCCCTCCAGCGAAAACAGAGACTCGTAGAAACTCTGGTGAATCTGAAAAAGGTTAAAAACAGGTCAAGCTGAAAGCATTGCGTCTCTGTTTTTCTCGAGGCCCTACATATTAACTCCTTAAACTTTTTTAAAATGAGTAAATTAGATTGTGTAATTTTATACCACGTGCCCGTCTAACTCTCCTTTTATAAAAGCGCTTATTTAATCTTACAGTCAGTCTATTAAATTAAACCTGCACAGAAACAGAAACCAGAAGCCTTCCTGTTGTTTAATGTAACTAAGTTGGCTCAGTCTTAGCTGTAATAGTGTCTGTGTGTCTGGTATGGTGTCAGTGGTGGTGTGTTGGATCCTGGGATGTAGTAATGAAGCCATGCCAGGGTAGTTATCTTTGGGGGCTCTCTCTCCCATCTGCTCACCTGGTAGATTTTCTCTGGGACAGCCTCCATCCACTTGCATGTCACCTGGATTTGGTGGTAGGAATTAAACAATACTTCAATTGTTTTAGGTGCAGAAGCACACGACGTCAACACCTGGTGTCCCCAAGAAAAAAGCCAAACACAAACAAGAATATATTATTTATTTTGCTTGAAACCATTGAAACGTAATATAAACACAACAGCTGTTACCTATCTCACAGTTCTTTAAGTACCTCTGATCTGTTTTAATCAAATAGTAATGGTTGAGAAGAGCTCATGCAATGTTATGTGTACACCCAATATATTTTTCAATTAGTATAGAGCAATGTTAAGTATACAACAATTTTTCATTATACAGCAATCTATAAACTTCAGGCCCTGGATGATAGAACGGCAAGTAGTTTAAATTTTGAATGTATAGTTCATCTTACCTCCAATATTGTCCAAAGTTGGCTCTTCCACTTCTGGTCTTTGTACCAACCCTGTTCTAAATTGTTTAATTGAACCAATTAAACCTCCACTGAGACCCTGAAGTAGTCAGTTATATAATTTTACCTGTTAAACCTGGAGTGGAGCAGCCCTCCAGGACTGTGATTGGACACCCCTGGGAGTACACTAACTGTACAGCACAAAAACACCTCTGGTGTTACCTTGAGAAAAGCCAGTGGCCAGACTTTGTGAGCCCCGTGGTTGAGCAGGCTCTGCACGGTGAGGTGCGGCTGCAGGTCCAGCTTGAGGTTGCTGTTCTGCAGCACGTTGGAGAGCGGCGAGCCCCCGTTGTAGTCGATGGCATTGATGTCGGCCTTGTTCTCCAGGAGCAGCATGACCAGGCTGTGTTGGGCGTTCCTGCAAGCCTTGTGCAGTGGGCTTCTGTTCTCCTTGTCCACTGCGTTGGCCTCGGCTCCATAGAGGAGCAGCAAGCGGCACACCTTCAGGTAGTTCTCCAGCTCCTTGGGGCTCTTGGCCCCAGCGCAGGCGGCCCCCAGCGGGGTCTCTCCAGAGCTGTCAGCGCAGTCCACCGCCGCCCCGTTGCGCAGGTACAGGTGCAAGTGGTTGTTCAGACCATGCTTGGCCGCCACATGCAGGGGAGTCTCGCATTCCTCCTCACTGGGCTGGTCAACCACAGCGCCGTGCCTCAGTAAGACTTTGGCACATCTGAAGGCATAACAAGAAACACATTGTTTTAATACAAGGCAATAATGCAGTAATATGGACACATTTCAGAGCAATTTTACACTGGAAAATGACTGTGTCTGAAATGCTGTATTGCCAGTAGTGTGTAATGTATTTTTGGTTGCACTTTAAAACAATGGCCGCAAATTCATATGAATAAATATAACCAATGCATTTTTCTAAAGATAATTACAAGACAAATGGGTACAAATTCATAATGAATTTAAGTGAAACCCCACAGGAATAGCAGCTAATGCATTGAAATTCACAGGAATGTGCCGCCTTTATTTTAAAGTGCTCCCTTTTTTTTAAAAAAAGAAACATTTTCAATCTCAGTGATGGCAAAGTTGAATTTTCCTTGTGAAATGTAACATTTTTGCCTGCTGTAGAGGCATTTCTCTTCAGCCAATACCGGTATGAAGCTTCAGTGACACCCTGTGGCCAGACCCCTCTCCTCACTTCACAAACAGTGCATTTAGAAATCAATTAGTAGCATGTACTGTACACAGCTAAGGAAGCGATTCTGTACTAGGAAGCAGCTGTTTAACTTTTTTGAAGGTAAAGCGTTGAATCGTATTTAAAATAGTTATATGCTATGAAAAAAGCAAACAAAGGGTCTTCAGCACAAGTGAAGGGGTCAGAGCATGGACTTTTAAACCCTTAACTCACTCCTTTACCCAGTGAGTTACACTCTGCAGTGGGTTAGAGGAGTGGTCAGCATCTCAGCACTGACAAAATAAAAAACATCTTTGAGTCTGAGGGTTTATACAGTGCATTGCTCCCATAAGAAAGTAATTGGTTATTGATGCTCATTTAATTCAAGCCAGTTTTCTACCAAACGTGTCCATTGTTCCGGCACATGGAAACACAGGGGTGTCATTGTGTAAGAACCAGGGGGTCTGCGGATGTGAGCCTGTTTTTCCCAGTGCTCCCCATCATGCTGGATCTCATCCCAAAAGCATGCACGGCAAGTCTCAAGGTTTACCTGTGAAACTCTCGGTGTTTCAGAGTTTTGAGAGTCTCATGGCCGTGCAATGGATTCTCACGTTTGTGCATGAGTTTGTTATTGTTTGCTAGGCGCGAAACCCTTTACACACGATACAGCGGTAAATCCAATACCACTGTCCAAGCGTGTTATTTCATTTGGGGGGGGAGGGGGGTGACCATGAAGAGGTGTACAGTACCATTCTATATTCCTGTAGCTGCTACGCAAACTCCCCCCTTACTCCAAAGATAGAATTGCCTTGTTTTCTCAAACTAACAGTTTGTATGCGCAAGCCTTCTATGTTTCTGTACCAACACGTCATTACTCGGACAGAATCGAAGGAGAGGCTGTCAGACTGTCCCGTTCACGCAGAAATTACCACAGAAACAAAAGACAAATGGACATCAATGAGAATGTAATTATTAAAGTAAAAAAATATAATGTTATTTATGATGCAGGTGTCAGTGGTTATAAAGACAATACAAAGAAAGACACCATATGGCAAGAAATAACAAAACAATTGGAAATTGATGGTATGTCTATCTCTCTTTAGTTCACCTTAATTTTGGTCAAAGTGACGGGGAGTGCCACACACTGGTTTTGTATTTCTGTAAAATGACGCTTCTTTGTTTTAATAATGTTGACCAATAATAATAATCACATTCACACACTAACTGAAGATTTTATTAAAACTGAAAATAAATTTTAAAAAAAAAGTTTATTAAACTAATTTTCTCAGTATTTACAAAGAAATATGTGTAGATGTATTATTTTTGAATGATTTACATGTTAAACCAGATCACATATAAACATTCACTGTTAAATGTCATTTTTTTTTAGTGTGTGGTGTACCCAGACTATTTCTTTGTTATATTTCGTCTCCACAGAAGGAGCAAAAGCAGACACTATTTTCATTTCATGACTAGTTAGTTGTGTTTTATGCTGTATTCGTGTCGTTTGCTTCGCTCCCGGGGTGCATAGCCCTTAAGTCTAGGTGGTCTAGTTTAAGGTTTTTCATCAATACCAAGCTTTTTTCAGGAGTGGTCTCACTGGTATGAACACTTAGGGGTAAAAAGGAATGTACAGAAGACAGGACCCGTGAGCTTAATTATAAATCAGACGATTCACGACAAAGGCATCTGTAATGATTAGCAACTACCTTAACATTGCAATTATATTATTTAGCCCTAAGCAGTTGACCCAAGGCAAACAATAAAAAGGTTACTGTTTTTTTTTTTTACTCTTTCTCTACATCTAGGATTAGGTAAAGGATTAAATAAACCGTGGCTGTACCATGACCGCTCATGAAGTACTGGTGTTATTCCAGAAATGAGTAAAATATCAAGTACAATCTATGGAACAGAAATTCTAAATTAATAAGCTGAATTCTGAGAATTACTTTGCTTAGATCAAGCTCTGAATATTCTTGGCAACACGGCGTAATTTGTACAAGTGCAATTCCCTGTAATTCTGTGCAGTAGAATTTGAATGAATGCAAGAAAAATAAAATAAAAATTGAGGTACAAAAAAAATATTCACGCAGCAGGATTGAAAACAAAAAAGTGAGATTATGTCACCCTGCATTTGTGTTCCCATCACGTTATATTCATTTGGTTCATCACTTGTAATCACTTACTAAGAAGACAGATGGAACCAGTGAAAGGAAGACACTGTAGCAGAGTCTTAGTGCCAACCCTGGCTTTGGTTCTAAAGCTGCACAGTGCGTAAAGTCAAAATAAAAATAAAACAAAATAAAAACATTGCCAACCTCTAATAAAAATGATGGCTTTTTGATACAGCTTTCTGGCCCATCTACCACATTGAATCAAACATCATTAGGTTTGATGGAGCCAACATGTTCAACACACCAGCACGCCTAATGAGTTGACGTCCCCGCCATCCTTCAGAACATAATTAGTGTGAATCCGGCCTCCAAATGAAGCATGGCGGCCTTCAGACAAGAAATAAATGACCGAAAGTAAAGATTCAACATAAATAATATAGGAAGGAGCCTAAATTGGCCTGCAAATGATTTAATTAGCATAAGCTTTACACGTGTATAGCTCCCAGGGAGGAGTAAAAATATAAAAGGTGGATTAATTCATTTGGCTGTTGTCTGATTCAAATTAAAAAAAATACATTTATATCTTAGTGCATAGTGCCACACATTAAATGCACGATTGTTGCTCCACTGTATGAAGTAAATGTAAAAAAAAATAAAAAAATGATCAAGGCTATTTTGTGCTTTCAATATCAACACAATGTCCTATGTTCTATTGCATCTCCACACCGCACTCAGTGTTGTTGTTCTCGCAGGTCTCATGCAGTGCAGTCTTGCTCCCTGGGGCCAGGTTTGTTGGCCCTGACCTGATTCCGCACCCATAACAACTACAACTTTATAACGCTCAATCAGAATTTTAAGTGAAAACTATAAGAAACTAAGTCACTAGATTGCTGTTTCGGAGAGTGCTTGTTTAATTGTAGAGCACTGAAATGTTCTGTGCTCCCCTGACCTGAATGACTGCGATGTCTTGCAGAGGTGCAGGGGTGCAAGCCCGTCCTCGTTCAGCAGGTTGGGGTTGGCCCCATTTTCCAGGAGCAGCACGGCACAGTCGGTGTTGCTGTTCTCGCAGGCCTCGTGCAGTGCCGTCTTGCCCCCGGGAGTCAGGTTGGGCCGGGCCCCATGCTCCAGCAGGTAGCGCAGGCAGTCTGTGTAGCCCTGCGCTGCTGTGATGCACAGCGGGTTGGTGACCTCCCTCTTGTACTCCAGTGACCACAGACCTGCAGACGAGGACATAAGGCAGATATTCATGAATCAGGCAGCACGATTGTAATACACAGAAGTGACAACATAGTTTGTGTGCTGCGTCTGAGGTACGTTCAGGTCCTATGTGCTTTTTAACCCACTTCTGTTAAATATTTTTTACATGCAGTAAAATCTGTAGCTATTTCTGCATATTTCAAATGCTGTCTTACTGATATTTTTATTGCACACAGAGAGGGCACCAGCCTTCTCTGCCCAGAGCCTGGATTCAATCCCAGAATCTCCTAGCTGTCCGACTTCTGCTTGAGCCACTCAACTAAACAGCCAAGTGAAAGCTCAGAGAAATACAGCTATATACAGCTCGGTGTAATTCATTAAATTCACCCATGATGTTCATGATCTTTCTGTCTGAATTAACAACAGCTGATTGTTAATCATTATTATTGTTAGGATTCATACCTGGTGTATGCTGACACCTGGTGGTGAATAATAATTGTGAAATTATTTTTATAATAAAGTGAATATATATATGAATCAGTGGTTGGAAATTCTGGCCTGTGATTGGTTGAAACCCCATCATAGGAGCAAAAATAGATTGAACCTATTGCCCTAACATCCTTACACCACTGGGCAATAGTCTCCCTCTGACATGTGATTGGTTCACATCAGTGTCAGTCCTGCCCCCTTTCAAAGGAACGCCCTTCTCCCCTGCACTCCTCACAACAAGAGAAAATGGCTGAATGTGAAAAAACTGCTTAATAGCGATTGTGTGACTTATCAGAAAATGAATTACAAAACATACTACAAAAGAAAGATGCTCCAAACACTAAAATGGTGATTAAAACGTCTCTGTCATTGTTTTCTGACTTTCTGAAATTCAAACAAATTCAACTCGATGATGTAAACAAATATGACGGCCAGGATATAAAGTGGGTTATGCAGCAGCCGGACGGAGAGCTGTACGCGGCGCTCCAGATAAGGTTTTGGTCCGGGAGTAACTTACTCTCTAATTTGAACACTGAGAGAGTAAAATGTATTTTCAGGGGGTAAAATGCAACATTACCTTGTCCTGAGTAATCTCGATAAGTACTGTACAATCCTTAATGGTAATGGGATGGCAGACAAGCTGTGCAGCAAAATTGCTATTCACATTTGTACACATTCAATTTAAATTTAGGGCATATTTCAGATTTTTTAATGCGTAAAAACAGCGGCAGGTACACAGCTTATCTGGACCGCTGGCTGTACGTCAAAAAAACGTTGACAACTATGCAGTATGAACTTTAAAAACATTTTCTGTTATTTATTTACTGTATTAGCTATATTTAAACTAAATATATAAAGTCGTATTTACTATACAACTTGCCTCACTTATTTTCTTGACTGATTCATATATTAAATATGTACTGCAGACTCAGCCATAGTGGAAAATTAAATGCACCATGGGAAGACTACTGTTACCTCCACGTGCTCCCTCAGGGCAATAACCACTATAAACAATCCCGATTTGGCTCTATTTCCGGATGCTGCTCCATATTAGCAGTATTACAAGCGCAGCATGCACGCTTACGTCATCGGTGTCTGTTTCAGGTAGAGCATCCTGGTCGCTAATGTGACACAGGAATTCTTCCTCTGACATCCCCTCTGGTGTCAGAGTTTCAGTTTCGGTTGTATTTTCGTCAGCACTCTCCTCCTCAACTACAGAAACCCAGCTTTTTTTAAGCAAAGTTGCATTGTTTGCTGACTGACAGAGTTCCAAGCATGCTTTAGCAAGCGCACAGTATCTAACAGACATTTTATTTACATTGAAATTTCATGCTGATGTGCATCACTTTTCTCTTTCCAGCCATGCTTGCTGTTGCAGTCAGTGCTGTTTTTTCAAACTGTAAACCAGACTAAATAGCCAAGGTACAGTACAGGGGTAATCGCTCAGTAACGAGGTGCAAACAGCTGATAGATCGATCCGTCAAGCTTCTACTACAGTGAAGTGCTGCCTTTCGGTATTGAAATCTATGTGAATGGCAAGGTAACAAGGTGAAAACAGCTGATTGGTGGATTAGTAAGAGCGATTACTACAGTAATGAGAAGTGCATTTGTTGTTTACATCTATGTGAATGGCACATAATGAGATCCAAACAGCTGAGTTTGTCTGAAATACGACGTGCTTAACACGGTATAAACGATGCCTTTGTTATTGATATCAATGGGAATGGCAAACGCTATTTGCCAGATATAAACGGCTGCCTGAAATAACCCTGTATGGTGTAAGTGGTGGATATATATAACCCTGTATGGTGTAAGTGGTGGATATACAGTATATAACCCTGTATGGTGTAAGTGGTGGATATACAGTATATAACCCTGTATGGTGTAAGTGGTGGATATATATAACCCTGTATGGTGTAAGTGGTGGATATATATATAACCCTGTATGGTGTAAGTGGTGGATATATATAACCCTGTATGGTGTAAGTGGTGGATATATATAACCCTGTATGGTGTAAGTGGTGGATATATATAACCCTGTATGGTGTAAGTGGTGGATATATATATAACCCTGTATGGTGTAAGTGGTGGATATATATAACCCTGTATGGTGTAAGTGGTGGATATATATAACCCTGTATGGTGTAAGTGGTGGATATATATAACCCTGTATGGTGTAAGTGGTGGATATATATCCAAACTGTAGAAATTGCGGCACATTTATTATGGTTTTTTTGCATTTTTACCTGAAAGCCCGAAAGTAGTAATGCTTTTCACCTGCCAATTTAACTAATCCCTTAGCCCTCGAAAGCCACGTTTACATCCAGGATCTCAAGCTGATTCAAGTCTACCCTGAAGAGGGCTCTGGAGAACCTGTCCCAGCTCCCTCTTGTTTCCTCTAGAGGCTCCTTCTTCAACCCGGCCTCCTGCAATACCTGCCTCTCCTCCTCCTCCTCCTCCTCCTCCTCCTCCACTGCCAATCCAGGCAACTTCTCCACTGGCAAAGTCCTAGGCATTTAGCAGCTGTGTGCTTGTTCCATCTGCAGAGTCAAACTCAGCAGAAAGGAATATATCCCAGGACTGCTTGCCATCACCCAGCTATATATATACCTTATTGTTGTCCAAATGTAGCTCTAAGTCTGTTGTTATATTAATTTAAGCCCCTGATGTTTTGTCAGATGACAGGGAAACTTGACATCCCTGTTGTTTATGTAATTGATTTATCTGGGCTGCAAGTTTTTTTTATTTTTATGCCTGCCAGTGGTGTGTGAGGCGCTACGTGACAACTTGAATATGTCGGCAGGGGATCAAGGTTAGAGTGCACTGGGGAGGAGGGCCAGCTGTGTTTGATCCACTTCTGATATCACATCTCAATTTAACTATTCCATGTGATCAAAGAATACCCAGACTAATCCAATCCGATAGCCCCTCTTTCCCAAACCTTTATGTACAAGATAGACACATTAAGTCACAAACGAATAAACTCTACATAACGTAGGTTCCCTTAAATTGTATATACAGTGTTAAAGTCCAATTAAAAACCTACTGGAAGCGTGCATAGTACACTGAAAGGCTTTGACATTTATAAGGTTTCCAAGTATGATGTGTCAGCACAAGGTTCCCATGTAAACAGAAGATGTTATTCATACAGTACCTGTACTGTACTCTGACTCAGCCGACACAGCTTTCAGGATGCGGGTATTGATGCTATTATGTTGTTGTGTATGAAGTTGTTTTTTTAACATGTGTTTTTGATGGCTGTTTGTTAAGTCGATGCAGAGAGCTTCAGTATTTTAAAGCCCCAAACTATTGCATGGTAATGGACACCATGCAATAGTTTAACTCAAAGCCTGATCGGATGTAACAAGGTATTTTTTATTCATAGCGAATTCCACACTTCCATCTGGCTCTCATTCATGGGAACTGCCAGAGGAATACATGTACACACACCCAGTAGACAATCATGTTGTTTAGGTTTGCAGCCTTTAATTGTTTAAAAGAATATTCAAGTTGATTGTGTTGTGTGTTACATTTTGTCCACTTGCTTTGATGCGAAACATAAATGAACTGAGGTTTCCAAAGTGTGTAAAACCCTCCTGTTGATATGATCAGCCTCTGTCACAGACAGTACAGGGGGTGTCTAGTTCTTTGAGCTAGCAGACATGATTAAATGCCATTAGAAAATCAGAATAGGATGATAATGATCTGCAGCTGACTTGCACAGTACTTATTGGAACCGGGGAGCTGACAGATAGACAAAGTTAAACATTCAGAAAGTGAGACTGTGACTCTTGGACAATAGACCACACAATCCGAAAATAACAGTACCTAGGTAGTTCTTTCAAGCACCCGACCCTTTACAGTGTAAAGTTTTAATTTTCTTTTTTTTAAGCAAGGGGAGGATACAATTAAATGTACCTGCATAAAAAGACAATAAGAGATCTGCTTGCACTTCGGTTCCTAGAAATGTCAGAGGATGTAGGAGTTGAACCTCATGACAGGCCACACACCACTTAAACAACATTGAGAGGTCAAACATTAACATTCAGCAGATGCACAGCAATATTTTAGTAGGTTAAAAAAACTGAAAGAAACACACAAATATAATATTTAAAAAATAAATTAGTAAATGAAAGAAGAAAAAGTCCTTGCAACACACAGTACTAAAGTAAAATAAATTACTACGCACCCCTTTTCGTGGCTGTCCATTGCAGTTCATCGCTCTGGAATTCGATCTCTTTGTTGAGCTCTTCCGAATCTGAAAATCCCTCCTGCAGGTCCTTCCAGTGCTGGGAGAGGAGAGTCTTCAAAACATCCGGGCAGGAAAATGTCAAGAGAGGCTTTCTCACAGCGGGGCTGTCTTGTTCTGTAACCCGTGTCAGGAGGCATGCACTCTTAATCTTCAAATTATTCTGAGTGTCACTCGAGTTCCTCCGCGCAGCAGGAGAACCTGAGGAAGCCACACTCGCCCTTGTGGACAGCATTGCTTGGAAGTAAGAGAAGCACACACAGACTTCCCACCTCAAACCTTGCTCAGGTGGATGACCAGGGCTTATTTATACTGGTTTTGCTATTTATAATTAGATGGGAATTTCATTGGATCTGGATTTTGCATCACAAGTCTCTCACAATCACTCTGACCAGCTCTCTTATCTCTTAATATAAGTGGCATGAAACAGCCCTGCCGGTTACTAATATTTGTAAACACGCCAGACATTGGCTTAGTGTTTGGATGTATTTGTCATGATATCACCCACAATGTGATCTTGGATCAGGACCCAGCAAGAGGTGGCCAAACACAAAAATAACAGTGGCCATAACACCACTGTTTCCAGTGAGGTTATTGGATGGAGGGTTGATCGTGCTCCCTGGTTACATGCCATAAATACTATCCTCAACATTCTTCATTTTACTGGTAGCCACGTGAAATGCTCGTTCAATATCAAGGTCATATTGCACAAACGTTACGTGCCCTCTTTGGTTGTGTAAAAATGCACACCTGGAAAAAAGGTAGCTACAAATTAACAATGCTTTGAAAAAGAAAGAGAGAAACACTGGCCTGGCTGTGACTTCATTTAGAGTCAAGAAGCAAGACTGTACCTGTATGTATGTATGTATGTGTATATATATGAGGCTGTGTGGTCCAGTGGTTAAAGAAAAGGGCTTGTAACCAGGGGGTCCCCGGTTCAAATCCCACCTCAGCCACTGACTCATTGTGTGACCCTGAGCAAGTCACTTAACCTCCTTGTGCTCCGTCTTTCGGGTGAGACATAGTTGTAAGCGACTCTGCAGTTGATGCATAGTTCACACACCCTAGACTCTGTAAGTCGCCTTGGATAAAGGCGTCTGCTAAATAAACAAATAATAATAATATATATATATACAATTTAGACCTGGGCCCCTTGTGAGTATAGACAAGCAAAATGATGTGCTGTTTTTGTGATGTGAACTATGTAGAAATCCAAATTGATCTGATGTTACAAAACACAGTAGCAGTATACATAATAAAGCATATTCATCAAATTATAGTAAGCACATTTAACTACACCATGCACTCCAAAAAAACAACTGGAGAAACCATGAGTCCACTAGTTAAGGTTAGCTTTTCATGGATTACCAGACTGGTAAACTATTTGAGAACGCCACATTCAAATGTCTAATAATAAAGAAGTTCATAACTGTTAACAATACCCACTGTCAACTGCCCAGCAGCTAATACCAGCTGCCCCATCTAAACTAACCTGGATTGTGCAATCCACTGCTTCTTTAGCTCCTGAACCTCAACCCTGACCTTCGTTCTGCAGGCATGTCTCTGGACAGGTGAGAAGCACGGCTTTGGCACAGACCATACTGCTGGCCTGGCTATGATAGCTCTGTAACTGCAAACCCTTCTCTGCCATGGCTACACAAACACATCCATCAAGCAAGGTCAAGACATGTTTTGTGTTTTAAAGCTTAGCTGGCATATTCAGAACCATGCAGAATTTGTATACATGGAAGTACAATCTGCAGTGTTCTGTTTTTGTATAACAATAGTACTCAAAACAGCTGGAGGAGCTCATGGTCCAGGCTGGTGGATCCCAACTTCAAATAGGAGTGTGATCCATGAGAAATATGTGTTTACATCCTTCACGTGTCTGGGTGTTAGTGGCAGACCTATGATGAAGCACACAAGAGGCACACAAACTCATCTGAGAACCATACCGTCTATTAAGGCCTACACAAGAACCAAAAATGGTTTTGTCGCATACATACACGCACCATTTTCAAAATCCTAATACCGTTTTAAAAACAAATAAAAGTGCTGAAAATAATAAACCAATTCCTATACTGTAGTGTTGACCGTAAAGAGCATATTATCGTTTGTCTGGTAATTAATAGCCAACGCTGGTGTGGCTCAATTATATTTTACAACACTGCCTTCAGATCCTCAGCTCATGCTAGCTGCTGCCTGCTCTAGCGGGTGAAGAAAGAGAATGCTCAGAGGAAGCTATGTGGGTAATGGCTGCAGCTTCTGCTTTGTGGAACAATAAAAACACACACTGTCAAGTTAATGCTAGCCCTGCCCTGCCGGAGTGGTTTGAAATAGCCCTTGATTTATCTGTTCGCCGCTGGAGCATTTGACCTTCACAAGTCAGCCATCAATTAGGTGTAATTGTGGAGGAGCACACCTGCTCTTTAACGAGACCCTCACCTGGTTCATCTCAGCCCCCCCTCTACTGGGACTGGGAGAGGAGAATCCTTCTTTCTTTCTGTTTTTGTGTTCTCAAAGTATCTGAAACAGAACCTAACATAAATGACTGACACCACGCAGATGCTCCCCTCGTTGAAATTACAGCCCCCCCCCCCCCCAAATTTGTCTGATTCCAGGAGGTGTACTCCACACCTGTTTTCATTCATCTTCCTGCCGTTTCAGAACAAAGCCATGCTGAGTGTGTGGAATGGTGGCCGCCCCAGAGTTCCACAGACTGGCAGACTGTAGGTGGTAAACACAGCCTCCAATTTGAACGGTTAAACAAATAAACTGGATAATACCAATTACGGGCAAAGAGAGGAAGGTTATTTTGTGACTTGAGTTGGAGTTACCCTGCTGTGCCGCAAAAATCATACACTGACAACGTGAAAAGTCCCAATTATCTGCTCTCCTCCAAATCCCCATCTCCTCTTTCTTTTCTTTTTATAGCCCTTGTATTCAAAAATTGTAAAGAGGTGCAGCTCAGCTGGTTTTGATGCCCAATTTAGATCAGCATTAATGGAAATGAATTATGCGGAGGCAGTATGGAAATGAATTATGCTGAGGCAGTATGGAAATTGCGGATTGCCACTTTGTACAGTGCTCAGTTTCGCCTGGACCCAAGAGTATAACAAGTCTTCTTGAGGCAGGCTGTGTATCTGGAGGCTAGATATTCACAGCCATGTTAGAAATAAATTGTCGCAGAGACCAGAGTTTGCCACACGGTCCCACTGTTCCACACAGAGCAGAGACAGGCAGCACAAGCTGCAGGGGCCCACAGGAGTTCTGCGAGGGGAATCCAGACCAGCTTCAGGTTTGAATGATATTCGAGGTAGCAGCCAATATAATACTCCCTGATGAAGTGTATACATATTCATAGCTTTATACAACACGGCACTTTACTAATGACAGCTGTACTGCAACTGCTCCACTGTTTCTACAGTAAAGCATATGATATGTATGCTCCTAATTATTCCAATGTTTTTACAAAGCCTGCAGAAGCAGAACTGAAAAGGTATACAGGTATAAAATCAGCGTGAATTAAAGCACTTTGTACTGAAAAGATAGGAGGGTGTGCAAATTTACATAAGAGACCACACTGACATACTGACATATCTAGACTAAAGAGAACACGTAAAAAAAAAAAACAATGCAAAAATAAAAGGGGGGGGGGGATTGAATCGGCCTATCAGTGGCTTGCTTTGTTAACAAGCTGGATTCGCGAATACCTCTTCAGATCTGTGCTGAAATGTCAACTTAAAGAGTCTACTGCAACACACTTCAAATTACATTTCAGAACTCAGTGAGCACTAGCCCCGGTGCTCCTTCAAATATCACACAAGCCCCCAAAAAAACTGACAAACGCAATACTTAATTTGCATAGACACTACGGCTGTCCAGCGTGCGCATCTGTTTACAAATATATTTTATGATTTAATAAGAAATGTAGTACAGGTGTAACATTTATACCTCTTTAAATATTTATGTTTAATAAAACAATAACAGTAATAATAACATAACAAAAACAAGCCCTAAAAGGGTATTTATATATATAAACATTCACCCCCAGGAGGAGAGTGGAAGGTGGGGTTGTTGCTGAAGACAAACACTATTTTTTTTTAATGTATGTGCACAAGTCTTTTTTTTTTTTTTTTTTAAATATTCTTATTGAGTACATTCAATAATGCAGACACCCTGTTTCTATCTTCTCCTACCTCCTCCTCATCATCTTCTCCCTCCATCTGCAGGGAAGGCTTTCTCCTGATCATCCATCTGTGGAAACACAACCAACATTATTAGAGAAGGCCATAGGATTAGCCCACTGCACCACCAGCTCCTGCATGAAAGCTGTGTTTCACAGTGACTTTAAGGTAAATTAACCCATTCTTTGAAAATAAAGGAAGGGATCAGCTGGATTCAAAACCAGTACTCCAAGGAGAACAACACTGCATGCTAGTGAATTAGCCCACTGTGCCATCTCACTTCCATGGAAGAGCCTGCTTTTTCATTGTCTACCAGGTAAATTAGCAGTCTTTGAAAATAAAGGAAGGAACTCCAGGATTTGAACCCAGTCCCCCACGGCACAGCATGCTAGTGAATTAGCCCACTGTGCAATTGATTTAGGCTGTGCTGAGAATACCTTGCACAGTACCTAGGAGATCTTGTATTCTATTGTATGTCATCTTTTTTATTTAGGTTGCACGCACATACACAGCGTCCTCATAATCATGCAATGAGTGCACAGTACGACATATTTCAGATGTATCTATAAAATCTATTTGCAAACATTGCCAGGCTGGAAGCGTGTGATACCCTATTTCTTTGAAACCGTTGTTAATCAGTGAGAAATCGCTGTGTAGATGCAGGGGGGTTTGCAGGCCGATGGCGATACTGTTTCTTGGTTCTGGACAGACTCTGTCAAGCATGGTTGAGGTTAAAGGGTTAAGGCTGCATATCAGACATCATTTAAACACTCACATTTTTCCAAATGCAGCAGTTAAACAAGTAGGCCACTGAACACCACAGGGATACAGTCTGATTACACCCACAAGGAAAAAGCTCTCGGCGTGATTAGAGCTGCGCTTCGCCACTGCTGCCTCCGAGACAGGCAGCCACTTGGTTGCTATTCAGATGTCGATGGCTGTGAAGAGTTTGTTAAATACTGAAATTTGTCAGATTAATCACAGCTGTAATTTGAAGTGATGTATTAGCAAGTCAGGCTAATTAACCTCAATTAGCAAATTATGGTGAATTGCTTAAAATCCAGCTTATTAGCATAGCATTAATTGCTTTGTTTTATAATACCCAGCTGGCTAATTGTTCTTTTTTTTCAATAATTATTTTGAAATTAAAGCAACCACATTCCCATTTCTTTGCCACATTGTAATCATGTATAGGCTTCACTGTAATGGCCCCTTTTCTTATCTCTTCAGGTCTTATTGCATTGTTGTAGACACTTTTATTTGAAATCTACAACATATATTTCAAATATATATATGTTCTTCTCATTCCTACTCCAACTACTATGATTGTGTGTTTGCATTTGACCAGAATGATTCTTCATTGCAATTCAGGTACAGGATCCCAGTTGTACCAGTTTGGAATGAATAGCGACTCATGTACAGTATATGTGAGTGTGTGTGTGTGTGTGTGTGTATGACTGTATGTAGCTGTACACACACTGTTAAAAGTGATTGCATAATCTTCACAGGAGGGAACACAGTACACCGCAAGGTTTAAATCTATTGTTTGCACAGCTCACTTGTGAGATGTGAAGTTCACATTTGGCCCAGGATTCTGTTCCAGACACGTATCAGTCTCTCTGCTAATGTGAGTAACCTTTACAGGGCAGGACAATGAGCAGAGAGGGAGACTGCTGACATGTGATACCTACTCATGATAAACTGAGAGACACTTTCTCTGTTGTGAGGAAAGCAGTGACAGAGAGCAGGCTGTCAGAGCACTCACTCAAAATGACAGCAATCTAGTCATGTGTTTCTAGAAGGGGCTTTTTATTTGAACTAATTTAGGTGGCTTTTACAATCAATCTCTGTTCAGTTTCAGTAGATGCAAAATTAAAAAAAAAATCATTAACATTTGTTAAATTATTCAAATGCTAATTTGGATTTCCTGTAGAAACTGTGGTTTACGGCCATAATGTCTAAAATAACACAGCCAAAAAACACAGCCCAATCTTAATATAATAACCCCTAAGCTGAAAAAAACTAACTTCAGATTGGATTCATTTTAGGGGATGTTAAGCTGATCTGAATCCCTCAATTTCAGTCACTTCTGTGTTTCATTGTTCTAAAGCATCTCTTGAATTTTCATTACAAGTTCCAAGGGCTGAGGGTTTTTATTTATTTATTTATTTTTATTTATTTATTTTTTTACTTTTCTTGTTCTTATTGTAGAGAGCGGCATGTTGTGTGTAGAACTGAGGTTACAATACAATAGGAGCCTGAGAGAAAGAAAAAAAAAATCCAGTTATTCTGACAGGGACCTAAGGACCGACGAAACAAAACCAAACAATTTTTTGTGGAGAATATATAGCTAATTCTATTTTACATGACTGTTGGGTTCTTACTACCACCACTAATAGTATTTTGCTATTCTAAAGAGTGTTTTTTTTAACTAAAATGTCATCTAGAATAAGGCTTTCTAATTTAAGATCATTTGTGGAACACACAGTAGACCTAGTTTTCATGCAAATAAATGTCAGGGCATATTTCAAACTAAATAGAAATTCTGCAGCAGTACTTAAGCTAAGCATCAACGGAGTACAGTTGTGTATGTGACTTGTATAAAACCATGCAGCGGTTAGCAATCAAGACAGAGATCTATATGGCTTTTGAACTGGGGTTTGGAAAGAGGCAGTAGACGAGAGAGAGAGAGAGATGGGAACGCACAGATTGCAGGGTATTTTTACTTTATTGTAGACTTCTAGGAAAAGTGGGAAGTGGGTCAGCCGCTTGGCAGAGCAACCCTGCCCTGTAAACACAAACTGGAAAAATCTATTCCAATACTGAGCCAAGGTGGATTAGAGTAGCCTGGGGCTATAATTAGAAGCAACAATGACAATTACACAGGCTAATTAGTAGCTTTCTGGCACAGAAATGAAAGGAATCTTTGCCCGGGAGACTGAAGCAAGCCAGGAAAATAATTAATAATAATGCCATGATTGTATTCTTCTGTTTATACATTCTTAGAGCATTGTTTGTTGTTATTTAATGCTTTCCTGCTGTTCTTATTACCAAGCTCAGACTTCTGCCATCCTTTAGGGGATGAAAGCAGGAGAGATCTGGGATACCAACAATGACGATAGCCCTGGAAGACATCCCCTAGCCTGAGGTGCTTCTTGAAAAGGCATTCTTCTGCATGACTTAGAATTTAATCATTTAAAAGCCTAATTGTATACTTCAGTTATTGTGCATGGTTAACTTGTCCAGGTTTATTTTATTAAAGCTATTTAAAGAGTATGGTGGAAGTTCTCCTGAAATTCAAACATCTATTTGTAATGAACAGATTTCTCCAGAACAACAAATTAAATCACAGCTATATACCACGTTTGCTTAAGGGAGGAAAAACATTATTATCATTATTATTGTGATGTTCTCATTAAGAAAATATTCCAGGTATGCAACGTTTTTGAAATCTTTAAAAGGGATTTATTTATTTACAAAGTATACAAACTGCTGCAAAGCTTGATTTCATTGTGACCACTGGTTTCCAACACAGTGATTAGTTCCACATTTTAACAGAATCTACAGTAAACACAACATTTCTTACACATGATTTTAAAGGCACTGGCCTGGATTCTCCCTCTCCCCTTATTAGATACCTTCAGTTCAATGAAGTATCCCAGATTAAGGGACATGTAATGGAACAATGCAATTTCAGAAAGGGTGATTATATAGCAGAATCATTTTTTGACCTTTGTGAATTAAACCAGTCTTGCCTAATAATGAGAGGGACACAGTTAAGAAAGCAGCCACAAAGGGCAGAAAAAGCTACTGAATTTGCAAAAGAAAGTTAATAAAGCCTTTTGCTAAGGATGGGTGGAGGGAAATTGCTTCCCTGAAATGTTGAAAAAAATTATTTTTTGCCATCCTCTCCTACCTAAAACAGGAACTCAAATAGGACTCGTAATTTGACAGACTAAATAGTATCTGGAATGCAGAGAGGAGGCTGCACACAGTGTTCTGTGAGTAAAGAGGAGGCAGATTGCCCTAGAGGGAAGGGGAAATTCTGCCGTGGCTCGACAGGACCACCCTTCTATTTACTACTACTTCTTCTTTTTCTTCTTCCCTTTCTTCCCCTTGCTTTTCCTTCCTTTGCCTGACTCCCCATCCTCCTCGCTAGCTTTCGCTGTCTTTGCATGAAGTCAGCTGTACAAGCCAGGGACCGGACAGCTGGTTCCACACCCTCATTCTCAAGCGCCCAGGAAGAAGCTCAAGAGAAGGTCAGAGGCACTTCTCTATGTATTGCTTCCTCAGCTTTAGAGATAATATAAGAAACGTCTCAAGAAAGACTTCTAGTATAAACAGGAGTCATTACCTTTGAAGTTTCTTTTAGCAGTTTCAAAATGTCAGCACTACCGAGTGTTTAATAGTTATGGATGGTTCCCCAGCTAACGCTTGCTGGAACCAGAGTCTTGTTAAACCGCACCTTGCTCTGACCGTTGTTTTGAAAACGTTAGGTTACTTACCATAACCCTTGTTCCCTGAAAGAGAAGACGACCACCAAAACATTACTTTAATTATTCATTAATTATCACAGGATCTCAGAGGAGCAAGGGAGCTGCCTATTTCCCCAAGTCGCACTATTTGTCTTCTCAAGCATGAACAGCAGTTGGGGTGTTGAGTTTAACATTCGGTATTGTAGTGCACCATCTAGTGGTGTACTTGAAGATTAACACTAGTTACAAGAAAAACTGATCCATGAAACCAGAGAGAGGCTGGTTATTAAATATAATATTTGTGAACCAACTTTAAAATTTTCAGTTGGTTTGTACTACCATAACATAACCCAGGTAGACCGCTATTAACCTGTACACAGTGAGAAGAGTGGTTATTGTTTGGAGTGCAGTGTGACAGGTCTGCTCTTCCTCGCTCTAATGCTTTCCAGGACCCCCTTTGTAAAGAAGAGGGTCGATGTTCTTCTCTTTGAATAGTTTGTGTGTTCAAAATGAACACATGCACACACACTGGATAAACAAACTAAAACTTTTCAATAATGAATCGATTCAGGCCATGTTTATTCTAGTGCAATCTGTGTGTTTGAACCCCAGTCTGTAATAAAAAATAATATTAATGTAACAACAACTTGAGACTGCTTAAGAAACTATACAATGTGTTTGATTCTAGTTTGGCAAAACTAGCAGCTGTTAAAAGCCATGCTCTGAAAATGTATTCCCATGACGCTAAATAACTGAAACAGACTACCTCACACGCACGAGCTCTAGCACGACGCAGTGTTTCTGTTGGGGGGTGGGGGTGGACGGGACGCACCTTGAAAGCTTCCTCCTCCTCCTCCTTGTAGATGGGGTCTTGTCTGGCTAGGGGGCTGATGAACTCCACGGCGCTCAGCGGCTTCTTGTCCTGCAGCTGGACGCGCCGGTCGGTCAGCACGGCCCGCACCATGTGTCCCTGCGTGTAGCCGTCTGTGGTCTTGGCCAGGGAGCTGAGGTCCAGGCCTCTGTTCTGCAGGATCACATGACTCCACAGCACTGTGCACACACAAAACAAACAGGTCTCACCATTCCCAATACACTGATATACTGCATGGGGCCTGGGTGTCTTGTTTTACTGCCCTTTTAGGTAACACTTTACTTTTGCAATTAACAAACTATATACAGTACTGTGCAAAAGTTTTAGGCAGGTGTGAAAAAATGCTGTAAAGTAAGAATGCTTTCAAAAATAGACATGTTAATAGTTTATATTTATCAATTAACAAAATGCAAAGTGAGTGAACAGAAGAAAAATCTACATCAAATCAATATTTGGTGTGACCACCCTTTGCCTTCAAAACAGCATCAATTCTTCTAGGTACACTTGCACACAGTTTTGAAGGAACTTCGGCAGGTAGGTTGGCCCAAACATCTTGGAGAACTAACCACAGTTCTTCTGTGGATTTAGGCAGCCTCAGTTGCTTCTCTCTCTTCATGTAATCCCAGACAGACTCGATGATGTTGAGATCAGGGCTCTGTGGGGGCCATACCATCACTTCCAGGACTCCTTGTTCTTCTTTACGCTGTAGATAGTTCTTAATGACTTTCGCTGTATGTTTGGGGTCATTGTCATGCTGCAGAATAAATTTGGGGCCGATCAGATGCCTCCCTGATGGTATTGCATGATGGATAAGTATCTGCCTGTACTTCTCAGCATTGAGGAGACCATTAATTCTGACCAAATCCCCAACTCCATTTGCAGAAATGCAGCCCCAAACTTGCAAGGAACCTCCACCATGCTTCACTGTTGCCTGCAGACACTCATTCGTGTACCGCTCTCCAGCCCTTCGCGAACAAACTGCCTTCTGCTACAGCCAAATATTTCAAATTTTGACTCATCAGTCCAGAGCACCTGCTGCCATTTTTCTGCACCCCAGTTCCTGTGTTTTCGTGCATAGTTGAGTCGCTGGCCTTGTTTCCACGCCGGAGGTATGGCTTTTGGCCGCAAGTCTTCCATGAAGGCCACTTCTGACCAGACTTCTCCGGACAGTAGATGGGTGTACCAGGGTCCCACTGTTTTCTGCCAATTCTGAGCTGAAGGCACTGCTGGACATCTTCCGATTGCTAAGGGAAGTAAGCATGATGTGTCTTTCATCTGCTGCAGTAAGTTTCCTTGGCCGACCACTGCGCTCCACGGTCCTCAACGTTGCCCATTTCTTTGTGCTTCTTCAAAAGAGCTTGGACAGCACATCTGGAAACCCCTGTCTGCCTTGAAATTTCTGCCTGGGAGAGACCTTGCTGATGCAGTATAACTACCTTGTGTCTTGTTGCTGTGCTCAGTCTTGCCATGGTGTATGACTTTTGACAGTAAACTGTCTTCAGCAACCTCACCTTGTTAGCTGAGTTTGGCTGTTCCTCACCCAGTTTTATTCCTCCTACACAGCTGTTTCTGTTTCAGTTAATGATTGTGTTTCAACCTACATATTGAATTGATGATCATTAGCACCTGTTTGGTATAATTGTTTAATCATACACCTGACTATATGCCTACAAAATCCCTGACTTTGTGCAAGTGTACCTAGAAGAATTGATGCTGTTTTGAAGGCAAAGGGTGGTCACACCAAATATGGATTTGATTTAGATTTTTCTTCTGTTCACTCACTTTGCATTTCGTTAACTGATAAATATAATCTATTAACATGTCTATTTTTGAAAGCATTCTTACTTTACAGCATTTTTTCACACCTGCCTAAAACTTTTGCACAGTACTGTATGTGCAACAGGAAAATGTAACTTATGTAACTGACAAAATGTCAGTAGTTTTCCAAAACTTCATAACCAATATCTTACATAGCTGGAGCAGGAAACTACCCATATAAAAGTCTTAATAAACAAACTCAAGATACATCTAGGATATGAGAACAGAACTGCAGTGGCATTTCTAATTGAGGCAATACACAAGCATTTGCATATCCATGGACTGTTTATTAACTAAACTTCAATAAATGGTAATTGCATAAATAAAACGAATTAACTAAAACATCCATTCGTACAATCTTCATTTCCTGAAATAAGAGTCTGCTGCAGTGGGCAGGTGCGCCTCTTAGTCAGTGAGTAATTGTTAAATAAATACATTTTAGAGATCAAGCTAAGCTAACAGATGACTGTCTCCTCTAATCTCAGACACACAAGGACCCACACTCCTGGAAAACAAGGAGCAGTGGAGCATTTCCATACAGATGCTGGTAAACCAATGAAAGCTACTATTAAGCTATCTCACAAATGACCAGCAGAGGGACAACTTTACCTCTTAAAACAAAGCTGGATCATTTCTGGATCAGTTTTGCATCTCTAATCATCTGGCCCACCAATGCCCTCCTTACTCAATAATAACATAAAGTGACACCAACATTTACACCAGTTCTACGTGAATGTGCATCGCCAAATAAGCATTGACTGACTGCCTGCCTGCCTGGCTGTCTCACAGCAGACCTCATTGTAGGGGGGGTTTGGAGGAGAGGCACACTGTGTGAGAATACTTTCTCTTCGCAAGAATAATTGATATCTATTAGATACATTTGCTTCTTCAATTTTAAGTATATACAGTTGCTGTTATTAAAAGTTAACCAGGGGAAGGGGAAGACAATATTGTTTTTGTTGTTTGTTTTTTCATTTCTCGTTCTTGAGTGAATGTACAGTATGGAGAAGCCGTGGGAGTATGTGAAGGTGTGCAATGTGTGATCTTGGAAGCAGCGATAGAGTATGTGCCGCAGTGGGAGCCTGTCTCCACTCACCCAGCCTGGAAGAGTAGTCAGGTCTGGGGATCAGGAGGATTTTCTTGTAAACTTTGCAGAAAGGTTTCAGGTCTGCGTCGAATGGCCGTCGCGTGGTGCCCACAATGAGAACGCGATCCTCAGCTTTGATGGACTTCAAGAGTTTCGGAAGGTCTTTCTTTAAACGCTTTGGTTCCATCTAAATGCACGGAGACAAAGATGATAAGACAACAGGCACAGAGAGACGCCTTTACTCTTAAAACTGATTGCACTGTAATACTTCAATACGAAAGTCAGCAAGAAAACAAAATGGGCCGGTTTCTAAAATTATTATTATTCCAATTATTTCAAGCCCCTGTGATATATAGAAAAACATACAATAACAAAAATGGGAAAAAATACCAAAACCTTCCTGGGCAAAATTGAATACCACTGTAAATTAAGTTTTTTTTTCTTCCTCATTGATCTATTTATGGAATTTCATAGCTACATTCATGGGACAAACTCATGGCATGTATTTCCTGCTGTTCTAGTTGATTACCACTAGAGGGCCATCATATACAATGCTCTACAAGTCTGCATAGCATAGAACTGCCATAGTAGAGCTGTCCTTTCAATTCATTCTCCGTGACTGGTATAAAACTTGCTGATATAAACCTGACATCTGTCTAATGTACATCATTTTATGGAACCTGTTGAAATCTGTGAAATATTCTAGTTATTTATCCCATATTTATATGAACTTGTTATGAGTCAAATAAGAACATAATAACAAATTAACATGTACGAACGGGAGGTCATTCGGCACATCCTAGTTGATTGATCTCAGAACTTTGTCAAGAACATGACTAGGTAGCCCATTCCATACCCTCACCACTCTCTGTGTGAAGAAGCGTCTCCTTCCCTCTGTCATAAGTCTACAACACATATTAAATTCATGTTAAATTAATATTTAATAAATATGCAATAGTTGGTTTCTTGCTAAATGTTAACCAAATGTCGATAGAAAATGTAATTGCATATCACGTCCATTTATATTACGCTTTGTTACCGTTGAAAATATGTAATAATTTCCCATTGTTTACATGTTTTTAATTGAAAATACAGTTAATCTGACTTAAATGTTAATGGAAAGTAACAAGGAACAATTGAACGTAAATTTAATATCAATTGCATATCTATTAAATATTAATCTAACATTAATTTAATATGCAATTGCATATCTATTTAATATTAATTCATGCCATGCAATATAAAGAGTTACCCATTTTTCTTGTAAAAAAACAAATATGAGTGTTTAATGACTGCTTATTCAACAAGCAGACATTATTTCGCTGTGAAGCGGGTGTCAGCTGACAGTGTGCAGGAGAAGTAAGGGAGGGGGAGAGGGGCTGGTCCAACATGCTCCATCTGGATCTATAAATGCTGGAAATAAGAATCAGAACATAAAACAACAAAAATCAAGATTGCTTCTTGGTAATGCATCAATTCGATGCACTGCACACAACTCTCACTGTATACGTATTTTGGGCTATTGTTCTTAATAACTAGAAAGAGTGTGGTTATCCACACTGCTCGAGTTCCCACTGTTACTTTCAGATCAAATGAGTCTTTGAACTTGAAGGGCATTGAAAATTGCAAAAGTCAAAGCAGATTGAAAACCAATATGACCATAAGATGTTAATAAAGTCGTCTCCCCTTTAAAGCATTATTATTTACCTTGAATTCCAATAGGCAACAACCCTCCCTTCTCTGTTCAGTCTCTGTTTGCTGGGCTGATGTGAAGAATGCTGAACCAGACAGTGCATATGCTGACAGATGTGTGCCTGTGAGAGCCTGCAATCTTTTCAACTTTTCTGGAATATAAACACTACCTGAGAATGCACCCCCACACCCCCCAATCCCACTTTGCTGGTATCATCTTGCTCGCCAATGGAAAAAATGCTAATGGAAAACTAAAAAACATTTGCAAAACTGATAAACAACAAATTAATTATAAAAAGGCTTGTACAGTTTATCAGAGCTCATAAACAGGGCCGGCATGATGTACATGCTGATAAACTAATGAGTACAACCGGGTCAGCTAGCTTTCTTACAGGCATTTCTGGAGCACGAAGAGTAATCAAGGCATTTGCAACACCTCTGAAATGTCCATTAAGTTGATTCATTAATAACTGCCCCTACCTCCTTCTCAGTGTCTCCGATCCACACCACCAAGGGCTGTAACTGGCGAGCCACCTGAAATCACAACGAGGCAGAGGCTTATGCAGTAAATAGCTAAACCCATTAAAAAAAGAAAAATCAACCATTACCAGCAACACACTTCTAACAGAATACTGTGCAACAATGTACAGTACAGGCAAACCTATTTAACATCACTGCGAAATCACGACAGTAATAAAACTCATTTTTGCAGATGCTGGTTTCCCCTGATAAGCACGAATCTTGTTACCTTAGAGAGTTCAACATTAGTGCTTATCTGGGTTTGGGTAACTAGCTGACTTACAAAATGTTACTGCTGTGTTTGGGAGAGCAGCCATTTAGGCAGAGACTACTGTATGATCTCCAGAGGATGCAGAGCTCTCTTAATTTCAACTCCCTTTGATCCGTGCAGGAATGTGTAGCACTCTCCTTTATAAGCAGTCCTCATTTTAATACATTGGGAGTTGATGAAAGAGGTGGTTATCTAGGAGGTTGAGTTTGCTAGCAACAATTAATTATAAATGATGTTTATTTTTCAGGTCAGCTTCAAAGGTGGGTGCTGCTACAATACAGCGCTGCTCTCTCTCCTCTCCTGTGCTCTCCCTTCCTTCAGATCACGCATGGCAGTGATGAATGCCCTGCTGATGGATGAAATGTGAGACTTCCACTGGTGATAATTTATGTGGACAGCTAAATCCTAATCTCCCTTACCCTCCCTACCTGAAACAACAAAACATGTAGGGAATTCATTAGAACGCCTCCTACAAATGGTTATTGCACAGCCATTTGGGAACTCGGGATACTAATGTCAGGATCTAATATCACGCGATGACAGTCAAAGTTAGCCTCAGTTTTTTTTTTAAACCTTCCCTCGCTCCTACTGCAATGGTTTCTTGTTTTTCCATAAAAATGTGGCTGTAATTTTCATTGATACTTGGAAAATCATAAGCAGCCCAGAAGATTTATCATAAGCGTGCTGGTTAAGTAAGTTTGTTGCCCTGCCACAACCTCTTGCTTTTGGCTGAAAGAATATGCTGCACAGCTCATTACTGTGGGACTGTTCTGGGGAAATTTTGTGGATTCCCCACGCACATGTTTCTATAGTTTAAATGCCTAATGAGATAATAAAAAAAAAAGATTATTTTGCTTGATCATTTTAAATTGTGAGTAAAATGTATGTATACATATATATATATATATACACTACCGTTCAAAAGTTTGGGGTCACTTAGAAATTTCCTTGTTTTCCATGAAAACATACATGAAATGAGTTTGAATAGGAAATATAGCAAAATGAATAGGAAATATAGTCATTGACAAGGTTAGAAATAATGATTTTTAATTGAAATAATAATTGTGTCCTTCAAACTTTGCTTTCGTCAAAGAATCCTCCATTTGCAGCAATTACAGCCTTGCAGACCTTTGGCATTCTAGTTGTCAATTTGTTGAGGTAATCTGAAAAGATTTCACCCCATGCTTCCTGAAGCACCTCCCACAAGTTGGATTGGCTTGATGGGCACTTCTTACGTACCATACGGTCAAGCTGCTCCCACAACAGCTCAATAGGGTTGAGATCCGGTGACTGTGCTGGCCACTCCATTATAGACAGAATACCAGCTGACTGCTTCTTCCCTAAATAGTTCTTGCATAGTTTGGAGCTGTGCTTTGGGTCATTGTCCTGTTGTAGGAGGAAATTGGCTCCAATCAAGCGCCGTCCACAGGGTATGGCATGGCGTTGCAAAATGGAGTGATAGCCTTCCTTCTTCAAGATCCCTTTTACCCTGTACAAATCTCCTACTTTACCACCACCAAAGCACCCCCAGACCATCAAATTGCCTCCACCATGCTTGACAGATGGCGTCAAGCACTCCTCCAGCATCTTTTCATTTGGTCTGCGTCTCACAAATGTTCTTCTTTGTGATCCGAACACCTCAAACTTAGATTCGTCTGTCCATAACACTTTTTTCCAATCTTCCTCTGTCCAGTGTCTGTGTTCTTTTGCCCATCTTAATCTTTTCTTTTTATTGGCCAGTCTGAGATATGGCTTTTTCTTTTGCAACTCTGCCTAGAAGGCCAGCATCCCGAGTCGCCTCTTCACTATTGACGTTGAGACTGGTGTTTTATGGGTACTATTTAATGAAGCTGCCAGTTGAGGACCTGTGAGGCGCCTGTTTCTCAAACTAGACACTCTAATGTATTTGTCCTCTTGCTCAGTTGTGCACCGGGCCTCCCTCCTCTTTCTATTCTGGTTAGAGCCAGTTTGCGCTGTTCTGTGAAGGAGTAGTACACAGCGTTGTACGAGATCTTCAGTTTCTTGGCAATTTCTGCATGGAATAGCCTTCATTTCTCAGAACAAGAATAGACTGACGAAGTTTCAGAAGAAAGTTCTTTGTTTCTGGCCATTTTGAGCCTGTAATCGAACCCACAATTGCTGATGCTCCAGATACTCAACTAGTCTAAAGAAGGCCAGTTTTATTGTTTTAATCAGCACAACAGTTTTCAGCTGTGCTAACATAATTGCAAAAGGGTTTTCTAATGATCAATTAGCCTTTTAAAATGATAAACTTGGATTAGCAAACATAACGTGCCATTGGAACACAGGACTGATGGTTGCTGATAATGGGCCTCTGTACGCCTATGTAGATATTCCATTACAAATCAGTCGTTTCCAGCTACAATAGTCATTTACAACATTAACAATGTCTACACTGTATTTCTGATCAATTTGATGTTATTTTAATGGACAAAAAATTTGCTTTTCTTTCGAAAACAAGGAAATTTCTAAGTGACCCCAAACTTTTGAACGGTAGTATATATATATATATATATATATATAAATGAATTTGGTCATGCGGGTGTTGTGTCAATATATTGTAAATTCTTCATGTTAGGAACCAGCAGAGACCAGTAGAACCAGTACCGTGTTAATAAAATCAACCAATGTTTATTTACCGACCCACACTATCATAATGAAACTCGTGCTGAAAGCAGCGGCATAAACCAAACTTCAGTATCATTATTTTATGATATGCATGTAAAACACTTACAGTGGTGTCTGTATTTTCTTTTCAAAGGGTTATTACTCATTGAAATCAGAAACCTAAACTAGACATTATTATTATTATGGTATTGTGAACAAATAACTCACCTGAACAGGTTCCAGTCCTAACTGGTTTGAATAAGTGAGAGTCTACTGAATATTATATATATATATATATATATATATATATATATATATATATATATATATATATATATATATATATATATATATACAGTACATGTATATGTATACAATTATTATTAAATAATAATTTAGCAGACACTTTTATCCAAAGCGACTTATAGAGACTTGAAGGTGGACTATGCATCACAACTGCTGCTGCAGAATCACTTCCAATAGGACCTCGGTTTTACGTCTTCACTGAGGGACGGAGCACAAGGAGGCTAAGTGACTTGCTCAGGATTACACACAGTGAGTCAGTGGCTGAGCTGGAATTGAACCAGAAACCTTGTGGTAACAAGTCCCTTTCTTTAACCACGGGACCACCAAGCCTCCTTATATGTACATAAATATTGGTCCTGTCCCAGACGGAAAGAGAAAGCTGCTTCAAGAACACCGACCCTGAATAATGACCTTAAACACCATGTGAAGCATCATCTGCAGGCCGCTCTTGTCAGGGTATTTCCCAGCGATGTTGGCCAAGGACAGGTTGAAGAGGTTGGCTCCAGTTTCTGTACAGAGGGCGTGGACCAGCATCTTCTTCCCCACCCCAGCCGGGCCAGCGAGCAGCAGTGTCTTCATCAAAGGGGGTTTCTCGTCAGAGCTGTCAGTGTGTACTGGAACACAACCTACCGATACATCTTCTTGACATCACAGGGACATCAGCATGCCAGCTATGTTAAACAGCGCATAACAAAACACTCATTGAGGGTTGATTCAAAAGTAGTATTAAGGACTGCTCACTAGCAACCCCCCACCCCCCCACTTAACAGGGAACAATACACATTAAGCAGATGTTATTAATAACTGGTGGTACAATGCACACAGATTAATTGGCTTGTACTTCAACATTCTGTATTGTGTTTCCCTCAGATACTCAGCCTGATAAATTATTAGCACTGGACTTCAGCCAGAAGAAATCTGATTTATTAAGAATGTGAGACAGCACACAATCAACTAATCATCTGCGATTCATCAGGTGCAATGTGTTTGTTTTTTTAAAGCAAACATTCTGTTGTGACCCTATTCATTAACTGCAACCAGGTGTTGCCCCAGATGTATTTAACCTTGCCCCCACAGTATTATTCTGGCCTGTTTATAGAGTACATTGCGCCTGCAGCCCTACAAGCTTGGATGCAGGTCTTGACATATCTAAGAAGCCTTAGAGAGACCTCTTAGGAACACATAATGAACTGTTAGAAGAGGTGTTAGTGGCTCAGTATGGGGAACTCTCTGGGGACTCTCAGAATGGTGCTGGGCAGCACTGTGCTGCTGGAGGTTCTGTCCAGGAACTACTTGCCAAAATTCTAGCCTGGCTAATCTAAACCCTGCACTGACCAATTCTCAGTTCTCAGACAAATCTGCAATTCCTTAAAAATCCTATCTAACCCTAACCCAAAACCAAGATATGCACAATGTTAATGTGGATACTGTAATGCATCTGTAAAATAAGCACATTCTGTATGTAAATCTGATATGCTGTATGCCTAAAGCAACTCAGGGGTCACTTTATAATTTCCTACACGGTGCCCCCACATATAGAACGAGGTTTCTTACAGACTGCACAACAGCACAGACAGAAGGCAGTGTGACCTACACGGGCTGGAAGAGTCAGGCAGAAATATTACAACAACATGTGTTTCAGAACGGATTGGAATCTGCTTTTAAATACAGGAAAAGGAAATGAGAAGTTAAGGGACTGGTCGGGTCATAGACTGGACTGCAATATGGAGGCTGTGAATCTCGATCTGCATGTCACTTTCATCACAAAAACACAACCTTCCCAACAGGTGCAATAAGAGAACTTGACCTACTGTCGAATTGTATTACCCATGATGTGGAACCTCAGGCTAATAAAATACATTGTTACCGACTCTAGTCTTAAGTTCCAATATTAACAATGCGATTACATGGTTTTAATAACTTGAAAACAACTATTTAGTTGTGCAATTATTTTCACTTAGAAAAAAAACCCCCAAAAAACATTTTTCACTGTAGACAAAACTTAGTAAATAGCCCAATGTCCATTATCATTACTAGTTTTTGCTTTTTACAAAGTAGCTCTAAAAATACCGCTTGAATTTGCTAGTGAATGGTTTTCAGGTCATGACCCACCTGGCATGAAGGGAGTTCAGCAGCCAAGTCTTTCAATCCAGGGATCAACTTTTAATACTGGTTCGATCCCGGTGATAATCTCTTTGAACAGGGGATGAAATTCAAAACACAAAATGACACTGGGATACAGACACCCAACACCGCCTTTCATTCTGCATGTGACCCTGACGGGTTTTTTTTTCCAGGCCCCTTGTTTGAAAACCCTTGGTTCAAGCACAGTTCAAGCATGGTGGCCTTTGAAAGTTCTTTCCTTTAAAAAATGATGCTGTAAGATAATGATGCATGCTGTCTCAGGCTTAGATTTCATGTAATTTCTTTCATATTTTCTTCTTTGGGGCACTTACCCAGTGGTAGGATTCCACACAGGGCCATCAACTGCTTGACGTCTGATAGGGATGGCATGGGTTCTATATCAGCCTGGAGGAGCTTAGTGCCCAGGTAACTGTACTCGCCTGTGGGAGGAAGGAGAACTACACTATCAGCACACTGAACATGAGAGCGCACAGCAGCTATCAGTGAGGTTTTCAGCAGTGCAGATGTATACACAACCAAGCGTGTCGTAAAGCCTAATAATAAAAAAAAAGACATTTTTCACGTAATGTATGCTGGCTAAGCACCATGCAAATTAAATTAATTCAGAACACATGCAGCCTGACCAAGCCAGCCTAATGAAAAGTCAGAGGCTGCCAGCTCTGTAACTCTGCGTTGCCCACGTGGAATGAGTCAGATTGCATGAACTTCTCTTGAGCTGGCTCGAGCCACAAGGTCCGATTCACACCCCAGTGGCCCTGCAGCTTCCTTTATAACATTCCCTGTTATACTGTGGTATACTAGAGCTCAGTGCATGTACTGGTGACATCAATAAACAAGAATGCTCCCGTCAGTCTGTATTTGATATCGGAATGCGTTTGTGGATATGACCAGTACCTGATCTGGTAGTAACATACTGCATGTCCCCAGCCACTGCTGTAAACACACAACAAGAGCTATCGGTATCATGACAAAGAAGATCACCACACCTCCACTGGAAATCTGTTGCCAGAGATATGATTCCCAACAGGGGGAAATTAAATAGCTATTGCGTTTAACACACTGCACAAGTAAGAAAGTTTATCCTTTAAAAAAAACAAACACAACAAAGTAAGATGCTGTTCTGGAACACTAACACAAAATAGCAGACTTCATAGGGTGAAAGAAAGAAAGATATAAAAGAAAAGAATTACCAATGAAATCCGTCAGCTTTGTGCTGGACATGTCTGATGAGCAAACCTTCCTGGACCAGCTCCTCATACAGGGACTCAATGGTCCTGGAGCGAGATCACAGCACAGTGCATTAGTTAAAGGGGTCTTTGCATCATCCACATGTTCATAACATTTAATTTCTAACCTGTGTAAAAGATCCTATCATGTGAGTTACTGTTCTCTGTTGTTGTGCCTGCTTAGATAATTATACAGCAGGCTTCCTAAATGTAATTTTTCAACCAGTGGGTCTGCTTCTGAAAAGACCCTGAGCTGGAAGAATTACTGCTAGGTGTGTGCATCTGTAATTTCTATTCCTTCCGAAACTGTGGTTCTGAGACTCTTTACTTACTCACTCACAGTTGCCACAGTTGTAGAGGAGGCAGAAATGACAGCACATTTCTAAAACCATGTTACTTTCCAGAAGCGGTGATGTTTCAGTTTTCCCTTTACATTTCAATCATTTTTACAGCTGGACTTTGCTCATAACACATGCAAAGTTGGCCAGTGAAAGGGATGTTCTCTGAAACTACACAACTTGCTCCCTGAGGTGATGAAAGGTCCCCTGTGGTCGATCTTACTCTCCGTGTCAATGTTCAAGAAACATACTGGCAAAACATGCCAAAAAAAACAAACAATTTAAAACATGCATTGTTGAATCTCAGATCCATGGAGAAGTATCCACATGTGAGTAGAAAAAGTCTCCCATTAGTTTTGAGACCTAGAGCAGCTGGAAGAACCTGCCTCTGGGAGTTTCCTACAGTCATCTTCAGGAATGTTTCAGGTCAATGACTTGGAGTTTGTAAGGAAGTCACCCCAATGTTAATTATTAGTGGGGAAAATGGGGATCGAACCAGTGACCTTGTGGTTCCTAACCAGTTGTGTACTCCATTCCTCAAAAACATATATTGTTTTCCTATAGGGGTCTATTTTAAACTGAACATGTTCATATCTCGTACCTCTTGTGCACTTCTATATTTACTATAAAGGTCTCAAATGTGTAGTTTCAAAAGAAAATGTATTGAAAACATGAGGTACATAATGCACAGGTGAGAACATAATCTTCACTCTGAAAAGATGCATGTGGTACCTGACTAGTTACAATGCTTCTACATACCTGTCTGCGGTCAAGTCCTTCTCTTTCTTCTGCTTCTTTTTACCACCCTTCTTGCCTTTCTTCTTCTTCTTCTGAAACGACAACCGTGGTGAGCAATTCCCAGAAATAAACATGTCGGCTAGTGCCTTCTTCAGTGGGCTAGAGGCTTCCTCCTCCATAACTTCAAAAACACTCAATCGAAGACTATAAGGTACAACTTACAAAGACACTTAATGAAGTAATCCGCTAGTGCCTTACGCATGGTACACTGAGCTGAAACATTTGTCTACTTGACTTAAGTTTCTAATCGTTCTACCATTTAATTCTGATTCAGTGCTTTGATGTTATGGGTGATGAACAAGTCTACACCACAGTGGGGCACACAACACAAAAGCAATGCACAAAGCAGGTCTAGCCACCCACCATCATAGCAACAGAAGGAGCTTCCCCATGAGCAGGCCACCATACTAACCAGAAGGGACAACAATGGGATAATATAGAGTAATGGGAAGTGGTACTAAGACCATTAAACTAGACCCCAAAGGTGGGAAAGGTGTTACCCCAAAAGCTACACAGCGAGGCAGTAAGTCGAGTTGGCATCTGAACCCAGGATCTTCTGATCATATTCCACTTCCAGTTAATTCTAGCTGATGCGATAACTTGAAACCCTTTGGTTAGGTGCCATGGCAAGACGCCAGTCAGGCAGCTGTATCCGTTGTTTGCAATCTTGAACTCTGGAAATCTTCAATCTGTTTGTGGACTGAATTTCCAATATATTATTTAATATTTTGTTAATGTTACATACCCTAGTGCTGTGTTTATCTTAATGGAGTATTAGTTATTGAAAGGCAATGTAGCCAACTGGCTTATGCATGATGGCTCCCATTAAACAGTACAATAAAAAATAACTTGATTTGTGTTTTTTTGTTTTTTTTTATAAAAAACAACATATTGTAATAGATACAGTGGCAGAGGAGGGTAAGATTTTGTCACTATCAGTTTGGGACTCAATCGAACTCAACTGCAAATCTGAAATCTATAATACCCTACCAAATTCTGCATCCTATTTTCTTCTCACATCAAAACTGGGGAACATCACACCATGTACAGTACTTGCATTTTAGCACATCGTAAAATAAAAGAAAGCTACATTCTTATTCAAAGATAATTTTCCCCCCGCGGGGGACTTGTCTCCACTACTCTGTCATAATTCAATGAAGGCAGATGGACCAGCACTTGCAGTTCAGAATTTTAGTTTAGACAACTGCTGTGGTGCATCCAGAACCCACTATATCCCCTTGATACTGAGGTTTGGATCGCGGGCTGATGCTAAAGAGAGACGTTGATCAAAATTGAATTTCTGTTGGTTTGCTTAACCAACAGGTGGTAAAATAAAAAAAAAGGAGAGGCATGCAGCAAGGATGAGCACCCCCGGCACTTCATACTGAGTACTGAATTGCCATGGCGTTGTATAACACGTGACAAAATGTCATCGCCAATTCATTCTTACTGACAACCTACTGCTTCAGCACATGAGGAGTGGGTTGGCATGCCACTAACAGTGTACAAGCTCTTTTCCCACTGATCTCAGTCAAGCGAACATAATATTATTGCTTCACAAATGGTAGGAATCCCATTTTCCAAAGCAACCTTCTTATAAAACAACAAAAAAAGAAAAGGAAAATGTGAATCTTGGGTAGCTGTGGGCTGTTACATGCTACCACTAACTAATAGCCAATACACCCTGCCAACATTTATAAGAATTGTAAGGAAATAAATATGAATTCTTGGAATTGGTCTTACATAATTGGGCGTGTTGCTTTTACAGGGCCAGTTTAAAAAAAAAAAAAAAAATTCTTATGTGGTTGCAGTACTATGTAAACGGACAGATTATAAATATATTTCAATTAGAAGAGTGTTTGTCTAACACTGCAAATCACTGCGTTTACAAAGCACTTTGCTTACAGGCATCTTATAAACATCCACACACAGCAGTATGTGTTCTTGAAGCTTGCATACAAAGTACATGATTAACCCTGTCCAATCATGCCAAGGAGTCAGCTGTTTGTATTCGCCAATATAATTCTTCTGTCCACTATCCCAAACTCCCCAGCCTCGAGTTGTGATGCTTACAGGCTGAAATTAAAATAAATTAAATGGCACAAACCATACATTTTTGGAAACGTGACTGTGTGCCACTCACACTCTGATACAATTTCTATTCAGTTTACCATAATGTACTCATTACAGTAAATCATTACATTGGGCATTTTATGGCCTTTTGCTACAGATTAATCCAACAACATATAATCCATTATTTTTAACTGTAGCTCTTTTATTCATAGAAGTGTATAATGTAACCATCCATACGTTTAGGAAACACCATCAAAACCACTATATTGATATTGAGCCGGTGACACAGTTACCTCTTTGTAACTTGGTTCTCAAATTCCCCTTTCTAAGTGATTTCCCTGCTAAACCAATGCAAGTCCCCAGGCAGCCTTGTTCTGACACAGGAGACGGTGCTAATTGTAAATGTCCAGCTTGGGGGGTCTCTGAGGAAACTGAAGGAGGTTGATGGAGTTGACATTGAGGGCTTCATGTTTCTGAGTGGCTGGAAACAGAACCAGTCTCTGCCTTTCAACCCTAGTCTGACTGCAAACCACAGAAGGGTTCCCTTTCCAAATTAATACACCAGAAGGGTTCCCTTTTCAAATTAATACGCTTTTTAAAATCTTTTCTTTTTTAGGATATTCCTGGTTTTTTTTTATATTTTGCGGTTTGCTTTATTTCTTCCATCAGTCTTAGAAGTTTTTCTTTCTAGCATTTGAAATATGCCAAGTCACATTTGTTTTAAATGCACTGCACTTACAAAGGGTACTTATGGATTTGTGCAATATATTAGTACACATTGCTATAGTGTTTGTTTTTTATTTATATATATACACAAGTATGCAATTTGGTTTTGAATTGTATACATGTATTTTATTCTCTAAGTCCATGAATCCCTCAGAGGACTGGGGGTCAGCCATGCATCCATGGTGTAGCTGCATTGTACTGCATAACCAGATACTTTACATCCATATCTGACCCATATTATAAAATGCTCAACTTTTACCTTCTTGCCACCTTTCTTTCCTTTTTTCTTCTTCCCTTTCTCCTGATCCACAGTCAGCTTCAGGTTCTTCAGCTCTTGTCTCATCAGCTCATCCACCTGCAGGGTCCAAAACACATCCTTTTACTTGTGTTTATGTTCAGTGTTCAGGTAGTTAACGCTGTAAGAACAGAGAACCCCCCCCCCACCCCCCCCACACACACACATTCAAACTCTGTTATAACCCAGGCAGCATGGGTTATAGTCTCTAAATTACAGTCCAGTATATGTTTCCTACTCAAGGGTTTTGTACATACACTACAAGAAACAACTATTTGACCAACATTTCCACTGTAAGTCTTTCTCAGTGTCTATCGCCGAGGTCTGCAAAGCTCCCACTTTCTCACAAACCTGGACTCTGATTTCCTCCTCCACCTCTTCTCTCCTCCTCCTTTATGAGCTTGCCATCAAAGCTCTAGGAGAAGTTGTGTCCCTCATCTCTGCCCTACCACACTTCTAAAATCCACACACCATGAGGGGGGGTAGTTATTTTCCTTCATTTTCCGGTGCAAATCCCAGATAGAGCCTGACTACCTCCCTTAAAAGTTTACTGTGGCATGCCAAATATACCAGAGCTTAGACTAACATGCTAAAGCACAGTACCAGTAAATAACATGGTAGATGCATGGGAGTATTGATCCTCATTATCAAACAGTGGACCAGTTACATAGTTTTAACTTTTTAAAATATTTTCTTTAAGACTGTTTTAATAGATTAAATAAAGTAATGCACAGTATGAATGAAACTGTTCTAGACTGCTGTTAAAGAAATAAGAAACCAAAACACACTTTAAAAAAACATTCTTAAAATAACTCATGAGTAAAAGGCCAATTACACATTATTATTAGTAAAACCACCTTCCAAAGCTCCCTATTTCAGGAAACAAAATCCAGATACTAGGACATTTGTTTTAAAAGTGTACTCCACATTTCCCCTTGAAGTGAAAGTTACCCATTTGAAGACTGTCCAGGGAGAACATTAAAGCAGCAGAGACTGTACTGACCAGACAAGTCAGATCACGTATATTAACTGTACAATGCAGCTTCAAAGAAGTTTTTGAAGGATATCAGGTCATGAAAAGCCACATCGTACATTGGTAACTACTACCTTATTAGTAAACATAAATCAAGACCATGGAGGTGGGGGTTGTTTGCAGTTGTTGTTTTGAAGGGGTTCCACACACAGTAAAAGTCTTTCATCAAGCTGATGGAGCTGTGAGGTTACTGAGAGTGATTATACACAAAGGGGGAGAAGGAAGTCCTCTCGTAAATAAACCACGGCCCTTTTGTCCCGACGGCTTTCCCCTCACACTCGTCATCCTGTGAGGAAGGCTGCTTTCCGAGGCCAATCCATTAAAGGAAGCTGGATTATAAATGGCCAGTGTTTGGGGGGGGGGAAGGATTACAATTGCCAAGAAATATAAAAGCATACAAGTATACATTATTGTGCCATTTTCAAACTGCTTTTTGGACATTATTATTGCACAAGACTGAAACATCTTTGGAAATTTGTGTTGGCTAAGAGGCTCTTCATGTTTTATAAATTCATATTTTTTTGTCATTTTTTAAATTTTCCATCAATGGTTGCTTGAGTGACTATTCAATGGAAATTATCCATTTGGCTAAATGGAGTACATGATGCATCTTACACCATGTTTATGGCATCGATGTTATAATGATCTCTCTCTCTCTCTATGCTGTTTTCCTTCCCAAAGATACTAAACCCCAATGTAACCGACATCATTTTAAACAAGTTTCGCATGAACAAGAGTTCATCTTAAAGGGAAAGTCCTCCAGTGAGGAACTGCAGAACCAGGTGGTAAAGCAGAATTTAGAGGTCTGCATTTATCTGAGGAAAATTGCATTCAGCCTTCTAGCATCAGACAAGTTCTTAAAGTACACAGCAAGCACTGGGGATCGATACAGCTGCTGGAGTATAAGAAAGCAGCTTTGCTGCAGCCTTATTTCTCGATGAACACGTGAGCCAATCTCTTGTTTACAATATGTACTGTTCCAGTGGGTTTCCTCCTTCACTTGTGTCCTTCTTTATGGGAAAAGGCTGTTTTTAGTGTCAATGGCAGGAAAGATGGTTCTTAATTACTATAGTTTCCTGTTGCGCAGGCTGCTGCCAGAAAACTGGAAGGAAGCAAGAGGTTTACCTATAGCAATGACAGTTAGTGATGATATGACACTGGAAAACTAGGAGTCCAGGTGTCCCACCAAGCCAAACAGAATCAAGATGAGTTTTGTTTTTTTAAGTTACAAAACAAAGATGGTTGGGAATCCCCACTGTTAACCTCTTTAAAGTCGTGTCCCTAGATTTGTCATGTGACAGGACTCTCGTCAATAGAGTCTGAACATCCACCAGGGGTGGCCAATCACAATCCTGGAGGGCCATTCCTTTTGCAGATGTAACTGGTAAAACTGCTTCAGGGTTTGGACAGGTGTTTAAATGGTTCAATTAAATAATTTAGAAAGGCCAACTTTGACAACCCCTGCATAAAATGGAACAGAGAGTAACAGTGATGAGAAAATAGACCATGAATGAATGAAGCCAAAAATACTGACTGTATGAATCAAATTAAATTAAACAAGATCCGAGAGGAAGAACACCTCTGTGTGTGCTGGCAGGGTTGCAGCTGGCACAGCCTACAGTAAACTGTGATGTTTGCTGAATGAAACCCTTCGATTCTGCTTTATTTAGTGTTCACAGCAGTTGCTGATTAGCAAGCCCCATTGTCCCTGTTGCCTTCTCTCACACTTGTCATCCTGGGAGGAAGGCTATTTTATGTGGGATTAATGAAAGGAAGGCTGGTTCTAACTTGCATGTGTTTCCTATTCCCACATAATAGGAGTTGGTCCTGCTGCGTTTGATGATGGGTCTTGGGATTGGTAAATACAATAAAAAATAAAACATGAAATAAAAGTTAAAGGTTTGAGATTCAAGGCTAGGGGTGCTAATGGCGTCAACCCAATCTTAGTGCTGTGTCAGGATCCCTGATGCAGGAGGCTATGTGGTCCAGTGGTTAAAGAAAAGGGCTTGTAACTAGGAGGTCCCTGGTTCAAATCCCACCTCAGCCACTGACTCATTGTGTGACCCTGAGCAAGTCACTTAACCTCCTTGTGCTCCGTCTTTCGGGTGAGACGTAATTGTAAGTGACTCTGCAGCCGATGCATAGTTCACACACCATAGTCTCTGTAAGTCGCCTTGGATAAAGGCGTCTGCTAAATAAACAAAAATAAATAAATAAATAAATAAAAATAATCCCTTTAGCGTGTCGGCACAGTTCACTCTCTGAAACTACAGTATGTACACAGATCTGGTGTGTTTATAAATAGATAGAAAACCAAAAAAGAATGGCTGTGCATTTGTGGTACAGGAACAAAACCTCTGATCTATCTCACTGACCAGTTCTGCTTACCTGCAAAATACCAATAATCATTCACCACCAGTGCTCAGATCATCTACATGGCTAGATCTCTCTATAATCTGCCAGGAAGCTTCACAGGTACAGTGCACCAATCAATTGCTTCCCCACTGCTACAGATGAACAATGCAGGAGTCTTACACAAAAAGAGTGTAACCAAGTGTGGCGGAGTGTCCCACCCCTATGTATTTATTAACTAAATAAACAAAAACAAAAGATTTAAACAATAACAAAACACTAAACAAAAAGGCACAAGGGCCAAACAAACCAGACAGACAAACAAGTAAGTGTTGTGCTGGCTAATCCAGCACGTTTTAGCAATTGTTATCTTAAATTCTGTCTCCCCTCTATCTCCCCGTACCTCCTCTCTGTACACCCAACCCTGCGGCACGGACAGCTGCAGGTTCTTATACTCTGGCCGACGGGTTAACTAGCTGTTAATTATCTTATTACCCCTCGGCCACAGTCTGCACGCGTTTGGTAAGGATGCGTGACTGTCAGCTTGTTAAATAATCAGTAGCTGATCAGCCACGCATCCTCACGGATTTTAAATATACAAAACAAATAATAACAAAAGACGCGGCGCTTTTATCCGCGCCGCAAACAAATACAAATAATAATAAATAAATACATAGGGGAGGGACACTCCGCCACACCAAGTAGTGCACGGTATTGTGTTTGAGGAGGCTTGAGGGCAATTTATGGCGACCCAGTAAGAACATAGAGAGGTCATTCAGCCTACCAAACCTCATCCAGTTCTTAATAGCTGATTGATCTCAGAAGTATGTCAAATTGGGTTTTAAAGTATCCAAGTGATACTGCCTCAAGAATATGATTAGGTAGCCCATTCCATACCCACACCACTCTGTGTGAAGAAGTGTCTCCTTCCCTCTGTCTGTCTCCATTTAATTTCCAACTGTGTCCACTGGTCCTGGTTTCTGTACTGCGTTTAAAGTACTGGTCTGGGTTAACGATGTCAACTCCTTTTAAGAATGTAAAGTACTGTGATATAGCCTCAGAAGGGAGGTTTCTGAAAACAGGGCCAAAGTAAATACAAAAAAAATAAAAAGAATTACCAAAGATAAGATAACAGGGGAAAATATCCTTTGAATCTGTTAAAGATTTCAGGCAATCACACACACATAACTTACTATAAATTGAAATAATTACCATCATCCCATTTCATGGAGAGATTAACAAACATTAATAAACAGGTGAGTCCCGCCACCTCAGGTCAGAAACTTGCAGGTCCTTAATCATTCCTATGAAGCCTGACCCCCCCCTGCACACCCTAGAGCAGAGCCAAGGCTGTGAGCATCATAAATCACAGCAGCAGGTGCAGGTTCCATTCCCCGCTTATTTATTCTGGCCTAAATAATGTTGAACTCTTTGGCTCCCTCGCTGCCTGTCACCTCTTTAGGTGTATGAATTATCACACATATGGAGGTTGCTCCAGAACCATGTGCTGCTGTAAATAATGAAATCCAGTGTCTATGGACTTGTCTTTTAATGCTGAACTTTGTATGATTTGCTTCCTTCTACCACTGTAGGGAGGAAGTTGCTGGGGGCCATTTTCCATCCTTGCTCTTCCTCCTGCAAGACAGAAAGTTCAAGACATATTCATTCAGGCATTTAACTCTGTAGAGGTGCTGTTTTCAGACACGGCTGTCTGATTTAACGGCAATGCTTTTATCAAAGTAGCCAGTGGCAGAATCTCCAGAAAGAATTGAACCTCATGTACTGTAGCAATTTTTCAAACTCTGAGGTGCCAGAAATGCAGCAATAAATCCAGACATTAATGTTGAGATGTATAGTAGCAGCAAGCCTGGATTACTGTTATTATTTACAGTTTTATTTATTTTGTCTGTTTATTTTATTTTTTTTGCTTGCTTTCCTAAAATGCTGATTTTTCAGCATACAGGTTTTATTTAAGCGATTTGTTTTTATATAGCTTTCAGTAGATAGATTACACATGTTGTAGGTATTACAAATGATGCATATCAGTAAGAATTTTGAATACATTTTAAAAAATGTGAGCAAGATGAACATATGCTATTAAAAAATAGGTTAAAGCTTTCAAATTCAGAGCCATTTTTAAAGCCATTCCATTTTTCTCTACAAGAAAAAAGAACAGATGAAATACATATTATAAAGTAATACTGGCATCATTCAGGAAACAATTATATTCTGCCCTGAAGGCGGCAGTGAAATATATAAACGTCAACATAAGTTCCAGTGTACCAGATTGTTTGAATTTCTCTTCGCTGACATGGTATCTGTATTCTTTTTTTAAAGATGTTTTTCCAGTAGTAAAACAGATAAGATACAAGTTTATTGCCAGATAACAGTATCACTCTTTCCCCGCAATCTAATCTAAAGGCTTCATTTGAACAAATGCAAGACAATAGAGGCTTTTTACCATTTACTGGACAGATTCAGTTGTTGTTAAGTGTTATCAAAACACTTTAAAATTCAAACTCAAATTTGCGGATTGAAAGAACACACTCCAAATCTTATGCAAATATGTAACCATTGAGAACTATATGATGAATGCCTGTGTGCTATTGAAATTTCCCAGATTGAAATCCAGACTACCAACGTTCTATAGTACAGGTTTATAAGGTTGTGGTGCAACCTGCCTGATGTTTTTATAGAGGTGACGCTGTGTCACATTTGTTTAATTTACGAAGGCAGATACTGAAATCCTAATGAGTTCTGTAAAACCCCAAATGTCCCACCCCTGTAAACTGATTGTAAATCCTTCACAGTATAAAAAAAATTACACGAGCTAGAACATTTCAAAAATGAAAAACTTCACCTCAGACACAAACTAGGTACGTGGCACCGCTAAGCGAAAATAAAATGTTACAAAAACCTTTGTCATCAATAAATAGCATGTTGTACTCTCTATTTATCCAAATGATTTTCTAAGCTCAGAAAATAGTCTGTTGTTTTAATATTTAAAAGATTATTTAAAAGATATGTAAGAAGGACAAAGCTACTCCGATACACCATCTAATTTTCAGGGCTGTCTTGTCCCCAAGACTATTTTACTTAATTTCCCAGTGCATGATGAATTTAACCAGGGCATTGATTATGGTTATGTACTAGAATCTAGATGTTGGTGAATGTTGGCTGTGTATTGGTAAGGTCTGTTAGTAAATGGATAACGGCTAATCCGGTTGGCTAAATCCATTCAGTATGGCAGGTATGGCGCAGAATATACACACACACACACACAGACAAAACACCCTGTCTAGAGAGTATTTAAGTTCAAATATAATCAGCTACTATCGAATCAAGCTGAAGTACACAATCTAGTCTGTTCATGAAATCACAATTGCTACAGTGCGGCACTCTTGATTTCTACTACTGCTCCAACTCAAGGAAAATGATTTTATTGCTCAGCGGTGTTAAAATTTATGGACAAAATTCTGGAATAGTGATTTCACCAAAAATTAAACCTACAAGAAAAAACAGCCTGACCCTATCCTGATTCATTGCTCCAATCCCGACACATCACATTAGTTTCACAACACATCCTCATGACAGACATCCTTTATGAAACCTCTTTACGTTGTGTTATACTTTGATTTCCTAAGAGGGAACTAATGACAACGAAGGCAGAAGGGGTTTTCCAATGATGATCCGAGCTGCGTAGGTAATTCACTCACAGAGGATGTGCCACTGGTCCCTCTTCCAGTAAATCTATGCATCTGCAATCCTGTGTGATCCCCAGTTTAAAACTAGCCTCCCATGTTCCTTCATGTTTTTTGTTTCCCAAGGCTGAGCTTACCGTAAACCTTGTAAACATATTCAGCAGCACAGAGAGACCACATTCCCACACCTGCTACATACAGTAGGTGCAGATAGAAGCAGGCTGGCCTCAGGAGCATGATATGAAGCAAAATAGGCTCATTGTAAGTCACCAGTTTAAGGAGAATTTATCTGGCCTTCATATTAATAGGCTCTATTTTCTAATAATGTCATTAATGCTATTTTATATAGAGGCGTCCCTTTAGTCTCGTCTGGTTTACATTATTATTCAATTTTTCTTTTAACAGAGCTGATTGATTGATGAAGATGAAGTAAAATGTGGTTCTGTTAGCATAATGCAAACCACTGTTTTCTTCTGTGGGGGTGTAGTAGGTGGTGTATAATGGAAACTGTTTCTGCTGTACATACTGAATAAAAATGTTTCCAAACTGTTAATAATAAGAAAAAAACAAAGAAGCATATGACACGGAGAACTGATGAATGAGAAGAATGTTAAAATTAGGTTGAGGAAATGCTACAAGGAAGTTCAGGGCCACTGGCAGCAAGTCTCCTGTAACTCAATTTACCCGCTCTATTAATAAGGAAGCGATTAGCTACTCAGGACCAGGGTTAATAGGAATAATGGTTCCATTCTTTTATGCCCAATTGGGTCCAATAGAATGTTACCACACTTAAGTAATTTATACCATTAAGGAGAACGTGAGTGGTCAAAACTAGTCGAAACCAACTTACAGTAATAGTGACAGCGTTTTAATGGAGCGTGTGTTTTTGTGCCTCCTTGGGGAGGTCCTGTGTGAGGCTAAGAGGTCTTTTTCAAGCTGAGTTAACAAAAGCTTCCAAAGCAAATGGCACCTGTCTGGAATTAACTGAAAGAAGGGTTGCATGGTTCAATGGAGCCACTGCACCAATTTTGACTTGATTGTTTTAATTACGTTAATAGGTACAGTAAACTACATGTTGTCAACAAATGAACACAAATGCTGAATTCCCACAGCTGCAGAAAGAAAAGACAAAAAAAAGTCTGTGGTTGAAGCCTAGACCCACACAAATGTGTGAACACTGTTTGGTCCCAATGTATATATCGCTGGAGGAGGCTGTGTTGGGTAAGATGTGAAGGTCTTTCTATGCCCTGGATTTATCCACAAATACACATCTTATTCAGAGTCATTGAAAGAGTAAACAACAGAAAAAGAACACAGCCTTGGCAGGAAATGAGGACTGGGCCATTCATAAAAATAACTGTTTTTATAAAAGCCCCACTCAAAATTCCTTCCTAATCCCAGCTCACAGGGCATGCAATACAGTACAAACATGCATCATGGCAATAGAAAAGATAGTGACTTTTCTTAGTAAAGAAGATATTAACAGAGGCATTTTTTGTCATAATACATCCCAATTGAGTTCATTAGATCTAAGCATGATGAGAAATCCTCTGACAGGTCTCAATGGTTTTCCTACAATAGCTATCAAATAAAACACAAAGAACTCTAAATGTGATATCAGTCACTGAAGAGAATGTGGAGCAGCATACCTCCTTGTCACCTTTGCACTTTTTACCTTTGCCCTTCTTGTCTTTCTTTTTCTCTTTCTTTCCAGACTTCTTGTCCTTCTTTCCTTTCCTTTGCTTTTCTTCTTCTTCTCCTTCTCCTCCTCTTCGGCCGCCAGCTCTGCTGCTACCTGAAAGATAAAACCAAAACGCTACAGAAACCAAACAAAATAACGTGCATGTTTACTCTGGCAACGTGCTGCAGCCAGACCCTGCAGCCAGCGGGACATTGCCAGTGCTTGGATGGAAGACTTCAAGTTCAGTATCTCTGATGAAGCTGTGCATGAAAAGGTGTTGGTGGCTCACAACGAAAACACGCCGCGTCAGGGGGATTTGTTCCGTTCTTCAGTTGAGAATATTAGATGGACCAGTAGTAACGTTCTTACTTAAAGATACCTGACACAGTGGTCCTCCATATCCAGGTTGCAGCTGCAGTCTGAGAAACACATGCTCTGACTGGTTTGGGCACCCACCATAATAGCTGCTCTTTGTGTTATATACTACACACTGAGACTCAGCTTTTCTCTTGCACTTGCAGCACTGACTGCTCATGTCAGAATTGCAGATGCCCTGTAGAGCAAAACTGTGTCCACAATCACTGCAACACATATTCAAAGTCAGGTTCTTTTAACAAGGAATAAACATTCGGGGAAATGGCTTTAGTTATTGTACTGAGTTGAAGGCTTACCTTAAACAACCTCTTTATTCTTTTAATAAATATCCCTGAATTGCCTGCCTGCCAGCCAGCCAACGGACACTTCCAGACAGCAGCTGCATGCCGAAAGCTGTTTCCGAGGGTTTATTGTTCTCTCCAACCCTCCCGCTGCATTCCCCCCTCACACTTACTAACCAGGAGCAATGAGCAGTACAGCTGTGGCCAAAAAGATTAAAAGACAGCACCAAAACAAAAACTATTCAATACTTTATTTGCCTTTATTACCTTTTTATATTACTTACCATTAAAATGACAGCATTAGCTTTTTTCCACATCCTGGTAGACTGGCACGCAGGCTAGCCTGCCTTACTTGTGCAAATTGAGTCTCCGTTACTGGAAGTACCTGTAGCTTTGAAGACCCACATTTGCATGGACAAACTTGCCTCGCCCCTCTGAACGGGACACAGTCTCAAATTCTCATCTCTTCAGGATTCTTTACAATGATATTTTTGTACTATTATTGTTTTGTTACTGGTACTTCAATACGCAGTGATTGAATTTGTTTCATGTTTATATTCATGGAACAAAAATTAAAATATAATCTATCTTTAAAAGCCTCCACTAAGTTTTGCACAGATTTCAGATTTAAGGGTAAAATAAAATTGTTTAAAATATATAAGAGGAAATCGAAATTTTATATACAGTATATATCCATCAAATCAACAGTACGAAGGTCACTCTTGAAATCAGGATTGAAAGGATGTGTTGCAGTAAGAATACCTTTGTTAAGAAAGGGGAACAAGACTAAAATATGCACAAGAACAAAGAAATCTGACTATGGAACAATGGTCAAAGGTGCTTTGGACTGTTGATGGATGGACAATGACACCTGTGCCTTCTGACAGTTCTGTTGTCAATTCAACGCGTGTCTTCTTTCTATTCCTTAAGGATATTATCTTCAAGTATTGCTCATCCTTGTTAGACAGCTTTTTGGGTCTTCTAGTCCTGGGTTTGTCAATTACAGATGATGTTTCTTTGTACTTGTTGGGATTCGGATACCACACCTTGAAAAACAAGTGATGCGAGCTATTTCACCTTTTCCTTCTTTATGCCAAGGTTGATATAATAGTAGAAAACACTAGTGGAGGCTTTGAGTAAATTGTTGATGCTCATAATGCATCAGAGCAGAAAAATGCAACATGTCTAAGACTTTTGCACAGCAAAACCTATACAGTATATAGGTTAAACAATTAACAGACATTGTTTACTTGTGTATTTATGACAAAAATGAGCAGGTATTGTTTACGTGTTGTATTTGCTTCAGAAAATGAATACAAAGAATAATGTAATATTACATTGTGTGCTTGACTGCAATTTATACATTTGATTTACAACAGTCACAAAAAAAACATTTTGCATTTGTACTAGTAAACACAGTGGCATTAACTTGTATAGCCACTTGCTGTGAAACATTGCGCAGAACATTGGACACTGCTCAGTGAATAAAGATTCTGATCATATTATTCTATTGCAAGACATGTATTAAATAATGTAACAAAAGTGTGGGGACAGTGGTGCTGCAACATCATTAATATACCTGTATTCTGAAGGTTACAAGGTATCCAATAGTTCTGTACTTAAATTCCACTCATCAGGGAGAGATCAGGAAAGTCTGACCTTTCCCTCCAGAATGCCTGAGGATTTAAGCAATTGCTGTATTTCACTCATTATTTGACTTTCTCCCCTTAGTTTTAAATCTATCCCATTTATAACAAAAAGCAGGCCTGTTACATTTCACCAGTTCACAGTTCCGCCTGGTAACAATAACAGAATATGACCTGGCAGACAGGAGGCTGCCGAATAACGAATCTCTCCCGAGGGAGAGCAACACAGAAGCTGCTTTGGACCGGGCAAGCCTGACCATTTCAGCATTTCGGACTCGTAAATTCCCTGTCTGTCACCAGCCCTGGGAAAAATGTGAATCAGGAGACTCTCACCAACCTGACCTCAAATCCATCAAGCCTGCTGCTGTGTTATCGTCAGTAGGTTCATATGTTTATTGAGTAAGCCTCTGGAGGAAAGGAATGGGAGATGGACACTACTGCCAGCCCTGCCTGTGCCTTAGCTGAACCCCAGATGTCAGCACCGCCAAACTGAGGTGACCGGTGTCCGTTGTCTGTCCATTTAACCAGCAATAACACACTAGATGGATGACGAACCTGAAGTCCTTTGCACTAGGCACCTCAATGATCAAATTCTGCCCAATAAGACATATTTGCTTTTAGAATGGCATGCTTGATTGCAATATGGAGTATGCTCCATAGTTATTGTTGTTTTTTTTTTAATAAAGTTAAACTGTGTTATACTGTAAATTATATTTCTGGCATCTGGATTACCCAGCTATTAAGAAAAACCTTCCACACCAATTTCACAGCATAGTGTAATTTGTCTTTGGTTTTCTTTTTAACTGTTTTGCCACTGCTACAGCACCTGGCAACAAGACATCCCTAAGCACATCATGGAGATTCCTTTATAAATATTTTGATAACTAAAGAATAAACAATATCCACATTTCATTTAGCTCTGGAAGTAAATGTTTACCTCTGGTGCCGAGGCCCCTCTCTATGACACTTGAAGGCATGTGGTATTTTTCAGAACTTTACACTTCAGTTGCCTTGGCAATGCAGAAAGAGCGTTCCAAGGCTAAGTGCTTGTGCATTCAGGCTGGATGTTCAGGCTTGCTTTAAAAGCTGCAGTGTTTGTGTACCAGTTTTATAAAATACCACTGCTCGGAGCACATCTCTAGTTCTCCTATCAACTATAACCAGACTGTACCCATGTCTTAAATACAGTATACTGGCCAGTGTGAGATGGATAAGATCACAGTTACATGATATACTGTTACCCTACTCTTTGCATAAAACAGACTAGGAGGATATTCCATTACTCTACTAGCATTATATATATGAGATCTTATAAACCTCATACTCACCTCTGATCGTTTTACTCTTATTGTAACGTGGTACTAATTACTATTATGCTATTGCAGGTCGTCTCGGATGGCTTGACATAAAAGGCCCTATTCAATATAATTTATTTCTTGTTTTCATTGTACTGCAATATCTGTAAAATGGAGTGAATAAGACCAAGGGAGTGAATAGTAATTTAGCATTTTTATTACAGATTATTTAGGGAGAAAAAGGTGCTATTCATGGCTTTCTGAATTATATACCTAATATTTTTTATGCCAATACAATTCAAATACTATTTTCATTCTATTTTTAAGAATGAAAAGGTTTTAAATAGTGGTATTGTTGCAGCATACCAGTGTATCGTTTTGCTTCATGCTGAAGAAAACAAATGTCCATAATCACTCTACTTTATTAATAGGTACCAAAAAAAACACTCTACATTAATGAGGCATTTTGCCAAGATGCTGATACATGAGTAATAAGTATAATTAACCAAAAATGGAAATGCTTCACTCTAGCACTATAAATGGCAATTTTGTTTATTAGTCATTAATTGCAAGGAATCCTAACACCTAAAGTCAACCGGAAACATTTATAATGCACTGTTTATAATTGGGGAGAGGATACTGTCCTTGTAGAGCAATGATAGCTAAATGTCAAACCATTCCAGCCTGGCAAACCCCTCATGGTTACAGCTGTTCTGTGTACTTTCCCTTTCACTGTATCTTCTATCTATGATTTTATTGCATGAAGAAGAGGTGGTGTGCCAAATTATATCTTTTTTCTTGTTCCAAGGCCTATTTCAGTCATATCATTACGGCAAACACAACACACAGCCTTTCTCCTCTGTGAATAGATAACAAGGTTGTATTATTGACAAAAATCGTATCTTCGAAGGCTGAAAGGGACTTGTCATTCTGGATGTCAAATAAGGACCACATAATGGCAATGTAGCTCTAAATAAAAAATAAATCAAAATCAAATCAGGTAAAACTTAAAAGTGCTGTAGCTATAAGCATAATTTACATGGGAGATGGATGTCCCACTCACATTTTCATTAATATGGGATTGTTTTAGATTCAGAATAACAAACTTCAGGAACAATCCCTGTTCCATTAGAAATCAACACAGTCGGACTCCGTTTTCTCACCATAAAATTATTTGGGGCCCGTATTAACAGATTGTAGTTGCAGAAACGCAATCATTCAGCTGTCAAGATGTACTGTATGATTACTAGTTAATTAAATACTCAATTAACCTTCAATTACATCACTGCATGACTGCTACCATTTGTCCAAGAAAAAAAATAATCCTAATGATATAATGATCTTTTAAGAAATGCCTGTCTTGATCATATTTACAGACTCCCATTTAGAATATCTTTTGTAAAGATTTGGTATCAGATCCTTTCGATTTATCATAGCATACTAGACCACTGGCACAACAGCAGTGTTCAACTGATCGTTATGGAGATTAGATAAAGGGGCATTCAGAACAGAAAATAGTAGGCACTTTTTTACACAGAGAATTGTGAGGGTCTGGAACCAACTTCCCAGTAATGTTGTTGAAGCTGACACCCTGGGATCCTTCAAGAAGCTGCTTGATGAGATTCTGGGATCAATAAGCTACTAACAACCAAACGAGCAAGATGGGCTGAATGGCCTCCTCTCGTTTGTAAACTTTCTTATGTTCTTATGTTACTTGAAGTCCTTATTCTTTACTAACCTCTTCAGTGCTTGCCTGGATTCATAGCCGATTCCTACGAAATGTTAAGAATTTCAGGCAGGGGATGTTTTAAATACAAGAAGCATGGGTTATGTGTTCTTCTTCCTCACTGAGCCACACACCTTTGCACATTTTGTTAGGCACCCTTTGGAAACCGTACCTGCTGAGCTCAGCATCATTACACCATGATGTAATTGGTAGCTGCCACTCCGGCAGAGTTCAGATGCTTTCGACTGGCATCCCCTCAGCAGTGGCAAGAGGAATAAGGATTTTGTTGAAGCACACAAAGCCCTGTTTGTTTTTCTCCCCGGTGATCACTGGGTTCAAACAGCCTGCAGTGTGTTGCTGTTCAGTGTTTGCATGGTGGTGGTTGTAGTGACTCAGCCTTGGTATACTTTGCTTAGTTGTTGCTATAGGAACCACTCCACTATGCAGCGAGCACTTGCTCCCTCACAGGGCTCTGTTTAAACCCAGTTCAAGTATACATGTCCTCTCCCTCTCCAGGAGAGCTAACAAAAAGCAATTTAAAAAAGAGAAGAATTTCAGCCTAAGCATAACAGACTACTGTTTTCTCAGGGCTTGCTATTCCTTGTGTAAATGTAGCTATTTGCTTTACACAGAGAGTGTATTATCACAGCACACTGGATAGCCTTCTGTGCAACAGGGATAGAAGGCTATAGGCTTTAACAGGTGCCTGCTATGTCAAGGGTCAGACTTACATTCAGTCTTCTTGAATAAATCTGGAAAATATTTGTGTGTAAATGTAATTTAACACATCATAATCTAACTAAGAAAAAACGGAACATTTTGAATTCCAAGTAGACTTTATTTTGAAAATGTTTAATGTGAATTTAGTCAAAACTAGCTTTAAGTTTTGAAATATCAGACTTTGATGTATCTGTGTTTTTCTCTTTCACCAGATAACTCTTTAATAATCCTCGAGGTTTTCTTTTCCACTAACCAACAAGCAACACTCGCAATTCTGATCGTTATTAAGATTGCTGTCCCAGAATCTCATTGCCCTCTGCTTGATGATTAAAAATACCAAGATATTTTATTATTGCCTTAGCCTATAGACCGTTTCTCTCTGATCTGAATAGCGTCTCTAATCTCAACAGTCTTCTGACTGCTTTTATATTACCTAAATAAGGAAACCAGCCATTGGTAATAAAGCTCTTACCTGTGCGACATGGCTTCAGTGCTGTTAGCAGGTGTGGTTTCTTCTTCTGCAATGCCAGCATTAGCTTGCAAAGATAGTGTGCATAACTCAAAATTGGGGATCCTAAACAAAAAAACAAACAAACATAGACAATGTGTGCTATTCTATTCTCCATTGTATTTTGGGTTCATTTATTTGAAGTTTATTTACCAGGAGAACTAATATTATTATTATTTGTTTATTTAGCAGACGCCTTTATCCAAGGCAACTTACAGAGAATAGGGTGTGTGAACTATGCATCAGCTGCAGAGTCACTTACAATTACGTCTCACCCGAAAGACAGAGCACAAGGAGGTTAAGTGACTTGCTCAGGGTCACACAATGAGTCAGTAGCTGAGGTGGGATTTAAACCAGGGACCTTCTGGTTACAAGCCCGTTTCTTTAACCACTGGACCACACAGCCTAATAGATGTCCAAATACTTTCACAGGAAGACCCCAAGGCTAAGCAATGTTCAGCCACTTTGTATGTACTTGTGTCTCTCTAAATAGATTGAAATAACAGTAATAGTACAATAAGAGCAGACAGTCTCCTTGGCAAACTGCAGTACTGGGTTAGTGTAGTAAGAGCTGGGTTAGTGTTGTGCTAATTTAGCCATTTCATAAATCCTGCAACTAATTAAGTGTTATTATGTTTAAACTATGGGTAATTATTTCCAAGGTCAATGTTATACAAGTAAAAACAACAATAATAAAATTTACAATGACTGGCTGTGATAACGAGAAGACATTAGCTTCTAGTGGTCTGTCATGGGAGAACTACAGAAATATGAATCGATTGATCTTTGTAGTTCAGCCATTAAATGTATACACAAAATAGACTTTAGACATGTTATCATCTGGTCCTTGGTTTCACTATTAGGAAAAATGAGGGAATCTTACTTAGGCAGCTGCATTTGGAGCATAGTTCACTTCACATTAAAGTATGTACGAATATGGCATTCATTAGAATGATCTAAAAACACTTCACTGCACTATAAAGAAAACAAGCCCAAACTACAAACAGACTTGGAAAATATCACATCTGGAGGAATTTGTTTTTTCCTTGTCTGTACCTTCCAGATCTTCACAGTGTTATTTTTCTTCAGTGTTTTGGCAGTGCAATCTATTATTTTTACATATGGACACAGATCACTTGATCACATCAGACACAATGTTGAGTACACTTGTTAAACTAAAGCCAGGAAAATAATTGAATTTTATTTTGACAATGTTAAACAGTCAGCACTCATTCTTTCACAATACATTCATCCTGTGCCTCCCACAATGCCCGTGGTAACAGTGTATGCGAGTACTGTTATCGTCCCTCGTTATGTATGTATGTATTTTTTTTTATATAAAAACCAGCTGCTTTGATTTTATTTACCCTGCGAGGACACACAAAATAAAAAAATAAAAAGGAACAGCAGAATTTACAACCATGTCTAAATAAAGTTTTACTTTGCAAATAGAAAAAGTTTATGCAATCAACTCCGCATGAAAAGGAGTTTAACACCAAAAAAATCGATTATATCAATTTGCATCAACTCTAAGGTGCTCGCATTATAGCTCCATTATTTCTTATACAACTTTAAATCGGCAATATAAATATAGATAATAGGAAACTTTTTTTTTTTTTTTTTTTTTTTTTTAACCGTATAATGATACTCCAGTGTTTGTAATCTCGCTCGGCTCTGCGCGATACAGCGTTTAGCAACCGGACGCCACGCCTGCGCACTGCGGAGTTTCCAAGATCTGGAGTCGAGATAAAAAAAAAAAAAAAAAAATGGGATTGCGCAACTGCGGTGTCTGGATTTAAATGTTAGCTCTTAAAATGTATTTCGCTCAATAAAATAGTACAAAATACCTGCGAAACAAGAACACAAAGGTTATTTGAACAATATTGACACTGTAAAAAATTGAATTGAATACAGTGTTCATGCAGTCGCGTGGAGTTTGTTCTGTTTACATTTGACTGGACAGAACAATATTAAATTACGTCCGATAATGGAGCGAAAGAAGTCCTATAGATATACATGAAATTGACTAAACTGAATTATATACGGACTTTTCGACACTGTAGTCTCGTTGTTATTTTCTAGTACTGCAGAGTTACTGTGTATCTGTCCAATATCATTTTTGTTTGTAGTGCTATGCTCTCATGTTAATAAGCTAACTCGTTAACATTCATATGTGTGGTTGTCTGCCTGACATCTTAAGCTCTGTTTCCTGACAGTTGCACGGCGTCTTTTGTTTCATGCAGGTCTGTGTTGGAGCGGTACAAGCGCCTTTCATCATCACAGCGAAACCAGATCAATGCGACACACTTCTGCGCTTCGTTTTACAAAGCATCTTTTCTTTTTTTCCCCCTTTCTCTCGCCAATCCCATCCCATCATTACTGTTTGATGAGTTTTCACTTCTTTTTCACTTTGTTAGCCATTACAAAAATGATTACTTTTTCTCTTCCAGGTTTTCTTTATAATCTTTCAGGTAAAAGGGGATTTTTACAATCCACACTCATGCCATTTGCTGTTCTTTTACTCTTCAACGACTTTCAAGTTTTTTTTGATACATACAGTGTATTCAACTGATATTTTACTCACACAAATCACACTGAACGTGTTAACTGGTGCAATCTGCAATCACATTACTATTCCTTGTTCTCTTACCTATCTAACCATAGCAGCATGTACTATATAGAATAATCATTTCTAGTTCTTCTGCAAGCATGATATATATCCTGGTAGATTTTATGTTACACTTATTGCTAAATCAGTGATTACCGTTGGACATTACAAAATGCTAAACTCTAGTGTACTGTAGATGAAAACATTTTTGTGTTACTGAACAAGGAGGTGTAGACTGTCAAGCGCTGATTAGACTTAAAAAAGACACATTTAGTCTTGATGGGGAACCACACTGAAGGTTGCTTGACATTGTTTTATGACCTGTCCTTCTTATGAAATAAAAAGCAATTGCATGTAAAATGAAGGCCATCCTGTTATTATTTGTTTATTTAGCAGACGCCTTTATCCAAGGCAACTTACAAAGAATAGGGTGTGTGAACTATGCATCAGCTGCAGAGTCACTTACAATTACGTCTCACCCAAAAGACAGAACACAAGGAGGTTAAATGACTTGTTCAGGGTCACACAATGAGTCAGTGGCTGAGGTGGGATTTGAACCGGGGACCTTCTGGTTACAAGTCCTGTTTCTTTAACCACTGGACCACACAGCCTCCTTCAGTGTTCTTGTATGAGGCCAGAAGTCATTCTGCAGTTTTGCATTACAACGCTCTGTGCAGGCTCACTTTATAGATATTTATTTTACAAAGTGAATTCTCACGGGTATAAAAGGGTTTTAAACATAATCACGAAAGGCAGATGCTTCCCCAAGGTTAAATACTTCTGCAACTATTTCTCCCAGTCCACACAGCTCATAGTTTACACACATGATTGCTGTTTGTTTCTATCTATGTACAGTATCTATCTATCTATCAATCTGTCTGTCTCTGTCTATCTATCTATCTATAATATCATATACAGGCTGAAGCTTTGCCACCAGTGTACTTACTGAGTAAAAAATCAACTGGGTTCAAAAATCAACTTGCATATATATATATATATATATATATATATATATATATATATATATATATATATATATATATACACTACTGGTCAAAAGTTTTAGAACACCCCATTTTTCCAGTTTTATTGAAATTTAAGTCCAGTGAATAACCTGAAATGGTACAAAGGTAAGCGTAAACTGCCAGAGGTTAAAAAAAAAGTTTAGGTTACCAAAAACTGAAAAATAATGTACATTTCAGAGTTATACAAAAAGGCCTTTTTCAGGGAACAAGTAATGGGTTAACAACTTACAGCTGTTCTGCAGCAATGGAAGTAAATTAAGCGTTGAAAGTTGATGCTAACAATTCCTACAGGTGTCCCAACTTTTGTTGATTACTTACAAACCCTCTGTCTGTATAAAAGCAGTGTTGGAATAAACTGTGTTACTACACCCTCTTAAGCATTATTTGGACAGTATTGTACTGCAGGAAGTAGTATATTGCTATCATAATGGCAAGAAAAAGGCAATTAACAAAGGAAGACAGACAGACCATTATAACCCTTAAAAGTGTAGGTCTTTCCTTTAGAGAAATTGCAAAGAAAGCCAAGGTGTCAGTGAGTACAGTTTCCTACACCATCAAAAGGCACTTGGAAACTGGAGGAAACTCTGACAGGAAGAGGTCTGGCAGACCCAAAGCCACAACAGAATCAGAAGACAAGTTTCTGAGAGTCAACAGCTTGCTTGATAGGCGGCTCACAGGACAACAGCTTCAAGCACAGCTTAACACTGGTCGAAGTAAGCAAGTCTCAGTTTCAACTGTGAAGAGAAGACTTCGAGCTGCAGGTTTGACAGGTTGAGTGGCAGTAAGAAAGCCATTGGTAAGATGGCAAAATAAGAAAAAGAGGCTTGCCTGGGCCATGAAACACCGCCAGTGGACTACTGAAGACTGGAAGAAGGTCTTATGGAGCGATGAATCAAAATTTGAAATCTTCGGTTCATCACGCAGGGTTTTTGTACGCCGTCGAGTAGGCGAAAGGATGGTTCCTCGGTGTGTGACACCAACTGTCAAACATGGAGGAGGAAGTATGATGGTCTGGGGCTCTTTTGCTGGATCCAGAGTCTGTGACTTGCACAGAATGAGTGGCACCCTGAACCAAAACGGCTACCACAGCATTTTGCAGTGCCATGCAATACCCTCTGGTATATGCCTAGTTGGTCAGGGGTTCATCCTACAGCAAGATAATGACCCAAAACATACCTCCAGGCTATGTCAGAACTACCTTAGAAGAAAAGAACAAGACGGTAGGCTTCAAATCATGGAATGGCCAGCACAGTCTCCAGACTTAAACCCCATCGAGCTGGTTTGGGATGAACTCGACAGAAGGGTGAAAGCAAAGCAACCTACAAGTGCAACACATTTGTGGGAACTTCTGCAACAGTGTTGGGAAGAACTTTCCGAACAATATTTGATTTCCATTGTAGAAAGAATGCCACGAGTGTGTTCGGCTATTATATCTGCAAAAGGTGGCTACTTTGATGAGTCAAAAATTTAGATTAAATTTTGTTAAACAAAATGATTCCATGATTTCTTTTTTATCTCCAATTGTTTATTTGTTCTATGCTTTAATTTCAGAGTACATTAGACATTAAACTGCGTAAATTTCAATAAAAACTGGAAAAATGGAGGTGTTCTAAAACTTTTGACCGGTAGTGGCTCTTTGAGCTAAATATATATATATATATATATATATATATATATATATATATATATATATATATATATATATATATATATATTAGAACACCTGTATGAATATACAATTACATTTTTATCAGAAAATAACAGTAAACTGAGGAGCCACTGTACCAAAGGGAAGTGTTTCACAGAGAGTGGATGCAATATGAAATGTGATGTGCATGTGATAGTAGCCCCCCCTCTCTATAATGTGGGAAAGTTTATGAAGGAAATGCTGGTTATCAGGTGTTGATGCAGGATGTTTTGTGGATTTCCTCCCCCTGTATGGTTTTGACCTGTTGTTTTCCCCAGATGTGAAGGAGATGCAGTTTTATTGTTCCAGCACCTGCTGCTCCCTGTTTCACAGCGATGGTGTGCGTTTCAAGGCTTTTGGCATGATAGGGCTTTCCCAATTAAAACATAAAAAAAATATTAATAATTGGCAATAGCTGTAAGAAACAAGTGCATTTTATGTGAAATCCATTTGCAGGTTCCTGATATGTAAAGGACAATAGAAACCTCTCTGCACAACAATAATGTATTATTATTTTATTTGGTGAGAATTTTGCTAGGTCAGGATGCTGGAGATTCCCATGGTCATGAAGACTCAATCTATATTTGGATTCTCAAACAGACATAGATTAGACCTGGATTAACCAGTCACCAAAGGAACAGAGTATATGACAGGTGGTGGCTTGTTACAGCTGCTTTTGTCATTCACTTGTATTGAAAAACAAAAATGGTCCCAGGGTTTGCTAGCATTTTATACTAAACATTTGTCAAGCATTCCCACCAATGTGTATTTATAACTACATAACTACACTGGAGAAGACAGATCTGCAAAACATTGCTCAGTGTTTCTTCTTGTTTGCTTCGCTTTGTTTTACAAATGCACGATGACTGAGTGTTTTAGTAACAAATAACTTTAAAAGCAGCCTGTACTTCCATTACTACAGCATTTACATGCCTGTGTCAGATGAGAACACTGTACTGTCATTGCACAAGGCTGCTCCGTGCCGGCCTCTGTCTTTGGCTGATAGTTCCACGGAGATGGAGTCTGTGCTCGCTCAACTTTAACTACCACTGGAGCCATGGAAGGCCATTTTTGCCCACACAGCCCCAAAGGGTGCATATCATGGAAACTGTGGGTAAAGAGGAATCAAATGTTTGGTCTCATGGACCATGAAAGCTTTTTTTTTTTATCGGCAAAATTCCAGTCTGTCAAGAATCTTATCATTTGACAAACAATGTCTCTAAAACAGATAAGTAGTTTAAAATCAAAATGGCAGATTAGTTTGCATAGTTATTAATCACCTTTTCTTCTAAGAAATGTATACCTGCATCAGGAAAATATCTGGGTCTGATATTGCATAAAGGTCCCTTTAAAAACAACCAGAATTAATCCATTCCAACATTAGTTTATATAAAAATGATACATATTGTGTCAATGCAGGAGGTGTTATAATTTGATTCTGGACATACAAATGTGCCAAACATTGTAGGCTGTTAAGGGGTTAAATGTGTGGTTATGGGAGTATAGTCATTACAGTGCTGCCACTTTATTAGGGTCCCTTTATATCGATTATAAGGCAGCATTCTCTTGGCTCCCATTTGCCCCATAATGCCAGTACAGTAGCACTTGTATAGTCTTTAAGGCAGAACGTAAATAGCACAGTCTTGTAACTATGGCTCCCCACTAAAGCATTAGAAAGGGCAAGCACTGTAGTATAATAACAGGTGCTCTCAGCAGCTCATTCTACCAACACAGCCTCTCATAATCTTAAATAACAATGTAGCACTGGACCCGGTCCAAAATCAGCAAGCTACTGTAGTGTACTGTTAAATATAGAAGCACAGCTGAGAAGGAGGCAGGTGAACACCATCATTAGGACAATGCCTGCGTGTCGTTTGAAATGTTCCGGGGAAATGTTTGTGTTTATTCTTACAGGATGCATCCATATGGGCGAAAAAAAAGAACAAAATAAAAACAGAGGGTTCCTAGAGCATGCCAACTCCGGGAGCCTTTTTAATTTTTTTAAGCAGCACAATATTTGGATCATAATGAACAGCAGCCTGGTGCATACAGATGCTCCAAAGCTTCCCCATAAACATTTTTCATAGTAAAAGCACAGCAAAGTGTAATGAAGCACAGTGAAAGCATGGTAAAGCATAGGCAAGCAATGTGAAGGGTAAAGAGGCATGGTAAAGCATATTATTAAACATGTATTAAATGCATTGTATAACCATGGTAAAAGCATGGTGAAACTGTATAAATACCGTAGTAAACTTGTATAAGGGTAGTGCACTTGAATCCTGCCCTGAACAACATGAACCTCTACTGACACACTGCATTGCAACACCAGCAAGCAGGATACAAAGAAGGCGGCAGCAATGGATAGCGATATGCAATCAATTTGACCTGTTCGGAACACAGAGATTAAGCTTAGAAAAAAACAAAGTATGAGTGACAAGTCATACACAAAACTCTAATAGCATCCTGCCCTTATGGACTCTAGCATTCACAATTCCACAGCTATGTCTGTCCCAGCTACTTAACATGCATCTAGAAAGATTAAAAAAACAGTCTTGTAGACAATAATATCTGGAAGGACGGCTAATCACACAGAATTGGTTTGAAATGGCAAACAGGTAGAAGCAATGGAGAGGGGTTGCAGCACATGCCTATAGTCAAGGTGTCTTCTCGGCTTCATTAGAAGTGTTGATCGTCTGCAGGGCCAGTCCAGCAGCTGGTATAATGCTGAACTATCCATTTCCTTTCAATAAACATGGAGCACATGTGCAAATCATAATGATAAACCAGTGTTAATTCACTCCCAGCTGTACTCCAGGCCATCCTGTATGCAATCAAATCTGTTATAATGTTATTACAGAACACAAGCAATCCCTCCTGTTATTAAGGTCCTTATTAAAAATGTGGGCTCTTGTGTTCTGCGTCCATCTGTCTGTTTCTCTGTCACACTGCCTTGCATTGTCACAGATCTTTTATCCTAGACTCCAAGACTCCTGTAAACCTTTTGGATTGCATTTGGGTATAATCCGAAACATTTATTTTGTTTTTTAATCAAATTCATCAATTTTGCATTCCTAATAGCAATGTATTTACCTGGGGGAAAACAATAAAGTGGAGATATGTATATGGATTAAATGAACACGTTATTAGTGAGAATAAATGTATGCATATATTCTTGATCCTAGCCATAAGCAGTCTGTACCCATGCATCCTTGATGAAAAAGTTAAGCAATGTTGATTCTGCTCAATACTTGGATGCAAGACCTTCATAGAAAACCAGATTCTGTTTTAAGTAGTGTTTGTGAGGCAGTATGGGGGCTTTTGTAAATTATCCACTGGCTAGCTAATTCTCAAAAACAAGGCATCAATTCCCCAGTCTCTAAACGACACGCTGAATATCAGCAGATCTATCCTACATCAGTATCTTCAAATAAACAAATAACAGGGCAATTTTAAGACCTATTAAAGGCATCAACCCTAAGCATGTCATTGTTAATACGGGAGACCCCTGGTGGCAGACAGTGGCACTAGCAATCCACTGACAGGCACAGGGAGGAATGCTGGCCTCCACTCAAAAATGCAGGCCACTCAAGATCAGGGTTTCCCAATCCTGGTCCTGGGGACCCCTGTGTCTGCTGGTTTTCATTCCAGCTGAGTTCTCAATTACTTAATTGAACCCTTAATTTAACTATTCATTAGCTTAATTAGACCATTTCAATTGTTTTTAGCTTTTAAACAGTTGGAGATTTCAAGTTAACTATACAATTTTATAAGTAACTTGAAGTTGGCAACTTTTTAGGAGCTGAGGACAATTAAAAGGGTCTAATTAAGCGCATTATGAGTTCAATTAAGGGTTTGATTAAGTGATTGAGAGCTCAGCTGGAATGAAAACCAGCAGACACAGGGGTCCTCCAGGACCAGGGTTGGGAAACCCTGCTCTAGATTACTCCACTCAAAACTACAAACCAACAAACTAGGGTAATATAATACTTATATGTATATCTATGCCAGTGTTAATGTGTTTTTCAGGATAGGGCACTGAGACTATTTCATTAGTTATCCTCAGGCAATCTCTCTGCAAAGTTACATAGTGCTGAAAAAGTTAATAAATATGTATTCACAGTCACTTTAGTTGCATGAACGTTTCATTTCCCGCAATTTTATTTTAGAGATTTTTCCTATACTCGACTAAAATTGCAGGGAGAGACTATGATATGACCCCACACCCTGAAAGAAAGGCTGCAGTTCAAAGAAGCACGTTCCTCATTCATTCCAATCCAAATATGCATTAAGAACATAAGAACATAAGAACATGAGAACATAAGAACATAAGAAAGTTTACAAACGAGAGGAGGCCATTCGGCCCATCTTGCTCGTTTGGTTGTTAGTAGCTTATTGATCCCAGAATCTCATCAAGCAGCTTCTTGAAGGATCCCAGGGCGTCAGCTTCAACAACATTACTGGGGAGTTGGTTCCAGACCCTCACAATTCTCTGTGTAAAAAAGTGCCTCCTATTTTCTGGTCAAAAAAAAGTCCCCTGGGTCGACATTGTCTATACCTTTTAGGATACACTAAATACACTAAAGTTTTCATGACAATATAATTTAATTGACTCTGCTGAATAGAACACGGCTGAATAATATCCAGTGTTTTTTTAATTTTTTTTATTGTTTTTTGTAAACGTCGGCTGATGCATTTGCATACGTGGTATTGTAATTTATCTAGACTACAACCAGCTTCAACCAGATGCAATTCTTAATTTTTTTCCCTAGGAAATTGATTTTGTAGCTAACATAACAGTTAGATACGAGTAGCGTAGTTTGCACAGTATCCCTTGTGCGACAGTACCTTTGCCATTAGACATTTGAGCACAGAGCTTGTGCCCGTGGGTAAACTGCCCCGAAGCGATCTGATACAATCTGATACAATGCAATGCTGATGCAGTAGGACCGGAGCGAGTGTCAGACTCATTATAATCTGCTACTCTGTGCGCCCAGTCTCTGACTGTGGTGTCATTTGATTAATCTGTGTTTTAATGCCATTTTATTTTAGATTTTGGAATAAGCAGTTAGTGGTTAGTTTAAGGTTTATGCGACCAGGTATAATATACGGACATGAGTTTTAAACTAAAATATCACTAGTTAAGATTGTTAAATCAAACGTTCTCCAATAAACTCAATGCATGTAAACGCTACAGTGTCAGTGTCATGTTGCTAACACATAGACAGTTTTGTTCCACTCGGAGAAACAAAGTGAAATAGTCAGCATTTTAATAACTGTGGGTTTTCTGGAGTGACCTGCAACCAGATTTTCCCCGTAGTTTGATCTTGTGTGTTTTGGCATGTTTGTTGCAAGCCAGTACTGCCTCCTTAGACCTGCCTTCGTAGGCGTTTCTCTTGTATATTAACAAGTGCATGCGGTTGAAAAACCCAGTGTGTGTTCATAGCACGGAGCGCACATCGCAAGAGGGAAAAAAAGACAACGAAATATTACATTAATAATAATTTATATACAGACCATTGCTCTATCTGCCGACAACTTTATTAAAATAATAATAATAATAATAATAATAATAATAATAATAATAGCTTTCGAATTTTGACGACGGATTAAACCAGGTGGCAACAGGTAGGAATATATATTTTTTTTAAATCACACTTTGCATTTATGTATTGGCTTAACTATTCAGCAATTTTAAGACATCTGTCTGTCACTGGTATATACTGAATTAATGTGTATATGTATACATGTACCAGGAGAATAATCTTAGTTTGTTTGTCTGGACGGAAGGGAGAAGATTGCGACTTGAGATTTAGGAAGGAGAAAGCAGTGTCTGGATCTTAATTGTTTGAGTCTGGTGCTTACCACCGTGAATCCTGACACTGTGATTTCTAGAGTTGTCATTAAAAATGCAGCCACTCCATCGCCACCGCAGCTGATGACTGGTTATGCCACTAACTTCCGAAGTGCATTTTTATCCAGAGGTGTGTCTCGTTTTACTCACTAAAAGGTATTTTCTGACCGCCATAGATCTGCCATTTAGTGCAAGCTGCATTTTAATTGAGTTTACAGTACAGTGTGATCAAAACAAAGGTTCGGGTACTTAAACAGTCTAGTAGTGTTAGAACGAGGAAAAGGCTAAGACTGCACTCGCGGAAATAAACTATATATTCTAATAAGCACAATGCGCGTCATTTTATAAAGAGTATGATTTGGAAACAGTTGCAAGTAAATGATATGGAAAGTATCATTATGTTAATTTATATTTAAGCCTTGCTGCAATTAAACAGAACACACACACACGCACGTACGCACACACACACGAACATTACTAAGTGCTATTTTTGCGTAGCGAAAATACTTTAATATACTCTCTATTATTTAATATATTAGGGTGATTGCTGCACTGTGACGTTAACCACGCTTTACTGGTGAATGGTAACAATTTGTTCTCGTTACACAAGTAAGCGCCGTATGTTTTCCAGGTGCTATTCTCAATACCTTACTATATGGTATGCAGTAAACTATCGAGCCGCGGTATTCCATGTATGATGTCATGACATTATAGTGTCAAGGAACATCGGCGTAGTTAAATACTTCAGCAAATGTCTTTAAATAACTGCTGTATTGCGGCCCGTGTGTTGTTGGATAATGCATCTTAAAAAATAATAATAATAAAAAAAGTTACGGCTGTACATATTATTTTTAATTTGTGAACAGTGATACATCTAAATAGCACAGGCTTTCAAAAGTAACCAATATATGCCACCCCTCTTTCTGCAAACAAGAGAGGTTCCGTACAGTTGTCTTTAAAGGACAAACACTATAGAGGACTAATGATGCGGCTTGGCAGAGGAGAAGGTTTGAGCTGCATTATGTAAATTACATCGAAACCACTCTGTTTGTATTGTGAAACGGGCTTTTGTTTTACCTATCTATAGTTTAAAAGTGCTTTGGGGCTTCTGTAATACATGTCAGGTTACTGAGATGCGCTTAAATACTTTAAGTAAGATTTCATTAGCCGTTTAAATTGTATATTGGCATAAAAAAGTATATGCGGTGTTTAGGTACTTTAGGTTATTGAAATGTAACCAAATGATCATCCGTGTTACTGCTTGTCAATCACAAACATCAGCATCTGAAAATATGTATAACAACTCACAACCATTTTAACTGGCAACACTTTGGAGCAGCACTAAGCAATTATATTGCCCACCCTATTAATACTGGTACTTGGCTAGCTGTGTGAGATTGTTTGCTTTGCTGAGGGTTCATAGGAATCATGGTATGTTCTGTGAGAATGCATTGAAGAAAGGATATTAACGGGGGCTTGTTATTGTCAATCACAGTTTACACAATGCACACCTGTGATTGAATACAACGATGTCTGCCTTCTTTCATAGCACAACAGTAAGTTGATCTAACAGCAACAAAAAGGTTCCAGACTTCTATTGCGGTGCCTGTCTGATCACAGGGCGAACCGTTTTTATCACTTATTCAATGAGAAAGAAAATGCTTTCTTTTTATCTGTAGAGCTCTGTAATCTGTTACTGCAGGCTCCTCCAAGGACTGACTTCTCCTTGTTCCGTACCGCACGCTATCAACATTGCATCTGCCCTGGACAATGGAGACTAGGGGTTGTAGAGCAGAAATATAGTAGCATGGTAAGACTAGCTTGGGCTTTTCTGAGAACAGCTGAATCTGCAGACCCTCTCCCCCTTGCCACATTTCCCACATATCACAAGTTGCTTTTGTTTGTTTTACAGTGAGGCGTTATAAATATGTCAGATTTACTCGGTTCAGAGGAGAACGGTTTAGGGAGAAAGAGGAGAAAGGGGACGTCGGGGGAGTAATTCTGCCCAGACAGGGAGGGCTTTGTGCCTTGGTGAAGTTTTGGATGAGGAAGGGATTAGGTGAAGGGCAGCCGGGTCTCAAAACTGTAAACAAATTAGATTTACAGGGAGTTTTGTTTTTTAGTTCATAAGCGGGTTACTTTTTTAGTTATGGAAAGCAGACTTTGTGGTGCCTGGTCGTGACACAACTGTTTAAACTACAATGTTCCCTGCTGATTAATATATGTAATTGAGAGAACATCAGAGCAGGAAAAAGTTCCATAACACAAGGATTTAACTGAAAAAGAATACAGGTAAACCTCTCACATCCCAGGGCTTTCCTGAAGATAAGTGATACTGTTTGCATGTTAGCTGTGGTTATTATTGCTTAGAGACATCCCAAGCCTTATGAAGATAATGAGTCAATTTATTTGATTTGATCCTTTTAACCTCTGTCAATCCCTACTCCTGTTTCCAGATAGAGACAACCTTTGATAACCTATTGATCAAGCTACACTTTGGTATTCTTGGGGAGCATGCAATAAAAAAGAAACTAAGTAATATGGTAGGCAAACGTTTAAACAGTAGTTATAACATATAACATATTATGGTGCCTCTGTTCTTAAAGAGGATTATCAGATAACTCAAACAAGCATCTGTGACAAAGATAACTGATGGGTTTGGGTATTTTATGCCTGGTTGCACACAGCGATCGTGGGTTTTGTTATCTGATAAAGATAGCAATGCCATAATTACATCTTCCTTTTACTACCATAAATCTTATGATCAGATGTTTAAAGCTATGGATACTGATACAGTAACAGCTGCTACATACACACTTCAAAATAAACGATTGGAAATCAAATGTAAGTACAGTATGTGCAGTGTGTATTATAATAGCATTATAGTACTATCATTTCATGACACATCTCACAAAAGCCACATTAAGCTGGTCTTTGAAATAATCCAGGCTTTGACAATGCAATTTAGTATAGAGGTTAAACCATGCATGTCTGAGGGACAGCAGGGTGAGTGTCTGCTGAGATCACACTAGGAGCTATTGCAGTGAACAACAAATGTGACTTTATGATGTCATTTTGCAAAAATATATACTCTCATTAGAATGTACGTGCATTTTTTTTATCAGGTATGAATGGCTTTTGTACATTCATTAAATGACTCATCAGTGACTTTTCATAACAGACAGCTATAGCTTGTTAAGAAGCTGTCATATTGGTTGAATTGTTGTTCTTTTATCAATGACCTTCATATAGCTCCACTGCAGCAGGGCTCTGGATGGTACTTTTATAAGGGGTTGTATTACCAAAGAAAAAAGTCAACCGATGAATAGTTAACTCATTGGTACTGAACTGATGGACTAGTCCAGCACACCCTGGGGCGTGAGCGAGCTGCAGGAATGTCTCCCTTTAGTTTGTTTCCTTTGCAGATTGAACTCAGATGTTCAGGACAGGGTGCTTCAGATGATTCCCGGCAATGACATCTCCTGGTTATTGGTTATTTTTATTTCTCTAATTTAAAAGACAATGGTACTGTGCTGCCAAGGAAATGGATACTCAAGAAAAAAAAAAGAAAAAATGTTAAATATTCAGTGCAGATCGCAGTGTAGGGTCAAGGTAACTGTCCCAGCAAAAGTCTGAGAGCTACACCTTATGCAGTATTTTCTTGCTATGCCACAGTGATAATCAAGTATAAAACACAAGCACTAAATTTGGACTTCCTAATTGTATTTTAGGTAAGCCCAAGTCCAAGATTAGTGTTAATTGGCAGTTTGACTACTCCGAATTAGAGCATACTGTAAATGCAGAATAGTGTTTTAATGTCTCATTATTTTCCTTTTCAGATTAGAGTCGATCTAGAAGATAACTCAAAATGAGTGCCATTGATATAATTGAGATCATGGATTACTTGGACGAGATTAATTTAACAGAACAAGGAGTAGATAATTCCTTCGGCAACAGCGTGGACCACAACTTCATAGAGACACTAGTGTGCCCTCACAGCTTCAACAAGAGTGCAGTTCTGTACACCCTGTCCCTGTTCTACATCTTCATCTTCATTATTGGCCTGGTGGCCAACTCTGTGGTGGTGTGGGTGAACCTGCGTGCTGAGAGGAACCGCTACGAGACACACCTGTACATCCTGAATCTGTCCATCGCTGACCTCTGCGTTGTGGCCACCCTCCCCATATGGGTGGTCTCCCTGATCCAGCATGGCCACTGGCCCTTCGGGGAGGTGATGTGCAAGATCACCCATCTGATCTTCAGTGTCAACCTCTTTGGGAGCATCTTCTTCCTCACCTGCATGAGCGTCGACCGCTACATCTCTGTGGTCCTCTTCGGGGACTCCAACAGCCGCAAGAAGAAAGTTGTCCGTAGGCTCA